>CM071934.1:77016256-77714824 GCA_016081115.2 Rehmannia glutinosa
AACGGAATTTTGAAAACAATAACAAGACACACGAAATAAAATTGTCTACAAGCCAACAAGCTTGTAGACGCCAATATGGCAAAACTTTCCACTAGTAAAAATTGTTTGATTCCGTATACAAAAATACTAAACTCCAACTAGTAGAAACTCAACGAAAAACTCCTATCTAGAAGTATATCCGATCTATGTAATTCAACTAATCCAGAATAAACATGTGTGGACTTTGTTAATCACAATACTAAAAACAATGGATGAAAAGCTAACAAACACAATCCGCAAGTTTGAATGGGATAGATGTAATCACATTCGAGATCGCATCCAGAGCGATTCGGATCTCTTGTATCCCTTTATATAGCCGTCCAAACTCTTCAAGAGACCTAATACACAAGAAAAAAAAAAGATATATACAAATATATGACAAGTAAATCACTTATGTTAGGAAACAAGATAACTATCCAAGAATCCTATAATATCAATACCATATCAATATGATTTCTTCCCTTATCTAAAAAGTCCTAATTATATCATAAGTCTAGAAAGGCAAAACAAATCAAAAAACCAATCTTTATATTTTTGAAAATTATTTTAGGCGATCAAATAAAATCGCCCTAACAAACTCGAACAAGGTTTGTAAAATTTGAATCTTAAAATAGTAAAAATTGCAATGAATATGATGATGTTCATAAAAATCTTAATACTTTCACAAGAAACTCGATGGACAACATAGAACAAATTGACAACCATGAAAAACTAGAAACTACTTTATATTCAACCCATACTTTATATAATGTAACTGTTAATTTTCGCGTTGGAGATGGTGTAAAAATACTTTGGGAACATTGCATAAATAACTATAAAATATTGCATAGTTGAAACTAGGCAAAGATACATCAACTAACTATATATTATCCGGAAAAGGTATTTATGCGATGTAAAAAACTAAATATGCGAGAATATATACCTAACTATGCAATGCGTCATAAACTATGCAACTAATATCACCTAACTATGCACTATCTAGAAACTATCTATGTAGTGTGTAAAACTAAATATGCGATACATTATACTAAACTGTGTCATAAACAGTGCAAGAAAAAATAACTAAATATGCATTATCTAATAGCTATCTAAGCAAAGAAAAGAACCATAACTATATTGGATTCCGAAAAATGAAAAATTTGAAAAAAAAAAATAACTGCTTCCTAAAATAACGTCATTAAATCCGGTAGTTACAATCTCACTCCATAGATAACGGTTTTAAAAGTCAAATATACCAAAATAACTGTCCAACTATCGTCGGATATGACAGAGAAAATAAAACCGCCATAGAATTAGAATTAGGCAGTTACAACTATACCCTTAATTGACCCCAAAAAAGGAAAAAAAAATTGAATTAATCAGAGCCACTTGAAAATCTAAATCAATGATTATGATTAATCCACACTGTCTCATCTAAGAATGGTGGTCTCATTTGAACCAAATTTATTTTAGTATTTATATATCATATCAACTTTCACCATTATATTTTCTCATCTCATATCCAATTACACTTTGAAAATTCATCTTTTTCGTTCAATTTGGATTATCCCTTTTTTATTCTTAAAAAGCTCAAGATAAAAAGGATATACAATCACCGCTTTAAGTAATGATTGACTACCAAAAAATTTCATTTTTGTTCCGTTAGAGTAATGTTTAACCTCAAAATATGATTCCTTCATTTTTTTTCTCTAATCAATCACATCTACACTATTCCAAAAGAACAAATCATTATAACACACATTTCACAAATTCCACTATATATTTTTTGTTTAATAAGTTGGGAGGAATAGGTGAAGGGAGGGATAAATCTCAAATAAACCGAAAGATTCGGATTCGAATCCTGATCAATACCCTTAATTACTAAGGATAATCAATATCGTTTGAGCTACAAGTAGAATTTTTTTTTCAATTTAACTCCTTATATATTTTTAACGACCAATCATATTCTATAATTATTTAATTTATATTTCAATTCACATCAACTTTCATCATTATATTTTCATTTTATATTTCATCACACTATCAAAATTCAAGATTGTTTATCTCAAATTTTTATTCATCAATATTCTCTAATGGTCAGTTTTTCTTCTTTTCAAAATGAAAGTATTTCTAATCGTTATGTTAGCTTTTCAATGTGTGGAGCTGAATTATCCAAACTTCAGTTCAAAAACTAGAATCTCAAAGCAGACGTGGGCTTCTCAACTTCTGGCATTTTTGAAAATAGTTTAAAATTTTTACATAAGGTCTAGGACGTAAGTCGCGTCTCCATCCTATGATTTTGACATATGATCTAAACCATGTACATGACCAGGTGGCGGATTCCTAAATTAGTAGTAGGTAGTAGACTAACAAATAAAATTTCACTATATATATATATATATATATAAAATATTATATATATAACAAATAATTAAAACTATATTATAGTAATATTTTTATATTAACAATCAAATGGACATATAATATTCTCAATATTATTTGTTTTCATAATACAATAAAAAAGCTTTAAATTTTGGGGTGTACATGAATTTTGAGTTAAATTTTGTGGTGGGCTAATTATGAATAATATATAAATTATAGTACTAAAACATAATTTACTGAAAATATGCACTGGCAGCCTAGTGCTAGCTATGCATAGATCCGCCCCTGCACATGACTTACATCCATGGGCGGATCCAGGGCCTCCCGGTCCCCCGACCTACACTAAATTTTTTATCTCATTTTTTTTTGGGAAAAATAAAAAAAAAAAATTATATATTTTTTTAGAGGAAAAAATAATTGGGCTAGGAGAAAAAGAATTGGGCTAAAGATAGTCTACGACCTATTTATCGTAAATCGAAAACAATCATGTTGTCGAGCTAGCGACTTTCAACACACGATCCAGACTTTTCCTAGTGGAGTTACAAATGGGAGTAGGGATGGCAATGGGGCGGTCAAAACCCGCCCCCGCATTAAACCCGCCCGACGGGGCGGGTCTAGACCGGATAAACGGGTCCCGGGCGGGTCTCGGGTCCAAGATTACAAAACCCGCCCGGGTCCGGGGCGGGTCCCGGGTAGGGATGGCAACGGGGCGGGTTTGGCCAAACCCGGGACCCGCCCGCCAAGGAAAAATTAGACCCGGGACCCGCCCGCCCGCCTCAAGACCCGCCCCGCCTCAAAACCCGCCGGGGCAGGGTCTAGACCCGCTAGACCCGCCAAGTTTTTTTTAAATTATAATAATTTATATTTTTCTATTTTTGACCAAATTTTCAAAAGTAATCTAATGTCAATAGGTTAAAAAATAAATAAATATAATTATGCAACTTATTATAACTATTTTTTTAGAATTGGCTACTACTAAGATTTTTTTTTAAAAAATACTATTAGTATACTTCAATAATACTCAACTAATATTTAAAATAAATATTCAAAGTAGAATATTACAAGATATTATATTAGTAAATTAAACTTTAAAAGTAAATAATATTATATTAGTACTCAACTAATATTTTTAAACATATAACACTCAAATTTAAAAATACATAATGCAAAAATATTTCAATATATATTTAAAAATATAGTAAAAATTAATATGTGGGGCGGTCAAAAGAATATTACAAGATATTAAAGGGTTCTATTGACAATATATATTTAAAAATATAGTGGGAGTATGGGAGGAATTTTTTTCAAGAATTCCAATTTACCCCTCATTTTCTCATATAATATATGGCAATACAATACATCTTTGTGCATGTATATGTATATATTTGTAAAATATACTTGAATATTATAAAGTTTGTATGTACACTATAAACATATATATGTAACAAGCATATTTGTAAAAGGCGCGCATTTACACTAAACTTTATATCGTATATATTATGTATGCTTGTCAATGATATATCTTTTTGAATTGGTTTTTATAAATTGGATTTCGACCCAATGTTGACCAATTATTTAAATGGGTTCATTTATTCGAAATATGAAATAAATGAAATAAACATCATCAACACCGCGGGTAGATGAGTTTAACATTTTGAATTTCTCAAAACCAATGTCAGGTGAATAAGAAATAAATGCTTTAAGTTGCACTTAAAACGCTTTTATATATGGAATATAAAAGGATGTGAATATGGAAAGCCATATCCCACATAGAAACATATTGAATGTTTGGTAGTTAATAAAGAACTTCACCACTAATAAGGAGTAATCAAGTGGAACTTCTTATGGTACACACCAGTGGACCAACTCAACTTTTGACTAGCCTTTGGCTAGCTCAAAAGGCACCGAGAATGGGTGAGAATCGTCCCGTCCGTGAGCCGTGCCCGCGCACGTCACACATAGTCGCATTGGGCGCTTTAGAGGGGTTGCACCCGGCCCGAAGAGGCACTGGGAGCTCTATATAAAGCGACCCCAAAATCATTTCATTACATCGAAAAATCAATTTCTTGCTTCATTTACATTATGCAAAAGTCAAAGAGTTCAAAAAACATCAAAGTGTTCGTTGTGCTTGCGATTTGTAGTGCAACTATCGCAAGTATTTGTGGTTGTATCTTGGGAGACAATTGCCGCATACCGTACGCACCGTGAGCGGGGCAATCTTGTCTTAAAGAGAAATAGTTTAACTCTTGCCTCGACATCTGTTTTGTATCGAAACCCTGCTCGAATGTTGAGCCATTCGATATAAACCACCTGATTTTTCCAACAATATCTATGTCCATACATAGTTGTGTTCACATGTATAGTTTTAATAGGTAATTTTAATCGCCCCAATTACGTGAGTTTTTCTATTATTTTGTGCACGTAATTTTGAATTGTTCTATTTCACCCCTAGCTTTGCGAATTATTGGCGTATTGCGCTTAACCTAGAATTTCCAAATTTTGTCCCTCCGAGTAACCTTTATTGTTATTAAATTTATTTTACTGTCAAAAAAATGGCAGGCGCAAGTTAATTAATTTAAGATGATGTCTAAAACCCATTAACATGACATACGCCCTGTAATTTTATCCTGTGGTCTAAGACCTATCTGCCGTACCAAATGCAATCAAGTAGTTGAGTGAGTTGGAGACGTGTGAGGGAGAACTTGGACTTTTGCGAGGAGAGGATAATGGTGACCTTAAAGAGGAAGGCAAAGGATGTGTGACAGTGGGAATCACAAACGTAATGGTCTGATTTTTTTCATGATAGGCAGAAATATTGTGAGAAAGAGTAGAATCTTTGGAAAAGGGGAAGTTGGATTCATCAAACACTATGAGAGTGTTTACAATCACTAAAAGAAAGCATTTTTAGTTTTGCTGGAAAAATCACATTGTAGTGTTTGCATATGCCAACTTCTGCTTCTAATTTTCTGCTTTATTTAATCAGAATCTAAAAGTAAGGAGAGTGCTTTAGATTTATGATTCTGCTTCTAGTGTGATTTTTACAAATAAATAAGCATTTTTTCAACTTTTTCACCAAATACTCTCAACTTTTGATTCTCAACTTCTGATTCTATTTCTAAACAACACCAACGTTTGATTTTCAATTACTTTTACTTCTACTTCAATAAATTACTTCTCCTAAAAGCAGAAGTTTTTGCAAACACTCTCTATATGTCTACGGATAATGATACATTTATTAGGTAGTGTTACCAAATATGGGTTAAAACGTAAATCACATATTTGCACATATTATAAGTGGATCGAGTATACCTATTTGCCTTGGAACTGTCGATCCACATATATAGCAGGATTAAGCCCATCTACAAGCCTCCTTTTAATCCGGGATTAAGCTCGTTTATAAGTCTTCTTTGATTAAATTCACGAACGCATTACCCGTGCATCGATTGAACTACGAGAAAACCACGAGTAAGATCACAAATCGTCTCTTTCTTGTTGGTGTAAATAACTACTAGAGTTATTTACTTTATTGTGCATACCTTAAATTCTTGGAGAACTATGGTGATGCTCCAAGAAAGAACGTAGAAAGAAATTATAGGAGAGAGATTTTTGATATCGCACGAGATGTAAACCAAATCAGATAAACAACTATAATATGAGCATAACAAATCATTTATTACTTGGTTGCATAATCGAGTAAGTACCATTACTATCATGTAGTATCACGTAGATGGAAGTCACTATAACAAATTACTTAATTTGAGACTTTTCTTTTGGGACTCAATTGAAGTCGTCTCAATAAGTTTCCTTTTAGCGACATAATTTTAACATCACCTCAAATTAAGTGCAAATACTCTCACCCATCTCATCTTGTTCCAATAATTTTTTGGTGACAAAAAAGATAATTAAAGATCATTTTTATCTTTGAAAAAGTTATCGATTAGGGACATTTAAAATTCGTCTTTAAAGGTCTAGATAATGCTACTTGTGACTTTTTTTATATATGTTGCAAAAGAGTTTAGTATATGATTTTCTTGTAATGTTATAGAAAAGACTCAAAAGGCACATTTTTATAAAATTGTACAATATTTTTCTTTCTTAAATTTAGCCATTTTTATTACAAATATATTTTTAAACATTGAACACTTCTTCATAAAAATTTCTGAAATAAAGTAACAATTAATGAAATCAAAATATTTGTGACATAACAAATAAAATAGTCAAAAAAAGAAAATTCAATTTCAGACGTTTTGGCACGTCATATTTTTCCTGCAACCCGCCCTTTCTGTTTCATTCGCGCCAGCTGTAATTTTTCACTCTCTCTCTCTCTCTCTTCTCAACTCGATTCATGTCCCTCTCCCCCGTCTCATTCTCACTTCTCTCGCTTTCTAAAACTTTCTCTGCCATGGAAGTTGGTTGAAGAATTCGATTTTTATGCGGTGAAGGCTCATTCAGTTTCTAAGGTCTCTCTTGCTCTCTCTCTCTCTCTCTCAGCCTTTCATTTTTTTTCTAGAAACAACCTCCGAATTTGGGGGTGAATTTAGTCTCTATGTTTTTCAGTTGTTGTGACTAAGTGTAGAATGACTAAGAAAGAGGAGTAAGATGCACTGATTTATTTTTGTAATTCTAGATTTTATTGTGTTGTTTGTGATTTGGGGAAAGGAAATTTTGAGCTGTTTTGATGTGAGAATTATGGTAATATGTGTCAATTGATCATTTTAGTGGAATTTTTATTCTATTGTGCGATTTGTGTAATTTTCCTTCATGATTGTTCCACGTCTGATTTGAATCCTCGCCATGTTTCTGTATCACATTTCTTTCCAGATGGAATGAGCAATAGGATCACAAATTACTAAAGGGTGTTGTTAAACATTGAAAGAGAAAATAGGAGAAGTTGCAGTTGCATGACTAAAGACAAGTCCTAACAGTAAGTGTTTCCATTAAGGCAATTAGTTGAATATGTGTTTAATTTGTTCGTATGAAAGATAACCATGGAGTATTCCAGTGGTAATGTATGTTGGTTTTGCTGAATAAGATACTCACAACTTGATAATTAATCTTTCGAATCAGATAATTCATGACCCTCTGATCAAACTTGTGCGTACTTTTTTTTTTCCTATAAAACTGATATAGTTGGGTATTAATACACAAAGAATTTACTACCATACTAGAAATTTGTAGTACTATCTTTTTTCACTTTTTCTCTGTGGCATTCTGTCCCTCTGATGTAGTGTTCTTTTATTGGATAATCTGTTCTCTAAGTTTTTGGTATGATACTTCCAATGCAATTTTCGTTTTTGCAACATAAGAGATAAGCAAGGTTATTGCATGTGTCTGACACATTGTTTTTCTTTGTTTAATTTGCATTGGTTAGCTTTGATTTTTTTTTAGCTATTAAGATGTCAACTGGTGTTCCCGTGTCACCAATTTAGGGAGTTGAAGAACAACAAATCATGAAATTATCAGTGTATGTATGCATGTATGCTTGAGTGAGGCATTATTTTAGTTGAACCTATGCCCATACTGCTTAGAATTAGAAAATAAAAATGGATGTTGATATTGAAAATTCTGAATGTGAAACATGTTAAGAAGTGACATATTTAGTTAAAATATTGGTTGGCACTTCTATTTTCAAAATCATAGTTCTAATCGTATATTGACTTGACTATTAAACTTTTTTGCAACATTTGAAAAATTAGGTGAGTACAACTCTGATTTTATAATGACATATTTTAAGGAGATCTCTCAAATATGAATACTAGACAGAGTTAAGGGCTGAATTTGTAAATTCACACATTAGCACCAAATGTGGAAATTCTGAGAAATGGAAACTGATGAGAAATACATGGCTTCTTTTTCTTTTTTTTTTTCCCTCATGTTTATTCCTATTAGTTTTTTTTTTTTTTTTGAGAAGGTTTATTCCTATTAGTTATGTTCTCTGTAGTTGGCATCTTTTTGGTTTGTTTTAACATGAAAAGTAGGTAGATTTTTGGATAATCATAATTATTATCAAACTAGTAAACTTACAATTAGGGGCTGGGGAAAGGAGTTGGTAGTTTTGGTTATGCCGTGAGACCACTACAACACAAATGACATTAGGAACACAAATTTTCAGAAGACTTTTTACATAAGGTACATATAAACACATGTTTTGTAACACTTTTTACATTACAATATTTATGTAACACTTTTGCAAAGACTTTATCAATATGTAACACTTATATGTAACACTTTTATATAAGTAACACTTTTTTAAGTATCACTTTTTTTTATTTATTTTTTGTAACGCAAATATGTAACACTTTTATCAATATGTAACGCTTATATGTAACACTTTTTGATATAAGTAACACTTTTAAGTATCACTTTATTTTTGTTATTTCTTTTTGTAACGCAAATATGTATCATTTTATTTAAGAAACACTCTTGGCAACAATATATTTTATTGTTGTAACACTTTTTAAGTTATATTTTAGTAACACCAAATTATATGACTATCATTAATCATGTCAAAGATTTATTTAATTAATTGATGTCACCAAACCTAAAAATTGTAGACATCATGTACTCTATTTTTTTAATGAATTTGTGTTTACTTTTTACAAAGTATTTTAGTTTTGCTTTTATTATTTTATTTTTACGAAGGCAATTAATTTTGTCTTAATCTTTGGAAAATGCGCATATATATATTATTTATTTATTTTTTAATTTTTACTAACGGAGACCAATTTCATCGTTAACCTTTTTTTTATTTTTTTTACTTTTTTAAAAAAAAATACCAATGAAAATTGATGTTGTCGGTAATTACTTAGGAATTTTTTCCGTCGGTAAATTATTATTTCGTTATTTTCTTTTTATTTAATTTTTTTATTGTTAGAACTTTTTTATCGTCGGTAAATTAATTTTATATTTTTATATATTTTTTATTTTTACCGATTGAATATTTATTAGTCAATAAATTTATTTTATATTTTATATATTTTTAATTTGTTGTATCCTTTAATATATAATATAATATGATTTTCAAACTATATACTATACAATATAAAACTTGATATATACAGTGTATAATATAATTTAATACATATATTATAAAATATAATCTTTATTATATAAAATATATTATATATACATAATATATATATATATGTGTGTTTGCGTGTATGTGTATATATAAAACAAAGCAAAAGTTGTAATAAGAATCAACTTAGTTTAGTGGCAAATTGCCACTTCCATACATAACAGGTCGTGGGTTCGAATCTACTTGGTGGCAAAAAATAATATTTCTACGAAGTCTTTACAAAAAAGTGTTACATAAGATTCATATCTTAACACTTAAGAAGTATTTTTTTTAAAGTGTTACAAATATAAAAAGTGTTACAAAAAAGTGTTACATAAGATTAATATGTAACACTTTAGAAATATTGCTTCAAAGTGTTACTAATAGAAAATTTAATGTAACACTTAGAAAAGTGTTACTAAAAGCTAATAAAAGTGATACCTTTGACTATAGGTAGCACGGGCAAATCGCACGCCATAAAAGTGCTACCTATTGTCTATAGTAACATTTTATGGCCATTAGGTAATATTTTTTGAGTGTTACCTAATGTCATTTATGTTGTAGTGGACATTGGATTTTCATTACCCATTACCCTGGTTTCTTATGACTTGATAACTTGACTTTTGTGGCCTTATTGTTAGTTTAATTTTTTTCTTCATTTTTGTTGGAAGTTATTTTCCCTCCCGTAGCGGTATGGTGAAAAGTTTAGCAAAGATTGTTCTTTTGTAAGATGTACGAATGGAGATGGGTTTTTATGTACTTAACAATGGAATGCATGCCAATTTATGAAATTGAATTAATTTTTACTCATGTTTGTCATTTACCCTATTTCATGTCGAAACTTTAGAAATGAGATCGGAATTGGGTACAATTTTTAATACACTTGTATGGTTTTGCTATGTGAATAGTCAACAAATTAACACTTTCTAAGAAGGAAAATGGACAAAAGTTGGATGACAACAAGGAGATTTTCTGATGAGCATGTAAGGGGAGTTCAATCTTTCATGAAATTTGTAAGAGATCGTATGGATGCAGATTACGATATTCGTTGTCCATACGTGGACTGTTTAAATGTTGGCATCCAAAGTCAAGATGTAGTCTTCAATCATCTTTTATTTCCTGGTATAAACAAATTTTGTACACAGTGGATGTATCATGGGGAGCTCGTGAGTCCAACACTAATAAAACTAATATTAATGAGGAATTGCAAGGTACTGATGTTGATGATGATGATGATATCAATGCCGATGAAGATGGTGGAGTGCAAGATATTCTTGTTGAGATGAATAATAGTTTGGATGATTTGCAGGAAGATAACAATGATAACAATAATAAAGAGGTTCGCAATGTGTCTAAATTTATACAAGAGGGCTTTGATAAGTTGTTGAGAGAAGCACAACAAGAATTATATCCAGGTTGTTCAACTTCAACGCTATCTATTATTGTCAACTTGCTACACATGAAGGTATATAATAAGTGGAGCAATATGTCTTTTGACATGTTGCTAAACATTTTGAAAACTACATTGCCTAAAGTTGATAGAGTTCCAAACTCACATTATGAGGCGAAGTCTATGTTGCGTGAGTTGGGGTTAGGTTACCTATCTATTCATGCTTGCAAATATGATTGTGCCCTTTTTCGGAAGGAGTTTGAAGGTTCAAGCGGTGTCATATTTTGTGGTGCGTCGAGGTGGAAATTTAGTGATGCGAAAGGTAAGAAGATCCCCCATAAATTTTTGTGTTACTTTACTTTAAAACCAAGCCTGCAAAGATTGTTTATGTCCAAGAAAACAACTTTAGATATGAGGTGGCATAAAGAGAAACTGATTAATGATGACAACACTATGCAACATCCTGCCAATTCCAAAGCATGGAAACATCTAGACAGTGAATTTCCATAGTTCGCTGAAGATTGTCGCAATGTAAGACTTGGCTTAGCAACAGATGGCTTTAATCCAATTGGTCATATGAGAAGCTCTTATAGCATGTGGCCGGTGATCCTAATGCCATACAACTTACTACCTTGGAAGTGTATGAAAGAGCCATTTTTCATGTTGTCTTTGCTTATTCCTGGGCCTAACTTGTCTGGAAAAGACATTGATGTGTATTTGCAACCATTAATTAATGAGCTTAATGAACTTTAGGAAGATGGAGTGCAGACTTATGATACCTCTTCTGGAGAATTCTTCCAGATGCATGCAACTATTTTGTGGACGATATTAAAGGATGTGACGAAGTGTTGGACACTAGATCGGGTTATATTAAAGGATTGTGCTATGGTCCTAAACCTTCTCGATCATTGACAGCTAGTAGTTCATTAATCGAAGAGCTTCAGGAACAATTAAGGCAGTCTAAAGCTGAAAATGATCAATTGAAGGAGAAATTAGAGAATGAGATTAAGAATGGCCAGAGAAGGGAGAAAAATTTATCCAAGCATGAGCAACTATTTCGTAAGCTTCTTGGATCTAAATATGATGACGAGACAGTGATTGAGGATGTATGGTAAGTATAATGAAAATTTTCACTATTCTAATTTCAGTTGTTATTTTAGAAACAAGTTTTAATATAAGTTTTTTGTTTTGAAGGGATGATATGGATGTTTGAATATTTGCCTTAACATCATCTTTTGCTAACAGGTAAGTTACACTTTTATTGTTTGACAAACACCATCTGTTGGGCTCTTTCTAATTGGCATGGCAGAAGCATTTTGGCATTAGTAGTTACTATTGTTTCAGTTTGTATATTACACATGTAAGTATCTAATTTTATATACACGTTAAATATAAATTTAATAAAGTATTTTTTTAATATTTAATAAGTACATCTAGTTTTGACATACACTACAAGAAAATTGATTAATAATGACGGGAGATTTCATCACTAAAAGTCTGAAACCCATCATTAAAGACTTCTAATGACGGGAATTTCCCGTCATGGTACCCTCATTGTTGCCCTCCTAGGTAAAACTAAATAATGACGGGCAATAGGTCCCGTCATTATTGTCTTAATATTTCTAATGACGAGATTATACCGTCATTAAAAGTTAATTTCATTGATGAAAAATTTCATCATTAATGCCATCATTTGCCCTCATTAAATAATACTTTAATGACAAAATATCTCCTCAATATATAATCATTCTCCCCTCACTATATAATATTTTCTTGATAAAATTTATCGTCATAATTAGTTGTTGGTACGTCATTAAAAATTAGAACAACAATAAAAACACTTGATTACTAATAAAAAATTAATATTACTAAATATTAAAAAACAAATAATTTTCTGAACAACAAATTCTATACAAATAATCGCATCCACGTTCATTCATTTACTCTAAATATATACAATACATTGTTCCAAAGTATGTGTTTCAGTTCATCTCGATGGCTAACAAAATATTCACTAAAATCTACTTCATGGAGTACAAAATATTGAGCACCATAAGGGTGAATCACTTGGTTGCTTCAAATACCATGCACCAATTTCTTATCAATGCTTGACTTCTTTATGAATCAACCTACAAGAAAAATCCAAAAAAAAAAAAAAAAAACATTAATCCCAATAGCAAAAAATAACATTCAAAGACAAAAATAGTAAGAAATATTATGGAGAAAGCAAATTCTATATATTAACATAATATAGGCCCTACCAGTTGAACGCTTTTGTTCTATTTTGTACGTGACTTTTTATCCAATCCAGATAGTAAAACATAGAATACCATTGATCCTTTACAATTATAACAAGTTCAATGACTGAACACAGAAAAATATGGTGCTAGCAAGGCATCAAAAACATGAAAAAATATATTGAGCATTTGTAAAAGCTAATCATCTGGAAAAGTTAAAACATCAAACTATTCATAATCTTCATGCCAAGGATTGAGATGAAATGTTTGTAATGCAAATATAGGATTATAGAATTGCACATAAGTGAACTCGGCATACCAGCACCACCACGGGTTCTGAAGTTGTTGATCGTATTGCTTCCATCTATGTCATATATAACAACTCAGTGATCATGAATGTATACAATCGCAGCCTTGTCCAACCTGATTACAATATCATCAATAACACTTTTATTTTTCTAAGAGAACAAAACAGTGATATGGACAAAAGAGGTAACATGAGTGATACTGAAACTAGTATCTAAAAGTATTTTCAGTCTGCAGCTGAAGCTAATGAAAATTGCTACAAATCTGCAGTTCAACTCAGAAAGGGAAAAAAAAAAGAAGTTAAGGATAAACTTCATATAGAACTCCAAACTAAATTTAAGATGGAATTGTGTGTTAAGTTCTGAGCATTACTTTCAGTGGAACTTTTAACATATAATTACTTTTTTATTAACACCATAATCATTTGTAATAGCACACTTGGAAGAGAAACCTAATAAATCATGACATGCACTGAAATTTATTTTGTTAATTCACGCATGAAGGAACAAATAACTTGGAAAAGCAGCGCATTTCCAGACATTTATATTGACAATAATTGAGAGTTTTCAATTAAATCAATATGGTGTATGCTTACTAAGAACCACAAAAAGACAAGAAAAGAATCAAACGGAAATTTGTATACCACCAATAACACAATAACATGATTCACAATCCACCTATGAAATACTAATATCTGCCAAACAACATACCGAATCTTAGCAATTTCAACTCCTTCAGGGAAGAGGCCACCGTTGCAACAGACTTTTCAATTTAGAAATATTCCAGCTCGGAAAATATTATGACAAATAATGTTTAAAGAATGTCCCTTATTATCCCGGAAGTCCAATATGAAGGCATTTATATTATTTCCCCTCAATGTTTCGATTGCTTCCCTCCCAATACCAAGAAAAGAATTAATGATGAGAACTTGAGAATAAGAATACTAGCGAAATTTTACAGCTACCCGCCTGATCAGTGTAAAATGGAATGATGCACCAATATATATAACAAATAGCACAATTTAGCAAAAAACTCTTGCTTCCAACGAATATGATAATAAAGGGCTCACTTTTTTATTCGAATCTAAAGGGTGTCTGCATACCACATAAAGGGGGGGAATGAAAAAAATGAGACTGGCACTAAGTGAATGGCTTTTTATTTCTAATATCCTATAGTTATCTATCAGTCTTTAAGTTCTTCAGAAGTCACAAAAGTTTATTGATTGTTGCACATTAAATTGATACTCTAATGAGTGAAATGAGAGACGTGAAATGAAATAATAAGGTGTGAATGAGAGCTCTACAATTAATATCTATATGTTGTGACTAACATATAGTGCCTAATAAAAATTATATTACTCATAGCTGCATCATTAAGATATGCCTCTAAAGTAGATATCATAGGAAACATAGTCATCATGTTCTTCATATTAAAAGCACCCAAGCATGCTGCAATCATAGATTTCAATCATCTTAAAAAAGTACATCTTTTCTTTCTGTCACATGAGAAACCCAGTCCATCCAAAACTAAAAGCATACACTAGCACATCAAATTTGAATCTAAAATCTTAACCTAGTAACCAAACAAATTCAGGGCATCTGTCATATGTAGAAAAATGTATGTATGCAATTTGTAATGATCGCGTTGCAAACAAATCTGATGAAAAGTTAAAAACAGAATATGGAGTAAAACCAAGAACCTCTTTATCTCTGTCCAAACCTTTTGTAGACTCATCACCAACACCTCTCTTCATTTATAAAGGAGTAAATAAGAACTGCTCTCCAGAATATATACTAAATATTAATCTCTCTTAATATTAAAAGTACAATAGATGACTGAACAATTGAATCCCTAGATTGACAATCTAAATCAAGATGCAAAAATACATAAACGCCTCCAATATGCTTAAAATATTTTCTATATAACTCAAGCTTCCAATAAAAAATCAAATGAACAAATAAGACATTACCGGTTAAAGCTTGACATGGGTCACGAAAAAAATTATCATACCTTGAAAAAGCAAGACCGTGTGAATTTCCGGAATATGGATACTAGACGTCCCAATGTTCATGGCCTCTCGAACTTCCAAGCTTCAATTCCGAATGATTTTTGCCCAAAGATTTCTTTTAGCTTGAAATTTACGATGTAACTTGAAAACCCACAAAAACAAGATTACAATCAGAAAATCCAAATCCAAACAACAATTTCAAATGAAATCATGAACCAATTACCAAGAAACACTCAATTAAAATCAACACAGACATATCTCATAAATTCGTAGACTAAACTGTAAAAACAAATAAAAATAAAAATTATAAATTAAATTAGTGATTACCTAAGGTTTTAGAATATGGGGTTTTACCTTGTACAAAAAAAAAGAAGAGCTCAAACGGTGGTTGTTTGAGACAAACCACATGTGCGCTGAATGAGACAGAGTATCGAGATAGCAAAAATTAGGCAAAATGGAAGAGAGAATTGGAGTAATCTCCATCAACAGCAGCGTGCAACAAATCAAAACAGAGAAATCGATGGGATAGAGAATTAGAGTAGGGCAAAGTTCAAGGGAGAATAGGCGAGAATCAGTTCATCCAAAGGAGAAGAATTGTGGGGCAGAGAATTAAGGCTAAACTTGGCTTAAGTTTTAGATATACTATTTAAGTTGTTCTATAATAAAACTCTGCAATATTTTCTATTTAATATAAGGGACATTTTTATTTTTTAATAGTGTAATCTGTAATTGTATTTGATGGCTAGAATATGGCGACAAAATTTTTGTAGTCAATAATGAGGGGAATATTTTCCGACACAAATAGTGACGGGATTGGTTATTAATAACTAGGAAATTAAGAGTTTCTCACTAATAGTTGTCTTTTTAACTACAAATTTTATTTACCTTCATTAAAAGGTTTATTTTCATACTTTTTAATGAGAAATTCTTGGTACCCTCACTAAATTTTGGTCACTTAATCAAAATTCTTGTAGTGATAAAAATAAAATATTAAAATAAATTTATAAAATTCCAACTGTATTATATGCATATGCAGTGGTGCATAGAGTTCTAATTAAAGTCTATGTATGAAAGGGTTGGGTTTGGGTGGGCATTTATCAGTCCTTACAGTTTGTGAACTGGCATGTTGATTTTCATGTCTATCTTTCTGAATATGATAGGACTATTTTAACAGTGCTCAATTATTTTTGGATAACATCTCAACAATTTTGGATTTTTAGATATGGATATTAAGGATGACAACATACTGATAACAACTTGTTGAGTGTTGTAACCTATGCAGATTATTGGACACCAAGAAATAAGTCCACATGCAAGAAAATATTGCTGCTATCGAGTCGAAGGAAAAAATAGACTACTTTGTTATGTTCTAGGTGGCAAGTATATATGTTTTTGCCAAACATGATCATTGTAAGATTCTTTTTGGTTGGCTTATTTTGTTTTGCCTTGTAGCGATAATGCTATTTTATTTTGAAGTACATTTACATGCAAGATGTTAGTTTTGTTCTATAAAAAAAGATGCTATTTTTTGAATGAAATTATATTGATGCTTACGCCTTATTCTTAGGGATATTTTAGCTTAAGTTTTCTAAAGAGTTTATTGTGCAACCACTGGGGGAGGGGGTGGGGTGGGCCGTGGGTAGGGGAGGAAAAAAAGAGTACATTAGGGACGAAAATGAATGTCCCTAAACCAATACCAAGTATATAAACGAAAACGAAATGTCACGAAATAATACTTTTAGAGACAAAATTAATTTTGTTCCAATTATATTTATAGACAATTTAAAAAATGCAAAAACTATATTTATGGATGAAAATAGGTCCCTAAACGTGATTCAGGATGTCATTATACAAATTACTTTTAGAGACGAAAACAAAGATATCTCTAAATTAGATATTTAGAGACAAAATTTTTGTCATTAAATGTAAGAAGTCATCAACCATACACTAACAAGCGACGTTTACATTTTGTCTCAGAAGCCTAACCTTTAGAGACGCTTTTCATATTTCGTCTCAAATAACTTTTAGCGATTTGGATATTGTGACATCGTTTGTTGTGAAGCCCCCGATTTTTCGAGCATATAATTGATCTTTTATCGTCTATGTATTTGATCGGCTATTTTACCACGTCACTTTGACGGGTAAATATTAATGATATATATATTTTGCAATTTGTTTCATTTTATTAATTACTTATAATCATGATCATTTATTAATTCTATTTTGCATTTATGATCACTTGATTGATCATTATTTCTATTTTTGTATTTATTAGTCACCTTAGATTTTTAAGAGACTATTTATTTTAGAGACTTTTACTTTATAGAATTAAGATTTTGATTTAGATTAAGTGATCATGAGACTTATAAGTGATCAAGGAAATCACTAATTAATTTGGAGATTGATATATTTCATCTATTATCATCAAATTTGGGACAAAAAAAAATATATGGAATTACCAAATTGCCCCTATAGTGGACGGCAATAGTGATGTTTTTTTGGAGTAGAAATATCATCCAACTCTTGTACACTTACACCTTATATTAGTCATCTTGTGTATAATTATACCATTAATTCAAACATGGCAAAATTTTTTTTGGTCCTTTATCTAACACTACTTTGAGATTTCATCCTTTTTCTTTTCGCTTTTGACAAATAGTCCTTTTTCTCAACAAAAAATTGAGATTTGGTCCTCTTCATGCTATAAAGGTTACATTTTGACTGTTGGTGATGTGACATTTTTATTTTCAAAATTTTTAATTTTCATTTAGAAAACAACATTTAAATGTTACATGGCATCCTAAAAATTCAAAAAACCATTTTAAAATCTAAAAATTAAATTTCTAAAATTTGATAATTTATTTATAAAACTAAAAATAGTAAAAACAATATCAAAATTATTTCAAAATTACAAAAACAATAATACAAAATTTGATTAAAAAAATATAAACTGTTTGAAAAAATCTGAAATTTATTAGAAATATTGAAAAATATTTTAACTTTGAAATAGAAAAACTCAAAAATATTTTGAAAAAGTTATTTTTAAACTAAAAGATGTTTAAAAATCTGAAAATTTGTTTAAAAAAACTAAAAAATGTTAAAAATCTAACAATTATTTGAAATATTAAGATATAAAATAAAAATAAGTTGAAAATTGTCTAAAAACAAGAAAATTAGTTTAAAAATCTGAAAATGGATTAGAACTAAGACTTTTAAAATTTTTACAAAAAAATATGAATTATTTTTTAAAACAAATCTGACAATTACTCCAAATATATAAAAATAATCTAATTTTTTAAAAAAATTCCAGATTTTTTCCTTTGATTTTCAGATTTTTTTACATATTTGGCATAATTTTTAGATTTTTAAAAAATAATTTATAGTTTTTAAAAACAATTCTAAGTTTTTACTCTATTTTTTATTTTATAAAAAATCAGATATTTTTTCTTAAAAAATTCAAAAACTTTTGGGACAAATTCATTTTTGAACAATTTTCGATGTTTTAAAATAGTTTATAATATTTCAAATAAATTTCAGATTTTTTAAAATAGTTTATAGTTTTTTTAAAAAATTCATATTTATTTTTTGTAATTTTAAAATAATTTCGATTTTTTTCTATTTTTAGTTTTTTACAAAAGCTATCAGATTTTATATATTTTATTTTTAGATTTTAAGATATTTTTGAATTTTTTTTAAGACTTTGTTACAAAAATTCAAATAATTTTAAATTTTAGTAAAACATTTTTCAGAATTTTTAGATAATTGTTTTCATATTTTTCAAAAAAGTTCTATTATTTAATTAATTTTTCCATCATTTAAGCCAACTAGGATGCCATGTAAGATTTAAAATTAAAAATTTTGAAAATCTTGTCAAAACTCGCTATAGGTAAGAGGACCAAATCTCAAATTTTTGTTGAGAAAAAGGACTATTTGTCCAAAGCGAAAAGAAAAAGGGTGAAATCTCAAAGTGGTGTTAGATAAAAGACCAAAAAATTTTTTTTGCCATTCAAACATTATACACATCATCTTATACTATAATTTTATATCATTAAAATCCCCAACATATTCCCACTCAAATTTAATTAATCCATTCAAATATCCCTTCACCAAACACCATACAAGTCTTGTTGTACCCATACCTTGACTACATTCTTGTCTCCCATGCAAGTAACACAAACACAAGACTTGAATTTTTTTTCCTCTCTCCTCTCACACATCACACGGCCATATGGCCATTTTCTACACCAAATATTCATTTCATTTCACCAATTCTAAGTCTTGCAAAAATCCTCTCACATCTCTATAAAAATCCTCCTACATCTCTCTACCTATTTTCTTCTTTTCTTCTTCTTCTTCATACTTAAAAAAAAAAAAAAAAATTCAAGAACTCCTTCCCATTTTCTTCAAAAATTCGAAATCAACACTCTCATAGGTAAGAAATTTCATTCCTCAATTCAACTTGAGACTACTCATCACCATACTCTTCTTAATTTAAGTTGAAATTTTGATTTTGAGGTACTTAGAAGACTACTTGAAGACATGCATGCATGGTGGTGAATTTAGAAGACTTGAAGAGTAATTAGTAGAGAAATTGGACTACAAGGTAAGATTTGGACACTAGAGCCCTTCTTTCTTCTTCTCCCTATTTTCTTCAAATTTTAACACCCTTTTTTTATTTTGAGAAATAGGAGCTGACTTTAAGTGATTTTGGAGTTGAACCAAAAATCCCAAATTTGAAGCTTCAACTAGTTTCAAATCACTTACTACACAAGGTAAAGTGTAGTCTTTCCAATTTTCTTATCTTCTTCTTTTTCTCCTTAATTTTTCTCTCATTTTACTAACTCCAAATTTTTATATTTCTTGACTTAGGGCTGACCTAAATGACCTCAAACCAAGTTGTGAAAGTATCCTTTTTATTTCCCAACTTTCCAAATTTAAGGTGGGTGGAAAAAAATTTCAACTTCTAGGTGCTTTTGTTAAAATGCATGTAGAGTTTTGATCATGAGCACTTGAGATATATAATTTATGTATTGCATGTCAATTTTATGTATCAAGTCATGAAATTCTCAAGAGTTGCTCAAAATTGTTATTTATTGAATTTTAGGTGCATGCATGTACACTTTAATGTTCTATTTGATTAATTCTTGTATGAATTGGACATGCATGTGTATGATCTTTGAAATCCATATTTTGGATGACTTATAACCTGGAAAAGTCGAGCATAATTGATTAAATTCCAATTTTAGACTTAAAAATGCAAAAATGGAAAGTTGGTGGACTAAATTGCAAGAAAATAAAAGTTAAAGGACCCCTCTGAAAATTTCGATTTTTGGGACTGTACTCAGGTTCAAAAATGACTTTTGGACATTTTAATAAAGTTTTAAGAGTTTTAAGATAAATAAAATCAACCTTTAAAAGCCCAAGGAATAGATTGTAAAATTTTGAAAGTTTAAGGGCTACTTTGCAAATTTTGAAACTGTACCAGACCTTAACTTTAAAATTTGAAATTTTTACTCTTAGGTTACTGGAAATGACATATTTTAAATGTATTCCAAAAATCCAAGTGTTTAGGGCTTGGAAAGTAATTTTCTAAAATTGCGGGACTAAAGTGTAAAAGACTAAACTTGAGTACCCAAATGAAATTTCCAGGACTTATGCAGCCCATACACCTGGAAATACTAATTTAACTATAACTTAATTATATTTTGGACCCAAGGTTCAAATTTCATAACAATTGGACCCTAAAAGCCTTAAAGGCAATTATTTCAAAATGGGACAAAAATGATATTTTCAAAAGTTAAAGGACCTACACTTATTTATTTTAAAAACTGCTTTTGTCCCAATATTCCACTAACTTAATGACATTTTCCAACTGGAATCACATTAAAATACCATCCGGTTTGTGAGTTCCGATTATTTTAAACTTAAGGCCCGAAATGACAATTTTTACAAATTTGGGGTCAATGTGAGAATTTTATAAACACTCGATCTCAAAACTTTAAAAACTTGAATCTATGGAAAATTTGGAGAATTTAGGAATGGACCTCATAATTTTTCAAGGTCGGTATATTTATTTATTCAATTTTAACCCCAAAAGTTTTGGTTTTTCCAAAACGGGGTTAAATTGTAATTTTTCTTTTATAAAGGACCTAACTCAAATTATTTTCCCTTTTACTAAAATAGCCCTGGACCCTCTAACTTGGAGATTTAATTAAAGTATTTTATTTTCTCAAAAACCCTTGACTTATCGGACCGATTTCGACCGATTAATACCCGATCGCGGGCGACTTCCTCGTCTTGTGGTTTTGAATCTATAACGGGACTTATGTTCCACCTAATCTTTCAAGATACCGAAGATTTCTTATCCTCCCGATAATCATCTTATCCAAATAACTCCACCAACGCCATAATTACCTTACGCAAATTTTTGAAAACTTTTCATGAACTAATTCCCGAATCAATATACTTTCATTGCTAGTTGATTGCATGTACTTGTATTTACTTTTCTGCCTGAGTCAACTTGGTGTGTCGAGCTCACAATCGAAATGGATACGTCGGGGGATGGAACAAGGCAACTCGGCCGCTATTCCACTCTTCCTACCATCATCTTAATCCCCAATCGAGGGACGGAGTGTCCAAGGGAAGCGGGTCGTAGTATTTGAGGTATAATCATGATTATGACATATCCGAGCCTTGCAAGTTCCACTGTGGATTTTGTCTTTGCCTATGGAGCGATAAGGTGACCGGTCTTGACCATCCCGCTGGGAGTTACAAGGAAGAACGAAGGAATCGCGTTCGATCCACACGATTCCGGAGTTATCGGACCCGTTTGGTTGGCGCTACAAATCCGTATGCAACCGCTACTTGTTTTGCATTGGTTGGCGATACAAACCGTGACGCAACCATTATTTGTTTACATGGGATTGGCGTTACATTTCCGCACGCAATCCTACCTGTCTTTGCTCGAATCACATAGTGCTGTGTGTGACCATGAACTGCTATTTTTTGAACCGTATAAGTATATTATTTAAATATATTTATCACGACGCTTGTGGACCGTGTGTGAATTCATGCATCATACTCACGCGCGTTTTCATATAACTATTTTCTCGCATTAACTATATATATCGCCACACTTGCACACGATCACCCCATCCATTGAGATTTATGTCTCATCCCAATTGTTTTCTAACCTTTAGATGAGGACTTCGTTGAAGATCTTTGAATCGACTACAGATTGAGCCCTTGTACTCCGCTTGTTGGATTTACTATCTTTTGTTGTTGATGTCACGGACTTGTTACGATTATTTCTTTGTTGGACTTACTACTTCTTGTTGTTGTTGTTGGACTCTTTTCTTGTGTTTGTTGTTGGACTCTTGTATTCCTTTTCATTCCGGTTTTAATCGAAGGGCGTAGGACCCTTTGACTTTTAAGTTGTTATCTTTAGATCATATCGGGATGTAATTTGGATTATGGATATTGGAACGTAAGTTGTAACGTGTTTCTTTATTTCCGCTACTATTTAGACCTGTTTCATTGGGTTCTCGATGATATTCGTCTGATATTTGGTTATTTGTATTTAAGTTGTGGATCGATAAATCGCGTCCCGTTTGGCGGGCGTGATTAGAGTGGTATCGAGCTTGGCTAGTAAGATGGAAACTTACAACGAGTGACCCGGGATAGGAGCCCGATCGTGTTTTGGGTAATCGCGACTTGACCAATTAAGTATGAAATCGATTTCAAATTGACATAGAACCGCCTTATTGATGTTTGAATGAAGTTAGAACGCATATTTTGAGGTTCCATAGTCATACTTGTCTTGACTTAGTTGATTCTTGATCGACTTTCTTTATTCATTATTTCCTTATTCTCTTCTTATCTTTCATTTGCCTTTGTCGATCCGCCTTAGTTTTGTTAGATACTGAGAATGGCCGAACATCGAGGACATTGGAGACCTCACCGCGTTCCACGAGGGGATGACGACGTACCCAGGGACCGGATACCCTCCCGAATTACCACCGCCTCTTCCACCTGCTGCAGGAGACAACTTGACCGCAGGCCCTACAACAAAATCTTGGTTTTCATGAGGCAACAGCATGCGCAGAGCCTCAACCCCGTGCTCGAACCCGCAGAGAAAGCGACGATCGCATGTTGGAGCGATTTCTACGGTTCGACACACCAGCCTTCTTAGGAGAGCCGGATGATTTAAAGGCGAGAAGAATGGATAGAAAAACTGAGAATATCTTCAATGCTCTCCAATACTCGGATGAGCGAAAGTCACCCTCGCCAGTATTTAAATGCCTGGAATCAATTTGCTAGAGAGTGGTGGAGGGAAGTTGAAAGGAGATGGGAACAGGACCGGGTAGTTAGAACATGGGGAAATGTCTTGGTTGAGTTCAATGAAGTATATTCCACAAAGGTTGTGAAAGAGGCGCGCCGAGATGAATTCCACAGATTGAGGCGGGGGAACATGACTATAGCTTAGACTGCAGTCTGGATTTCACCAATTGTCCAAGTATGCTCTAGGGACAATCGATCAAGAGGATAAGCTTTATAAGTTCACTCGAGGATTGAAGCGGAACTTTAAACAACAAGCTGATGTGTTGAACCGACAACCTACTCGGCCCGCGGTGAAGGTAGCTCTCCACATCGAGTCGGGGCTGAACCGTATTGGGATGATTCAACAGAGTAGGCCATCAAACATGATCTCAAGAGAACAATTGTGGGACAACCATCTAAACAGACTGCTGCTAAGTTTGAAGGGACGATTAATAGGACATATAAGGAAAGAGACCAAGATAAGGAAAGTCGGGTCAAGTGTGTGCACATTGCCGTAAACCGGGACATACCGCCAATGACTATTGGCGTAAACAAGGAAGGGTTTGCGTTGTGGTAGTAATCAGCACCAGATTGCAAGATTGCCACGATGATGACCGAACCAAACAGACGCCGCGCAGTGAGAAGACGGAAAATGGCCAGGGTAATCGGGCAAGGATGCCCGCCGAGCATTTGCACTAGTTGGATAGGAGGCTCGAGGAGGCAACGAGATGTGGTGGAAGGTACGCTTCTAGTATCTAACCACTACGCTAAAATTATTGTTCGACCCGGATCAACCATTCATTTGTTGTACCGCATTTTGTACACAAAGCGCATGCATGCATGGAACATATGCCTATATGTCTAGAAGTATCAACTCCTATGGGCGCAAGTCAGATAACAGATATTATCTATAATGCATGCGAAGTTAAGATTGATGAGATAAATTTTCCTACCGATTTGATCCTATTACCTATATCCGAATACAACGTGATATTGGGGATGAACTGGTTATCTGCACACCATGCACAAATGGACTGCCATAACAAGTCCATTAAGCTATGTGAACCCGAAAAATCCGAAGTGGAAATTTCGGGAAGGGCACGTGTTAAGATTGCCCCAATCATTTCAGCAATGAAAGCGAGGAAGGTGATCACTAGAGGGGCTCAAGGGTACTTGGCGTTTGTAATTAACAAACCCACGATTGATACACAAATTAACCAAGTACCTATAGTATCAGAATACACGGATGTATTTCCACAAGAACTCACCACTGTCCCTCCAGATAGGGAAGTCGAGTTCACCATCGAGGTGTTACCGGGGATCGCCCGATTGCTTAACATCGTATAGAATGGCTCCTCTTGAGTTACAAGAGATGAAAATGCAATTCTGTAAACCGATGGATGTGGGATTTATCCGACCGAGCACGTCTCCGTGGGGAGCACAGTGTGTTTGTTCAATGGCCAAAAAAAAAAGATGGCACCTTAAGACTATGTATAGATTATCGTGGTCTTAATAGCGTGACCATCAAGAACAAATATCCCCTCCCAAGGATAGACGAAGCTATTTGATCAACTTCAAGGAGCGCGGTGTACTCAAGTTTGATTTACAACAAGGATATTACCAATCAAGATCCGCGAAGAAGACATTTCCAAAAGCGCATTTCAAACCCGATATGGACACTACGAGTTTGTAGTGATGCCTTCCGACAAATGCACCAAAGAACATTCATGGACTCGATGCATCGAGCCTTTCAACCTTATTTGGATCAATTCGTAGTGATATTCATTGATGACATACTCGTATACTCTAAGTCTAGAGAAGAGCATGAACGCTATCCGAAAATTGTTTTGGAGACACTACGAGAGCATAAGTTGTATGCCAAATTCAGCAAGTGCGAATTTTGGCTTAGTGAAGTCGCGTTCTTGGGACACATAGTATCCGCACCGGGATCGCGTAGATCCATTGAAGGTACAGACAGGTGGTTGAATGGAAACAACCCGAGTCTCAGAATGAAATTAGAGTTTCTAGACTAGCCTGGATATTATCGAAGATTTATCCAGGATTTCTCCAAGATAGCGGGAACCACTCACTCGACTAACCCAGAAGCAAGTCAAGTTTGAGTGGAATGACAAATGCGAGGCGAGTTTCAAAGAGCTGAAGAAACGACTTACTACATCTCCAGTCTTAGCCCTTCCAAAGGGAACCAAAAACTTTGTCGTCTACAAAGTGATGCATCAAAGGAAGGACTAGGAGCAAAGTGCTCATGCAGGAAGGAAAAGTTATCGCTTATGCATCACGAAAGATCAAGCCGTATGAAGCCAATTATCCAATGCATGACTTGGAATTGGCGGCAATATTGTTCGCGTTAAAGAAATGGAGACACTATCTCTACGGAGCAAAATTCACGATTTTCACAGATCATAAGAGCTTGAAGTATCTATTCTCCTAGAAAGATCTCAACTGAGGCAACGGAGATGGATGGAGTTGATTGAGGACTATCACTTTGATATTCAATACCATCTTAGGAAAGCTAAAGTAGCCGACGCTTTGAAAGCGTAAAGCGCAAGCTTAGCTAGACTTATGATTCGAGAGTGGGAATCATTAGAAGAGTGAGCAATTGGAATCGACGAGAACCAATACTCGATTTCATGTGCTAACATTTTAATTAAACCCGAATGAATGAATGAGATCAAGGAAGACGGAGGAATCGATGTGCATCTTCAAAAATCAAGGCAGAAGATACTTAAAGAAGAGAGATCGAATTCTCGATACATGAAGATGGGTTTATCAGATTTCGGAATCGAGTTTGTGTATCGAGTGACGAGTAGATTAGGAATAAAATCCTAGCAGAGGCACACCGTTCGAAATACACTATATATCCTGGAGGAAACAAGATGTATAAAGATTTGAAACGGAGTTATTAGTGGGTAAACATGAAGAACCAGGTAGCGGAGTTCGTTGCGAGATGTTTGACTTGTCAACGAGTAAAAGCAGAACACCAACGACCATCTGGTTTACTACAACCGTTGAGAATTCCCGAGTGGAAATGGGAACACATAACAATGGACTTTGTGACGGATCTACCAAGGACGAGGAGGAGGCCATGATCTTTATTTGGGTAGTTGTAGACCGACTCACGAAAATGCGCACACTTCTTACCCATAAGAAAAGCGATAGCTTGCGAAACTTGCGCAGATTTATATCCAGAGATCATTCGACCGCATGGAGTACCGATTGACATAGTATCGACGAGAGACCCGAGGTTTGTCTCCAGTTTTGGAAGTGCTTGCACGAGGATTTGGGCACCTCACTAAGTTTCAAAGATGGCAAAGACATCCACAAACCGATGGACGATCCGAGCGAACGATTCAAACCGTGGAAGATATGTTGCGAGCCTGCACATTGGATTTCCAAGGAAGTTGGGATTCGCACTTACCATTAGCCGAGTTTGCCTACAATAACAGCTATCATGCCACGATTGGGATGGCACCCTACGAGGCATTATATGGGTGAAAAAGTAGATCCCCATTACACTGGGAAATTGATGACCAATGGACTCTGAAAGAGAAACGAAAGTCACCCTCGATTCCAAAGGTCGACTTAGTTCAGGAGGCCATGGAGAAGGTCAAGCTGATCAAGGAGCGGATTCGCACAGCTTAGAGCCGCCAAAAGAGTTACGCGGACAAGAGAAGAAAGGATTTGGAATTTGAAGTCTGAGATGAAGTATTTCTCAGACTCTCACCACGAAAAGGATTGATCAATCCGAAAAAAGGAGGCAAGTTGAGTCCGAGATATGTTGGACCTTACAAGATTCTACAGAGGATCGAGAAGTTAGCCTACCGACTCGAGTTACCAGCACCATATGCGGGAATGCACGATGTATTCCACGATCGAGATTGAAGAAATATCAACCAGATCCCGAACATATCATCACTCATGATACTCCTCCTTTGATGGAAAATTTATCCTACACCGAGAAGCGATTCGGATCATTGATTGCCAGATCGTCGATTGCGTAAGAGAGAGATTCCGATGGTTAAATGGTGTGGCGAGAACCAAAACCGAGACGAAGATGCAACGTGGGAAATGGAAGAAGACATGAGGAATCGGTATCAAAGTTATTCAAGAGAATTTGGGGACCAAATTCTTTTAAGGAGGGGAGGATGTGAAGCCCCCGATTTTTCGAGCGTATAATTGATCTTTTATCGTCTATGTATTTGATCGACTATTTTACCACGTCACTTTGACGGGTAAATATTAATGATATATATATTTTGCAATTTATTTCATTTTATTTATTACTTGTAATCATGATCATTTATTAATTCTATTTTGCATTTATGATCACTTGATTGATCATTATTTCTATTTTTGTATTTATTAGTCACCTTAGAATTTTAAGAGACTATTTATTTTAGAGACTTTTACTTTATAGAATTAAGATTTTGATTTAGATTAAGTGATCATGAGACTTATAAGTGATCAAGGAAATCACTAATTAATTTGGAGATTGATATATTTCATCTATTATCATCAAATTTGGGACAAAAAAATATATGGAATTACCAAATTGCCCCTATAGTGGACGGACAATAGTGATGTTTTTTTTTGGAGTAGAAATATCATCTAACTCTTGTACACTTACACCTTATATTAGTCATCTTGTGTATAATTATATCATTAATTCAAACATTATACACATCATCTTATACTATAATTTTATATCATTAAAATCCCCAACATATTCCCACTCAAATTTAATTAATCCATTCAAATATCCCTTCACCAAACACCATACAAGTCTTGTTATACCCATACCTTGACTACATTCTTGTCTCCCATGCAAGTAACACAAACACAAGACTTGAATTTTTTTTCCTCTCTCCTCTCACACACCACACGGCCATATGGCCATTTCCTATACCAAATTTTCTCTTCATTACACCAACTCATATTCTAAGTCTTGCAAAAATCCTATTTTCTCTCCTCTCACATCTCTCTAAAAATACTCCTATATATCTCTACCTATTTTCTTATTTTCTTCTTCTTCTTCTTCTTCTTCTTCTTCTTCATACTTAAAAAAAAATAAAATTCAAGAAATCCTTCCCATTTTCTTCAAAAATTCGAAATCAACACTCTCATAGGTAAGAAATTTCATTCCTCAATTCAACTTGATATCTTACTACTCATCACCTTACTCTTCTTAATTTAAGTTGAAATTTTGATTTTGAGGTACTTAGAAGACTACTTGAAGACATGCATGCATGGTGGTGAATTTAGAAGACTTGAAGAGTAATTAGTAGAGAAATTGGACTACAAGGTAAGATTTGGACACTAGAGCCCTTCTTTCTTCTTCTCCCTATTTTCTTCAAATTTTAACACCCTTTTTTTTATTTTTGAGAAATAGGGGCTGACTTTAAGTGATTTTGAGTTGAACAAAAATCCCAAATTTGAAGTTTCAAATAGTTTCAAATCACCTACTACTCAAGGTAAAGTGTAGTGTTTCCAATTTTCTTATCTTCTTCTTTTTCTCCTTAATTTTTCTCTCATTTTTTTAACTCCAAATTTTTTATATTTCTTGACTTAGGGGCTTACCTAAGTGACCTCAAACCAAGTTGTGAAAGTATCCTTTTTATTTCACAACTTTCCAAATTTAAGGTGGGTGGAAAAATTCTTTCAACTTCTAGGTGCTTTTGTTAAAATGCATGTAGAGTTTTGATCATGAGCACTTGAGATATATAATTTATGTATTGCATATCAATTTTATGTATCAAGTCATGAAATTCTCAAGAGTTGCTCAAAATTGCTATTTATTGAATTTTAGGTGCATGCATGTACACTTTAATGTTCTATTTGATTAATTCTTGTATGAATTGGACATGAATGTGTATGATCTTTGAAACCCATGTTTTGGATGACTTATAACCTAGAAAAGTCGAGCAAAATTGATTAAATTCCAATTTTGGACTTAAAAATGCAAAAATGGAAAGTTGGTGGACTAAATTGCAAGAAAATAAAAGTTAAAGGACCCCTCTGCAAATTTCGATTTTGGGACTGTACTCAGGTTCAAAAATGACTTTTGGACATTTTAATAAAGTTTTAAGAGTTTTAAGATAAATAAAATCAACCTTTAAAAGCCCAAGGACTAGATTGTAAAATTTTGAAAGTTTAAGGGCTACTTTGCAAATTTTGAAACTGTACCAGACCTTAACTTTAAAATTTGAAATTTTTACTCTTAAGGTACTGGAAATGACATATTTTAAATGTATTCCAAAAATCAAGTGTTTAGGGCTTGGAAAGTAATTTTTCTAAAATTGGGGGACTAAAGTTTAAAAGACTAAACTTGAGGACCCAAATGAAATTTCCAGGACTTATGCAGCCCATGCACCTGGAAATACTAATTTAACTATAACTTAATTATATTTTGGACTCAAGGTTCAAATTTCATAACAATTGGACCCCCTAAAAGCCTTAAAGGCAATTATTTCAAAATGGGACAAAAATGATATTTTCAAAGGTTAAAGGACCTACACATATTTATTTTAAAAATTCTTTTGTCCCAATATCCCACTAACCTTAATGACATTTTCCAACTGGAATCACATTAAAAGCCCTTCCGATTTGTGAGTTCCGATTATTTAAACTTAAGGCCCGAAATGACAATTTTAACAAATTTGGGGCCAATGTGAGAATTTTATAAAACATCGACCTCAAAACTTTAAAAACCTGAATCTCTGGACAATTTGGAGAATTTAGGAACTGACCTCATAATTTTTCAAGGTCGGGATATTTATTTATTCAATTTTAACCCCAAACGTTTTGGTTTTTACAAAACGGGGCTAAATTGTAATTTTTCTTTTATAAAGGACCTAACTCAAATTATTTTCCCTTTTACTAAAATAGCCCTGGACCCTCTGACTTGGAGATTTAATTAAAGTATTTTATTTTCTCAAAAACCCTTGACTTATCGGACCGATTCGACCGATTAATACCCGATCGCGGGGCGACTTCCTCGTCTTGTGGTTTTGAATCTATAACGGGACTTATGTTCCACCTAATCTTTCAAGATACCGAAGATTTCTTATCCTCCCGATAATCATCTTCATCCAAATAACTCCACCAACGCCATATTGCTACTCGTGAATTTTCAAAAATTTCCGAATCGCTTCCCCACTGAATCAATCATACTCGATTGCCAGTTGGTTGATCTGTGACTTGTATTTGCTTTTCTGCCGAGTCAACTTGGTGTGTCGAGCTCACAATCGGAATGGATACGTCGGGGATGGAACAAGGCAGCTCGATTTCGCTATTCCACTCTTCCGGCCCCATCGCCTTAATCCCGCAATCGAGGGACGGAGTGTCCAAGGGAAGCGGGTCGTAGTACTTGAGGTATAATCATGATTATGACAGATCCGAGCCTTGCAAGCTCCACTTTGTGGATTTTGTCTTTGCCTATGGAGCGATAAGGTGACCGGTCTTGGACCATCCCGCTTGGGGAGTTACAAGTAAGAACGAAGGAATCGTTGTCAATCCACACGATTCCGAGTTATCGGACCCGTTTGGTTGGTTGCTACAAATCAATGACGCAACCGCTTACTTGTTTTGTATTGGTTGGCGCTACAAATGCGTGCACGCAACCATTATTTGTCTTGCATGGGATTGGCGTTACATTTCCGTAACGCAATCCTACTGTCTTGCATGAATCACATAGTGCTGTGTGACCATGAATGCTTTTCTTGAATCGTATAAATATATTACTTAAATATATTTATCACGACGCTTGTGGACTGTGTGTGAATTCATGCATCATACTCACGTGTTTTCATATAACTGTTTTCTCGCATTAACTATATATATCGCCACACTTGCACACGATCACCCCATCCATTGAGATTTCTGTCTCATCCCAACTGTTTTCTAACCTTTAGATGAGGACTTCGTTGAAGATGTTGAACTGACTACGGATTGAGCCCTTGTACTCCGCTTGTTGGATTTACTATCTTTTGTTGTTGATGTCGCCGGACTTGTTACTATTATTTGCTGTTGGGCTTACTACTTGTTGTTGTTGTTGTTGGACTCTTTTCTTGTGTTTGTTGTTGGACTCTTGTATTCCTTTTCATTCCGGTTTGTAACTGAAGGGCGTAGGACCCTTTGACTTTTAAGTTGTTATCTTTAGATCATATCGGGGATGTAATTTGGATTATGAATATTATGGACTATAAGTTGTAACGTGTTTCTTTATTTCACTGCTATTTAGACTCTGTTTCATTAGGTTCTCGATGATATTCGTCTAGACTGTTTGGTTATTTGTATTTAAGTTGTGGATCGTCGTCGCGTCCCATTTGGGGCGTGACATTTGTGACATTTTTTTCCGTCTTAAATACATTCTTGTGATGTTTTTAGACTTTTAGTGACGATTTAATTTCGCCCCAAATTCTCAATTTTCTTGTAGTGATATTTTAAATCCATAAAACTGTAATATTCAACATAATTAATGATATAGGCTGCAGATGACGATAATCTTTCCAATATACAAATATCCAAAAAGTTGAAGGGGCTAGTTGCACATAAACCTAGCAATCAAGTATTGAAGTATTCTAGTTACTTGATTGTTGGGGTTACTTATCATACAAAGCAGCGTGATAGTGTACAACCTGTTCAAAACTCAGAAGTAAGTATAGTTGCAAACATCATGCAAGTATCTACTACAAAGGATAAAGATCCAATTGTATCAGTTTAATGTCACGTTAAATACTTGATAGTATTTTGCAAACATGTACTAAATATAATCATTTTAATGTCATGTTTTGTTTTGATTAATTATATGTTGTTTCCTTGTATTGTTTTTTTTTCCATGCATGAATTCAAAATATATATTACCATAGGTGAAAAAATAGAAGATAACGAATGAATATTGCAATAACCGTGGTCCAAAATTACGACGGTTATTAAGGCTTGTAGAACTATTGTAATACTTCAACACCATAATGGATTTGATCAGTTGTGCAACACCGTTGTTGAAATAGTTATAAATTAACAATTATCAGGCCTTGTCGAACTGTTGTGATACTTCAAAACCACAATGAATTTGATCCGTAGTGGAAACCCGTTGTTTATTTCATAATTCAAAAATAATTATTAATCATTGTCCCAATTGTTGTCGTTTAACATCTAAAGACAATGGGTTCAAACTGTTCTCTTTCTTATTAAATACATCGGATTAGAACTATTGTCGATTAGTGAGGTCTTTTACAACACCATCTTTGACAATAGTTGGTTCTTTAATAGATAACAGATTATATCAGTTATCATTCAGTGAATTTCTTGTAGTGTATGTAAATCAAATTTTTAAAAGATTCCCCGAAAACCTAACATGGACCGAGTCACGCGGAAGATAAAGAAAGACGGTTGGCGAGGCAATAATTTAGGCATAAGACGTTAGCAGTAACGTCTTATATTTCAATAAGATTTGGAGTTTGCCTTTCAAGTCCGGATTCAATTCTATAAATAGTAGGTTGAAAGAAAGTCGAGGACATAGAATATTTTTCTTAGTTTTCTTATAATAGATTCGAGTGAAAATTTGTAATTGTTAAGTGTTTTAGTTTTAAGTTTATGTATTTATGAGTGCAAGCCTCATATATGAGAGGCTAAACAAGTATTCTCCACCCAAAAGGAGATTATTGATGTAATAAATATTCCTTTAGGTTCTTAATAAAAGAAAGCTTTTAGCTTCAACATGTATTCAAAATATCTTATTAATTTATCCCTTTGAAGAGTTATTTTGCACACTGGAATAGGAAATGAACCAAGGTTGTGTTGAGCCATTCTTTGAAGGAGTCGGTTAACTTGTAAATCATCTTCCATGTTGGTGAGGCTGGATGGTGACGTATGCCTAACGGTCTACGGGCAATGATTTATCGACTGTGGCTTTGCAAATAATCTCACTCGATGCGGTTTCGGTCAAAGAAAGTATAAATATTAAGGGATTTATTAATTTTATGGAAGCATGTTAGGTCTGATATGGTGGTGATGAACTCTATATGTTTTATCAAAGACTTAGTTTGAAATCAGATAACTTAGAGTTGTGTGCATTTTGCAAAAGTATGCCCTATTAAGTTTTATTAGCTGGAAACATGGCATGATCCCTTAAGATCTATGAATGGAGATTGGATCTAAGTAGGTGTAATAATGCCACGAAGAAAATAGGTGACATAAAATGAGAGTTCTCATACTCTATGAAATCTGGGTTTATTTTGATAAATTAGCTATGTTGTGTTAGGATTAGAATTGCAAAATGACCAAAAATGTTAATTCAGACATAAAGGCAAAATGGTCTAGGACTATTCGCCTTATTTTTTGCTTCACCGCAAGTGTACGATGTAGTTTATAGAATAGGGTTAGCAAGGTCGAATCCATAGAGACTAATAAATTAATGTACCAAGTATTGGGATTGTAATAGTCTTATTTTTATCTAGACGATCGAAATTGAGTGATTTGTTTTGTAAAAGCTAGACAAGAATTTATCATAAAAAGACAGAATAAGAGTTGATTGAAAGATCAAGGAGATGAATCGATTCCTGGGTTATGGTTTCAGTTAATATCCCTTTTTGTCATCAGATTAATCACAAGCAAAGTTATTATTATTCTTCCCTATAAGACAATCACGAAAAGTATTTTACCCTCTCTATCGAGATACATGTAAAAATGTTGATTGGATTATCTATGCTAGTATCTCTACTCAACAAAAAATATCCAACTCCCAAAAGCGCAAAAGATCAAATATCCTCACAAATATTCACAGACTTCTCAATCTTGCAAATATTCATGTCAAGTAATCACAGATCTAGTATTGAAACTCATCTCTCGAATTATGAATCAATACATCAAAGTAAGTTAAACCAATGGCCATTTGATAAAACAAGTAATAAAACAAAGTACTCGAATAGGGTCTGAAAATAATAACTTCAATTGCAATTAAACATCAACAAAAATATCCATTAACCTAATCCCAAACCCGAGAATCACAAGATGTTTAGCCAGACATGGAAAATAAACAATTCATAGACAAATTATTCATGTTCATATCTAACTAATCGAAAGTAAATGATACTATGTGAGAAAACTCAGTGATGTCGATGATCTCTCGATCTATCTTCAATCCTCAAGCGTGTGGTTGCGACCTCGATCAATCTTTCCAATCCTCGGGTAGAAGATTGCTCTTTTTCTCGCTTTCAGGGCAAAAATCAATGTATCTTCGTTTGGAGCCACCTCGTCTCTATTTATACTCCTTGTGGGTCAAACCCTAAGTTAAAAATCATCAAAACCTCGACTTTCGCAGACGCATGGGCGTGGCGCATCACGCACGACCAGGTCATGCGTCAGGCCGTAGGACTGCTTGACACTCAAAATGATGCACGCCCAGGTCGTGCGTCGAGGCATGGCCCGTGCGTCACCCAAACTTATGAATTTGCTAATGGGGTCTTCATAAGTGTTGTGGCCCTATCTCTTAGCATTTCGTAGACACATGAAGCAGCTCAATATCAATTTTGTAGAGAGAGTTATGGACAAAATACTAAACCCTGCCAGTGCTAGTAATTCCAGACGCGTTTGGACGTTTCTTGAGATGAATCCCCTCGTTGTTTGATCATCCATGCTTCTTTTGATACACGACTCATTACTATGACTCTAGACTCAATATAGTTGGCCTACAATATGTCTTTGACCACTCAAAGAACTCAAAAATAACATAAAACTCTAGTCTAGAAAGCCCAAATCAATGGTATAAAACCAACTGAACATCTGACTTCTTCTCGATTTGGCTTCCAATTCGGTGTATGCTATCAATTCTTGGTGGTTCTACATCGCAATGCTCATATTTGCCACAGAAATACTCAAAATATCATCAAATTCCTGCAAAATGAGCAAAGCGTAACATCTTTTCCACATATTGATAATACGACCCATATTACTAAGGTAATGCATGTTTATCAACTCATTATAGCCAAAATCACGCCCAAAATACATGCAAAACTCACACTAAACAAACCCCCAAACTTAAACTGTTGACAGTCCCGGTCAACGCTTTATACACAAGACAAAAAACAAATGGGAGGAATGAAAAGCAATCAAGAACAACTCATCAAAATTCATGTTGTTTATCCATAGGCGTCAAGTAATAAATCAACCAAGCCTCGAACATCTAACATAGAACACATGTCAATTAAAACCATGGCAAATGCTTCGAATCACGACTCTCACTAATCAAGTGTATGCTCTCCTCTCAAGTGTATAAGGGACGTGTATTCGCTCAAATCATATCAATGTTGAAGAATTACCATAAGCTTGCAAATCGTCTCACTTCTCCGCCACTAGAATGTATACAATTCATAAATCAAAAAGGACTTTTTCTTTTGGTTGTAATGAAGGCTCTTCGGTTAGGGTAAAATATGTATAAAGTGACTCAAACTCGAGCGTATAGACTGGTAAGCACATCTTTCATTCAATTATTCTCATGTAAATCCAATATGCTACCCCAATCACCTCTCGTTCTTATCAACTTTTCGTATTTCTTTTCTTTTTCGGTTTTTCTTTCGCCTCACATCACAAATCCCACCTACAAGTTCATTCAAAGCACACTCATTTATAAAGACGATTTCTTTTTAACAAGTTACTTTTTAATTCTATGAATAATTGATGAAAAATATTACCAAAGAAAAATCATTTAAGGCTTGAATCACTAATTAAATTCATAACAAGAAAATCTTTCTTAACCAAATAAATCTTACCAATTATTGTATAAGTAAAAAAATTGTCTAATAGTCTTGATAAACCACATAAAAAAATATAAAAAATAGGAGATTTACACTAAAATTTTCGACCTTAATTAAAAAGTCAAAGGGTTACAACTTACAAGCGGGGGTTTTAGACTTTAGGGTCCTCACTGATTGTGCAAGTCTCATGTATTGTATTGTATATTTTTTTTTTTTATTGCAATATTGTATATCTTCACTTTCCTCATTTCAAGTATCAACAAGCCGAGTTTCAAGACAATACTTATTTCCATAGTATACTAATAATGAGAACTAGTAATTAACAAAAGGAAGTGACTTTTGCAAGTCCTCAAATAAAATCAAATAACAAAATATAACAAAACTAGTGATTCATTTTGTAATGTAAAAGTAATGCATATCACATTAAAGCTTGATTGAATAAAACATTTACGAAAGAACATCATTGTTTGACTATATGAGAAAACATCTAAATCTTCTTGATCCCTTGACAATCTATCCTAGAACATCTCACCCCAAACAATCTCAATAGAAGGCAAGCTCACATGCCTTAGATCCCCCGCTCAAACAATGAGATTATCTTGAAACCAATACTACAATGTTGTTTGGAATATATTTCCATTGTCTTGACACTTTGGCATTCCTCAAAATATATCTTACCATTATAAACTCGTGCTCGCAAACCTGAATCCATAAATTCTTACAGGTTCTAAGATGCAATAATAAGCATTTCGGCACTTGTTGGAAGGGCTCCATCCACTTTTTAGGTTACTATGAACGCCAATAACAAAAATTATCGAGAAAACTACGACGGTCACGCACATCGCTTTCATAATCGTAATAATAAAAAAAAGTGGCCGATGAAAGAAAAAAGAGACAATAGAGAAACATTTTTTTTACATCAACTTACATCACGGATAATAAGGACTTCAAGATTATCAAGACTTTCAAGGAATTTTACTAGAAAAGGCCACTCGACATCCAATTCAAGTTTGGTTAAATTATCAAACCTTCTAATTGGTTTATTAAGCGCAAAAGAAAATTGACAGGGTTATATTACAATTATCATCAATAAGCAAGTAATAAATTACATAAAGAGATGAAGAAAGCTCGAATACATACCGACTTAGCACACGACAATATTAGGCATTTCACGTTGTTTAGACCATCAACAAAGTCTAAAGCACAGTTAGAATTGATGTTTGCTTCAATTAAAGAGGTTAGCATATGAGTTGAGATTGTCGAAGGGATATAATAGTACGTAGTTGGAGATATCTAAGTAAGGCGGGAGCATTTATCTCCAACTTGGTGTAGCACTCGATATAAAAAGACATCGAGCCTTTTTAACGTGGGTGAAGATATTTTCTGACTCATTGATTTATAATCACCACCTATAATCAACTCCTCAAGCTAATTGGACAACCGTAAAACGGTGAGAAAGAGATTCATCACCATCAAGTTGAAATTTACAAAGATGAAGCTTCTTGAGTCGAGGCAAATATGTCTTGCCATGTACGGGGATGTATACACAACAATTTCCAATCCTCAAATCGACTAGGGTTTTTTGGTGAAGAGGCATTTAGGCAACCTACGTGGTTGATATCCAACAAAAATATCAAGATTTTTGATATTGCGCGATATGGCGGTGGAAATCCATCTCTCGATTTCATAATCACAATAATTTAACATATAAGAGGCGAAGCATATTTAGGCTTTGCACTTTATGTCGAAACATAACCATAGTTACTATCGTTGAAAAGCTATGACCACAACACTCTTTGCGAAATCTAAATTGGGGACATGAGTCCAGGAGAAACTTCCATCTTTTGGCTAAAACGCTTGTTGCCACGGATAACCTAGTTGGCAAAAAAGAGAGAATTTGATAGATGACGCGTGCCGGCAAGTCGCTAAATCTATCGGATGAGGGCATATTTTGCTTCCCATCCAAAACTTTTGGCGCTTTCTCGCTTGATTCTATTGTTCCATCCATATGAGAATGAAATAGGATTTCTCTTGGGTATTTCCACAAACACTTGATTGTCAATCCTTTAAAATAAAATCGCGTGTAAATTTATCATTGGGGTTTGGAAAATATAAGTTTGTAAAGTATGAGAAATAAGCTTGATACTTACCAAAGCTACACGCACGCACCAAGAAATCACATAACCTTTAACTCCGATCTTCTCCGATCAATATCTCGCAGAGAACGATAATATAAAAAAAGATAATAAGTAATGAAACATAAGGTAATATGTATGAAGAATGATTCTGTTTCTCAATACCTTTATTTCAATAGGGTAAATACTTGCCTTTAAAGAAATATAAATATAAATCATTTTTCTACTTTTATGCTAAATTGTCGTATTGGATGTGGATAACCCAAAAGAAATGGGTCCTGCGCTTAAATATGACAAATACACCCTCCTCAAGTAATTATTTTCTTGTTGCTCAAAATAAAATAATTATTTTCTTTCTATATTTAATTTTTTAAATTAAATATTGTTTACTTTAACATTAAATAATAAATATATATCATTTAGTAAAATTATATATATGAATTAGACAATGTAAGTGGAAAACTATTAAGAAATTATTACTTCTAAAGATGAATTTTATAAAATATTGAAAAGTTCCATTTTAAAATTAATCGAGAAAAAATCATCTATTTGAATCGCCATGTGCATCGGTTTAGGGATGGCAACAGGCGGGTTTGGGACGGGTTTGGCTAAACCGGGACCCGCCCGCCCTCATTGATCCGCGACCGACCGGGTTGAACTCGTTGACCCGCTACGCCGACCAATTTACCAATTTTCAATTGCAATGACATTCAAAGGTCGAGTCTCTCTTTTACTCTCTTAATTTATTCCAACTTTGGTCTTTGTTTTTTAAAATCTAAATAAAATTTTTATAATTATGATTTTATCAATCATATTCAAGGCTGTTAATGGCGGCTGTGTATTAATTGATCATTTTTTTCTAGTTCTTGAATCTGCAAACATATTTAGCCTCACATAAAAGCCACCAAACAAGCTTGTAGCTTGAAGATCTAAAATAAAAAGTCAAGGAATTAAACAATAATTGTCAAAAGTTGGTACAAAATTTCATTAGTCCCCATTGCTTGAAAAATCTAATCAATCTCAGTTATTCTTGACTTAAAAATTAACAAAATTTGACAAAGTTTTAATTGTATACGGGGTATACGACTCCTTCATGAGTATTCATCCTTTCTTTTCCTTCTTTTCTTTCTTCTTTTATTTCCATCAACCAAAACTATCACAATTATCTAAATTCTTGACATCATCCCATGCAACCTTATTCAATCCCCTTACTCAATGCTATACGCTCAAGTCTAGGATAATAGATATATCAAGTTAAGGCTTGAAATGTGGCTATCAAAAATTAGGCAGCAGACTCAAATTGGCTAACTAGGGAAATTCAATGTCATTAGGTAGGCAAAAGGCTTGAAAGGCTTAACAAAAATGGACTTAAATCATTTTCATAAATCGCATACAACATGTGGCTTTGACAGAGATACCAGAGCAAGTTCTAGAACTCAAATCAACATGAATGACACACACAATCAACAAACAAGACTGCATAATATGAAAGCAGTAAAGTCTCAAAGCTCACAGGCTTGCAAAGTCTTAACTCAAAGCATAACATCCATATTCTCAATATCCACATGCTCCATATCATCTATTCTCATCATGATCAATTCGCACTCAACACCCAATTCAAAACAGCACAAAAATTTTCAAATAAACTCCCAAGGCGCAACGAACACCACAAAAACGGTTTACTCACTCCCTAAAAAAAACTACTAAAGCAATAAACGTGCTAAAACTGTAAACGTGCTTCTAATGCAATGGAACCTAAATGCTCTACATGCAACTATATGAATGCAAAATATTTTTTGCTCTCCACACCCTTCATATCAAAATGGACTATCTCTCCCCCCAAACTTGAATGGAATTATATCGCACGTAAGAATGATTTGTATTGTTTGCATATAGTAATGCATACTTTGGGTTTCCAAGCAAGGATTTGAGTCCTGGTGTCGGGATATACTAATCTAGTCACGCACGGGCTTACTACCGCGGCGTCACGCATGACCCGTGCTCGCGTCGATTCGGGAATAGCTTTCTCACGGCATCACACACCCGTGTGTACACGCACGACTTCGTGCATGTATCATCCTGTTTTTGCTCTTCTACGGCACACACATGGGCTGATCGGCATAGACGCATCACCGTGCGTGGTTTCAACTTGCTTACCCCTCGTACTCTATACCACTCCTCAGATGAATGGCATTACATTGTTTCTTCGGGTTGACTTCAGTGTTTCTCGGAAACTGGCCCTCTTGATGTTGTCCACCAACGATCGTGGCTAATTGGCTAATCTGGGTTCCAATATTTTCATTTGTGTGCCCAGAGTGTTAGCCAATTGTGCGACATGTGCCTCAATTTTGTCCAGCTTAGCCTCATGTTTGTTGAACTGGTTCCTTGTTTCATTTATAAATGCGGTGAGGACATCCTCCATGGATGGTTTTGCCTCCGGATAATAGTACGTAGGAGTAGGATTATTCCAGTAATTGTAGAAATTCCAGTTATTGAAATAATTGACTTCTTCCATCAGAGCGGGTGTTCGTGCACTACCTGAACCAACTCAAAGAAACAAATCAAACAATGTAGGAGTGGAATTAAATAAAATGAAAAGAAAGAAAAAAATGTCTAAATTAAAAATAATTCTATTTATCGCAATATTAGTACTAAAAATTTGATTAGTCCCCGGCAACGGCGCCAAAAACTTGTTCGCCTTATTTTTAGCTTCACCGCAAATGTACGGTGTAGTTAATAGAATAGGGTTAGCAAGGTCGAATCCACAGAGACTAATAAATTAATGTACCAAGTATTGGGATTGTAATAGTCTTATTTTTATCTAGTCGATCGAAATTGAATAATTTTTTTGTAAAATCTAGACAAGAATTTATCATAAAAGGACAGAATAAGAGTTGATTGAATGATCAAGGAGATGAATGTAATCCTGGGTTATGGTATCGAGTTAATATCCCTTTTTGTCATCGATTAATCACAAGCAAAGTTATTATTATTCTTCCCTATAAGACAATCACGAAAAGTATTTTACCTCTCTCTCGAGATGCATGTAAAAACGTTGATTGAATTATCTATGCTAGTATCTCTACTCAACAAAAAGATATCCAACTCCCAAAAGCACAAAAAGATCAAATATCCTCACAAATATTCACAGACTTCTCAATCTTGCAAATATTCATGTCAAGTACTCACAGATCTAGTATTGAAACTCATCTCTCGAATTATGAATCAATACATCAAAGCAAGTTAAACAAATGGCCATTTGATAATACAAGTAATAAAACAAAGTACTCGAATAGGGTCTGAAAATAATAACTTCAATTGCAATTAAACATCAACAAAAATATCCATTAACCTAATCCCAAACCCGAGAATCACAAGATGTTTAGCCAGACATGGAAAATAAACGATACATAGACAAATTATTCATGTTCATATCTAACTAATCGAAAGTAATGATACTATGGAATGAGAAAAGTCAAGGATGTCGATGATCTCTCGATCTATCTTCAATCCTCAAGCATGTGGTTGCGACCTTGATCAATCTCTCCAATCCTCCCAGTAGAAGGTGTTTGATACATGTTTTTATCTTAATTTTGATGATTTTATTTTATCACCAAAACAATGTTTTTAAAGGTTGTCCAAATACTCTTAAATGATCTAAAATGGTTTAAATATTTTCCGGAGTATTTCCTCAAGTTTATTTTTGTTAATAATGGACAACACTTTTATTGATTTTATATCAATGAGTTTTTACTCCTATAACAAGGTTCCTAAATGTTGTCTAAATACTCTCGATCGGTTTAAAATATTTTTACTAAATTTTCGGAGTATTTCTTGAGTTTTATTTTCGACAAAAATTGGACAACATTTTGTCTCGTGGTCGACGGCCGTGTATTGAATGACAAAAATATGACCGTTTGACAGACACATTTCCTTAAATTGTGGGATTGATTTCTAACAACTATATTCTTGATTTTAATTGTATTTTTTCTGTAGATTTTCAATCCCCAAGAGGAGCCTATGCTTGATCAATCATCTCCTATAAATAGAGGAAGTTTTGGAGCAACCAACACAAGAATTGAGATACAACACAACAAGATACACTTCAAGCAAATACTTGGTCTTTCATTGTTATTATTCTTGTTGTAAAATTTGCCTAGCCTATCACTTTCACATCCTTGAGGTCTAGGCTATTCTTGATTACACCTTGCACTCAAATTGTATTATTCATTATTGAGTTGTAATCTTGATTTTTGGTTATCATTCAAACACAAGATATCCTTGTGAGTGTTCTTGTGGTAAGAACACACTTGGATGATCTAGGTGATAGGTGAAGAAGATTGAGGTGATCTTCTTATTGAGGTGTTGAAGAATTTGGTATTCTTCAAGGTTGAAGATTGTGGTAATCTTCACAAGGTGCCGTTGAAGATTGTGGTAATCTTCAAGAAGAGATTGTGGTAATCTCAAAGGTGGTGTTGAAGAATAGTGTGGTGCTCTTCAAGGTGTTGTAAGTTGAATTTGTATTAATTCTGTAATTAATAAAATTCTTTTTCTTTTGAAATCCATCCGGATATCTTTGGGGTGGTAGAGGATTAGGCCCTAGGTGGGTTGAACCTCTTTAAATCGAAGTGTGTTGTTTACATTCGCACCTTTTTCATTGTGTTTGAGCATTCGATTGCAAAAAAGAGGGCGAAATCGAAAAGATGGAGATAATCTATTCACCCCCATCTAGATTATCGTAGCCGCTTGACTTACAAGTGGTATCGAGCCAAACTCTTTGGCAAGCTCGTTTCACATCGCGAGTGAAGAGAAACGATCATCGGCTACGAACGAAGCTCATCTTTCCGGCACCTCCACCACCAAGCCACCACTATTTGATTCCAAAAATTTTAATTTTTGGAAAGAAAGAATGGAATGCTACTTACAAGGTTGCGGGTTCGACATTTAGAACACCGTCATAAACGGAGAATCTATTCCGATGAAAGATACACCACACACCTCAAAAGGCTTCTATAAGCTCAATAATGAGGAGAAGAAAATCATCTCCTTAAACGGTAAGGCTTTAAATATTTTGTATTGTTCATTTACTAATTTAGAATATGAACATATTGTAGGAATAAAGTCGGCACATGAAGTATGGCAAAAATTAGAAGCCATCTATGGAGTATTTGCAAATGAAAGGAGTCAAACAAAAGCATCTACTTCTCAAGGTCATACAAGCTCAAATCTAAGGAACAAGCCTCCTACAACTTCCAAAGCTATGAAGAAGTTGAATATTGTTTTATGGGCATAAATGAAGAAAACGAGGTATGTCTTAAACCTCTACTTCCTATGATATTGTCGTTCAAAATGATTATAGTGATTTACAAAATGATTATGATGAACTTCAAAATTAATTCCAAAGCTTACTTGTTAAATACAAAAATTTGAAAAAGGAATTCAATATTTTGAAAAATGATAAGGATAGTTTATTTACTTCCTATGAATCACTATCATGTGCTCGCACCACCACTCTTGACAAGGTTAGAAACCTTGAAAAAAAAAAATAGTACTCTTGTTGAGAATATTGATTGCATGAAAAAGGATTTATTAAAATCCAACTTGAGTACCAATAAAATGTCCAATATTGATATTCATAATTGTGATAAAGGACTTGATCATAAGCTTCAATGTTGTTAATCATATGAAAAAGGATCAAGTCACTATGCATATTGGTCATTATGCTCCTAGAATTATTACTTGTTTTTATTGTGGCAAAAGGGTCATACGACTAATTCTTGTCGGGCTAGAAATAGCTCTAATTATTGTTGGAGACCTAAAATTCTCAAAGCTAATCCTAAAGGACCCAAACACATGAGGGTACCACAAAATAATGTGTTATTAGGTACCCGTGAAGTAATAATCGGAGAAAATTCATGCCACCAAGAAAACATCAAATGAACGTTTCATTTGATCAAGAAGGAGAAACAATTCTCAACAAAGCCAATTTCCAAGAAGAGCGTATAATCAAAACGGGAAGAACACAATACTTGGAAATGGCAAAGACATCATCAACAAGATGTTTTTCAAAAAGGAAGAAACCATCAACAATGGGAAGGTAACCAACCTTGGAAATGGAGTAATCAAAGAAGTCATCATCAACAAAGTGACTTCTCAAGGAGAAGATATCATCAAGAATGGGAAAGACACAACCCATGGAAACAGGCGCAATTGGTAAACCGTATCTCTCCTTTTATATATGCATTTTATTTTTGCTTTTATTTGTGTCTCAATTGCAAAATGAGTTTTCAAGTTTTTTTAAGGTCTTTAATATATATTTGTGCTTTTAAATTTTTTTTTAAAAGAAGACCTTATATGATGTTTTTAAAACTCTTGTGCATTTTAATTAGACTTATGTGGCTTATTATCTCTTATGAAATCTTATAGCATAAGGTCTTTTTGATATCTCCTATTACTTGCCTACACTTGTATTTTTGTGCAAACTTTGTCTAAGAATTGTTTAGGATATGTATCTCATATTCATTGGCTATTACGTCATCAAGTTTCTTAAACTATCGAGGAATGCGTTCACTTGTATTTGCCTTAGAACTCGATATTATACTTATGCACATATCTTTCAAGATATTTCATTTTAACCCTTAAGTGCCCCTAAATGATTTTGCAAATATTCTCTTAAAAGGGCACTACTTGTTAAGTCTCGATTTTCTCGTATTTATGTTTTCCTAAAACCCATATTTGTTGGAAATAGTCCAAGATTATCTTTTTGCAAAGTTTTAAAACTTTTGGGGTGTAAAATCAAATTTTGGAAAACTCTGGGAAAAGAAAAAAATTACCTGGGACGGTCAAAGCAGGGGCGACCGGTCGCCCCCTACCTCGACCGGTCGCCCAAGCCATTTTTACAACTTAAAACTCTCTGTTCTTCGTTTCAAAACAAGAGAACTCAAAACCCTTTACAGCGATATCTTCCCCCTTTTCTTATATTCCTCAATTCTTCATCATTTTTCACGATTCTTGTTGCTAATCTTCTTATTTTCACAAGAATCTTACATATATGGCTCCCCCAAAGAATTCCACCGGTCGAAATCCCATCTCCAAGCGTAGAAGGGGCGGAGAGAGTTCGTCAAGAAATCGGCAAGAGGTTCGAACAAAGGGATATTCGAGCCGCTCAAAGAAATGTGGCTCAAGAAGGTGATGATGTTCAAAATCCCATTCTCTCTCGGGCCCAAATTACCGAGCTACGCGGAACGATTTCGCTCCAAAATTGCCGTTGGGCGAAAGGTAAAAAATCCTTTGTTACTCAAGCCCCTAATTCCCACAATGTTCTTAATTTCATCAATAAATATGTGGAATGGTATTATGAGGATTCGGGAATGGGAGGAAAATCTATTGCTCGGACTAAAATGTGTCGTTTTAGTTCATTTACAAATGAGTATCCTACTATTAGAGGATTTTTGAGGAGCAAGGTTGGATGTATCTATGGGAGCATGCTTATGTTTTGTATGATGATGATATTATCCAACATTTTTATGCTAATATGTGGGTGCAATATGATAATGAAAGAAAGCCGATTGCCGTTAATTCGCTTGTAAAGGGTGGTCATTTTAGATGGACTCCCAATGATATTTGTCGGCTTTTACGTGTTAGAGAAGGTGGTTGGGATTATTTCTCTTGTGGGACTTGGAATGATGAAATGTTGGGGGTGTCAATGAAAGAAGTAAAGACGTATTTGGGAGTATGGCCAAAGTATTCTTTGTTGGCAATGACACTTGAGCATCGTATTTTGTCGGTCATTGTCTCATATTGCATTTGTGGTAAGTCGGGAAAGATGCCTAGCAACATGGATTACTTTTTGACTTATAAGATTGCTGGGAGGAACCACTTAACTTTGGTGCCATACTTATTCAATGTCTAATCGAGTCCATCACTCAAGGTAATAAGAAGTTAGTTATGGGAAATTGGATTTGTAAACTTCTTATTCAATCGGGACTTCCTTCGTCGGAGTGTAACTCGGAAGTATTTCAAAATGACTTCGACATTGATAATATCTTCCAAATGGTCACGATCGCAAGAATATGGATATCCGACCAACCAAAATGGCTAGAGGAAGAGGTCAAGAGTCCCCCGATCCTAATGACTACTTTGATGACGCCGAGGCCGCAAGATTGGCGGAAGAAGGCGAACCGAGCAATCCGGAGGGTAATACCGGTGCTCAACCACCTAGGAGGTATACTGAAGCCGAATTTGACGAGATGAGGGCTTTTCATGAGACGAGATATGAGGCTTTGGAGCAAAAGACCTCCAAAATGCAAAAGTCTATCGGGAAGTTGAAGAAATTCATCAAGGACTTTATTCCGGATCTTGCTTCTCCTCGGATGAGGAATGATATCCCCACCCCCTTTACTTTCTAGCATTTTCATTATTAATGCTTTGTATTTTCATGAACCTTTGTAAAACTCATTTGTACTAATGATATTTGCTTGTTTTTCTTAAAGGGTTAAAATTGCAAGTTGATATTGACTTGTGGATGATCATGATTTTGATGGAGTATTTGATGGTAAAAATACTCTAATTTAAGCATTGTTTGATAATTGGTATGAAGTACTTGATGGTAAAAGTGCTTCTTTTGATACTTTGATCATTATGCTTAGTTAGATATGTTGGGACTTTTGACATTTGATACATGTATTGTTTAAGGCTTGACTTATTACTTGATAGATGTTCTAATTTTTGGCATTTGTAATGCCTTGATCATTCTTAGCTTATCTCAATTGGGTTGAACTCTTGAGAATCTACTTTGAGTTTCTTATTTGATGAACAAATGTTGCATATGTTGCATATGATCTTTTTGAGCTTTGGAATGAGGTTGATTGATGACATGAAAATTTTTGGCTTGAACCATTTACAAAGGTTATATTCAACCTCTTTTTCACGCGCACAAGGTGTTCGATGAAATGTTGCAATGAAACTTTCAACTTATACATGATTCTCTTGCTTCAAAATGTCTTAAAATCTTTTTGAAATCATGTTTTTAGCTAAACTAATGAGCTTATGGATCTCTTATGCTTCAATTCTCCCATTTTCCTTGGATTATTATGCTTTAATTGCTCAAACGGTTATTAAATCGTCCTTTGGCGTGCTTTGATATTATTGTATGGTGTTTCCACCATCCTAACATTCTTTTTGATGATTCCAAAGGGGGAGAAACAGGATATTGGCTCATTAGCTCAAAGAAGCTAATAAAAGCTTGTCATAAAAGCTATAAGCTATGGCTCATAAAAGCCATAAGTTGTGATTTATTTTTAGTCCAATTATTGCTTGATGGACTTACAAAAGTGTTGAATGATGTTTTTGTGACAGGGGGAGCTTATAAGCTCTTGAACAAATTGTAAAAGCTAAAGCTTTTAGCTTATGGATAATTGCTTTTACATTATTCTTGATATGCTTGTTGATAGGGGGAGCTTGTGCTTATTATTGAAAATATTTACTCCCTACTTGGTTGCTTTAATATTGTTGCCAATTTTGGTTGCTTCCAAACGGTCAAATGCTTTTACCGGAAAATCATTTCTAAAATTGCTCTCTTAGTTTGTGTAAAAATTGTTTTGGTTTGTAATCATCAAAAAGGGGGAGATTGTTTGATACATGTTTTTATCTTAATTTTGATGATTTTATTTTATCACCAAAACAATGTTTTTAAAGGTTGTCCAAATACTCTTAAATGATCTAAAATGGTTTTAATATTTTCCGGAGTATTTCCCCAAGTTTATTTTTGTTAATAATGGACAACACTTTTATTGATTTTATATCAATGAGTTTTTACTCCTATAACAGTTCCTAAATGTTGTCTAAATACTCTCGATCGGTTTAAAATATTTTTACTAAATTTTCGGAGTATTTCTTGAGTTTTATTTTTCGACAAAAATTGGACAACATTTTGCCTCGTGGTCGACCGGTCGCCTGCGGTATTGACAAAAAAATATGACCGTTTGACAATGAGACACATTTCCTTAAATTGTGGGATTGATTTCTAACAACTATATTCTTGATTTTAATTGTATTTTTCTGTAGATTTTCAATCCCCAAGAGGAGCCTATGCTTGATCAATCATCTCCTATAAATAGAGGAAGTTTTGGAGCAACCAACACAAGAATTGAGATACAACATAACAAGATACACTTCAAGCAAATACTTGGTCTTTCATTGTTATTATTCTTGTTGTAAAATTTGCCTAGCCTATCACTTTCACATCCTTAAGGTCTAGGCTATTCTTGATTACACCTTGCACTCAAATTGTATTATTCATTATTGAGTTGTAATCTTGATTTTTGGTTATCATTCAAACACAAGATATCCTTGTGAGTGTTCTTGTGGTAAGAACACACTTGGATGATCTAGGTGATAGGTGAAGAAGATTGAGGTGATCTTCTTATTGAGGTGTTGAAGAATTTGGTATTCTTCAAGGTTGAAGATTGTGGTAATCTTCAAGGTGCCGTTGAAGATTGTGGTAATCTTCAAGAAGAGATTGTGGTAATCTCAAAGGTGGTGTTGAAGAAGAGTGTGGTGCTCTTCAAGGTGTTGTAAGTTGAATTTGTATTAATTCTGGTAATTAATAAAATTCTTTTTCTTTTTGAAATCCATCCCGGATATACTGGGGTGGTAGAGGATTAGGCCCTAGGTGGGTTGAACCTCTTTAAATCGAAGTGTGTTGTTTACATTCCGCACCTTTTTCATTGTGTTTGAGCATTCGATTGCAAAAAGATGGCGAAATCGAAAAGATGGAGATAATCTATTCACCCCCTCTAGATTATCGTAGCCGCTTGACTTACAGAAGGTTGCTCTTTTTCTCGCTTTCTAGGGAAAAATCGGTGTATCTTTGTTTGGGGATGCCTCGTCTCTATTTATACTCCGTGTGGGTCAAAACCTAAGTTAAAAATTGTCGAAACATGACTTTCCCACACGCACGCACGGCGCTGCAGGTCATGCATGCACGACCAGGTCGTGCATCGAAGCACGGGCCGTGCATCACCCAAACTTACAAATTTGCTAATGGGTTCTTCATATATGTTGTAGCCCTATCTCTTATCTTTCCGTAGCCACTTGAAGTAGCTCAATATCAATTTTGTAGAGATAGTTATGGCCAAAATACTAGACCTGCTAGTCTTTGGAAGTTCCGCACGCGCGTTTGGACGTTTCTTGAGATGAATCCCCTCGTTGTTTGATCATCCATGTTTCTTTTGACACACGACTCATTACTATAACTCTAGACTCAATACAGTTGGCCCACAATATGGCTTTGACCACTCAAAGAACTCAAAAACAACATAAAACTCTAGTCTGGAAAGCCCAAATCAATGGTATAAAACCAATCAACATCTAACTTCTTCTCGATTTGGCTTCCAATTCGGTGTATGCTTTCAATTCTTGGTGGTTCTACATCGCAATGCTCATATTTGCAACATAAATACTAAAAATATCGTCAAATTCCGCAAAATGAGCAAAGCGTAACATCTTTTCAAGATATTGATAATACGACCCATATTACTAAGGTAATGCATGTTTATCAACTCATTATAGCCAAAATCACGCCCAAACTACATGCAAAACTCACACTAAACAAGGACCAAAACTCGCATATTTGAAATAAAAATCATTGAGGACAATATCAAATTTTACACTAAGGATGGACAATATTTCAAACTTATTGAAAATGATAGTTTTTTTTAGATGGAAAATGATAGTTATTTGTCGCTTATGTTGGTGAAAACGAGAATGAAGGACATTTTGATTTGGAGGGACATAGATGATTGGGGTCTTAGGGATGTAGACTTGGAGAAAATGATGGAGGAGTTGGAGAGTAACAAGCTTAAAGAAACCAAAGTGTCGAGAGGCGACAAAGAGGAAACCGAATCTAAATGTGAGAGTTTTGAAGACGGTGAATATGAAGAAAGGCCAAATTCAAGTTCATGGGTAGATGATGATGAGTTATTTGAAGAGTGTTGTTCGCCAAAAAAAAATTGGTTCATACAAATTTGCAAGTGTATAGTGTAGTTTATAGAATAATGGCAAGCAAAGTCGTATTTCTCAAGGATTGATATTCAAACACTTAGGCTATAATGACATCGGATTCCAATTTTATTGAAGTGACCGAATATTGAGTATTTAATAATAAAAATAAAAAATTAACAAGAAAAATAAATAAATTTGCGAACCCTACAAGTATTTTCAACAACTACAGAGCAACCTTAGGCACATAATCTCAACATGTTTCTTCAATATTAGATGCAATTAAAGTTTAAAAAAACCAATTCATGCAATTCTATGGGTTCACTTCCTAAGATAGTTTATTCTCCTTCCAGGGTGATAAATAAACAAGAGATTAATAACAATTATAGATCTCCGATATGTTACAACTATTATTAACTCCCAAAAGATTTATGAATTGAATGACTCCCCACAAATAGTTGTAGGTCTCTCGACACGTTACATCCGTTTATGTCCGAATTCGATTTCCTCTTTGTTATAACTCATCTCCGAATCTCGCACTAACAAATATGACATGCAAATTATTAGCCAAATCAAAAGCAATTATAAATAAGCACTCGAATTCATAAAATAGAAAGCATGAATTAATTAAGAAAACAAATAATCATATTTAACATGAATCCAGTATTTCCGATTATACCCCTAAGATCTCGAAAGATATGCCAAACATTGATTACAAACTCATAGTTAAATTCGAATCAACATTATGACACCGTTTAAGCACGCAGACAAGAGATCTTAGACATAGAAAGAAAATCCCTTCTTGTCGGGATGTATTCTCCTTCCAAGCCCTCGATGCTCTTGTGTTCCCGTATATGCAAAAGCCTTGTGGTGTTCTTCACGACCTAGCCTTCTTCTCTCGAAGATCTTTGATTCTTGAGTTCCTATGTTATTTGATGTGTTTTCTCCGTATGAAGTGATATATTTTTGAGCAAGCCTTGGGTCCCTTTTATAGATGTTTGGAGAGATCACTTGTAGAGTTGGAACGGGAAGAAAACTCGAAAAAATGCATCGTGACAGCAGTCCCATACGGCCTGGCCGTGTGGTCTTGTGCCATGCCTGCCTTTCCCACATGATTGTGTGATCGCACACGGCAGGTGGTACGGTTCTCTACCCTTTCCCACACGACCGTGTGGAATCACACGGGCCCAACCATGTGGCCCTGGTTCCGTCCCCTGTTTTATCCAACTTCACATGGTTGTGTGGTTTCACAGAAGCATTTCTACACGGCCGTGTGACACCACACTATCCGACCGTGTGAAGTTGTCCATTTCTTTGGTCATTTTGATCTTCTCTTCGTGTTCGTCAATCTTAGTCGGGCATTCCAACCGATATTTCTTCATTTTAAGCTCCGTTTTTCAGTAAACATTACAAGAATACACAGTAAAGACACACTAAATATGCGTGCAAATGTATCAAATATATATCATTTTAAGCCCCAAAATGCACGTATATTTTACACACATCAAAATCCCCCAAACTTAAAGAATTGCTCGGCCTCGAGCAAATTTAAGAAAAATATATAAGGGGTAAAAATGCACACCCAAGAACACTATGAATATTAAATAGCATTTGACTCTATACTCAAGAAAACCATGTATTCATCATCAAGAAGTCATCATTCATAAACTCGGCATAATTAATACTCTCTTGGGAACTTGACATCGCGACTCACAAGTAAATAGTGTATTACTCTACTCTCAAAGTGTATGGGCGGTGTTTACGCTCAAATTCAATTCGGTGAATGTAGAACTACCATAGGCTTGCAAATCGTCTAATATCTCTACCACTTTTGTGTGCACAACTTAAGGATCAAAAATGACTTTTATTAGGTTGTAATGTAGGCTCTTTGGTAAAGGTAGGGAAATTTGGATTTAGTGACTTGACTTGAGCAAATAGAATTTAAGCATACGGACTTGCAATTCACCAACTCAATTTCATATAATACTCATTTTCTTTTTCAACTTGATTTCACCCTTATTTCTCCTTTTCCATACTTAGCCTTTTTGCCTTCTTTTTTCTTTTTTTTTTTTTTTTTCTAGCCTTTAAGCTTTCAAAAAAAAGTTTATTTTGTCAGCTCGATTTTTCTCTCTGTCATTTTCAGAGATTTTCTTTCTTTTTCGAGCTTCATGTATTTTTTCATTTACCCCGATACTGCTCATCCCTTTTTCTTTTGCCAACTTCCTCTCTTTTTTCATAAGTTTTTGCCGCTTCTCCCCCAAACTTGTTCATTTTCTTTAAGCTCAAGAAATTTTAGGGATAAAATCATGTTTCAATTTTAAAGATCAATGTGGCTCAGAATAATAGTTTTGGCTAAAAATTGGCTAACTAGGGAATCATGAGTTCATAGGTAGGCTTTTTAGGCTAAGTAGGCTAAACAAAGATGCCCTTAAATCATTTTCAAAAATAGCACACACACATGGCTTCATGAAGATACCAGAGCAAGTTATACAGTTTAATCAATCATGAATGACACACTCAAGAAAAAATAAGTCTGCATAATATAAAGTAGTTTAAGGCACAAAAGCTCACAGCTTATTTTTCGCAACATGCTCAAATACCCACAAGTATGTTATCTCATTCTATAAAATGCTCATAGTAAAATCATACGGAGATGGGCATTTAAAACTTAACTAAAACCCCACACAAAAATAATTAAATGTGCTAAAGCGGTAAACGCGCTAAAACAAAATAAACTAAAAATTGAAAGAAAAATATTCGGTAAATATTAATACAAAGTGCTCTACATGCACTCCTAAATGTTTGATACTTGTTTTTATCTTAATTTTGATGATTTTATTTTATCACCAAAACAATGTTTTTAAAGGTTGTCCAAATACTCCTAAATGATTTAAAATGCTTTTAATATTTTCCGAAGTATTTTCTCAAAGTTTATTTTCGTCTAAATTGACAACGCTTTTAATGATTTTACGTTATTGGTTTTCACTCTCAAACGATGTTTCTAAATGTTGTCCTAATACTTCCGATCGGTTTAAAATGTTTTTACTAAATTTTCGGAGTATTTCTTGAGTTTTATTTTCGACAAAATTTGGACAATATTTTGTCTCGTGGTCGACCTGGCCGCCCCTATAGGGCAACCCATACCTGAAGATGTTTTTAGAAAGAAAATGAGACGGAAAGAAAAACAAGCGGTGTCGACCGGCCGCGCTCGGGCGTCGACCGGTCGGTCGGCCGGCCGCCTGTGGGTCGACCAGCACTGCAAGTGTGTTTTGAAACAGATCGTTTAATCCTTGCAAAATCCATAAGGGGGACCGGTTGGGGTGATGGTCGACGGCCGAGGTAGACGTCGACCCGCCTGTGTTATTTTTTGTGTATTCTTTTCAACGTCTATTTTCGTGCGACCGGTCGCCTCTATGTTTTGACAAAGAAATTTTGAATCGTTTGATGTGAGACAACTTTCCTTAAATTGTGGGATTGATTTCTAACAGCTATATTCTTGATTTTAATTGTATTTTTCAGTAGATTTTCTATCCCCAAGAGGAGCCTATGCTTGATCAATCATCTCCTATAAATAGAGGAAGTTTTGGAGCAACCAATACAACAATTGAGATACAACACAACAAGATACACTTCAAGCAAACACTTGGTCTTTCATAGTCATTATTCTTGTTGTAAAATTGCCTAGCTTATCACTTTCACATCTTTGAGGTCTAGGCTATTCTTGATTACACTTGCACTCTATTGTATTATCAATTATCGAGTTGTAATCTTGAATTTGTGGTCGTCATTCAAACACAAGATATCCTTGTGAGTGTTCTTGTGGTAAGAACACACTTGGGTGATCTAGGTGTTAGGTGTAAGAAGATTGTGGTAATCTTCTTGTTGAGGTGTTGAAGAATTTGGTATTCTTCAAGGTTGAAGATTGTGGTAATCTTCACAAGGTGCCGTTGGAGATTGTGGTAATCTTCAAGAAGAGATTGTGGTAATCTCAAAGGTGGTGTTGAAGAAGAGTGTGGTGCTCTTCAAGGTGTTGTAAGTTGAATTTGTATTAATTTTGGTAATTAATAAAATTCTTTTTCTTTTCGAAATCCATCCCGGATATCTTGGGGTGGTAGAGGATTAGGCCCTAGGTGGGTTGAACCTCTTTAAATCGACGTGTGTTGTTTACATTCCGCACCTTCATTATTTTGTTTGAGCATTCGATTGTTAAAAGAGGGCGAAATTGAAAAGATGGAGATAATCTATTCACCCCCTCTAGATTATCGTGAGCCGCTTGACTAACAAGTGGTATCAAAGCCAAACTCTTTGGCAAGCTCGTTTCACATCGCGAGTGAAGAGAAACGATCGACGGCTACGAACGAAGCTCATCTATCCGCAAGACCTCCACCACCAAGCCACCACTATTTGATTCCAAGAATTTTAATTTTTGGAAAGAAAGAATGGAATGCTATCTACAAGGTTGCGGGTTCGACATTTGGAACACCGTCATTAATGGAGAATCCATTCCGACGAAAGATTCACCATACACCTCAAAAGGCTTCAAAAAGCTCAATGATGAAGAAAAGAAAATCATCTCCTTAAACGGTAAGGCTTTAAATATTTTGTATTGTTCATTTACTAATTTAGAATATGAACATATTGTAGGAATAAAGTCGGCACATGAAGTATGGCAAAAATTAGAAGCCATCTATGGAGTATTTGCAAATGAAAGGAGTCAAACAAAAGCATCTACTTCTCAAGATCATACAAGCTCAAATTTAAGGAATAAGCCTCCTACAACTTCCAATTATGAAGAAGTTGAATATTGTTTTATGGGCATCAATGAAGAAAATGAGGTATGTCTTAAACCCTCTACTTCTTATGATATTGTTATTCAAAATGATTATAGTGATTTGCAAAATGATTTTGATGAACTACAAGATGAATTCCAAAACTTACTTGTTAAATACAAAAATTTGAAAAAGGAATTCATTGTTTTGAAAAATGATAAGGATAGTTTATTTACTTCCTATGAATCACTATCATGTGCTCACACCACCACACTTGACAAGGTTAGAAACCTTGAAAAAGAAAAAAATAGTACTCTTGTTGAGAATATTGATTGCATGAAAAAGGATTTATTAAAATCCAACTTGAGTACCAATGAAATGTCCAATATTGTTGATATTAATAATTGTGATAAAGAACTTGATCATAAGCCTAAAATTGTTAATCATATGAAAAAGGATCAAGTCACTATGCATATTGGTCATTATGCTCCTAGAATTATTACATGCTTTTATTGCGGTAAAAAGGGCCATACGGCTTATTCTTGTCGGGCTAGAAATAGCTCTAAATATTGTTGGAGACCTAAAAGTCTCAAAGCTAATCTTAAAGGACCCAAACACATGAGGGTACCACAAAATAATGTGTTATTAGGTACCCGCAAAACAAAAATCGGAGAAAATTCATGCCACCAAGAAAACATCAAATGAACGTTTCATTTGATCAAAGAAGGAACTACTCTCAACAAAGCAAATTTCCAAGAAGAGCGTATAATCAAAAATGGGAAGAACACAATCCTTGAAATGGCAAAGACATCATCAACAAGATGATTTTCAAAGAAGAAGAAACCATCAACCATGGGAAGGTAACAAACCTTGGAAATGGAGTAATCAAGGAAGTCATCATCAACAAAGTGACTTCCAAATGGGAAGATATCATCATCAACAATGGGAAAGACACAACCCATGGAAATGGCGTAATTGGTAACTCGTATCTCCCTATTTAAATATGCATTTTATTTTGTTATTATGCATGCTCTTATTTGTGTCTTAATTGCAAAATGAGTTTTCAAATATTTATTTTTTAATTAAGGTCTTCAATATATACTTGTGCTTTTAAAATTTTTTAAAAAAGAAGACCTTATATGATCTTTTTAAAACTCTTGTGCATTTTTTTGACTATAGTGTGTTATCATCCTTTATGGATTTTTATGGCATGAGCTTACATGTGATATCTCTTAGCCTACACTTTTATCATTAAAATTTGTGCTAGATATGTTTTAAGAATTGTGTATGATTTACATATTTTCACAAATGGCCATTTATGTCATTATTTGTCAAGAAAGGCATAAATTATCGAGGTACGTTTACTTGTGTTATTCTTACTCTTATAAACTCGATTTTATGCTTATGCACATATCTTTCAAGATATTTCATTTTGACCCCTTTAGTGCCCCTAATTGATCTTGCAAATATTTTCTAAAAGGCACTACGTGTTTAGTCTCGATTTTATCATTTATATGTTTTTCCCAAAACCCATATTTGTTGGATATAGTCCAAACTTATATTTTTGCAAAGTTTTAAAACTTTTGGGGTGGAAAATCGAATTTTGGAAAACTCGGGAGAAAGAAAAATCACTGGGACGGTCACAGCAGGGGCGACCGGTCGCCCTGCACCTCGACCGGTCGCGCCCTACCTCGACCGGTCGCCCGTGCCAATTTTTCAGGTTATAACTTTCTGTCTTCGTTTCAAAACAGAACACACAAAAATCCCCAAACCCTTGCGCGCTAACATCCCCTTTCTCCTACAATCTTCAATTCTTCATCATTTTTCACGATTCTTGTTGCTAATCTTCTTATTTTCTCAAGAATCTTTCACATATGGCACCTCCAAAGAATTCCACGGTCGAAATCCCATCTCCAAGCGTAGAAGGGACGGAGAGGGTTCGTCAAGAAATCGGCAAGAAGAAGCCGAACAAAGGGATATTCGAGCGCTCAAAGAAACGTGGCTCAAGAAGGTGATGATGTTCAAAATCCCATTCTCTCTCGGGCCCAAATCACCGAGCCCGCGGAACAATTTAGCTCTCGAAAATTGCCGTTGGGCGAAAGGGTTAATATTGCAAGTTGATAATGACTTGTGGATAATCATGACTTTGATGGAGTATTTGATGGTAAAAATACTCTATAGCATTGTTTGATAATTGGTATGAAGTACTTGATGGTAAAAGTGCTTCTTTTATTGCTTTGTTATGATTAGTTGAATATGTTGGGACAATTGATATATGTATTGTTGAAAGCATGACTTATTACTTGATGGTTGCTCTAATTTTTGGCATTTGTAATGCCTTGATCATTCTTAGCTTATCTCAATTGGGTTGAACCCTTGAGAATCTACTTTAAGCTTCTTAATTGATGAACAATTTATTGCATATGGTGCATATGATTGAGCTTTGAAATGAGGTTGATTGATGATATGAAAATTTTTTTGGCTTGAACCATTTCCAAAGGTTATATACAACCTCTTCTATTTTTTCACACACACAAGGTGTTTGTTAAAATGTCGCTATGAAAATCTCAACTTCTACATGATTCTCTCGCTTCCAAAAGTCTTCTATACTCATTGAGATCATGTTTTGGGAAATAAAACGAGCGTATGAACTCCTCATGATACATTTCTCCCATTTTCCTTGGTTTTTAAGCCTAAATTGCTCAATGGTTGATAAACCATTTCTTTGGTGCACTTTGATATACTTCTATGATGTTTCTATCATACTAACATTCTTTTGATGATTCCAAAGGGGAGAAACAGAAATTGGCTCGTTAGCTCAAAGAAGCTAATTAAAGCTTGTCATAAAAGCTATAAGCTATGGCTCATAAAAGCCATAAGTTGTGATTTATTGTTAGTCCATTTGTTGCTTGATGGACCTATATTATTGTTTAATGTTGTTTTGTGACGGGGGAGCTTATAAGCTCCTAAGCAAATTGTAAAAGCTTAAGTTTTTAGCTTATGGATAATTGCTTTTACATTATTCTTGATGTGCTTGTGGATAGGGGAGCTTGTGCTTATTTTTGAAAATATTTACTCCCTACTTGGTTGCTTTAATATTTTTGGAAATTTTGGTTGCTTCCAAACGGTCAAATGTTTTTACCGGAAAATCTTTTCTAAAATTGATCTCTTAGTTTATGTAAAAAATTGTTTTGGTTTGTAATCATCAAAAAGGGGGAGATTGTTTGATACTTGTTTTTATCTTAATTTTGATGATTTTATTTTATCACCAAAACAATGTTTTTAAAGGTTGTCCAAATACTCCTAAATGATTTAAAATGCTTTTAATATTTTCCAAGTATTTTCTCAAAGTTTATTTTCGTCTAAATTGACAACGCTTTTAATGATTTTACGTTATTGGGTTTTCACTCTCAAACGATGTTTCTAAATGTTGTCCTAATACTTCCGATCGGTTTAAAATGTTTTTACTAAATTTTCGGAGTATTTCTTGAGTTTTATTTTCGACAAAATTTGGACAATATTTTGTCTCGTGTCGGTCGACCGGTCGCCCTATAGGGCAACCCATACCGAAGATGTTTTTAGAAACAGAAAATGAGACGGAAGAAAAAAAAGTGTCGTCGGCCGCTCTGGCGCCGACCGGCCGTCGGCCGGTCGGCCGCCAGGGTGGGTCGACCGCACTGCAAGTGTGTTTTGAAACGATCGTTTAATCCTTGCAAAATCCATAAGGGGACCGGTTGGGGTGATGGTCGACCGGTCGAGGTAGACGCCGACCGGCCGCCTGCGTGTTATTTTCTTTGTGTATTCTTTTCAACGTCTATTTCTGTGCGACCGGTCGCCCTATGTTTTGACAGCAAATTTCTGACCGTTTGACAGCAGACAACTTTCCTTAAATTGTGGGATTGATTTCTAACAGCTATATTCTTGATTTTAATTGTATTTTTCTGTAGATTTTCTATCCCCAAGAGGAGCCTATGCTTGATCAATCATCTCCTATAAATAGAGGAAGTTTTGGAGCAACCAATACAACAATTGAGATACAACACAACAAGATACACTTCAAGCAAACACTTGGTCTTTCATAGTCATTATTCTTGTTGTAAAATTGCCTAGCTTATCACTTTCACATCTTTGAGGTCTAGGCTATTCTTGATTACACTTGCACTCTATTGTATTATCAATTATCGAGTTGTAATCTTGAATTTGTGGTCGTCATTCAAACACAAGATATCCTTGTGAGTGTTCTTGTGGTAAGAACACACTTGGGTGATCTAGGTGTTAGGTGTAAGAAGATTGTGGTAATCTTCTTGTTGAGGTGTTGAAGAATTTGGTATTCTTCAAGGTTGAAGATTGTGGTAATCTTCACAAGGTGCCGTTGGAGATTGTGGTAATCTTCAAGAAGAGATTGTGGTAATCTCAAAGGTGGTGTTGAAGAAGAGTGTGGTGCTCTTCAAGGTGTTGTAAGTTGAATTTGTATTAATTTTGGTAATTAATAAAATTCTTTTTCTTTCGAAATCCATCCCGGATATCTTTGGGGTGGTAGAGGATTAGGCCCTAGGTGGGTTGAACCTCTTTAAATCGACGTGTGTTGTTTACATTCCGCACCTTCATTATTTTGTTTGAGCATTCGATTGTTAAAAGAGGGCGAAATTGAAAAGATGGAGATAATCTATTCACCCTCTAGATTATCGTAGCCGCTTGACTTACACTAAATACAAATGTAAAATGCAAGAAAGTACTAAATTGCGCATTCTTAACAACTCCCCAAACTTAAAATATGCTTCATTCCAACATATCGGAAATTATAAAAAAAAAGAGGAATGCGTAATAAGTACTTACATGCATCATTGTGGTGGCGGAGGTGGAGGGTAGTGGCCCCGTGAGATGTGCCATCTTTGGTCCATACGAGACATGATCTCGTACATATGTTCTTCTTTGTTGGGTGATGGCATCGACTGTTGTAAGTACTCCTGGTGATACTCATCGCCTATGGTTGTCAACTCGATACGTGTCATCTATCAATTTTCCCACGTCGCCTTCTACCCTTTCGAGCCTCTCACTCATAGTAAATGGCCGATTTCCCATTGTCTAGAGGATTCCAAAGATCTTCCTCATCGGCATCCCGCTTCTTCTTGAGCAGCAGCCTACCTCTAAGCAACCAGATTACCCCTATTTCTAATGGATGTGGGGTTAGGAAGCTTAATCGTCATTCTATCTCGCTTGATTGAGCCAAGTAATCATGCCTATCGAATCTTATCATTTTCATAGCAATTAGAATGGTCAGGTCAATTAATTTAGGCCCCGTGGCCTCCGCAAACCCCTCCAAATTAATATTGAAATATTCCGCAATAGGGGTAAATATTCCCCCGATGCAAATTCCACCCCTCTCAGCTTTCCTAATCCTATCAAATTGCCGGGCTATCATAGCCCCGACGTTTGGCACAACTCCAGTCCCTGATGCCATACACCATATCATAAATAATTCGTCTACCCTCAACGCCCCTCTACTCTCCTCCCTCGCAAAAATTGTTTCAGCTAAGACTCACTAAACATATCAAAATACTGGGTTTCGAATAATAGACGCTTTTGAGGTACCTGGCGTGTAGATTCATTTCCCAGTTATCTTTTTCCAAAACCTATATTTATCGAACTCCTCGTGCTCCTCAACCCCATAAGCCGGAGTTTTGTAAATTTCATTTAAATCATCTATACTTAGTTCCCTTTGCTCATTCCCCAGGCGAAACCTAACTCCCATCAAGTTTTTTTTTTGAACCACCAATTCAAAGCTACTCAAAAATTCAAGTGTTATAACGGAATAAGTGGCCTAATGCCCATTTAAAAATTCATGCCAATTATTTCTACCACACAAAGCTCGAAAATCTTCCAATAAACCTAAATTTGTAAGAGTAGGTTCATCGGAATACCTTGTATTAATCCATAGACGAAAGTAGAGTATCGCCCATCTAGCTCGGTGTGTTTCGTTTGGCAAGATTATATTTGAAGCTTCGGGCTCCTCGGGGTCGAAAATTGGTTGAGGCTTGCGGCCAGGCTCCGGAGTCGGCTCCCTCCTTCTTCTTATATTACTCCTTGTTCCTCTTTCATCCCTAGAAGCCATGAATTTCAAGATTTTGAAGTGAAAAATCTAAAATTTAGGAGTTTTGGAGTCCCCCCAAACTTGATGTAGAACTTGGAGAAATTGGAATTTGAAGGTATTTGGTGGTGGGTTTCTTGAGAGGTTAAAGGATTTGTGTTTTTGGTTTGAGATTTGTGGTGAATTTGGATAGATTTGGAGAGTAGTTTGGGAATGTAGGGAGAGAAGTTTCGTGGGTTTGGGTTTGTGTAGGAAAAAGTGGGAGAAAAAGTGAGATTTTGGGGTAAAAATAGGAGGTGTTTGTAATCTGCCCGATTTTTAGTGCTGGGCCACACAACCATGTGGCCCTGGGTGCTGCGTCCGCTGCGCCTGTTTGTGGCCTTTTGTCACACGACCGTGTGATAGTCACACGGCCTGGCCATGTGATGCTGGGCAGTTCGTCCTCTTGCACGGCCTGGTCGTGTGATCTCACACGCCCGTGTGGGATATTTCCATACCTTTTTTTCGATAACCGGGAGTTTGTCGTGATGCCTCCTACACAACAATTCAAAAAAAACTAAACAAAACTAAAAATTAAGTTAATAGAAAATAAACAAAAAGTAAAAATTAAAATTGAAATCATAATTGAAGGTGATAAAAAAATGTACTAAATAGGAAATAAATGGGTTGCCTCCCATAGAGCGCTATGTTTTACGTCTTCACCGGACTTGATTTCTAGTCACTTTCGCTAAATCTGTGTCATTTGAAATATGTGAACCCTCAACGCCATCCATCGACGAATGGCGTTGTATTATTCTCGGATTTAGCTCAAAAGATCGCTTGGGAATTTGCCTTTTTGATCTTTGGCCTCCCATAGTAGTTGCGATCCGGGCTACTTGTGTTTCCAGAGATTTTAGTTTTGCGTTTACGTTCGTGTTCAGCTGAGTGACCTGTTCTTCTATCCTGTCTATCTTTGCTTCATCTTTGTTAAGTCTCGCCCTTGTCTCTCCGATAAACGAGGATATCATCTCTTCAACAGATGATTTCTTATCACTTGACTCCGCTTTGCCTTGATTACCCATCATTGTATCCTGGAGGTGGTGCAAAATATTTTTATTGTTAGCATAAGAAATTTTTTCATAGTTTCGCAACCCGGGATGATAGTAGTGGGTGTCCGATTATTTCTATAATTGTTGTTGAAGTTCCTCTTGTTGGCCAACAAAGTTTGCTTTTTTTTTTTTTTAACAACAACAGATCTCTTGGAGTCACTTGCCGATCGCATCCGATTTCATATTTAGCACGGATATTGCTTGCGTGAGCATGGCGACCTTCTCATCCTAAACTTTTGCCACTCGTCGGACAAGAGAACTCTCGGATGGCCATTGGTAACTATTGTTCGCCATCTCTTCTAACAAGTCTAGTGCCTCCTCGGATATTTCCCTAGTAGTGCACCCCGGATGCAACATCTATAATTGTTCTTGTGTTGCCACTCAAACCATTATAGAAGTATTGCACTGTTGGTAGTCGGGATATCCGTGTTGAGGGCACTTTCTTAGCAATTCCTCGAATCTATCCCATGCTTCATAGAGTGGCTCAAAGATCTAATTGCCTAAATCGGGCGATCTCGATTTCGATTCTTGATGTTTTACTAGGGGGGAAAATATTTGGCTAGAAACCGTTGACTTAGTTCTGCCCAATTTGCTGCTGGTGGTGTTAGAGAGCATAACCATCCCTTAGCCTTATCGCGTAGAGAGAATGCCAAAAGGCAGCATCGAATGATATCCTCAGAAACACCATTCATTTTAACGGCGCCAAAAACTTAGTTCGACAAAAATATTTTGGTTCATACAAATGCAAGTGTACAATGTACTTATAGAAACACTTAGGCTATAATAATATTGTATTCTAATTTTATTGAAGCGACTCGAATATTGGCTATATAATAATAAAAATCGAAAATTAACAAGAAAAATAAAGAAATTTGCAAACCCCACAAGTATTTACAATAACTACAGGAGCAACCTTAGACACATAATCTCAACATGTTTCTTCAATATTACAAGCATTTAAAGTTTTAAAACCAATTCATGCAATTCTATGGGTTCAATTCCTAAGATAGTTTATTCCTCCCGGTGATAAATAAACAAAGAGATTAATAATAATTGTAGATCTCTCGATCGTTACAACTATTATTAACTCCCAAAAGATTTATGAATTGAATGGCTCCCCACAAACAGATTTGTAGGTCTCCGACACGTTACATCCGTTTATGTCCAATTCGATTTTTCGTCATTGTTAGAACTCATCTCCGAATCTCGCACTAACAAATATGATGTTCGGAAATTTATTTTGTAAATTTTGATGATACCATGTAAAACTTAAACTAGGAAGTTGGCACCCCATCTTCCTTTTAATTCGATTGTAATAGATAGAGATGGGAAAAGCCGAGTCAAGTCTAAGCCAAGGAATACAAGAAGTCAATCGGGATCGGATTGAAGACTCGCTCGTGTGTCACCGAGTATGGCCAAGAAGAAAGTCAAGGACTCGATCAAGGTGTGTCACCGAGGAACAACGTAAGAAGTGTCGGTCAAGTTAGTTCAAGAAACCAAGTCTCAAAGTTGAAGTGATAGTTGAGCCATCTAACGACCGAAGTTCGACTCAAATCACCTGGGGTAAAGACATCGCCTAGTCAAGACAAATGACTTAGATCCGTTGATTAAAATTCAAGAATGTTACTCAGAATAGTAACATGTCAAAGTTGTCAGGTGTAAAGTGTTAGTCCCAGAATTGTGCAAAAGGAATAAACCAATGGGAAGCACTGCACCGTATGTCAGAAAGTCTGAAATGCTGCAAGACATTTAATACGAGAAAATGTCAACATCAAGGACTGCAGACAAGACAAGCCAACGAACACAAGTGACTTTTGAAATTAGAATATCTATTCGATGGGCAAAATTTCAAAAGTGCACTATAACAGGCTGAGGAATTTATCGAGAAAAGGTTACCTTGTGAACCTGAACCACGAACAAGCAAGCATTATTCAAGCAATTTACCTGCAATATTCTCAAGTACATTCAAGCAAATACTCAAGCCTAAAACTCGAAGGAAATCAATCCAACACTAAGCTGTGAAGGAAAGACAACTTCAAAGATGTTGAGGAGGAAACTTTTGAAGAATCAAAAGAGGTCTACTATCCAAGGAGAATCGTAGGAAGGTTCAAAGTCGAACCAAAGATCAAGTTATTGGAGCGCTTCGTGATCAAAACCAAGAGCTTGAGAAGTGAGTCAAGAGAGTGCGCATGCCCCCGTGAAGAAGTTCGAGTCACAAGAGAAGCCGACTTTGTGACCAAGGTCGCTCTCTAGATCGTTTCACCACATTGTAAACCGACCGTTACATAGTGGATTCCTCCAGGAGTTGGAGAAGAGAGGACTAGAAAAATTACCCCATCTTCGAACCTCTACAAAAATTACATGTGTCATTTGTTTTCCAAAGACATTTACATTCTCGCATACTTACATCATATCACGATAAAACTCATATTTTCTATCCAACTCGATTAATAACCAAATGCTAAATATCAAATGTTAAAACAAACTTAGAACAAATCAAGGGTGTTAAGTCTTTCGCTAATAAAACCAATACAAAGCCAAGTTAAAGTTCAGTTAAAAGTAATGAGTTATTCTTTCAAAACTCTATTGAGTTTATTGAGTGGCTAACTAAGTTTGAATAACCAACTTGGTCATCCCACAAGGACAAAGCTATTTGAGTTAACTCTGTTATATTTTTAAAAGGACTGAAATCGAAAAGTTGGTAAGGTTTATTCAACCCCCTTCTAAACAATACTCACACCCTCAGGGGACCTACAAGTGGTATCGAGCGGTTGGTTTGTTGGGCCTTCCGCACTGGTTACTGAACTAGATCTTTATCTTTTCAAAAAGGTTTTAAACACTTGCGTTTTCAAAATCTTTCATTTTAAGCAAAGTTATTATTATGGAAGCAAATCTGACACGCATTCCTATCTTCACTGTTGAAGAATTTGATGATTGGAAAATTCGTATGCACGCTCATCTATCTGCATTACACGATGAAATGTGGCTTGTGATAGAGGATGGGCCACTGCAAATATTAAAAGTGAACACGGTAGAAGAGCATTGCACTGAAGGAGAAGAAGTTGTTATCAAGAAAGACCAGCAATGGTTGAAAAACCAAGGACTGAGTGGACAAATGAAGATAGGAAGAGATACAACTTGGACAATGTGGCCAAGGACATACTCTACAAGACATTAGACAAAGCAATGTTCAATAAAGTCAAATCTTGCAAATCTGCAAAAGAAATCTGGAATAAACTAACTTTAATTTGTGAAGGATCAGAACAAATTAAAGAAAATAAATTGTCTGTTGCTGTTCAAAAATTTGAAAATTTCAAAATGCTTGCAGGTGAAACCATGGTTCAGCTGGATGCCAGATTCACTGAAATCACAAAAAGAGATGTGTATGAAGATATTAAGAAGCCTCCCAGCTGAATGGGAAATAAAGACTATGGCCCTGAGACATTCAATGGATCTCTCAAGAACATCTAACCATGAGCTATTCTCAGACCTCAAAGCCTATGAGTTTGAGCTGAGAAGAAAAGAACAAGAGGAGACAGATGTACCCAAGACAACTGCACTGATATCCAAGGATGGAAAGAGAGCTGAACCCAATGAAGCCATAGACCAGGAGGATATTGCCCTAATGGTTAACAGATTCAACAAGTTCTTCAATAAGAACTATAAAAGAAACAAGGGTGAAACCTCCAGGAGACATTCAACTCCCTCTAAGTCAAGGGAAGATAGGCCACCCAAGAGAGCTGAGCATCAAAGGGTTGAATATCAAAGAGCTGATAACCCAAGAACAAAGAGTCGATCAAAGAGTCGAGAACCCGTGTTGGAACTACAAACAACCAGTGACATTTTGCGCTTGATTGTTCCTTTCCACCATACCAACAAATATAGGAATGAAGAAGAAAGAAAAGTCTTGAGAAAGAAGACATGAAAAGAAGAAAGGCATGTTGGCTGCTGAGACTGCTGAGACAACCAAGTCTAAAGAAGCAGCAGACTCAGAAAGTAGTGAAGCGGACTACTCAAGTGACTCGAAGAAGAGGCTATGATCCGCCTTATGGCTAAAGAACAAGATCAACCAGATCAAGAAGATGAGGTACACTCTAACTAATCTCATTTAGATTCAAGTGATAGTGATTGTGATCCACACACTTCATCACCCACTGATATTTATGATTCATTAGGCAAAATGATGAAAAATTTTGAGCACATAAAATCCTCACACACAATTCTAAATGAGGAAAACAACCATCTTAAAAGTCAAAACCCACAGATGACTAAAGAGCTGAGTACTCTGAGGCTGATGAGAACACTAAGTTGAATGCTGAGAATGCCAACATTATAATAGAGTTAGTTGTTATAGAAAAGAGGGAAAAAGATCTAAAAAACGTGATTGCCTCATTTACTAAGGCATCCAAAGCATTGGATGATCTTATCATGAGTCAAAAAGAATGTGGAGATAAGATAGGCATAGGATTTAACTCCTTTGTGCACAGTAAAACTCCAAGAGTGATTTTGGAAAAAGGATCTTCAAGCAATGAAACATCTCAAAAATCCAAAACACCAAATGTTGCACCCACATTCACTCCTAAGCACAATCACAAGCAATCGGGCTTGGATATAAAGGAAAGGAAAACAACCCGTTGAGTATCTTTGAGAGGACAACCGAGAAGAAATCCAAATGAGTTCCTCAAAGAACTCCAAACGAAAAATACTCGTGAAAAGCAAACAGAGCTACCAAAAACCCCAAAATTTTCATCGAAAAACACAAATGATGGGAATGGTAGAAACTATCCAAACTATGTTGATTGGAATAATGTGAAACATCAAAGAAAGACCCATGGAATACAAGCCTCAGATGGCAAAGACCTAAAACTCAAAGAAAGGTCATTCCAAAGGCAAAAGAGCTATTATCAAGACACATATGCACCCAAGTACTACACTTAGAATTATCACAATATCCCAAGAAAGTTGCTAAAACTAACACACAAAGCGCACGAGACAAAAGAGATAGTTGTATACACCTAAAACCCCGAGCAATTTGCCAATGTTCACTATGATTATGGCATCGATAGATGGCAACCTCTTAGAGTCAAGTCCTTTGGCTATAGGTTGGTTGGATCATCTTATAACACTAACCTTTCAGACCTGCATAAGTATGGGTACCTAAAAACTCGATTTCTTTGATTGCGCAGGTTCAAGGAACAAGTGAGTGTCAAGGAACCTGGTACATGGATAGTGGTTGTTCCAGATATATATGACAGAAACATGAAAACCTGTCAAGATTCAAAGAGATTAGAGGTGCAAAAGTCATATTTGGAGGAAATGAAGCTCGGGGAAATCAAAGGCACATGATCTATCAAGAAGAATGGATTGGAATACACAGATGTCGCTTTATGTTGAAGGCCCCAACTTCAACTGTTAAGCATCGCCCAACTTTGTGACAAGTGGCTACAATGTTGGATTCAATATGGGAGTGTGCCGATCAAAGATGCTTTGAATCAAATGAAATAGTGTTGGAAGGATCAAGATGAGAAGAATATGTATGTGGTAGATTGGTCTCATCTGGCCGCACCAAGCACTTGTCTCGCTAGCAAAGAGCACAGCCGAATCAAGTTGGTTGTGGCACAAGAAGCTGAGTCTTCTAAACTTCAAGACAATCACAAGCTTGCAAGGAGTCATCTTGTAGAAGGATTTCCAGACTCAGTGTAGTGTACAAGAAGGAAAGTGTATGTTATGCATGCCAGATGGGAAAACAAATAAAATCCTCATTCAAGGATAAGTCAAGTCCTTCTTCAAGATATTACATCTGTTGCATATGGATCTATTTGGTCCAGTTGAACCAGCCAGCATAAGTGAAAAGAAATACACCTTGGTGGTGGTAGATGACTATTCAAGATATACATGGACAATCGTCATGTCCATAAAGAAGGAAACTTTGCAGAAGTTACCTCAGCTGATAAAAAGAGTTCAAAATGAAAAAAGCCAAACCATTATAAAGATACGATCTGACAGAGGAACTGAGTTTGTCAATGGGATAATAACTCAAGTATTGTATTGAAAATGGTATTGCTCATGAGTTATATCTTGCAAAGAAGACTCCTGCAGAATGGAGTAGAAAGAAGGAACAAAACTCTCAAGGAAGCCGCAAGGATCATGTTAGCCAATGCCTGGATTGCCTAAGAGATTTTGGGGTCAAGCCATTAACACAAAGATGCTATACTCAAAATAGATGCATGATAAATAGACAATTAACCAAGACTCACTATGAGATTTGGACAGGAGAAAGCCAAATGTTGATACTTCGTAATATTTGGATGTAAATGTTTCATCCATAACAATGGCAAAGATAATTTGAAGGCTTTTGATGCTAAAGTCGATGAAGGTATCTTTTTGGGATACTCAATTGAGAGCAAAGCCTATAGAGTCAACAAGAGGACTATGGTTACGTAAGAGTCTATCCATGTGGTTTTGGATGAACCTAATGTAAATGGAGAAGACATTGAAGAGTTAGTCGACAAGTCTGAATCAACCAACTATACGTAAGAGTCCTTATGTTGAAACCAAGTGAGAGCAAGCAACCTGGATGAAGATGAGATAGCAGATCTCAAGGGATACCGGAAAGTTTACTGTTGAATGAAGATGAAAGAGTTGTTCAAGACAACTTAGCTGCGAGACGGCTAAATCCAACAGACTTACTCCAACCTGATGTGAGATGGCTGAGAGACCATCCACCAGAGTTAGTTATTGGAGATATTAGAGATGGCATAAGAACCAGATCCAGAGCACAACATGAAGCAATGTTCACTTGTGTTATTTCCCAAATAGATCCTAAAGATGTGTCTCAAGCATTGGATGACACATATTGGATTCAAGCCATGCAAGAAGAGTCAATCGGTTTGAAAGAAACAAAGTATGGGAGTTGGTGCAGAGGCCAACGCATCAAAATGTTATTGGTACAAAATGGGTTTTCAGGAACAAGATGAATGAGGAAGGATCTGTTGTGAGAAACAAAGCAAGATTGGTAGCCAAAGGGTATTGCCAAGAAAAGGGTATAGATTTTGATGAAACCTTTGCTCCTGTTGCAAGATTGGAAGCAATAAGGATGTTTCTTGCTTATGCTGCACATAAGAACTTCACTGTGTATCAAATGAATGTGAAGAGTGTATTTGTGAATGGACTGTTAGAGGAAGAGGTCTATGTTGAACAACCTCCAGGTTTTGAGAAGAAAACAATTGGAGATAAGGTATATAAGCTCAAGAAAGCATTATATGGATTGAAACAAGCACCAAGAGCATGGTATGATACATTATCTCAATTCCTAACTGACAATGGATTCACCAAAGGCAAAGTTGATAGAACACTCTTCAGATTTCAAGATGGAGAGAGTATACTACTTGTTCAAATATATGTGGATGACATCATTTTTGGATCCACAAACAAAAAGTTATGTGATAAGTTCTAAAAACTCATGCAAGGTAAATTTTAGATGAGCATGATGGGAGAGCTGACTTTCTTCCTAGGACTTCAAGTCAAGCAATTGAAGGATGGAACCTTCATAAGTCAAACAAAATATACCAGAGATTTAATGAAGAAATTTGGCATGGAAGAGAAATCTTCTGTGAGAATACCAATGAACACATCAGTCAAGACGGACATGGATGCAGATGGCAAAGCTGTAGATTAAACCAGATACAGAGCACTTATTGGATCATTGCTCTATCTAACAGCAAGCAGACCAGACATCACCTTTGCAGTAGGTGTATGTGCAAGATTTCAATATGCACCAAAAGAGAGCCACATGACTGCAACTAAGAGAATCCTAAGATATTTGAAGGGATGCCATGAAGTTGGCTTATGGTATTCAAAGGAAGGTGGATTCAAGCTTATTGGTTACTCAGACTCAGACTATGCTGGATGTAGAGTTGATAGAAATATTACTTCAAGTACATGTCAAATGCTTGGAAACAGATTGGTTTCTTGGTTCAGTAAGAAACAAAACTCAATAGCAACATCCACAGTGAACAGAGTAGTACATAGTTGCGGCGCTTGTTGTGCCCAAGTCTTATGGATGAGACAACAACTGAGAGATTATGAGATTGAAGAAAGAGATATTCCAATTATGTGTGATAACACTAGTGCTATTGCAATGACTCAAAACACTGTGTTGCACTCAAGAACAAAGCACATTGATGTCAGATATCATTTCATAAGAGATCATGATGAAAAGAAAGACATCACTTTGGAATACATCTCAACTGATAAACAGTTAGCTGATATATTCACAAAGCCTCTATGTGAATCAAGATTTGAAGAGCTCAAGAATGAGTTAGGGTTAATTGAGCGGAGTTGAAACTCAGAAGACTCAATCAGTAGAGAAAGAAGATGAGAAAATAAGAGCAGAGCAAGTTTCACACCTCAGCCAAGTGAAACAGTCTTATCGAGAAGTCAGTTGTATCGAGTTTGTTGACAGCTGAGTCGCTTCATGAGAAGAGGGAAGCAGAGTTAAGACACGTCGGATATAAGCTGAATCATTTATGAGCTAAGTGACAAGTCGTTTTAAATGAGCGGGAAAGTTTTTAAGGATGATGTCAGCGTAATAATGACAATCACAGTAAAAGCTGCACAGGAACCCATATGATATAAATGCTGCTGCATTAAATGCGAGGAATTAAATACAGTTTTGGCGTGTTAATCTCAGCCATTGATTTTGATCAAAAATTTCAAAATCCAAAATATGTCCTTTCATAACCTTTATATACGGAAATTTTCATTTCTCTCACTACACGAACTGTTCATCTTCAAGCTAAGCAAAGTTTTTCTCTCAGAAACCCTAAGTAATTTCAAAGCAAGTTCTACACTTTTCGATCGGTGAAACTCTTTGAAAATGGCTTGAAAGCATGACTTTGTGAAACTCTCGAAGCAAATCCACATCGCTCTTTGGTGGACCTCGATGGAATGATAAAGCAGGTCTTTGATGAAACCCTGGTTCGATTATCGCCGAAATGTTTGAAAAGTCGGGCTAAAGGCTTTTCTAACTATGGAGTACTCTCATACCGACCGGGAGGAGGTAGCTCGATTCACGTTAACGCAGAGGTGCGAGACGAAGAAATCAAATATTCCGTCCACAAAGAAGGTCATAAAACTCAAAGGCAAAAGACCTTGCTAAGATCGCTTGTTGCCCTCGGAGGGCTCAAAGGACATCTATGAGGCCGATGTCGACTGGGTCCGCATGGAAGGTAGTAGCCAAACCGAGTGTCTTTGCTAAGGTGGTTTACACGATTGACAAGAAATTATCAAGGACAACTATCACAAGTCGATGGATGTCGTCTCAAAATGTGTTGACATGAAGTTTGGAAGCTTTAATCACTGGCCCAAGACAAAGTTGACCATCATGGCCGCGATCTTGCAGGCAAGAAGGTCAATGGCCGCGTTCATCTACAAACGACTCTACCATAATGTGCCGAACAGACATAGAAGAAGGATGGGTCCTTCGGAAGCGCACTTGGATATATGGCCTTGTGATTGGCCATCTTGTGGAAGTGAAGGGTGTTTTCTTCGCCATGGCAAACCCTTCCATGTAAACAAAAAGATGCTCAGGGCAAACCTCTCGGTGCCGTAAGAGAGCCCATGCGAAGAGGATGGATACGAGTAAGGGGGAATCGGTGACCCCAAGACACAATCGCTACCCTCCCCAAAGGAGAAAGTCGCTGCCCTGCGTACAAAGAAAGCGCCCCTAGGTTAAGAAACTCCTGCGCCGAGCAAACAAACTCCCGCCCCTCGGCAGCCAGATCACCGCCCCCACAAGGTGAGATGGAGGAGGAACACCATATTTCTCTCCTATCGTTAAGAAGAAGAGGACTGCCAAGACACGAAAGGCGGTGACTATAAGAAAAACCCAAAAACGTGCACTTTTGAGGAACCAGAGGATGTCGAACTAGAAATTCTCCGCTCCCATCAAGGAAACGACGGTTGTTCAGAGATCGAACTTGAGAAGACGGGGTGAATCGCTACCCAAACCGAGGAAAAGGAGATGAGATCACGACATTCGGAAGAGTCTCCAAATTATTGATGAATCTAAGTCTGGCGATAGTGATCAGCGGATATCATCAAGACCCAACTATTCGAAAAGACAGTGAGGATAGTGAAGAACAGAGACAATCAACTCGTCGTTGAAAAATATGTCTCTCCACCAACATCCGATGTTGTTGCTTCCGAGGAAGAGCATGGTCTCTTGCCTCCAATTCAAGAAACAAAGTGTGAGGGTGAAAATGATGATGACAATGTCATTATGTATTTTCCATCGTATCCATCATCCAAATGACGTCTATGAGAATGGAGAGCATAGAAGCTGAATTACTCAAGTGGTGCGTTCGCTCACCCCGAGTTCATTGAAGAAGAAGAAGAGTTTCTACGTTTTCTTGGTGTTGCAACTGTTTGACGAGTGCCATTGACGAAGACAATCGCATGGATATCCTCCACATCATAAAGGAGGATGAAAAGGATAAACCGGCGAGCGAGCCCGAGCATTGGAAAAGTAAAAATATGCAAATTTACAGGCTCCCTAGGTCACACTCATACACATCTTGATGTGTTCTCCGGAAGTGATGAGGATCCCCCGCCGTTGCCCAAGAAGTCGATATGCAAAGCAGTCGTGAGGGAATCTTGAGCAATCCATGAGCAACAGATTGGTAGAAGGAACAGGAGAATCATCTCAATCTCTCCTACAAACCAAACCCCTCGGGAGTGGCACAACACATTGCCTCATTTGTTGCGCAGCCTACGCCCCAAGACACTCGGATGATGGATCCAAGGGCTCTGGCGATGAAGTTGGGAACTTGGGCACCCAAACCGAGCCAACCCCTCGAAGAAGGTGTTCTACCACCCGCCCCATCGGCTAAGCACTCAATGGAAATAGCCGCGAGTGAGGAGCCGAGTGACCCCATCGATACTCACTCACCTCGGTAAGCCACCGAGGGGAAGCTCTCTCCACCACAACAGGGTTGGAGGTCGTTATGGAAGACTCAACCATGAAGCAAGGAGGCAAAGTAGAAAAAGAAAACGAACATCAAAGATAGTGACATTGTTAATCTCGGACAATTGAGTCTATCCCAATCAAGTGTCACCGCTTTGAAGGCCAATGACACTATTCTTAAAGTCGAGGCACATGATTGTAATGCCCTGGGGAGTTAACACAGTGGGTACGAAAAGTGCAATCCAAGGAGTTGAGACTCCTATGGATGCCAATGTAGAAGACCCAAAGACAAGTTGAGACGCCGAAGGAACACATAAGGCCTCGCAAACGTTGAGTCCGCTGGGGTGTTGAAGGCCTAAGGGAGGTTGAAACTTCCCTAGGTAAAGATCAAGTTGCACATAACATTCCTCCTCTAGACAAATGATGCGGAAAAAAAGAGATAAGCGCACTTCATGATTCCCAAGAAAATTTAGACACATCCTTTTTGGGATCGAAGATGAAGCCGAGTCCACTCCACTTGCACCTACGGACCCGGTGAGGATGTTCTCAACACCGAGAGCCAAATCAACGAGAAAGCGGCTAGCCAAAAGTTCAATTTTGATGATAAGCCAACTCCACAAGTCTCATCATCATCCGATGATGCCGATAACACAACCGAGGAACATATTATTCATTTAGAAAAGTCTACTAAGACCGAGAAAGTTGTTGAGACAATTTGAGGCTCGCGGCTACGGGCAAGACAATCCAAAAGCCCGGTGAAATCGAGTCATCTGTGTAGGCTTCCACAGCTGCAATAGTAACGACTCCGTCAGCTCCATCACAGGCTCACACAGCTCTGAACATTGCTGATGAAGCTACCACAACAGAGGCATCGAAAGTTGACTCCACTCTTCTACTAAAAGGGAAGGCATTGAAAGGTCGAGACCCAGATATTCCCAATGTTCGTGATGATGTCTTTCAGGACATGTTTCCATTCACCCAGGACCTGCCTGCATCCGAGAAAGAGACAACTGCTGAACAAAGAAAATACACTATCAGAGAAGATCCCATCATTCCCACCGACACGATTGTGCCAGCAGACTTTGATTTTGACAAAGAGTGGCCATGACCGATTCGGGCGAGACAACCAAATAAACGTGAAGTCTTCAAGAAGATCTCATGAGGAGATTGAGAAGATTGAATGACACCAGGCCTCACTCTACTTACGCTTGACAATCGCGATGCCACTCTCACAAAACAGACTTGAGAGGAATCGGGGGTGTGAAATCGGGAATGGTCTTAACAAAGAAACTATTATGCGAAGCGAGTAAAAGACGATACTTCAAAGCCCTATATGGCAGAATGCTCATATGGAGTGCGGATAACTCCATGATCAGCAAAATGGATGAAGGAATACGTTGAAAGAAAAGACCAGATCTCACAAAAATGACATGGAGTTGCTGCGCATTTTCATAAGAATGAGATGGTAAGACTAAAAAATGCAACGAATGACAAATTCATCCTACTCTTGGCTGAAATGAAGATATTGAAAGCTGAGTCTAAGGAGATTCGATCGGAGATTCGAAATGCATCCGATGCAACAGACTCCAAGCACGATTCCACGATTAATGATCGAACTTTCTTCTTGGAAGATGTTCCCGGGTCCCTCTCTCCTTTGATGATGCCAAAAAGGGGGGAGAGGAGTCCCTAAAAGGATTGAAATAAGAAAAATCGAGGAAAGACGCAACTGAGATGAAAGACGCAGCTGTGAAGAAGGGTAAAGCAGCTGAGGGGGAAAGTTTGAAGGATTTGACGTTGATGTTAGTGAAACCCCAAAGAAGGTCATGTTATCGCTTCCATCCCGAGCAAACTCCTCAGTAACTCTACCCATTGAGCACTCTTTGTGCCAATGTAGGAGAAAAGAAAGATCATTGAAGTAGGGTTTGAGGAGTTCTCAAAAAAAGCAGGATGCCGCAGCGTTCGGGGAAGTGTTGAAAAAAGATGGTGGTCTTCCGGTTGGAAAGGATCGTGGATGCTATCCCTCGATGATGGATCCGAGCCTAGATCGCTCGAAGAGTTCAAAACCTTTGAATCAAGGATAATTCCAAGGAATGGCTCGCCCAAGCCTGGATTTGTATCGAGAAAGGCTTAGCCTTTGTGCGAAGAAGTTCGGAAGCAAAGAAGATCTTCCAAAGCTCACCACCGAAAGGTAAGACTCTGTGCAAAGATACACACCCGAGAGAGAGGAAGAGCTGAGTCAGGCAGAGGAAGAAATGGTGGTGGAAGAGGTTCCCAACCTCGACCAAAACCCAAGGATTTTGAATTCATAGATCCTGACAAGAAAGGGCTGATCTACTAGGCTGGATATGATCACCTAGCCAACTGGGAAGTGGCAAGGAAGAATGCTGAGGCAGTGAGACGACAAGAAGAGGAGAATGAAAGGCAAACTCGTAAATGGCTCGAGAGGAAGCAAAGGAATGATGCTTCTAAACGGGCCTATGAAAAGAAGAAGAGAAGGGAAGAAAAAGAGAAGAAGAGGAAAATAGCTGACAATGACGAGGAGCGCAAGCGAGCTGAAGAAGAAAGAGAAAGGAAGCAGCGAAGGCGTTGAAGTGTTGCTGCAAACCCCTTCATATATTTTTAAGTAAATACACTCATGTAAGTCGTCTGTAATATACTTAGTGAATTTGTCTGTAATTTTTCACTTTGTATGTATTCTTGTATCTTATAGCTTAGATATGTATTTTGCTCTGATAAAGAATGCTCTGATACCAAATGTAAACAACTGTGTAATGGACAAGAATGCTATGATCATAAAACGATCTATTTTAAGCATACATTCTTTGTTACTGCATTGTCTGTATGTATCTTTGATGTTTATATTTTGTTGAATGTTTTTATGTTTTGGCATCATCAAAAAGGGGGAAATTGTTAGAAAATTTATTTTGTAGATTTTGATGATACCATTTAAACTAGGAAGTTGGCACCCCATTTTCCTTGTAATTCATATTGTAATAGATAAGGTCGAAATGTTGAGTCAAGTCGGCTAAGCCAAGGAATACAAGAAGTAAATCGTGGGATTGGATTGAAGACTCGCTCTCTATGTCGATTGAGTATGGCCAAGAAGGAAGTCAAGGACTCGACTGAAGGTGTGTGAGCTAAGGAACAGTTGTAAGTGTCGATTAAGTCAATTCAAGAAGCCAAGTCTTAAAGTTGAAGTGATAGTTGAGTCATCTAACGACCGAAGTCGACTCAAATCACCGGGGTAAAGACAACATTCTAGTCAAGACAACTCACTTAGATTCGTTGATTAAAAGTCAAGAATGTTACTCTTAATAGTAACATGTCAAAGTCGGGCGGTGTAAAGTGTTAGTCCCATAATTGTGCAAAAGGATAAACCAATGGGAAGCATCACTGCGCCCGTGTGTCGAAAGTCCGAAAATGCTAATTCTAGGAAATGTTAACATCAAGGACTACAGATAAGACAAGCCAACAAAGACAAGTGACTTTTGAAATTAGCCTATCTCTTCAACGGGCAAAATTTCAAAAGTGCACTATAACAAGCTGAGGAATTTATTGATAAAAGGTTACCTTGTGAACCTGAACCACGAACAAACAAGCATTATTCAAGCAATTTACCTGCAATATTCTCAAGTACATTCAAGCAAATCCTCAAGCCTGAAACTCGAAGGAAATCAATCCAACAATAAGCTGTGAAGGAAAGACAACTTCAAACCTGTTGAAGAGGAAACTTTTGAAGAATAAAAAGGGGTCTACTTTCCAAGGAGGATTGTAGGAAGGTTCAAGGTCGAACCACTATCAAGTTAATTGAGGGCTTCGTGATCAAGTCCAAGAGCTTGAGAAGCTGAAGTAGCAAGGCAGCTGCCCTGTGAAGAAGCTGAGTCGCAAGAGAAGCCATTTGTGTGACCAAGGTCGTTTCTCTGGGACTGTTCACCACATTGTAAATTGATCGTACATAGTAGATTCCTCCGGGGAGTTGGAGAAGAGAGGACTGGAAGAATTACCCCATCTTCGAACCTCTATAAAAATTATATGTGTCATTTATTTTTCAGCACATGTACATTTATGCATACTTACATCATATCTGCTGATAAAACTCATATTTGCTATCCAACTGATTAATAACCAAGTGCTAAAAATCAAGTGTTAAAACAAACTTAAAACAAATCAAGGGTGTTAAGTCTTCCACGATAAAACCAATACAACCAAGTTAAAGTTCGGGTTAAACAAATGAGTTATTCTATCAACAACGGCTCTATCGAAAGTCGGTTGAGTGGCTAACTTAGTGAATAACCAACTTACCCGCCCCTCAAGGACAAAGTCGTTTGAGTTAACTCGTTGTATTTTTAAAAGTACCAAATTCGAAAAGTTGGTAAGGTTTATTCAACCATCCCTTCTAAACCTTACTCACACCCCTTGGGACCTACATATGACATGCAAATTACTGGCCAAATAAAAAGCAATTATAAATTAGAACTCAAATTCATAAAATAGAAAGCATGAATTAATTAAGAAAACAAATAATCATATTTAACATGAATCCGATTTTGATTATGCCCCTAAGATCCGAAAGATATGCAAAACATTGATTACAAACTCATAGACAAATTCGAATCAACATTATGACATCCTTGCTAATCGACAAGAGATCTTACACATAGAAAGAAAACCCCTTCTTGTCGAATGGATTCTCCTTCAAAGCCCTCAAGCTCTTGTGCCGTACATGCGAAAGCCTTGTGGTGTTCTTCGCGACCTAGCATTCTTCTCTCTCGAAGATCTTCGATTCTTGTGTTCCGTGTTATTTGATGTGTTTCCTCTGTATGAAGTGATATATTTTCGTGCAAGCCTTGGGTCCCTTTTATAGATGCTTGGAGAGATCACTTGTAGAGTTGGAACATGAAAAAAACTTTGAAAAATGCATCTTGACAGAGTCCCACACGGCCTAGTCGTGTGGCACTACACGACCGTGTGGTCTTGTGCCAAGCCTTCCCCACACGGTTGTGTGATCCTACACGGGCAGGTGGTGCGATTCTCTACCATTTCCTACACGGACGTGTGGGATCACACGGTCCGATCGTGTGGCCCTAGTTCCATCCCCTGTTTTGCCCAACTTCACACGGTTGTGTGCTTTCACACCGGCATTTCCACACGGCCGTGTGACGCCACATGGTCCAACCGTGTGAAGTATTTTTGTCCATTTCATTCGTCAGTCTTAGTCGGGTATTCCAACTGATATTTCTTCGTTTTAAGCTCCATTTCCTGTAAAAATTACAAGAATACGCAAACAATCATGGGTTTGATGATTGGGTCCTTTCCGACCGCTTACCTTGAGATCCCATCTTCAAGGGTGCGCCAACATGGTGAGTGCGGCCGTTGTTTGACAAGATTATCTTGAAATTTAACCGATGGAAAGGCTCTTCTCTTTCCTTGGCAGTCGGTCTGTTTGGTTAATTCATCATTGCCAGCCTCCTTGGTTCATAGTATGTTTATTTACAAATGGCCTATCGTGATGCTTAGGCGACTTGAGCAGCGATGCGTAATTTTATTTGGTCCGGTGAAGTTAATTGGAAGGGTTCGTGGTGGTCAATTGGGCGCGTTGTTGCACCCCTAAGAAGGAAGGTGGTCCGGGTGTTCGATCCTCATTTCCGCCGCTAACCAAGTTTTATTATGAAAATGAGATGGAAAATCCTTACTTCCGATTGGTGGTCTCGATATTCTCCGTAGACGTTTTCTATTGGCTAATGGGTTCTATCGACGCTCTTTCTTGCCTTCTTCAACTGGGGCGGGTGGTTACGCCCACGTGGAGGATTGCCAAACTTCAAATAATTTTTTGACGAATAACGGCTTGGGGTATATCATTGCCGATCGAATTAGTATCCTCAGAATTTCGGGCAACCTTCGAACCCTATTTCGGACTTCTTCTATGACAACACATGGCATCTCACTATGTCTTTTGTGGAGGCATACTTGGACATTGTTCGTTGCCCGATTGTTCAAGACTCATGGGATAAGAGAGTGTGGACTCATTCTACGGATGGCAAGGTATTGTCTAAAGCGGCTATACCTATCTTCTTCGTCCGTCTTTCCCAACGTTAGATGGGGATCTTGATCTGGTCTTCTCCCCCAAAGGCGCACGGTTGTGGTCTCGCGGAGCTATCTACGGACGCCTGGCTATTATGGACGCCCACCGCCACGAGGATTCATTGGTCCTATCAAGCATTACCTATGTTATTCTCACTCAGAATCTATTGATCACATTTTTGTTCCTTGTGATTATGCAGGAGCTCTGTGGAACTGGATTGCTGCATCATTTGCCGCGACCTTTCGCATTGTCTATAGCTTCAATGAATTTCTGATTCATCTAATGGAATTTCATTTCAGTGCGCAGATTGAGTTCCTATGGAGGGTGGAAACCGTCTATTGTATTTGGCTTCTATGGCACATCAGAAATGACATCATTTTCAATGACAAGAAATGGGCTACGGATGCGGCGCTTATTCAATTGAGATTAATGATTATCGAGTCTGCTTTGTTAGACAAATGGTGCAAGCAGAATACCCAGGAGAATTTACTTTGTCTACACAGATTAAAGGTTCGGGGCCATCCACCTAAGGCTTCTCGCATTATTCTAGTGCCTTGGTCTCTTCCCCTTCCTGGCTGGATCAAAGTTAATACATATGGTTGCGCAATTGGAGCACCTGGACGCATTACGGCGGTGACGGTTTACCGCACTTATTGGGGTTTCTTTCGTGGATGTTTCGTGGAGCAGTGTGGTACGGGCTTCGCTTTCGAGGCCAAATTAGTTGTTGCGATGAGAGCAATATCTAATGCTTTTCATAAGGGCTGGACCAATATTTGGTTGGAATCTAACTCTACATATGTTGTCGACCTTTTTAGATCTCGGGTTGGCTCTGTCCCATGGCGTCTTCTTAATCAGTGGCGCTATACTATATTTCTGATCTCCCAGATGAATTTTGTGGTTACTCACATCTATCGGGAAGGTAATCGTGTTGCGGATCAGCTAAGCAAACTCACATGTGCTTCAACTTGGTGGGACGCTCCTCCGATGGACATTATTTCTCTACTCACCGATGATTATATCGACGAGTGCAATATAGATTTGTTAGTTAGTATGTCGAACTCGATCCTTCTTGATCCGATTGTAGGGCTTTTCTTTCTCGCCGTGGGGTACTCTTTTTCCTACTAAGGGTTTCTCCCACAAGGGTGGGTTTATCTTGGTAGGTTTTTAACGAGTCCCCAAACATTGCGCTACATGGTCGGGCTTGTGACCAGGACCTTTTTTATTCTTTTATATTATATCGATCTTTATTTAAAAAAATATCATGCCCTTTTAATGAAACCAAGTAAAGACATACTAAATATGCGTGCAACTGTATCAAATATATTTCATTTTAAGCCTCAAAATGCACGTATATTTTACACATATCATGTGCATAGATAAAGATGAAGATTATATAGCGGGTGAATTAGATGAAGATGGTTAAGGACATTTGGATGAAAATGGGGATGCTAATCTGGTAGAGAGTGAGGATGATTATCCTAGTGGGAAGGACAATGATAAGGACTATGAGAAGACCATTGTTCCTGTGTTTAACCAAGAGCAACTATATGACCCAACATTTGCCTTAGGAATGGTATTTGGTTGCAAGGAACAAGTAAAGGAGAATTAATGTCGATTCTCCAGTGCATAGTGTCTTTATCCTTGAGTGCCTGGTACATACGATGATTCTAATATTGCCTAGTGTCTTCATCCTCGAGTGTCCAATCATTACGACAAACTCATTTTTTAGCAGCGAAAACTTTCGCCGCTAACCACATCATTTTAATTTTATTATTAACTTTTATGTAGTTTTTTTCATTAACCACATCATTTTTCAGTTGGGCATGGTTAGTTGTCATTTTCCATTTTCCACCATTGAGAAATGATTTTTCAAATTTTATTGTTTTTCGATTGAAAAGTGAAATAAAAGTATATTTGAATAAAAGAATATGAACTTAAATCTTATATAGGTTTGGAAATAAAAATATATTTTGTTGAGTAATTTTGATGAAGTTTTAAATATGAAAGTACATGATAAAAATGAAATTATGTTTGTTTGTGTATTTAATTGTATTATTTTCAAAATTTTATGCTTATAATAATTGAAAAGTTGATAGTAGCGTGTATACAATTATAATTTGTAAAGTTTGCAGTGTAATCGAGAGTGTTCCATTACATTGATAGTTATTGAAAATAATAATATAATTGTTGATATATATAGGTAGTAGAGGTTGGCCTCACTAGTGTTAATTTAATAAAAAGATGGCATTGTAATTAATAAATGATGGAATGACAAAATTGTAATTCCAATGAAAATTATTCAAGCAAACATGATCACAACTAGAAATGGAAATCGGTTTTTGGAAATGAAACACCAATCACTACAAGAAAAAACTAAAAAGACAACATTTTTCACCGTTTTCTATTAAGAAAAAACACTGTTGTAGAAAGTGGTATTGTAAAAGGGGGTACTAAATGACAACAAAAAAAAACAATGTTGTGGTATGGAACAAAGACAACAGTTTCGCAACAATCTACAATAGCTTTAAACTGTTGTCTTTTTTCTCAATCACAACAGTTTTACACCGTTGTCTTTGTCCCCTACCACAACAATCTTCCAACAATGAAAAACTGTGGTGTTTGAATGCGAATTTTGCAATAATATTGCATTATATTTTTTTATTTTTGCATCAGAATTACAAATTAAACTTGTGAAACAAGAATAAAATATGAAATTAAACTACTTCAAATCGTATTTCACATCTCAATGTCACAAAATGCCCAAAACAATAATGATTTAGTATCAGTTATGTATAAAGTCATCTACCAAAATAAAATGCCCAAAACAACAGAAATTTAATATCGTTATACATAAGAGTACTGCCAAAATAAAGTGCCAAAACAACAATAATTTTGTATGTCAATGATCTAGAAATGATAACTCCAAAAGTAATGAAAAAGATAAGCGCGTCCATAAACAAGATGAATTACCATAAAAATAAGAAACATAAGTAAAAATGAAGCAATATCCCACAACTTTGTTTAAAATAAAAGAAAATTTTAATATAGAATATAAGTTCTAAATACTTTTTCACTAGCCAATATGATTTGATACGCAATCTACCCACTCAGAACGCATTTCGTCGATATCTCCACGGGAGTAGTCACTTGTATGAACTGTGAACAATAAATACATACCTCATATAAACACAAAGTTCGATGGTGTTGGAAAATATAAATTAAGAAAATCTAGACCAAATAGAATACCATTGCTCGCAACGAAGAAGCTGCCGGTGGATGTAAGTTCTTTAACTATCTCGCCTCATGAATCGATTACGAAAAATCCACATTTGTACATCATCCGGTTGTCGAGGAGCCTGTGTTAGAAACAAGAAGTTAATAACCAATCAACAAATTACTTTTTTCTTGTTGATTCCAAAATGTGAGGTACATTTGCAACAAATATGGAAATTATTATATTGTGTGTCTTGCTTGTAATCCTCCTCAATCCAAAGCGATTTCAAGAGAGTAACTTCCAAGATGACATGTTAACATTTTAATCACAAAATAGACATCATTATCAATCCTTACTATACAATTCAGTACCTTTTTCTAGATTGTTGCATTAGGCAAAGGTGGTAATAACTTAGGATGAAAGATCATACACAGTCAACCAGTTCATTTCAAAGTTATATCTCATCACCAGTTGATACTGTACTGATTCAGCACCTCACCCCAGAGCCAAAAAAAAAAAAAAAACCCAACCCCCCCCTCCAAAAAAAAAAATCATCATAAATGATCCCAATCATTAGTACATTAAAGGGTCATACCCCACAAATCTCCCAAAAAAGAATTATTGAACAAATATACTCCATCATACTTGATCATCAGGTGTAAGCCATTAACATAAAAGAATTCAGAAAAAATCCAAGAAAACATAAAGAAACACTGAAACTTACACTAAAAACGAAAGGATTTTTCTCAGCACCCCACACACCTAGACAGAAACTGAGAAGAAATTGGCAATAGAATCTGAGATGGCTTTTTTTTTTTTTTATTCTTCTTCTTCTTCCCTTTTTTTTTTTGAATTTTGTAAAAATAGAAAAACAGATAAGTGTATCATAGATATCTTGCTATTGAGAGCATACTCAGGCCAATTCTCTGTACTGTCAATCATCAGTGTCAATTTCATCTCCAATTCTATAAGCACATACTTCATAGATCCTTCTTGTCACCCATATCACCTCAATCGCAGCCAGTCAACTTGGATTATGTAACATAAAAAATAAAAAAAAAATAAAAACAAAGAAGCTCTTGGATTATGAAACTACTAAAGAAATGAGCAAAATTCAAGGAACTCTGTTGTGCATTAAATCAAGTCACATTGTGAGATGGAATTTTGGAGTGGTACCTTAACTACGTCCCATGTAGGTTGCTTTTTTCCTTTCTTTCCCTTCTCCACGTTGAACATTTTTAAAGCCCTACATACATTCAGTTGATGGTTTAATAAGAATGCGCATCTAGTATACATAAATTTATAAATCATCATATACATCAAACACATAAAAAGTGAAAAAAGACTTATACATTCACAACTTTTTTCCAATCTTCATAGCGATTTCGATGACTGAGAGGGTCGAACAAAGACACAACCTCTTTGTGAGGGTCGATGACTGTTAGAATCCAATGAAAGCTACAAACAAACACATAGGTCAAACAATTCACCACTTATAAGTGCATGCTAATGAAATTAATATAGTTCTTACTTACCCAACATTACATGGTACCAAAACTACAATCAATGTACCCATCAACCTGTCCGCTAAAGCACGTGTCCTTTGTTCTAACTTTTCATCATCAGACAATTTAGTACTCGGTATCACCCCTACAGGTAATGGGTCCATAAATCCAAATTTACCAAGCTTGTTCTCTTCCTTCATAATACCATACAAATACCTATCATTTCAAAAAGAACAAAAAAAATAAATTATTTTAACGAATTAATGAAGTATCTATATTTATGTAGCAATAATAAAAGCTCAAGTACTAAATTACCAAATATATGCAATTATACAATTGTATGAAATTGGCTTCAAATTCCCAAAAGGGACGACATCATCAATAAAAACATAATGGGCATTATTATTGCCAAAAACACAAACATTACTCCCGAGTTTTGAAGAGCTCGAATATTGTCACGCTTCATTGTATGATAAGTGACCCCACTAATCAAATAACTAGAGTATTTCAACACTTCTTTGCTAGGTCCATGTGCGATCCACTTCAATTGTTCTGGTATTGATTGGTGGAATGGTTAATAACATTTGCAACCTATAATTAATGCAATAATTAACATGTTATTTAATGGTGAAAATTTCAAAGTATGTGATAGTATGTAATAGTGAAGGAACTCACACGATCACGCAACCAGCTAATAAACCTCCGGTTATGCTCATCTAGTAACCACTTTTGTGACTTAAAGTTATTAGGATATGTTGCCTTCAAGTGCTCCATGTGTTCCCTAATGAAGTGAATGCAAACAAATCAAACACTAGAAAATAAAATTCTTTTTGAAAGTATTAGTGAATTTGAGAAATTACTTGACATAAGGATCAATATCCATAGTATTTGTCAACAAGTGACGATGTGCTTGCTTCCACTCTTCTTGAATGATGGAGTGTACTTGAGCACTTGATAGCGGCCTAGTAAGTTCCATTTGGCTATGTCCTAAAGGGATCCCAATCGTGTGCACATTAGACAGGTAGTCTGAGCAAAACTCCACAACCTCAAAGAATATAACATCAAACCTATGCACCCTTCGTGTCGATTTCAATTTCGCACATAACCTTTTAAGATTCTCATAAATCTTTCAAATGGGTACATCCATCTATACAAAATTGGTCCACACAACTTAACCTTCCGCACAAGATGAACAATTAAATGAACCATGATGTCACAGAATGAAGGAGGAAAATACTTTTCATGTAAACACAAAGTCGTCACAACATCATTTTGCATATCATCTAACTTCTCCACATCTATCACTTTACTACATAACTTATTGAAGAAGAGACACAACCTAGTGATAGTATATCTGACATGTTTGGGTAAGACACCACGGATGGCCACTAGAAGCAATTGTTGCATTAAAGTGTGACAATCGTGTGATTTAAGGCCAACAAGTTTCAACTCCTTCATTGAGACAAGATTTTTAACATTGGATGAATAACCTGTGGGGACCTTCATTCTATACAAAGAATCACAAACTTTCCTTTTCTCATATTTACTCAGTTTATAACAAGCCGGTGGCAAAAATGTTCTCTTTTCCCCTCTCACTGGTGCCAACTCAGGCCTCACTTTCATTGCCAAAAGATCTTCTCTAGCTGCTACTCCATCCTTTGTTTTTCCTGGAATGTTAAGTAGTATACCAAGGAGACTTTCACACACATTTTCTCAATGTGCATCACGTCAAGAACATGTCGTACATGTAGATGTTCCTAATACTCGAGTTCAAAGAATATTGATTTCTTCTTCCAACATGATTTATTATCACACACATTTGATTTGAGCTTGCCAGTCATTGTTCCCCAATGGCAGTGTATTCCATCAACTCTTTTTAAAACATCATGGCCGCTCAATGGTTTGGGTGCGGGATTGAACTCTTGTTTCCCATCAAATGCTTTCTTTTGTTTTCGATAAGGATGACTTTGGGGAAGAAACCTTCTATGGCCTGTGAACGACATTTTCTTGCTATGCTTCAATCTTTTTGCATATGTGTTTTCACCGCAAATGGGACATGCAAGATATCTTTTTACATTACACCCTGCCATGTTTCCATATGCCGGAAAATCAATAATAGTCCATAGTAGGACAACTCTAAGAAGTAAACTTTCTTGTCGATATGCATCATATGCTTCAATACCTACCTCCCATAAACATTTTAAATCATCAATTAGAGATGCCAAGTAAACATCAATATCATTCCCCGGCTGTTTAGGACCAGAAATCAACAAAGTGAGCATCATAAATTTTCTGTTCATGCACAACCTTGGAGGAAGATTATATGTGATTAGTAAAATTGGCCAACAACTATACTTAGAAGTCATCAAACCATGAAGATTCATCCCATCTCATGATATGGCCAATCTAAGATTTCTTGACTCGGAAGCAAAATCTGGCCACTTATGGTCCACTACTTTCCAAGACGGTGCATCAGCTGGATGGCGCAAATAACCTATCCTTTGACATCCATTCTTTGTCCATTTCTAGTATGAATGAATAAAAACCTTCAAACCAATGATAATAATGATAAAAAATTATAACAATTAGTGATCACAATATGCAAGAAATGAGTTTCTTGTATAAAAATCATCGTGATAAATATATTGTTCGTCAATGTTCGAGGAATCTCCAGCAAATTTTATATGTTCGAGGAATCTTGAGCAAATCATCGTGATAAATATATTGTTCAAATAAACTTTCTAGTCAAATGTATAAATAAAAATATTATATGTACACAAAAGAATAGTTCATGTGATTTTTATCATTTACCAAAAAAGGATGCCAAGTAACCTTTTGGCCCTTCTTTTGCTAATGAGTATTGAACTAAGATAACTGGAATCTGCATTACATTCCAAATAATTTGTGATAATAAGTGATTCTTACAAGAATGCAGAAGAGCAGTCTAATAAATACTATTCTGTTTTTCTTTTTCTTTTTTTCTTTTTGGGTATTCAAATCCTGCTAACACTCAGGTTAGTTATTAGAAATTCTAATTTGCTATAGTTACTATTATTTTATCAGTTTTTATTATTTTATAGGATAAATTAAACCCTTTACACTGAATGACAAATACATTTTGAGACTATTGGTCCTGAGATATGGGTGGATACTAATGGTAAAGTTGACATGTTATTATGGGGATTGGAAGTGGAGGCACTGTCTCTGGTGTTGGACAGTTGGACAATATCTGAAATCCAAAAATCCTCATGTCAAGGTAATATTTACTAGGTTAAATTATGAAAAGACACCCTGGAGTTTAGCTTAATTACACCTAGAAGCAGAATACACCTTCTATTTTAAGCATTTTAAAGCTAATGAAATGACTTTATTAGTTGGGATCAAATATTTTACTGGTTATGAATATGTAATAGGTATAGCCTGCACTTATGAGCATTCTCAAGTATTGGCCTGCATGAATACATCTATTAAGCAGAGTATTAGTGTCTAATGCAAAATATGGACTCATAAGCCTATTAGGTGAACTACAAGCATATCCAAAATGCAACAAAAAGCTTGAGTTTATATCAATACCATGATGCTGCCATTTTGAAATAATAAATTCAGTCAATAATAAATGAAAAAATGTGAATGCAACCAAAAGATAAACTCTAATTGTTATCCTATTTAGTCAATTTATATATTCAAAAAGAGAAGTTAATGTTACTCTAAAACTAATATCCACCATTTTCTCATTTCTCTCAAGGTAGAAATGCAAAACAAATACCAGGTACATGGTTTAGTTAAGTAAATTACTGACAAAACAAGTGCTCTTAATAGCTTACCAGTGAGTTGAAAAGAACGGACACATTATTTTACATAATAGACACATTCTCACAAGACAAAAAAAAAAAAGCACATGAGCATCATTATTCCTCAAGGCTTCTTTTACAACAGTGGCTCAAGATGACTTGTAACTTTAGAGGTGAAAATTTCTCTATTACCTGATTCCAACTGAGAGAGAGAGAGAGAGTCCTATGGTCTCTGTTTCGGTGGCCGTCTTTGAAAAAGGCTTGATTTATTTTCCAGCAGTGAAGATTATGTCCTGGGGGACCGTTAAGCTCTGAACACGTTGCAGACAAATTTGGACAGCATCGTGTACTCGAACGAAATATAATTCTCTGCCTATCAAACCGACCACCCCAGATCTCGTTAGGGTCAGCAAAACGTCTCAATTTGGATTGGAAATGGCAATCTGAAATTTCAAAGCAAATTATTACATATAATGAACCTCACTGATCATGATACATGTTAAAACTGTGAATTCTTTGCTTTTACCTGAATGTTCCTTGATTTATATTCTTGACGCAAGTCTTTTAAAGCTTGGATAGCACTAGAGTCGATGTAAGTCGTGGCTGAAAGAAAAGACCCATGTGTAAACTCAATCTATACTTTACAGTTATTTAGCCACCAATTTATTCCATCCCTCTCAATCTATACTTTACAGTTAACACCCAACAGTAATACAGGACATGATAGGATTTCTCGTCTTGATTTTCACATGAGGCAACTCAAACACACCCAACAATAATATAGGTCATTAAAGGATTTCTCATCTTGATTTTCATATGAGGTAACTCACGGAGAAGAAGAATTCAACATGCAAAAACATTTGAAATAGCAAAAAACAACTCAGAGAATTAGAAGCACAAAATTAACTCCAACAAATGGCAGATATCCTAATATCTATTATCTGAAATACGACAAACACACACAGAACACATCGTGTAGATTATTCTAAGTTCACATAAAATTCATATATTAGATTAATGGAAGGACTTACTTTTCAAGTTATTTCACACTTGAGCAATATGAGCAACTGAATCAACTATCGAGCATATACCAATATCCTTCTTCTAATTTTCTGATTTCACCATCTTACAATTTCAGGTATCATATACCAATATCCTTCCTCCAACCTACAATCTACAGATAACCTTTTTGTGTTGTTTGAAGAAGAGATCGGCAATCCTCGTTTTGACTGAGAATCAGTGGTGAATGGGGAATGGAAAGGGTGTTGGCGGGGAGGCGATAGAAAGGGTGGTGGCGGTGGAGGAAGGGTTTAGGGTTTTTGACCAAGAGAGATGTTTAGGGAAAATTAATTGTTTCAGTGGTGATATTATTATTATTTTTAAAATTTAATTTATTAAAATTAACTTTTTTTTGAATAATTAAAATTACTTTTCTAATACAACTATTTTGTTAGTTTTTTTTTTTTTTGAAATATTATTATTAGTTTTTCTAAATATTGTAAATGTGTTCTTTTTAAACTGTTGTATTTGGCATAAATAAGATGTTGTGGTAGGCGTCCATTACAACATATGTAAAAATGAGTTGTCTTTTGACAAATAAAAATGTCAGACAACAGATTTCTGAAAAACTGTTGTGAATGCTTCACATGACAACTAATTAGTGAAAAACTGTTGTCCTTTTAGTGTTGTTGTTTTGAATTTTTGTTGTAGTGAATCTGCTATTATCAGTATACTTCTGCTATTATATTTTGGTGGGATAATTACGAAAAGTACCTCTGAGGTTTGATCTAATTACAAAAAAATCCAGTTAACTTTCAAAATTACAAAAAGTACTCCTGAGGTTTGATTCAGTGTTAAAATTAAGGAGTAAACTGTAACATTTTTAAAAATATGAGGGGGCGCCTGAAGGAGGTAAATGTTAGACAAAATATAACTTCAGGGGTATTTTTGTAATTTTAGAAGTTAATTAGCTTGGATTTTTTGTAATTAGGTTAAACCTCAAGGGAATTTTTTGTAATTAACCCTATTTTGGTGGAGATATCTAAGCCTAATGAAGTAATGTATATAATGCAGCCCAACAACAATATCATAAAAGGATGATTATTTGAATGAAGACACTTTTCTTGTCAAAAGAAACTTAACAAATATGTGAAGTGACGGCAACAAGTAAAGGGAACTTCTTATGGACTGTTATTCCAGTGGTTTCACTCATGTTCAAATCCTCCTCTCTTCCTCCATTAGGCAATGCAAAGTTAAACGTGTGCACCAATTTAGCCAATGCAAGCTCATCAACGGCCATCGCAAACGCAATACCAGGGCAGCCCCTCCGACCAGAACCAAATGGGACCAACTCAAAATGAAGTCCTCTAAAGTCTATGCTTGAGCCCAAAAACCTCTCTGGAATAAAATCTTCGGGATTTTCCCATAACGATGGATCTCTAGCAATTGCCCACGCGTTGATCACCACTCGTGTGCCAGCTGAAATGTCATAACCCATTATTTTTGTGTCTTGAGTAGATTCTCGGGGAATAAGTAATGGAACTGGTGAATGTAGTCTTAGACTCTCTTTAATCACTGCTTTTAGATATGGCATTTTCTTTACATCGTCCTCGCCTATCTCTTCTTTCCTTTTGTCAACTTCTCTCACTTCATTTTGCAAGATTTTCATGACTCTTGGATTTTTATAAGCTCTGCTATTGTCCACTCCAGAGCAGAACATGTAGTATCCGTTCCAGCAGCAAACATGTCCTATATATATCAATAAGATTGATTAGATTGGTACGACAAATAAGTTAATGTTACTCTACAAAATTTTGAATTTAGCATAAATTATATACATGAGAATATTAAATTCTAAATCATGCCTCATTAAAAATTGAAAAATGTTAATTTCTAGTGCCTTTTTGAAAACAGTTTCAGCCCCGTTCAAGTTTTCCTATTCCGCTTTTATTTTTCAATTTCTATTTCAAATAAATGACGTGTAAATACATCAAAATAATCAACATATGTTCATCTCATAAATACGAGTAATTCGTCCAAAAAGTGAAATACATAGTTATATAAAAAAGTGGAATAAGAAATCTGAAGTCATATATATATGTTTAATAACAAACCGAAAGATATGTTGCATATGGAAAACTATATTTAAGTAAAGTGAATACAATTTGAAGAAACAGGGAATAGGTCTCCTATTCCATATTCTTATTATTCCAATCATTCATCCAATATAATTGGAATAGAAACTAGAATATGATCATGGAACAAGAAATCTCAGTCAATGTTGGACAGCTATAATGAGAATTACGATAATGATCAGTTTGAACCATTGTTACCTGGATGAGAGCTTTGATTGTATCATCTTCAATAGGGGAGCTACCTTTATTTTCTCTCTGAAATTGAAGCAATATATCTACAAAATCTAACTCCTCCTCTCGTTTTTTCGCACCTCTATGTTCTTGAAGCACGACCTCCAAAAACTCATCAACCATTTTAGCATTTTTCTCCACTCTTGCATCCAGACCATTGACCCGATCAATCCAACCTAACCAAGGTATATAATCCCCCAAACTCGTAGCACCTAATAACTCCCCAGACTCCAATAATAAATTCTTGAACTTTTTATCTTCTCCATAGTCGTTGTACTTCCTCCCTAAGGCCACTCTACAAATTATGTCGTTTGTGAGTGACACCAAAACATCGCTCAAGTTTACAACCGACGATGAAAATCCCAATTGTCTAATCTTCTCAACCATAGCCGACGTCTCTTCTTCTCGTACACGACGATAAGATTGAACCCTTTTGTTACTCAGAAGTTGGAGAACGCATATGCTTCTCACCTGTCTCCAGTATTCTCCGTAAGGAGCAAAGGCCACATCCCTGGAACCGTATATTAATCTATCAGGGATGCTTAATTTTGGCCTGTTTGAGAAGATTAAGTCCTGGTTTTTCATGATCTCGCGCGCTGCTTCAGCCGATGAGACAATAAGCACCGGCACGCGACCAAAATGAAGTAATAATAGCTTACCATAACGGTTAGATAAAGATTGGAGCGAGCGGTGAGGAGATGTGCCGAGTTGGTGAAGGTTTCCGATTATTGGAAGCTTTCTTGGAGATGGTGGCAGATTTTTTCGGGGTGTTGATGCAGCGCCGGAGCGCCATTTGTGTAGGAAGATTACGAAGAAAATGAAGGGAATAAGTGGAATGATCAACTGTTCAAGAGCAACCATTTTCTTATGATACCTGTAGAAGAAAATGAGAAACCTATGGTATGTATTACATTACACATGCCCTCGCAATGGATTTTTTATAATACAGAAAAATCTAGATAGATTATAGTGCTTTTAGCTACATAAATAATTAATTTGAGTGTTGGTTTTGTTATTTGTGGTTCTAATTTAATTATCTGAACATAGCTTCAGCAGAAAAATTGTGAAAGAATAAAGTCAAACTTGTGCCAACCATTTTGTGGACATTTGGCAATTGTAGCAAATTGATTTTCAAACTCTCATTAATGAGCATCAATTGCTGCAACCAATTGTTGAAAGAAATGGCCCCGGTTTTTTCTTAAAAATTGATTAGACTTATTGAATTTTTTATCGTTCAATTTGCCTGGCTTATTTTGGCCGAGCCAAAGCACAAAAACAATACTATCAGAGTTCTAACTTCTAAGTTCTCAATTTGTTATACAAGTATTTCCACATTTAAAAGAGTGTATTTCCACATTTAAAAGAGTGTTAGGTTTCTCCTATTTCAAGAGAATTCTGATATTATTATTTTCTTGTATTTAAAAGAATGTATTGTAATCTCTATTTTATAGTGAATTACGCTATACCGATCCATGGTTTTACCTCAAATTTATTTGGGGATTTTACGTAAAATATTCGTGTTCATTTTACTTTTATTTTTCTCACGTCACTATTGTCATGGGTTTGTTCCAATCTTTAATATCCTAACAAAAACTATTTTTGTGTCCTTATTATTTTATGTAATATTTTAATTTTGAGTTTATCGTAGTAGTATTTGTTATTTGACCCATCTTTGGTTTAGCGTAGAAACACTTGTTTCCTACTCGGATTAATTGTTCGGTATTTTAATTAGGTGAATTAAATTATATTTGGGTAATTTGGGAATACGAATCGATTAGTTGTGATTTATTGAAGTAATTAGGTATTGAAAATTATCAAAAACTTATAAAAATATTATTGTAACTTAAATATATATATATATATATAATTCAAGATTTAAGAATAACTGTTTGATAAATGGTTTTATCATGATTTTGATGATTTTGTTTTTATACCAAAACAATGTTTTTAAAGGTTGTCCAAATACTCCTAAATGATTTAAAATGGTTTTAATATTTTAGGAGTATTTCTTCAAGTTTATATTCGACAAAATTGGACAACACATTTAATGATTTTGTGTCAATGGGTTTTTACATCTAAACTATGTTTCTAAATGTTGTCCTAATACTCCCGATCGGTTTAAAATATTTTTACTAATTTTTTGGAGTATTTTTTGAAGTTTAATTTTGACATAAATCGGACAACATTTCATTTTCGGAGGTCGACCAGGTCGACCAAGAAAGCGATCAGTACACCGGGAACATTACAAAACAATCATGTAATTGGAGAATGGGAAGGCGACCGGCCCAAGGAGTGGGCGACGGTCGGACCCTAGGCCGACGGCCGACCCCCAGACCGGTCCCCCTGTGTGATTTTTGTTGTGTTCTTTTCAAACTCTATTTTGCAAGAATGGTCGCCCTATGTTTTGACAAAGAAAATTCTAACCGTTGTGCAGCAGACAGACATCTTTTCCCTAAATTGTGGGATTGATTTCTAACATCTATAATCTTGATTTTAATTGTAATTTTTGTAGATATCAGATTCCAAGAGGAGCCTATCAATGATCAATCATCTCCTATAAATAGAGGAAGATTTGAAGCACAACTACAAGTGAGAACAATACAACATTACAAGAAATACTCAAGCAAACACTTGGTCTTATATGTCATTATTCTTGTTGTAATTTGTCTACCTTATCACTTTCACATTCTTGAGGTCTAGGCTATTCTTGATTACACTTGCACTCAAATTTGTCATTCATTATCGAGTTGTAATCTTGAATTTGGATTATCATTCAACACAAGATATCCTTGTGAGTGTTCTTGTGGTAAGAACACACTTGGATGATCTAGGTGATAGGTGCAAGAAGATTGTGGTGATCTTTTTATTGAGGTGTTGAAGAATTTGGTATTCTTCAAGGTTGAAGATTGTGGTAATCTTCAAAAGGTGCCGTTGGAGATTGTGGTAATCTTCAAGAGAGATTGTGGTAATCTCAAAGGTGGTGTTGTAGAAGAGTGTGGTGCTCTTCAAGGTGATATTGTAAGGTGTTGTATTAATTTTGGTAATTAATAAAATCTTTTTTTCTTTTTGAAATCCATCCCGGATATACTGGGGTGGTAGAGGATTAGGCCCTAGGTGGGTTGAACCTCTATAAATCGACGCGTGTTGTTTACTTCCCGCACCTTTATTATTGTCTTGGCTTGTTTTGTTTGAAAAAGAGGGCGAAATCGAAAAGATGGAGATAATTTATTCACCCCCCCTCTAGATTATCGTAGCCGCTTGGACTTACAAGTGGTATCAAAGCCAAACTCTTTGGCAAACTCATTCCACATCGCGAGTAAAGAGGAACGATCATCGGCTACGAATGAAGTCTACCTTACCGGCGCCTCCACCACCAAGCCACCACTATTTGATTCCAAAAATTATACATTTTGGAAAGAGAGAATGGAATGCTATCTACAAGGTTGCGGGTTCGATATTTAGAACACGGTCGTAAATGAAGAATCCATTCCGATGATGGACACACCACACACCTCCAAAAGCCTCAAAGAGCTCAATGATGAAGAGAAGAAAACCATCTCCTTAAATGGTAAAGCTCTTAATATTTTGTATTGTTCACTTACCATTTTGGAATATGATCATCTTGTAGGAATTAAATCGGCTCATGAAGTCTGGAGAAAATTAGAAGAAGTATATGCAAATGAAAAGAGTCACTCAAAAGGATCTACTTCTCAAATGGGTACAATATCAAACCCAACAACATGGGATGAGCTTCCTACAACCTCCAACGATGATGTATATGAACGATGTCTTATGGGCTTCGAAGAAGAAAACGAGGTAAGTTCTAAACCTTCTACTTCTTATGATAATGAATTACAAAATGAGTATAGTGATTTGCAAAATGATTATGATGAGCTTCAAAATGAATTCCAAAGCTTACTTGTTAAATACAAAAATTTGAAAAAGGAATTCAATGTTTTGAAAAATGAAAAGGATAGTTTATTTACTTCCCATGAATCACTATCATGTGCTCACACCACCACACTTGACAAGGTTAGAAACCTTGAAAAAGAAAATAGTACTCTTGTTGAGGATATTAATTGCATGAAAAGGATTTATCAAAATCCAACTTGAGTACCAATAAAATGACCGATATTGTTGATGTTCATAGTTGTGATAAATTGAAACAAGGACTTGATCATAAGCCTAATGTTGTTAATCTTATGAAAAATAGTCAAGTCTCTAAGCATGTTGGTCATTACACTTCTAGAATTATTACATCTTCTATTGTGGTAATAAGGGTCACGGTAAATACTTGTCGGGCTAGAAATAGCTCTAATTATTGTTGGAGACCTAAAGGTCTCAAAGCTAATCCCAAAGGACCCAAACATTTGAGGGTACCACAAAGCAATGTCATATTAGGTACCCGGCGGAATCAAGGAAAATTCATACCGCCAAGAAGACATCAAATGCCCATTTCATTTGATCAAAGGATAAGACATCACCAAAATGAATTTCCAATAAGGAAACACTATCAACAATGGGAAGGACACAATCCTTGGAAATGGAGCAATAGGAAGAGCTATCATCAACAAGATGATTTTCAAAAGGGAAGATATCATCAACAATGGGAACGGCACAACCCATGGAAATGGCGAAAGTGGTAAATCGTATCTCCCCATTTAAATATGCATTTTATTTCGTTATTATGCATGTTCTTATTTGTGCCTTAATCGTCAAAATGGTTTTTCAAAATATTTTCGAAGAGGTCTTCTACATATTTGTGTTTTTAAAATTTTTTTGAAAAGGAGACCTTGCATAATGTTTTAATAAAATCTTGTGCATTTACTAAGGCTAAAATATTTTATTATCTATGGATTTTTATGGCATAAGCATACTTGTGATATAACTTATTGTTTTTAGCCTACACTTGTATCATATTCGTTTTGTGCTATACTTGTTTAAGATATGTATAGGATATATATTTCCTCATCCTCTTCAAGAGATGCTTAAACTATCGAGGTACGCTCATCATTGATATTCATCCTATAGACTCGATATATTTTTGTCATATGCCTATGTGCTTGTTTTTCAAGTTATTTCAAAGTCTTTCACATAAGTGCCATTAAGAGGATTTTTCGATTTTTGATAGGCACTATTCTATATAGTTTGTTTTATCCGAGACTTGTAAAGGATTATATTTGTTTTGATAAAACATTTGATTTTTTATTCTCTTCTCAAAATTATGCATTTGATTGCTCATATTCATTCTTGTCAAAACTCTTGTTCAAATGCTTCTTTTAAATGAGGTCTCAACTATATGCTCTCGGATTTTCAAATTTCAAAAGAGACCTTATATAGCTTTCTACAAGCTTATTTGAACTTACATGTCTTATTGTATCTCTATCATTCGATATTACTATGTTCTTGTGCAAAGATATCTTGTTGAGATTTTGCAGAAATATTTTGATATTTTGGAACAAGTTTGATGACCAAAGGAAGGTTAGTAGCTCAAAGGTAATGTCAAGAAGAAGTTAATTGATTTTGATGAAACATTTGCATCTGTAGCATGTTTTTGAAGCTATTCGCATTTTACTTGCCTATTCTTGTTTTAAGAAAATTTCAAGCTTTACCAAATGGATGTTAAATCCAATTTTCTAAATGGTTTTATTCAAATAGAAGTCTATGTATAACAACCGGGGTTTGAAAATTTTTCTAGGCCAAGTGATTTTTATAATAGGCCTTGTGTGGTTTAAAACATGCACCCCGTGTATGGTATGATAGACTTAGATATTTCTTTTACAAAATAATTTTACAAGAGGTAAAGTTGAAACTACTCTCTTTGTTTTTAAAGAAAAAAAAGGGCAAGATTTTTTATTAGTGCAAATTTAAGTTGATTTGGTGCTACTAATGAATTTTTGTACAAGATGTTTTCTAAGTTGATGCAGGGTGTATATGAGATGAGCATGATGAGGGGGCTCAATTTCCTCCTTGGATTTCAAGTTGAACAATGCCATGAAGGTGGTTATATTTCACAACCAAATCATACACAATAACCTTTGAAGAAGTTAGGAAGAAGGGAGAACAATCTCTATTCCTATGACAACAATATCAAGATGGACAAAAGTTGAGAAATGAATATTGGTTAACAATCAAATTCGAGGTATGTTTATATTTGTTTATTACTCTTTTAGACTCGACATTTTCTATGCCTTATGTCTATATGCTCGACTTCAAAACTATCCCAACAAATCTCATTAAAGTCCGTTAAAAGAAATTTTCAAATATTTGAAAGGCACTTCTTATTATGACTTGTTGTATCCAAAGTTTTAAAACGTTCTTATTTTTCGGGATAACAAGTCCGGTATATATTATATGGATATTCGTATTCAAACTAAACATATTGAGATTCGATATATTTTTCTAAAGGATAGCGTTTCTAAAACAAAAAATTGAGATGTGTTTAAATACGTCTCAAGGATAACTCGTGGATTTTTTTAATCGTTAACCGCCGAGTCTTTTACCTCATTTCGAGCTTGATTAAGACATAATGCATATTGAATGAGGTCTATGATTGCATTTTGCACGTTTTTAAAACTTAGGGGCGAAAAATCGGATTTTGGATCAAATTTTGGGCTTTTGCAAACAAATCAAACAGAGGCTGCAGGGCTTGGGCCGGCCGCCCACTCGCCGACCGGTCGCCCTAAGCTGGACTGGGCCGCCCACTGCGCAGAATTTTTGATTAAAATCGTCTCTCGGTTCTTATTTTTTGTCATTTTGGCTCATCTTACTCTATCTTCGTGCCCTTCGCAAATTTCACACACAATTCACTTCAAATGTGTTTTGTTGCATGATTTACATATTTTGGGGATTATCTAGCTCGTTTATCATCATTGTTATTCATCCTCACCGATTAGATGGTAAGAATTCTACTCCCTTATCTCAATTAGGTTGAACCCTTGAGAACTTGGCTTATATGTATATTTCTTGATGCAATTCTTATATATTTGTGTTGAGCATGATGATTGTTGATGGATGATATTTATAAAATTGCTTTTGGTGATGAAAAACTTGGTTTGATTACATTTACAAGGGCTATATATATCTTCTTCAATTTGTTACGCCCGCCAAGTGTTCGATAATATGTTTCAATGAAAAATTCATCACCTACACGATTCTCTCGTTTTCAAATATCTTATATATTTATAGAGATCACGTTTTGCTACTCAAATTAGCTTTCATAAGCTTCTACAAGTCGTATGATCGACTTTTTCCCTCCTATTTGGTCTATAAGCTTCAATGTTCAAATAGCTCAATACATCGGTTTAGTTGCGCACTTTGATATGATTATATGATGTTTTTATCGTGCTAATATTCTTTTTGATGATTCCAAAGGGGGAGAAACAGGTTATAAGCTTATTAGCTCAAAGAAGCTAAAATAAGCTCGAGATAAGAAGCTATAAGTTGTGGCTATTATAAGCCATATTGTTGTGCATATTGATAGGGGGAGCTTTTGCTATATGTGTTTGAATATCTCTACTCCCATCCTTGTGTTTATATTGCGCGAAATGTTGTCGCTCACAACGGATAGTTCTTTTTAACCGGTAAAATTGTTTTGTTTTCAAAATCGACCTCGTTAAAATTGTTTTGGTTTGTAATCATCAAAAAGGGGAGATTGTTTGATAAATGGTTTTATCATGATTTTGATGATTTTGTTTTTATACCAAACAATTTTTTTAAAGGTTGTCCAAATACTCCTAAATGATTTAAAATGGTTTTAATATTTTTAGGAGTATTTCTTCAAGTTTATTTTTCGACAAAATTGGACAACACATTTAATGATTTTGTGTTAATGGGTTTTACATCTAAACTATGTTTCTAATTGTTGTCCTAATACTCCCGATCGGTTTAAAATGTTTTTACTAATTTTTTAGAGTATTTTTTAAGTTTAATTTTGACAAAAATCGGACAACATTTCACTTTGGAGGTCGACCAGGTCGTCTGACCAAGAAGCGACAGTAGTGCACTGGGAACATTACAGAACAATGCAGAATTGGAAAATGGGAAGGGCGACCGTCTAAGGGTGGGCGACCGGTCGGACCCTAAGCCGACCGGTCCGACCCCCAGACCGGTCCCCCTGCGTGATTTTTGATGTGTTCTTTTCAAACTTTATTTCGCGCGACCGCCCTATGTTTTGACAGAAAATTCTAACCGTTGTGGCAGCAGACAGATTTTCCCTAAATTGTGGGATTGATTTCTAACAGCTATAATCTTGATTTTAATTGCAATTTTTTGTAGATATCAAATTCCAAGAGGAGCCTATCAATGATCAATCATCTCCTATATTTGAAGCACAACTACAAGTGAGAACAATACAACACAACAAGAAATACTCAAGCAAACACTTGGTCTTATATTGTCATTATTCTTGTTGTAATTTGCCTACCTTATCACTTTCACATTCTTGAGGTCTAGGCTATTCTTGATTACACTTGCAATCAAATTTGTATCATTCATTATCGAGTTGTAATCTTGAATTTGGGTTATCATTCAACACAAGATATCCTTGTGAGTGTTCTTGTGGTAAGAACACACTTGGATGATCTCGTGATAGGTGCAAGAAGATTGTGGTGATCTTCTTATTGAGGTGTTGAAGAATAAGGTATTCTTCAAGGTTGAAGATTGTGGTAATCTTCACAAGGTGCCATTGGAGATTGTGGTAATCTTCAAGAGAGATTGTGGTAATCTCAAAGGTGGTGTTGTAGAAAAGTGTGGTGCTCTTCAAGGTGATGTTGTAAGGTGTTGTATTAATTTTGGTAATTAATAAAATCTTTTTTTTTCTTTTTAAAATCCATCCAGGATATCTTTGGGGTGGTAGAGGATTAGGCCCTAGGTGGGTTGAACCTCTATAAATCGACGCGTGTTGTTTACTTCCCGCACCTTTATTATTGTCTTGGCTTGTTTTGTTCGGAAAAGAGGGCGAAATCGAAAAGATGGAGATAATCTATTCACCCCCCTCTAGATTATCGTAGCCGCTTGGACTTACATAAACTATTGCCAAACATTACTCAATTGAGTTGGTTGATTCACCAAGCAACAAGAGAGCCACGTAATTGCATAATAATTTACTCCAATTTTATGCTTTCTCAATAATGTGTGGTTGTAACTTATCTAGGTAGATAATTATAATATATAAAAACTAGGCAAAAACCCAGGTAGGACGGTCTTTCGGGTCAGACCCTGTAAGACGGATCCTCAGCGACCCGCCTGACGCGGGCCGCCCTTTTTTTATTCTATTTTCCTTGTCAGCCTACCCCACGTTCCCCACTTCTCTTCTCCAATTTCTCTTCGCGCCCGTTCTTCTTCTTTTTTTTTCGTTTCTTCAAAAATTCTTCAACTGTCTTATGGAGTTTGATTTTTCCAGTTTTTTGGAGTTCTAATTGTGCTCTGTTAGTTCGAGATAACATCCGGTAAAAACATCATTATTTTTCTCCTTTTTTTCGTTTTTGTTCGATTCTAGGGTTTCGATTTTGTTCGATTTTAGAATTTTTTTTTCAAAATTGCTTCCGGCATTGCGTTGGGGTCTGTTCCCGATGGTGTATCTAGGGTTTGGCCGTTGCTTTGAAGCTTTCAAGTTTGCAGCTATTTTATTTTGTATTTTTTCCCAAATTTTTCTGTATTTTTTCGAAAAACATAAATTGTAGAGGAGATTTTGTGCTTATTATGTGCTCTGATGGTATATATGTGTAGTTTTGTTGGTAGTCTTGCGATTTTTACATTTTATTTTTCTATACTGGAAGTGTATGTGATTCTAGAGAAATTTGGTTATGTTTGTACACATGTTTCTGTTTATTTGACTTCATGGCTCAATGTGTTTTTTATACGCCGAATATAAATGTATATATTCGATCCAGGTAGGGTGGACTCCCAAGATGATATAAAGGAATCTCGATTATTGCGATCCAGGTATAGAGGTTGTTGCTGAGACGTCGATGAAGGAAGATAGGGTTGAAACATCGACGAATCAAGCTATTGTTGAAATGTCGACCAAGGAAACAACTGTTGGAATGTCGACGAATGAAGCTTTGGTTAAAGAAAGCCTTGTTGATACATTAATGAATAAACCCCAGACTGAAACATGTACTGATACATTAATGAAAGAACCCCCAGCTGAAACCCCTGATGATACATTAATGAAAGAATTCTCGGTTGAAATCCCTGTTGAAACACCTGCTGATACATTAATGACAAAAGCCCTTGTTGAAACATCAAAGAATGAAACCTCGCTGAAGGAAGGTGTTGTTGGAAGCTCGAGGAAGAAAGCCCCTGTTGAAACCTCGACGCAGGGAAAAGTTGACGAGGAAAAAGCAATTTCGGATAAGGGTGTTGGTGATGTTGTGACAGACGATTGAGTGAGATTGTTGGGACAAAAAAATCCTCGGTGAAGGAAATGACCAAGACTGTTGATGACAAAAAAGTTGTTGGTAAAAGTCCTCGCAAGAAAGGAAAGCTATCAGTCGATGATAAGAAGAAAGGAAAGCTATCAGATGATGATACGAAGAGGTTTGTGTACTTGAAATATTCGTTTTTTATTTGAAAGTATCATTATTTTTGTGAAAAGTATCAGTGTATGTTACATATATGTTTTATGGAAAGTATGTTTATGTTAATCATGTAAATCAGTGTTTATATGCTAGAAGTATAATTTTTCATTCTGAAAAGTATATAAAATTTATTCAAAAGAATCATAATTGTATGCCCTATTTTCACATAAATGTTGATTTTTATCACCAGATATAAATTAGTGTTTACATGTTACAAGTATCATTTTTTATTTTGAGAAGTATCTAAAATTTAATTAAAAGTATCAGAAATTGTTTCAAAAGTATCATTATTTTATGCCCTGTTTTTCACATAAATGTTGATTTTTATCACCAAATATAAATTAGTGTTTACATGTTACAAGTATTATTTTTTATTTTGAGAAGTATCTAAAATTTAATTAAAAGTATCAGAAATTGTTTCAAATGTATCATTTTGTTATCTAAATAGTATCATATTTCATACATGAAAGTATTATAAATTGCTTTCAAATTATTATTTTTCCATATGTGATTGTATTAATTATATATATATATTTTTTTTTGCAGCAACTTTCTTACCCAATGTAGACCTAAGGGTTTATTTGATGTTGTGAAGTTTTTGACTAAGAGACAAAAAGAGGATGTGAAGAGTATTGGGTTTGGTGGGTTACTGAACCTTAATGTTCAACATTTACCTGCTCAAATGATTATGTGGTTGGTTCAAAGGTTTAACGGGAAGAGTCGGTTGCTTAGTATTGATGAGAGGAAGAGGTTTCTCATTACTGCTGATAACATTTGTGATGTTTTCATGCTACCGAGGACTGACCGGGAAATTTTAGTTTTCAAACGGAGTGATAGTTTAGATTCGATTGTTGAATTTAAGAAAAAAATTAGCATTGATGGGACTTCTAATGTTGGCACTTTGAAGACCAAGTTGATAGGTGGTTTTAAAGAAGGAGGTGACGACTTTAAATGAATGTTTGTTTTGTATAGTTTATCAACTTTATTGACCCCGAGTGCAAATAGGACTGTTGATGTTTCGTGCTTTAAGTCGATGTTGGATGTGGATGCCATTATACATTTTGATTGGTGTTCACTTGTGTTGGAAAGACTTGGCAGGGCGGTTGATAATTTTAACAAGAAGTATACCACCCATATAAGTGGTTGTATTTTGGTGCTGCAGATTATATATTTGCATCGTCTTAAATGGCAAGGAGCTGCTGAACCATTTGATCTCCCTCTCATTCAGCACTAGACGACGCAACGCATAAGAAAGCGTGTGAAAGAAGAGAAGAGTGCTGGAGAGTTTGGTCAGGGGGAGTGGGTGGAGGACGTTTGATGGCTCAAAAGATACCTTTAAAACCTTAGGCAAGTGCACCTATCATTTTATAGTATAGATTTTTGAGTACCGATTGTCATTCCCACGAGGATTGTAAGTACTAGTAATTACCGTCTTTTTGTTATCTAATCTAGCAATTTTCAGAGTTTTTGCTGGTTTAAAAATGAAAAATAAAGATATTGGAATAATTGCAACTTACAATAGATCAAATAAAAGTAGATTGTAGAATAAGAAATCAAGAGAGCTAGAAATGTGTTGAATTTAAATCCCTCTAGAATGTTTTTATGATTTAACAAGATAAAGATACAACCAAAAACCCTTTAGAAAAAATCATCATCTTTTAATAAAATCTCATGTTTCATGGACCGTAGAAATTCTCAATATAAGTTAAACCCTCTATCGAGCGCGAATAACTCCTAACCTCAAGCTGATTAACTGAAATCTCTTTCTAGTTTAACCCCCAAGATTGCATTATAACGATTTGTGAATTCTCATATTAGGTTTGACCCTAATCCAGAAGATTTATGTCGTCCTATATCTAGGATTGCATGCAACTCTTTTCACTTATATAGGTTCTATTTTACCACGAATCTCTCGATTTCCCGGTGAAAAATAAACTTCAAATTAATATTGCGCATATACCAATTCGAATGAATAAAGCATAATATAAGTTAATCACACAAAACATGAAGATTTTATTAAAAACATAAAAACCTTAATCACAAATTCATTCTAGAGTTCATTACATTCAAACACTAGAAATTTAGCTACACATGGCTTTGATAAAAGAGTATACTACACAAGAAGATTTGAATAAAATGAAAATGGTGTACTTAGCTCTTATTCAAGACCAATACAAGACTTCCTCCTTGGTTGATGATGTTGAGCTCCAAGCCTTCTCCTCTAATGCTCTCCAACTTCCAACTCTACCTCTCTTTTATTATCTCAATGTATTTTGCTTTGTAACTTAGAGAGAATGAATCAATGAATTTACAATGAATTGAATGATTCCCCCAACTCATACTCTTGGCTTTTATAGACATCATTTTTGTGCAAGAACACATTAATAATGTTATCCTTTGTCAAACAAATGCTCCAATTCCATAGTTGGGTTGTTGAATTCTTGTTTTCATGTGATAATTGAGGGAATATGGGGACATGATGCAGCAAAATTGGGTGTTAAAGGTGTACAAAAGTGGTCAAAAAGCTTGGTTGGTGAATTTTCCATAATTTCCGCATGGAAAAAGTTGCAAAAAGATGTCCCAGACACGGCCATGTCGCAGAACACGCCCTGGCCGTGCTGTTTTATGTCTTTTGTTGGTCAGCAGAACATGGTCGTGTTGGCCAACACGGCCTGGCCGTGTCGGCGGCTGTTTGTGTAATTTTTTCTCTCCCGGCGGAACATGGTCGTGTTGCCTGACACACCCTGGCCGTGTTGGACCAAAAAGACCCCAAAATGACGCGTTTAGCTTGGTATTTCGAGCGTTTTTGCATCCTTAAACCCCCCGGTATGTTTTGACATTGAATCCATGGTCCGAAATTCACCAAAATTAGCCCCGAATGGCCAATCTACATCATTAAAAGCACCTCGGAGTAATATGAACTATGTACAATCAAAAATTTACAAAACTAACAATAAAATAACTCAAATTCTACTCAAATATACACATAAAACATGCATAAAAAGACCCTTATCAAACCACCTCCAACTTTAAACTTTGCTTGTCCTCAAGCAAAACATTAAATCAAAAAGCGGGATTCAATAAATCACAACACACAAAGAAGATTTTTTTTTGAACACGTTGAACACAAGCAGTCAAGTTCTTAGCCTTCTCAACCCAAATTAACCATTCAGTAAAAACATAGTTTTGCAAAGCGATCGTCTGTCAAGAAAGACCGTAATATTAATAGGCATTATTCAGACTTGAAATCATCACTCCATAAATATTGATAGTTATGAACAACTTCAATACAATAATGCTATGAAAATATAAGAACTCAATAGATCTTTGTAGTTAGCCTACTAGTCATATAACCAAGCTTCTTGAACTTTATTGGAATGTGAATTGAGCATACATTCTCCCTTTTTTTTTTTTTTTTAGGACCTTTCGAGGCATGCTTCCACTAGGTTCATATTTTGAATTTTCATTCAAACACTCCTAGGGTGGTTTCCCATACTCATATTCGTGTCGCCGTTTTACGTAAAAGACAAACATGGGACTTGAATGCTCCTAGTTACTAAGCAACAACAAATAGAGGAGTATAACCTCGATTGGTCCTTTTTTTCTCTTCGTTTTTTTTTTTTTTGTTTCTTTTTTTTTCACAAGCTTGGTTTAACAACTAGATAACCACCACTAAATCATGAGTTCTCGAACGTTCATAGTGCTAAGTATCGTCGTATATGCATTAACAAATCAGGTATTATGGTGTTGGAAATCTCGTCAACATTTAGCCCACATCCACGTCAATCTAACATAAACAATCAATTGCTTCGTATTGAAAAGACAAACTAAAAAGTTAATTTAGGTATAATTGGGCCAAGTTATTGACTAGCAAACACTCAATTTGTTAAAAAAAAAACAACATCCCATGCGGACATACTCAAATTAAAACAGGCACACACTGACTCAAAATAAAAACAAGCACACAAGCATTCTGAAAATGTTATTGCACCCACCTCCAACTTAAAGATTCACATTGTCCTCAATGTGAAAGAAAGAAATGGACAAACACACACAAAACACTCTAAAAGCAAAGAAATTAGAATGATACAAAAGAGGTGGAAAAAGAAAAATACGACCTTACTACAATAGTGAAATCGGTGTTGAGCGACCATTGGGTTGTTTTGGTACGGGACCTTCAACGGCATCTTCATACCTAATCAAAAATAAGCAACACACAACTCGAATACCGTGAAATTTCAAATATTCCCAATTAGGACAACAAAGAAGATGTTCAAGAGTTTTTTTATGACCCAAAACAATCAAAATATGATTTGAAAATGACTCTAAGGACTTGTGATTATTTTGAAAGGAAATAATAAAAATAAAATGCACACAACATCGGGTTGCCTCCCGGGTAGCGCTTCTTTAAAGTCGTATAGCTGGACTAATTCACCTAAATGTGAAGATTAGTTGGGCGGAGCCTCGAACTTATGAAAATCCCTTTGGTATTTAGTAGAACTACCTCTAACTTCAAGCTTCAAAATGTGCTTTTGACCTTTCCGGTCCTTTTTTTGGGCATAAGCTTCCAACATGGAATTTGAACAACACTTTTCTCCAAGCGATTTTTAGATTTCTCATCATGCAAAGGAATTGAATCGACAAAAGAACAAGTAGTATCCTTTTCAATATCAACATGAATTTTAAAAATTACTTGTTCATCCCCTACTCTCAAAGTTAATTTTCCCTCATGCACATCAATGATAGATTTCACCGTAGCCAAGAAAGGACGCCCAAGAATTAGAGGAACATCAATATCATCATGCATGTCAAGAATAACAAAATCAACTGGGAACATGAATTTATCAATCTTGACTAACACATCATTAATAATACCTCTAGGATGTTTAATCGATTTATCGGCTAAGTGAATGTCCATCCTAGTAGGTTTCAGTTCACTTAATCCCATATGCTTGAATGTATCATAAGACATCACATTGATACTAGCTCCTAAGTCTGCTAGTGCCCTATCAACAGGTAAACCATCAATTGTACAAGGGATAATAAAGCTTCCTGGATCATTAATTTTTTGTGGTAATTCATTGGAAGAACATTTAGCATTCAATTGCACATTTGATAATTTATTAAGCTTATTTTCATTAGGAATGATGTCATTTAGATCCCTATCATGCTTTGAATGAGGTTGAACAAATGGAATATTGGTATGTAACTGCTTGGAAGAATCATTGTACTTACCAAATTTGTCCTCCCTTCTATCTTCTTCAGTTAAACTTGGGTAAGGGATCTTGGGCTTGTATTCTGCAACCACTTTTTTCACGGGTTTGTCATCCCCCACATATTTCTGCATGGGAGTGTTATGCTCATGTGGAACATTGATGGTGATTACTTTTATGTGCTCTCTTGGATTTTGCTCAATGTTACCCGGCAAACTTCCTTGCGTCCTTTCGGAAATCATTTTTGCAATCTGTCCTATTTGGTTTTCCAAATTATGGATAGATGCCTCTTGATTTCTTAAGGATATCTCCACTGCATGGAATCGGGTATATGTTGATTGCACAAACTTTGTTATAAGATCTTCCAAGTTAGGTTTACCTTGATTTGGCTGAAATCCGGGAGGCGTGTGTAGATCAGGATCGGGATTAGGTCGTGGTTGGCCTTGATTTACCCAACCAAAATTAGGATGTTGTCGCCACCCAGGATTGTATGTGTTGCTGTAAGGATTATTTGGGTAATTTCTGGCTTGATTCCCAACGTAATTGGCCCGTTCAGCTTGCGGTATTGTGTGTGGTCATTCCTGATGATTATGCGATCCTCCGCAAGTTTCACAAGATAAAACGTGTGGTGGTGGTGGTCTAGGAGCCGCTAGATCATTGATTTTTTGGGTCAAAGCTTCGACCTGTGCAGCTAGTGTAACCACTGCATCTGCATTGTATACACCCACTGTCCTATTAGTTTTACCTCTTACAGATTGCCATTGATAGCCATTCATGGCCATTCCCTCTATTAGATCTTGGGCGGCTTCTGGTATTTTATTGTTCAAAGTTCCCCCAGCCGCTGCGTCAATCATTTGCCTTGTTGACGAGAGTAGCCCATTGTAAAATGTTTGGACTTGCATCCAAATAGGAAGGCCATGATGTGGGCATTTCCGCAATAATTCTTTGTATCTTTCCCAGGTGTCGTACAAGGTCTCATCATCTTCTTGAGTGAATGAAGATATTTCATTCCTCAATCGTTTGATTTTGGCCGGTGGAAAATACTTCAAAAGGAACTTTTCAACCATAATGCTCCATGTTGTGATTGTTCCCTTTGGTAAAGTATTTAGCCATTGTTTAGCCCGTCCCCGAAGAGTAAATGGGAATAGGCGCAAATGGATGGCATCGTCAGAGACCCCATTGATTTTGAAGGTATCGCAAATTTTGAGAAAATTTGCGATATTGTTATTTGGATCTTCGTCCGGTAGGCCATCGAATTGAACAAACTGTTGTACCATTTGAATAACATTCGGTTTGATCTCAAAATTATTGGCAAATACAGCAGGCCTTACGATACTTGACGATGTGTCGTCCATAGATGGCTTGGCGTAGTCATACATGGTTCTTTGTTGTTCATCCGCCATGTCAGGATCCTTGCCTTCATTAATATCCTCATCGTGGTATGTATTAGTGCTTTCCTCTGTGTTGCTACCGGCGGTCTCGCGCTTCCAAATTCGGCGACAAGTAGGCATGCATTGTGGTAAATAAAGAGGATAATTGCAATCCAAGACTTACGAAGATAAATAAGATGAAAGGCAATGGTAAAATAAATAAAAAAATGATTAGATTAACAAAAATAAAGTGTTCTTAATATTATAATCTCCGGCAACGGCGCCAAAAACTTGATGGCTAAAGCTACCTTTAAAACCTTAGGCAAGTGCACCTATCATTTTATAGTATATATTTTTGAGTACCGAGTGTCATTCCCACGAGGATTGTAAGTACTAGTAATTACCGTCTTTTTGTTATCTAATCTAGCAATTTTCAGAGTTTTTGTTGGTTTAAAAATGAAAAATAAAGAATTTGGAATAATTGCAACTTACAATAGATAAAATAAAAGTAGATTGTAGAATAAAAAATCAAGAGAGCTAGAAATGTGTTGAATGTAAATCCCTCTAGAATGTTTTTGTGATTTAACAAGATAAAGATACAACCAAAAACCCTTTAGCAAAAATCATCATCTTTTAATAAAATCTCATGTTTCATGGACCGTAGAAATTCCCAATTTAAGTTAAACCCTCTATCGAGCGCGAATAACTCCTAACCTCAAGCTAATTAACTGAAATCTCTTTCTAGTTTAACCCCGAAGATTGCATTATAACGATTTGTGAATTCCCATATAGGTTTGACCCTAATCCAGAAGATTTATGTCGTCCTATATCTAGGATTGCATGCAACTCTTTTCACTTATATAGGTTCTATTTTACCATGAATCTCTCGATTTCCCGGTGAAAAATAAACTTCAAATTAATATTGCGCATATACCAATTCGAATGAAGAAAGCATAATATAAGTGAATCACACAAAACATGAAGATTTTATTAAAAACATACAAACCTTAATCACAAATTCATTCTAGAGTTCATTACATTCAAACACTAGAAATTTAGCTACACATGGCTTTGATAAAAGAGTATACTACACAAGAAGATTTGAATAAAATGAAACTGGTGTACTTAGCTCTTATTCAAGACCAATACAAGACTTCTTCCTTGGTTGATGATGTTGAGCTCCAAGCCTTCTCCTCTAATGCTCTTCAACTTTCAACTCTACCTCTCTTTTATTCTCTCAATGTATTTTGCTTTGTAACTAAGAGAGAATGAATCAATGAATTTACAATGAATTGAATGATTCCCCCAACTCATACTCTTGGCTTTTATAGACATCATTTTTGTGCAAGAACACAATAATAATGTCATCATTTGTTAAATAAATGCTCCAATTCCATAGTTGGGTTGTTGAATTCTTGTTTTCATGTGATAATTGAGGGAATATGGGGACATGATGCAGCAAAATTGGGTGTTAAAGGTGTACAAAAGTGGTCAAAAAGCTTGGTTGGTGAATATTCCATAATTTCCGCATGGAAAAGTTGCAAAAAGATGTCCCAGACACGGCCATGTCACAAAACACGCCTTGGCCGATGCTGTTTTATGTCTTTTGTTGGTCAGCAGAACATGGCCATGTTGGCCAACACGGCCTGGCCGTGTCGGGGGCTGTTTTGTGTAATTTTTTCTCATTTTTGCTCCCGGTGGAACATGGTCGTGTTACCTGACACACTCTGGCCGTGTTGGACCAAAAAGGCCCCGAAATGACGCATTTAGCTTGGGATTTCAATCATTTTTGCATCCTTAAACCCCCCGGTATGTTTTGACATTGAATCCATGGTCCGAAATTCACCAAAATTAGCCCCGAATGGTCAATCTACATCAATAAAAGCACCTCGGAGTAATATGAACTATGTACAATCAAAAATTTACAAAACTAACAATAAAATAACTCAAATTCTACTCAAATATACACATAAAACATGCATAAAAAGACCCTTATCAACGTTTATCCTATTTCTAGGAAAACGAAGCCTGTTGTTGAAGAGAAAATAAGTAGTTCGACTGATGGAGGTATGGATGAGAGGGGAAAGTCTAGTAAAGAACATGTTGAGTACGAAAAATCTGAGAAGTTTGATGAATCTTCAAGAATCATCAAGTTTGTATTTCCAGAGGGACAGCCGACTGATGATGATATTGAAAAAATTGCTAAAAATATAAGCTAAAGGTAACATTTATTTTCATCTTAAAGTAATAATCCTGAAAAGTCTCCTTTTTTGATAAAAAAAAATGTTACATTTTTTGCACGGGGTGCACAAAGCCTGTTTGCTATTGAAAAGGGACATGGAAGTCATAAGTCATGTCCATATGGAGAGACTTCGATCGGAAATGCAGCGGGAATAGGCAAATACTTCTTCATCACCTGATGATGAGTTCTTCTCAAGTGCAAAACTTCACGAGTACATCGATGAAGTTGTGAAGAATTTACAGAAGATGAAAGAACGTAATGACCCCACACATAATGAGTCGATGCCTAGTTTTGATCTTTTAACCCCTGAGACAGAGCCACCCATTGTTGAAGAACAACCTACATATGAAGCAAATATTGATGATGATGTAATCCAAGAACTGCATGATAGTCTAATTGATGAAGTAATTCAAGGTCAGATTCAGCATGCAGGGCAAGTTGTAGGCAGTTCAGGTACTATATGTAAAGTATTAGTTAAATACTGAAAAGTATCATTTTTGTTTGAATAAGTATCTCTTTCATTATAATAAGTATTTGTTTCTTAGAGAAAAGTATCTGGTGTTTTCAAATAAGTATCTATTTTTTTTTAATAAGTGTCATTTTTATTTGATAAATTATATATCTAATGTGTTCTATCAAACAGGTGATTCTTGGCCTATAAACGAAAATAGTTCTTTTCGTTCTGAATTTATGAAGAAGAATAATTGGTATTTGGTTGGAATGACCCGAAAAGAGAGAGACATTGTTGATTTCTGTTTTTTTCCGCATAGTCCTAATATAGAGTAAGTAACAATGAGATTTATTGGATATTCCCTTTTTGATGAGAAATGTTATGTTGATTATTTTTATTTATTTTTTCAGTTCAAATGTGTTTACATATGCGATGGCGATTTTTTTGTTCTCTTTACGGGTGGTATTGACTCGCTGAATGATTCGAGCTTGATTTATGTTAATGTGATTGACATATGGTCTGTCATTTTAAACAAAAAAGCAGTTGGCGCGAACGATCCAAAACACTTTTATTTCAACACTCAACACTTTGTAAGTAGTATCTATTTTTGTTTTGTTGTTTTTTATTTTTATGTGGGTTAGCTTTTTTTTATTTTTTATTTTTTGCCGAACAACTATATCTTGTTGATCATTTCCAAGAAAAAAATTACGCTAAAGATGTGAGAGGTTGTTGGAGGGTGTGCATGAGGTTGTTGAACAAACCCAATTTGAATGAAGTGGATCGTGTAAGAACTTTTGTATTTTATTTGAAAAGTATCTCTTTATGCATGAAAAGTGTCTCTTTTTCCTTGAAAGGTATTACAAACTGTAATGATGAAGTATTTGTTTTTCAAATATGTAGATATTTGTTCCACATTGTTATCAAGGTCACTTTGTTGCTGTTGTGATCAATTTTGTTGAGAAGAAAATTAAATACCTCGACAATCTGGTGCACGATGCAGCTATTGTTGATGAATATTATGGACTTGCGACTTTGCTGGTAAAGTGTCATATTATTATTATATATGAAGTTTACATGAATTGAATTGTTGTAATATATTTTGTTATTTGACAGAAAATGCAAATGGCTCTGTTTCTAGAAGAGGAAAATCACGCTAAAGCTCATGAAGTTGCGTCATATTCCTTTGAAAATATTCCTTTTCCGTGGCAAAGAAATGACAGGAATATTGACTGTGGTGTGTTCCTAATGCACCAAATGGAAAACTTTGTGGGTAATGTTTACTCAACTCCGGATTTGTGCAAGGTATGAACACTGTTTAGACAAATAATGTGTAGTTTATAATTATTTGTATGTGTTTTGATATTATTTATCTTTTCTTTTTTGTTTTGAAGCCTGTTAAAAGACGCAAGTTAAGAGATGCGTACTGTGCAAGAATTATCATGTCTGATTTGAACGAGTTGAAGGTGCAAATAGAAAAGGAAGTTCTTAAATTTATCAATGACTTCAAGGAACCGGTGAAGGAGCCTCCCAAGAAACGTCCCAGAAAACAGAAGAAATGAAGTTGTAGAATTTTAGATACAGACATGTTGATTCTGTGTTTTGTCCCACAGATTTGTAGTGGTGTTTTGCAGATATTTTGAATTGTATTTTCTTTGGTCAGTTTAACATAATTCTGCAGTTCTTACTTATTTATTTTGGCAATCAAAAGTTAATAGGATTTTATTTGTAGTTCAATATGGCAGATATTTCTTAAAGTATCATGTGTAATGGAAAAAGTATCAGTTTTTGTTTAAAAAATAACATAATTCTGCAATTTGATGTATAAAATGTTAAACCATTATAATTTAAATGTATCATTTTTCGAATGAAAAGTCAGTAATTACTTCAAAATTATCATCATTAGAACCACAAAGTTATAAAAAATTATCATTATGTAAAATAATATAGCATTTTCGAGTCTTGTAAACAAACTTATTCGCACAACAGGTGACACATTTGGAAATACAGGATAAACTAAAAAGTATCATGTATAATCGAAAAAGTATCATTATTTATGTAAAAAGTAACGTATTTCTTTAATGCAATATATAAAATATGAAACCATAACATTTGATCTTGAAAGTATCATAACTGAAAATTGGCAAAAAAATTAGCTCAAGAAAAAAAATCGACAAAAAATTCAAGGAATCATTGAATTGAAAATTGACAAAAAAAATGCAAAAATGAGGACTCGAATCAAAGTTGGGTGGTGTTCCCCTAACACTTGAAAACCACTTCGATCGCCACAATGTCTCCGCTATATATTTATCCAAATGTTGACCGAAAGTTGACCGTCTCATGTGTGAGACGGTCTCAAGTAAGTATTTGCGACTTTTGTTTTAGCCTACTTAGTCTACCTATGAACTCATGATTCCCTAGTTAGCCACTTTGAGCCTAAACTTTTTATTGTTAGCCACATTATAAGCTTTTAACTTAAAATATTTTATCCCTGAAACTTGAGCTTATAGAAAAGTTTATAATTGAGGGAGATGTGGTTTAATGTTGAGAAAGAATGTTGGCAAAAAGGAGGGATGAGCAGTGAATAGATAAATGAATGTTGAGGCTCGAAAGATTTTGAAAAAGAATGAGAAAAAATCGAGCAACAAAAGAAAGAAAAAAAGAAAAAAATTGGAAATTTTGAGGAAAAAAAAAAGAATTGAGAGTTTAAGGTAAAAGGGCCTAAGAATGAAAAAGATGAAAAATGGTGGAATAAAAGTATGAGTTTAAAAAGAAAATAATTTGAAAGAATGATTCTTGGGATCAAATTGGGTTGGTGAGTTGAAAGCATGTGTACTTAAATTCTATTTGATGTCCTTACCAAAGAGCCTACATTACAACCAAATGAAAGTCCTTTTTGATTCTTAAATTGTGCACACTTGAGTGGTAGAGATGTTAGACGATTTGCAAGCTTATGGTAGTTCTACTTCATTGAATTGATTTGAATGTATACACTTCCAATTTACTTTGAGAGTTGAGAGATACACTACTTCTTATGAGTCGCGATGTCGAATACCTGAATGAGTATTTATTATGCTGAACTTGTAATTGATGACTTTTTGATGATGAGTTGCATATATTTACTTAAATTTATATTCGAATGAGATTAAGTGTTTATAGTGTTCTTGTGTGTTCTATTTACCCCATATAATTATTTTCTTAATTTTTCTTGAGGACAAGCAATGGTTTAAGTTTGAGGGAATTTGATAGGTGTAAAAGATACGTGCATTTAGGGGTTTAATTTGATAGATATAATATATTCGATGCATTTGCACGTATATTCAGTGTATTTTACATAGTTTTCTTAGAATGACATGATACTGCGTATTCTTGTAATTTTTATAGGAAACGGAGCTAAAATGAGAAGATATCAGTTAGACGGCCCAAACAAGATTGACGAATGTGAAGAGACGATCGAATACGCAAAGAAAATGATGAAAAATAAGTTACACGGTTGTACCGTGTGAATCGTGTTCGTGTGTTTTTACACGTCCGTGCAACTTGTTCGAGGGAAGAATTTTAGAGACGAATCACACTACCTGACCGTGTGAAATGAAACAACCATGTGAAATGACACAACCGTGTGTTTTGATCGTGCCAAAAATGGAGACAGAAACACATCGCACGGCCGTGTGAATGGTCTTGTGTCTGATTTTTAGTCCTAATCCCATCGGAACTCTACCAATGATCTCTCAAAGCACCTATATAAAGGGGACCAAGGCATGGGCGAAATTATCACTTCATACAACATCAAATACATCAAAAATACACTAGGGTTACAGAAATCTACAGTCTTCTGAGAGAGGAGGGCAAATCAACGAAGAGTACCACAAGGTCTTTCGCATCTACGGAAGCACAAGGGTTCGAGACTTCGAAGAAGGATCCATCCTGAGAAGAATGGTTCTATCTTTCTTAGTTTATATCTCTTATTTGTACTTAAACGATGTCAAACTCTTTGATTTCAACTTTGTCTATGAATTTGTTGACAAATATGTTAGGTTAAATATTTTTGATCCTAGGGCATCATCAAAACTGTAAATACATGTTAAATCTATTGATTGTTTTCTTGATTGGTTTTTGTGTTCTATTATATGAATTCGAATGCTTATTTATTGTAGATTATTTGGACAATAATTTGCATGTCATATTTGTTAGTTCATAATTCGGGAGATGAGTTCTAACAAATGAAAATCGAATTTAGACATAAACAGGTATAGAGTCGGGAGGCTTATAACTGTTTGTGGGGAGAACTTTAATTCAAAGATCTTTTGGGAGTTAATATTAATTATTTAGTAGGGATGCTAGCAATTGGTATTAATCAAATGTTTATTTGCTTCGGGGGAGGGAATAAACTAATTTAGGAATTGAACCCATAGATACACATAAACTGGTTTTGATAAAACATTAATTAGATTTAATATTGAAGAAGCATGTTGTGATTATATGCCTAGGGTTGTTTTAGTATTTTTTGAACTTATGGAATTTGGGTTTATAAAATTATAAATATTTTTACTTGTTAATTTAGGGTTAGATTAGATAATAAATAATTTTATGATTTTCGACCGCTTCAATAAAATTGGAATATAATATTTTCTATAGCCTAAGTGTTTCGTATTCAATCCCTGAGGACTATGACCTTGCTCCCTGTTATGTGCTTGCTACGTTGTACACTTGCAGTTTAGTGAAAAGATTTTCACGATCAACGACCAGACCGTGCAATAGTACACGATCGTGTACTTTGTCTGTCGGTTGATTTTGTTTCCTAATTTTGTCGTGACTATACCAAGGATCTCTCAAAGCATCTATATAAGGAAGACCAAAGCCCTTCACTTGCCACACGATTTTTAGGGAGAGAGGACATTACACACGAAATTTACACACTTATAGGGCAAACATACAACACAATGAAGAACGACACAAGACTTTTCGCATCTACGAAGGCGCAAGAGTTCAAGACTTTGAAGAAGAATCCATCATTCCAAGAAGGGTTCTATCCTCATAGTTTAGATCTTATGTTTTGTACTTAATTTGATGTCAACTATTTAATTTCAAGTTTATCGATGAATTTGTTTTTAAATATGGCTAAACTTCTTCTTGATCCTAGGACTTGGTCAAAATTGTGGATTCATGTTAATTCTAATTTGATTGTTTCTTCTTAATTGGTTTCTTATGTTCTATTTATGAATTCGAGTATTTATTTCTTGTAGATTATCTGGCCAATAATTTGCATGTCTTATTTTATAGTTCATAAGTTGGGAGATGAGTTCTAACTTATGAAAAACAAATTCATAACATAAACGGGTATAGAGTTGGGATGCTTATAATTGTTTTGGGGGTTTACTTCAATTTTAAGATATTTTGGAAGTTAATATTAATTATTGAGTATGGGTACTAGCAATTCTTATTAATCAATGGTTTGTTTGCTTCGGGAGAGAGAATAAACTACTTTACGAATTGAACCCATAGATACACAGAAACTGGTTTTGATAAAATATTAATTCTAATATTGATGAAGAATATTGAGATTATGTTCCTAGGATTGGTTTTTGTATTTGTTTAAGTCTTTGTGAAGTTTGGGTTTATACAATAATTATATATTTTACTTGATAGTTTGGGATTACTTTAGATAATAACTTTTTGATTTCCAATCGCTTTAATAAAATTGAAATACTAGATTTACTGTACTTTATGTGTTTCGTATGTAATCCCTGAGGAATACGACTTTACTCGTTGTTATCTGCTAGCTACACTATACACTTGTAGTTTAGTGAAAAGATTTTCACGATCAATACCATGACGTCATATTGATTAAAATACCGAGAAGTCATGCTGATTTTTATATTGGGAAGTCATACTGATTAATATACCGTGAAGTCATTCAAATTGTTATACCATGAAGTCAAACCGATTAATATACCTGGAAGTCATACTACATATATACCAAGAAGACATATTGATTAATATACCATGAAGTCATATTAATTGTTATATCGTGAAGTCAAACTAATTATTATACATACCAGGAAGTCATAGTGGTCAAAATACCGGGACGTTATAATAATTATTATATCAGGAAGTCAAACTAATTACTATGTCATGTAGTAATTCTAATTGTTATACCGGGAAATCAAATTGAATAATATCTTTGGGAAGTCAAAATTATTACTATACCATACCATGAAATAATTATTCTCTTTGATTTTTTTTTTTTTAAGAATAGAACTTGTTAGGGAGTTTAACTATCATATTTTTCATTTATTTATGATTATTTATTAAAATGAATTGTTCTCAATTTTTTAATATTTAAACAATTAGTGATTATTTTTCCTTCAAGAATAGAATTTTTTATGGTTAGTTAGAATATTACTAATCATATTTTTTATTAATATAATATTGGTTACCTATTAGAATGAATTGATTGTAATTATATTAAATTGTTTTCAATTTTTCAACTTTAAAATAGTAATCTTTTTTTTGGAATTAGTTTAAAAACTTTGATTTCATTCTTATTTATAGATTATTTGGTTATTTATTATAATTAATTGTTTCTAATTGTTTTTATATATATAATATAATTATGGCGTGTGCAAATAAATTAATTGTGGCTATCGTGCACAATTTCCATGAGGTCCAAAAATTAATTCTCTCCATCATGAATAGCTTTGTCTAGTCTTCTCCACCAAGCATATTCGAAGTCCGGGTCAATGCCCACCGTGATCGAACTACCAAATTATGTCAATTCATATGCAAAAATAATAATAAAGAAATAATAAATAAAACAATTTGAATATTAGACATATCCTTAAAAAAGTCCACCAACTTTCTACTTATCACATCATTCATAATTTCACGGTACATATAAATTCCCATTATTATGCTCATTCGATTCACGGTATGCATAAATTCACGGTTATATGTAATTTCACGCTATATATATGTAGAATCGTAGTATTAGACTAAAATTATTTTGATTTTGATGATTTCTCCAGAGTCATTTTATTTCAACCAAAACGATTAATTTGGGGCGCTGTCAAAATCTAATTTTATTTTACAAAGTTTAATTAAAATAGATTTTTGCTAAAATGACAAAGATCAGTCACCATCAAGAGTAACCAGTGCTTGAAAGAAATTGTTCGAATATTTTTGTGTCAAAACGCACCTGAACCGGTCGCCCTCAATACTGGTACCTGAAAACTTCTACCTGAAAATTTTCTTACAGGCACAGGTTGCCCAATAGGGCAACCTGTATCAGATCTCACTCAGCTTCTTTACAATTCTAATTTTACAACATGGGAGAGAGAGAGAGAGAGAGAGAGATCTCAGCTTCTTTACAATTCTAATTTTACATGGAGAGAGAGAGAGAGAGAGAGAGAGAGAGAGAGAGAGAGAGAGAGAGAGAGAGAGAGAGAGAGTAATTGCTGAGAATAATATGTTGAATTTTTCTGCCCATTTGATTAAGCATTATATAAAGTAATAAAAATATGTGTAAAAATAAGAAGTGATAAATATTTAGTATTTTATTATTTTTGTAGTCAGCTTTCTTTAAATAATTATTTCTTGAAATAATATAAAAATAACATTATGTGAAATTAGTTTTCCAAATATGTGTATATACTGGATTAATTATTGTATTTATCTTTTTCTTGTTTAAAAAATTAATATTTTTTTTTTGTTTTTGATCTATTTTTGAAGTATAATATATCAAATTAATTATTTTTTTTACAATCTTCAGTTTGACACCCATATTGCATGTATAAAATAAAAATAATAATAAAAAAAATTATAAGAAATATTTACTCACTATTTTTTTTTATAATGGGCTTTAAAAATTATGCATTCGGACTATTGGACATCAATTTGTATGTTCATGTATTTTGGATATCTATGATATATGTATAGTTTTTATTTGGGCTTAGTCCATTTCTTAATAATTATATATAATTATATTTAAATTGATAAAATTCAATTAAAAATACTTATTTTAATTGAAGAAAATATCTCAAAATATGTATCCAAATTGTATATGATCTATACCCATACATAGCTTTATATATTTATTTAAGAAGAAAATTAAGATTTATTTAATATGAAATTATATTCATAACATTATTTTATATATATAAAAGTATTTTTTATATATATTAACGTACATTTCATGTTAATAGAAATTATTTTTTATTTATCCACGTATTCTGGTATTCGAGTTTCAAAGTTGTACATTTGAATTTATATATGAGTTTGTCTATTGGATAATTTTTTGATATATGTCTATTTACATAAACAATATGGATTATCTATTAGAGTTTTTGTAAATTTGAATCTTAGTTGAATATTTGAAAATTTTAATGAGAGCTTTGGTGCAATTCTATAAATCCAGTCTTCTAAATGGGCGATAAATTAGGGCCTAGCATATAGGCCGATTTGGGTAGGGCTAGAGAGATATAAATAGGATTAGGTGATGTCTAATCGAAAGAAAAATATAAATTATAAGCTAACCCCTAAGTGGGGATTTTAGAGCAATTTATAAATCGATTTTTTTATTTTATTATATTAATTTGCAAAAGTTACGCTTTAAATGAGGAAGAGTAAGAAAGTGATTGATCTTTCGTCCAATTCTTTAATTTATATTTTTGGAGAGAATATTGTTAAGAATTTATTAAAAACAATGAGAATGATTTTTTAGAGTGTGATTGAATATATGATGTGATAATTGATGTGATGTTTTATTTTTAGTTGCAAAATGCGGGATTTTTAAGAAATTTATAAATGATTTATTTGAGAAATGAGAATTATGAATAGTATATTTTAAAAATTTACATAAACAATATGGTAATCTAAGTTTTTGTAAATTTGAATCTTAGTTGAATATTTATTTTTAGCTTTCTGGGTTTCCATTTCCGAAATTTTCATCTTTGACAGGAAAATTTATGGGATAAATGATTGTATGTGAAAAATGATTTTTTTTTCCTAAAAGAAATCTATTTTTTCTCCAAAATTAACTTATTTTTTTCTTTCTCTTTCACACTTTTCAATACCCAACAATACTATTTATCTCTCTCTCTCCATCGTATTCATATAAAAAAATCATTAAACTTTAATTTGTCAACTGTATTAATATTTGTCTCTTAATCTTGATAACAAAAAGTATAAAATGAGATCAATATTGCCTATTTTTGGTTTAGTTTTTTTTTATTCAATTTTCTTGTATTTTAATTTACACTATTATTTCCACAAAACATTTGACAAACAATCATAATCTCTAAAAGATTCTTCATCACATCAATGCAATCATTACTTTTTCTCTACACATCCAACTTTCACTTTTAAAAATAATTTCATCATTATTCACTAGGAATATACAATGGGTAGGATACCCAACAATTTAAGGTTATTCATACCCGAACCTTATAATATTATACTACCCGTACCCGTCCCAAACCCGATTAAAAAACTACATATATTACCCGTACCCATCCCAAATCCATTTCCCGATACCCGCATACTACCCATATCCGCCTAAACCCCGTTTATATAAAACTTATAATTATATGAATATTTAGATAACTATTAAATGGACACCCTAAAGACTAATTATTATATAAGAAAATGCTAATATGTTAAATTCTTAATAAATATAACAATTAACCATTTTAATTTAGTAAGTCACTACATGCTATCATTATTCATAAACTAAATCCAAAGCATCACATAAATACAAATGTAATCAATACATTTCTTAAAACTGTAGAATCAACATTAGTACATCATTTAATTTATAAAACTAGCGTCAGACATGTAGTTTTATCAAGTTTGGCAAAGATAAAACAGAGTTGATATAATCACAGATTCAAAATAAATAACAACTTTAAATATTCTTTGTACAAAATAAAAATTTATGTTGGGCTTCTATGAAGAAATTGTATAATGTCAGACGAAAAAAATAAATGGAAGTTACTAAGGACTAAACGGGTTCGGGTAGTGATGGGTATCCGAAGGATAAAACCATACCCTATCCGTATATAAATGGATAGTAATTTTTCATTTCATACCCGTTCTAAATTCGAAAAAGACTATCTATACTCGTCCCGCTGTCATCTCTACTATTCACCAGGAAAGAAAGTACAAGCAATCACAGCTAAGAGTGCAGATGACCTCATCATTTCAATCATAAACATTAACGAAGTTCTAATAATTATATATATTTTAATAATAAGACCAAATATTTTCTTAACTTTTGGGCAATAATTACACGAACTTTGACAGTAATGTTCGACGTTGCTAAAAGTGGCCACATATTTTCCTTTCTGCTTTCTCCATAAAGAGGGAATCCCTTACTTTAGACAGTAATGTTCGACGTTGACAGCCACTTTTCAACATTTTCTGCAGAAAAGAAGAAAGCAAATCAACTTTGAATTCTCCCCCCACTTTCTTGGGTTGTTCTACTTTTTACTTTATTATGATTTAGTATTCATGAAGATCCGTAGCTCCTTTTTCATCTTTTTGCTATATTATTTTTTTTATACCAAGGTTTCATATTTTCATATGACTAGTTCTCGATAGGGCTGCAATCGAACCGAACCGAGCCGAGCTTTTGAATGTTTGAGTTTGGCTAGCTTGTTTATTATCGAGTCAAACTCGAGCTTAAATTTATCGAACATATTGATGGCTCACAAACTTTTTCGAGTTTAATCAAACCTAAACCACCTTAGTAAATATGAATTAAAAATTAAATTATTCTTCAATTTATTACAAAAAATAAAATTTTTTATATTTAAAATTCATAATATTTTTATTAAAACTTATAATTTTATTAAAAAAAATAAATTTATTGAAATATTTATATATTATCTTAAGTAAAAATATGAAAAAAATTAAAATCAAATTATTAGTTTAATTTATACGAGTTTACTATCGAGCTTATTCACGAGCTTACAAACGAGCTTGTTCACGAGCTAACGAACCGAATATCTCTAAGTTTGAGTTTGGTTCGTTTATTTTAACGAGCCTCATTAAACGAACTCGAACGAGCTTTTATCGAATCGAACTCCGAATAGCTCATGAGCGGCTTGGTTCATTTGCAGCCCTAGTTCTCCGGGAAACTACCTCGACCTCTCAGGAACTGTCCCATGTAAATCGCGAGAATGCACAATGGCTTTCAGGTCCCTAATATCCTTAATTACCGTCACAAGAAATCGTCTCCCAAGTGATTGTTTCATGTTGGACTCCCATCTTCTTGCTATATTTATATGCTCGATATGGATTCCAATCAAAGCGTAAATTATGGATGGCTCTTTTGAATAAATAAATAAATGAAAATTTTACTTTGTCATCTAATTTTGGAATGACATTTTTCATTTTTTTTTTAAAGATGGTATCCTGGTTTTCTAATTTGGTTTGCTAAAAGTATATTTATTTCGAAATAAGACAAATAAATAAAAGAAGAACAGATAAGAATACCAACAACAAGAAAACTATATATTTTGTCTTCATTCCTCTTTCTAATTTTAGGACCCTACAAGTTTCACAATTCGTACAATTAATTTAATGCCAGGTAAAAACCTAAGAGTGCCACGTAGGACATGGATCCTTCTTAGCAATCTTGTTATTAGTCGATTCTAATACATTAATAAAAAGAATGAACCTGGCCCATCCTGAGCGCCTCTATGGCACCGCTCTTAGAGCTTTGTGGAGAAGTTAAATCGGGGGAATGTCTCAACGAGTCAGGGTCCAGAGTTGCCTTTACATTGAGTCACCATACAAGAAATCCTCATCGCTCCAACCTGTTACCAGGAGGATTCGAACCTTCATACACTGCGAATGCCAACGACGAACATCATATCACCTAAGTCCTTTGCACCGTGGAGCTATGCCACGGGAGTCAATTCTAATACATTAATAATTACATGTGGAGTCGAGAAACCAAACAAAAATCCATCGTTTTCTTCCTCATACTCTATTGGAGGATGGGGAAAGTACTCTTTTTTTCTTTTTTCTCTTTATTTGATTTTTGTTTTTAGATTTTCTCCCAATTGGAAAAATACTATTTTTTTCATTTTGTGAAATTAAGGCTCTTCTCTCTCTCTGAGTGAAAGTTTTCATTTCTTCACACTTGTGAGATTGTCTTTATCTGATCATATGAAAATTATTTGGTTTGGTTTGGACGAGTTTGGATATTCTTCAATAGATTTGCAAATGTGGAGAGAATTTGAAATCTTAATCGTTAACTTCCCTATTTGTCGTGCAAGCAGTCAACTCTATGGAGATTTATTGTTATTTGAGTTGGGTCTGAAACTTTCAATACTCTATCAGAGCATGCTTTTTGTTTTTATCATCTTTTTTTATTTGTTTAGGATGATGTTTTCATGTTTAAGACGAAAAATATATTATATAATGATGTTGCAGTTTTTCTACATTTTATTAGAGATGTCAACCTGGGCCGAGGCCTGCCCTTGCCTAAGAGGCCTTAGCCCTTAAGTGCTAGAGCTAAAAAGCATTGAAATCATAAAGGGCACTTGAAAAATCTAGGTTTAGTGCAAGCCCTACATGGTCAGGGTCGGGCCAGGACTAGCCCTATAATTTTTTATTTTTTTATAAAGTCGTGTCCTTATAAATTTAATATTCATCATGAAATCAAATACTAATATATATATTGTGTGCAAATTTGGTTTTTACTATTATTATTTTATGCATATATTTAATTCCAAATTATTTAATTAATTGCATGATATTTATTAATTATTATTGGGTCACATACATAATTAGTCGGCCCACGCTACCCTTATCAATCCATGCGACCCATGTTATCACACAAAGTCCATGGAGCTCATTATCCTAAGTATAAACAGATCTCCTATTGTTGTAGGTCCCAATGAGTGTGGTGTAAGCTTTAGAAATGGGGGGTTGAATAAACATTACCAAATTTCGAATTAAGTCCTTTAAAATTATTCAACAGAGTTGACTCAAACAATTGTGTCCTTGAGGGACAGCTAAGTTGGCTATTCAGCTGAGTTACCCACTCAACAGACTCGATAGAGCTATTGATAGTATAACTCGGCTGCTTAACCAAAATACTTAACTTGGTTGGTTTGGTTTTTAACAGCGGAAGACTTAACATCATTTGTTTTGTTTTAAGCTTATTTTTAACACTTGATTTTTAGCACTTGGTTATTTATCAGTTGGATAGCAAATACAATACTAACAGCAGATATAAAGTAAATATGCAGGAAAGTAAATTTGCTGAAAGTAAATGACACAAATGTTTTATAGAGGTTCGAAGATGGGATAATTCTTCTAACCCTCTCTTATCAAACTCCTGGAGGAATCCACTATGTAACAGATCAGTTTACAAGCGGTTATCAGTCTGGAAACAGCCTTGATCACACAGCTGGCTTCTCTTGCGACTCAGCTTCTTCACAGGGCAATTGCCTTGCTACTTCAGCTCACTTCTCAAGTTCTTGGATTTGATCACGAAGCCCTCCAACAAACTTGATAATGGTTCGACCTTGAACCTTCCTACAATCCTGACTTGGAAAGTAGACCCCTTTTGTTTCTTCAACAGTTTTCTCTTCAACAGTTTGAAGTTATCTCTCCTTCACAGTTTGTGTTATATCTTGATAAGCTTTGAGAATTTTGCATATTACTTGCTTGAGTATAGCTTGTTTGTTCGTGGTTCGGGTAATCAAGGTTTTTTCTTCTCAATAGCTTCCTCAGCCTTTTATAGTGTCCATTTGAAATTTTGCCTTTTGAAGAGATAGGATAATTTCAAATGTCACTTTGTGTTCGTTGGCTTGTCTTTTCTTGGTCTACGGCTTTGGTGATGTTGACATTTTCTCGTATTAATGGCATTTCATCGTTTGCAGGTGCCTGACATAAGGTGCAGTGTTTCCCATTGGCTCATTCCTTTTGCACAATTTTGGGACAAACACTTTAGACCTGACAGCTTTAACATATTACTATATGCAGTAATATTCTTGACTTTAATCAACGGATCTAAGTCAGTTGTCTTGACTTGATCACGCTTTACCTGGTGACTTGAGTGTGCTCCAATCATTGGATTCACTCAACTGTCACTTCAACTTGTAGACTTGGCTTCTTGAGTTGACTTGACCGCACTTCTCACGATTGTTCCTCGGTGACTCTCTCCTTGATCGAGTCCTTATCTTCCTTTATAGCCTTACTCAGCTGACACACAGCAGAGTCTTCACATAGTCTGCAGTTTACTTCTTGTTATCCTTGACATAGCTGACTTGACTCAACTTTCTCAGTCCTATCTATTACAATACAAATTACAAGGAAAATGGGGTGCCAACTTCCTAGTTTAAGCTTTACATAGTCTCTCAGCTGCTGTCTCATCCATAAGACTTGGGCACTGACTACCCGCTTGACTATGTACTCTTTCTTCAAATTTCTTCATCAAATCTCTCGGTATACTTGGTTTGTCTTATGAAGGTTCCATCCTTCAAATGCTTAACTTGAAGTCCTAGGAAGAAAGTTAGCTCTCCCATCAAGCTCATTTCAAATTTGCCTTGCATGAGGTTTGAGAACTTGTCACACAGCTCTTTGTTTGTGGATACAAAGATGATGTCATCCACATATATTTGAACAAGCAGTAACTTCTCTCCATTTTGAATTCTGAAGAGTATTCTATCAACTTTGCCTTTGGTGAATCCATTGTCAGTTAGAAATTGAGACAATGTATCATACCATGCTCTTGGTGCTTGTTTCAATCCATATAGTGCCTTCTTGAGCTTGTAGACCTTGTCTCCAATAGTTTTCTGCTCAAAACTTGGAGGTTGTTCAACATAGACTTCTTCCTCTAGCAATCCATTTAGAAATGCACTCTTCACATCCATTTGATACACAATGAAGTTCTTATATGCAGTATAGGCAAGAAACATCCTTATTGCTTCTAATCTTGCAACATGAGCAAATATTTCATCAAAATCTATGCCTTCTTCTTGGCAGTATCATTTGCTACCAATCTTGCTTTGTTTCTTACTACAGATCCTTCCTCATTCATCTTGTGTCTGACAACCCATTTCTACCAATGACATTTTGGTGGGTTGTCCTTTGGACTAATTCCTATGCTTTGTTTCTTTCAAACTGATTAAGCTTTTCTTGCATGGCTTGAATCCAATGTGTATCATCCAATGCTTGAGACACATCTTTAGGTTATATTTGGGAAATAAAGCAAGTGAACATAGCTTCATGTTGTGCTCTGGATCTGGTTCTTATGCCATCTCTGGATCTGGTTCATTCAGTTGTAGTCCTTCCAGCTGTCTCTGAGATTCAGCTATCTCATCTTCATCATCTTGGTTGAGTGCTCTCACTTCAGCTTCAACATAAGGACTCTTCTACATAGTTGGTTGATTCAGCTTATCAGCTAACTCATCAATGTCTTCTCTGTTCACATTGGGTTCATCAAAAATCACATGGATAGACTCTTCTGTGACCATAGTCCTCTTGTTTAGCACTCTATAGGCTTTACTTTTAGCTGAGTATCCTATGAAGATACCTTCATCAGCTTTAGCATCAAAAGCCTTTAGATTATCCTTGCCATTGTTATGGATGAAGCATTTGCATCCAAATATCTTGAAATATCAACATTTGGCTTTCTCCCTGTCCAAATCTCATGGGGAGTCTTGGTTAATTGCATGTTAATCATGCATCTATTTTGAGTATAACATGTTGTGTTTATGACTTCAGCCCAAAATCTTTTAGGCAATCCAGTTTCAGCTAACATAGTCCTAGCAGCTTCTTTGAGAGTTCTATTCCTTCTTTCAGCTACTCCATTCTGTCGTGGAGTCCTTGCAGCTGATAACTCATGAGCAGTATCATTTTCAACACAATACTGAGTTATTATCCCATTGACAAAATCAATTCCCTGGTCAGATCTAATCTTTATAATGGTCTGACTTTTCTCATTTTGAACTCTTTTCATCAGTTGAGGTAACTTCTGCAGTGTTTTCTTCTTTTTACACATGAAGATTGTCCATGTATATCTTGAATAATCATCCACCACTACTAGGGTGTATTTCTTTCCACTTATGCTAGCTGGCTCCTTTGGACCAAATAAATCCATATGCAACAAGTGCAGTATTCTTGTTGATGAAGGACTTGGCTTATCCTTGAATGATGATTTGATTTCCTTTCCATCTGGCATGCATCACATACACTTTATTTCTTATACACTGTGTCTGGCAATCCTTCTACAAGATGACTCCTTGCAAGCTTGTTGATTGTCTTGAAGTTTAGATGACTCAGCTTCTTGTGCCACAACAAACTTGATTCGGCTGTGCTCTTTGCTAGTAGACATGTGCTTGGTGTAGCAGTAGACCAATCTACCACATTCATGTTCTTTTGTCTTGATCCTTGCAGCACTATTTCATTGGATTCAGCATCTTTGATCTGGCATACTCCCATATTGAATCCTACATTGTAGCCTTTGTCACAGAGTTGGCTGATGCTTAATAGGTTGAAGTTGAGGTCTTCAACATAAGCAACATATGTGATCTCCAGTCCATTCTTCTTGATGGATCTTGTGCCTTTGATCTCCCCTGGAGCTTCATTTCCTCTAAATATAACTTTTGCTCCTCTAATCTCCTTGAATCTTGACAGGTTTCTCTTGTTTTTTGTCATGTGTCTGGAACAGCCACTATCCATGTACTAGGCTCCTTGGCACTCAGTTGTTCCTTGAACCTGCAATTAAGGAAATCATTTTTTAGGTACCCATACTTGTCTGGGTCCTGGGGGGTTAGTGCTATAAGATGCTCCAATCAACCATAGCCAAATGGTCTGACTCTCAGTGGTTTTCATCCATCAGTGCCATAATCATAGTGTACTTTAGCAAATTACTTGGGGGTTTTAGGATCATACAACTATTTCTTTTGTTTGTATGCATGCGTGTGTGTTTTAGCAATTACTTTCTTGGGGTAGTTGTAGTAGTGCTTGAGTGCGTATGTGTGCTGATAAAAGCTCTTTTGCCTTTGGAATGACCTTTGCTGAAGTTTAGGTCTTTGCCATTTTGGCTTGTATTCCATAGGTCTTTGCTTATATTTCACATTATACCAATCAACTTGGTTTGGGTAGTTTCTACCATTCTCATCATGTGTACTTCTGTGATGAAATTTCTGGGGTTTCTGGTAGCTCTGTTTGCTTTTCATAGAGTATTTCTTGTTTGGAGTTTGCTGAGGAACTTGGCTGGATTTCTTCTCAGCTGTCCTTTCAGCATACTCAACTGGCTTCTTTCCTTTTCCTTTATAACCAAGGCCAGTATAATTGTGATTGTGCTTCAGGGTAAATGTAGGTGCAACATTTGGTGTTTTGGGTTTTTGGGATACTTCATTACTTGAAGATCCTTTCTCCAAAATCACTCTTGGAGTTTGACTATGCACAAAGGAATTGAATCATATACCTGTCTTGTCTCACATTCCTTTTGACTCATAATTAATTCATCCAATGATTTGGATGCTTTTGTAAATGAGGCAATCACATTTTTTAAGATATTTTTCCCTCTTTTTTGTAGCAGCTAACTCTGCTATGATCTTGGTATTTTCAGCCTTCAACTTAGTATTCTCATCAGCTATGTGACTTAGAGTACTCAGCTCTTTAGTCAGTTGTGAGTTTTGGCTTTTAAGCTGGCTGTTCTCCTCATTTAAAAGTGTGTGTGAGGATTTTATGTGCTCAAAATCTTTCATCATTTTGCCTAATGAATCATAAAGATCAGTGGGTGATGAAGTGTGTGTATCACAGTCACTATCACTAGAATTAAAATGAGATGAGTTAGAGTGTACCTCATCTTCTTGATCTTCTTGATCTTGTTCTTTGGCCATGGGCAGATCAAAGCCTCTTCCTTAGTATCACTTGAGTAGTCAGCTTCACTACTCTCTAAGTCTATTGCTTCTTTGCACTTGACTGTCTCAGCAGTCTCAGCAGCCAACATGGCTTTTCTCTTTTCTTGTCTTCTTTCCCTGAAGACCTTTCTTTCTTCCTCATTTCTGTACTTGTTGACTGGTGGATAGGAACAATCAACAACAAAGTGTCCTGGTTGTCGGCAATTCCAGCACAGGTTCTCAGCTCTCTAATCAGCTCTGTCGTTCCTTTGATTGTCAGCTCTCTGATGATCAACTTTCTGATGCTCAGCTCTCTTGGGTGGTATTTCTTCCCTTGTCTTGGAAGGTGTTGAATGTCTCCTGGAGGTCTCACCCTTGTTCCTTTTATAGTTCTTATTGAAGAACTTGTTGAATCTTTTAACCATCAGGGCAATCTCTTCCTGATCTATGGCTTCCTTTGGCTCAGCTCTCTTTCCATCACTAGCTAACAGTGCAGCTGTCTTAGGTACAGTTGTTTCCTCTTGCTCTTTCCTTCTCAGCTCAAACTCATAGGTTTTGAGATATGAGAATAGCTCATGATTTGATGTCTTTTAGAGGTCCATAGAATGTCTCTGCGCCATGACCTTCATTTCCCATTTAGATGGAAGGGCTCTTAAAACCTTCAAGCACATCTCCTTCTGAGTGTACTCCTTTCCAAGAGCTGAAAGCTCATTTGTAATCTCTGTAAATATGGCATCTAGCTGATCCAGAGTATCACCTACAAGCATTTTGAAATTTTCAAACTTTTGTACAGCAACAGTTAATTTATTTTCCTTAATTTGTTCTGATCCTTCACAAATTAAGGTAATTTTATCCCAGATTTCTTTGGTTGTCTTGCAAGACTTGACTTTGTTAAACATTGCCTTGTCCAATGTCTTATAGAGCATATCCTTGGCCACATTGTCCAAGTTATATCTCTTTCTATCATCATTAGTCCATTCACAATGCAGTTTGTCAACCATGGCTGGTCTTGGTTCAGCAGCAGCTTCTTCTCCTTCTATCGTAGTAGCTCTTCTTACAGCTGTGTTCACCTTTAGTATTTTCAGTGGCTCATCCTCTATCACAAGCCACATTTCATCATGTAATGCAGATAGATGAGCCTGCATATGAATTTTCCAGTCATCAAATTCCTCTATTGTGAACATAGGGATACGAGTTAAATTTGCTTCCATGATAATAACCTTGCTTTAAAGATGAAAGACTTTGAAAACACAAGTGTTTAAAAACCTTTTGAAAAGATAGAGATCTAGTTCAGTAACCAGTGCAGAAGGCTCAATGAACCAACCTCTATGATACCACTTGTAGGTCCCAAGGGGTGTGGTGTAAGCTTTAGAAGGGGGAGTTGAATAAACCTTACCAAATTTTCGAATTAAGTCCTTTAGAATTATTCAACAGAGTTGACTCAAACAGTTGTGTCCTTAAGGGACAGCTAAGTTGGCTATTCAGCTGAGTTACCCACTCAACAGACTCGATAGAACTGTTAATAGTATAACTCGGCTGCTTAACCAAAATACTTAACTTGGCTGGTTTGGTTTTTAACAGCGAAAGACTTAACACCCTTTGTTTTATTTTAAGCTTGTTTTTAACACTTGATTTTTAGCACTTGCTTATTTATCAGTTGGATAGCAAATACAATACTAACAGAAGATATAAAGTAAATATGTAGGAAAGTAAATTTGTTGAAAGTAAATGACACAAATGTTTTATAGAGGTTCGAAGATGGGGTAATTCTTCTAATCCTCTCTTCTCCAACTCCTGGAGGAATCCACTATGTAACAGATCAGTTTACAAGCGGTTATTAGTCTGGAGACAGCCTTGATCACACAGTTGGCTTCTCTTGCGACTCAGCTTCTTCATAGGGCAGCTGCCTTGCTACTTCAGCGCACTACTCAAGTTCTTGGATTTGATCACGAAGCCCTCCAACAAACTTGATAATGGTTCGACTTTGAACCGTCCTACAATCCTGACTTGGAAAGTAGACCCCTTTTGTTTCTTCAACAGTTTCCTCTTCAACAATTTGAAGTTATCTCTCCTTCACAGTGTGTGTTGGATCGAGTTTCTTCGAGTTTCAGGCTTGAGGAATATCTTGATAAACTTAGAGAATTTTGCAGATTACTTGCTTGAGTATAGCTTGTTTGTTTGTGGTTCAGGTAATCAAGGTCTTTTCTTCTCAATAGTTTCCTCAGCTTTTTATAGTGTCCATTTGAAATTTTGCCCGTTGAAGAGATAGGCTAATTTCAAATGTCACTTTGTGTTCGTTGGCTTGTCTTTTCTTGGTCTGCAGCTTTGGTGGTGATGTCCTTTTCTTGTATTAATGGCATTTCAACGTTTGCAGCTGCTTGACACAAGGTGCAATGTTTCCCATTGGCTCATTCCTTTTGCACAATTCTGGGACAAACACTTTAGACCTGGCAGCTTTGACATATTACTATATGGAGTAATATTCTTGACTTTAATCAACGGATCTAAGTCAGTTGTCTTGACTTGACTGTTGCCTTTACCCCATGTGACTTGAGTCTGCTCCAATCATTGGATTCACTCAACTGTCACTTCAACTTGTAGACATGGCTTCTTGAGTTGACCTGACTGACACTTCTCGCAGCTGTTCCTCAGCTGACTCTCCTTCAATCGGGTCCTTGTCTTCCTTCATGGCCTTACTCAGCTGACACACAGCAGAAAGTCTTCACACAGTCTGCAGTTGACTTCTTGTAATCCTTGACATAGTTGACTTGACTCAGCTTTATCAGTCCTATCTATTACAATACAAATTACAAGAAAAATGGGGTGCCAACTTCCTAGTTTAAGCTTTACATGGTATCATCAAAATCTATCATATAAATTTCTAACAATTGTTCATTTTTAAGTATTCTCAACTACATGATCTTTAGCTGGTGTCCTTTGCACTGGAATTATTCTCCTACACATATTGACTTGAGGATCGTAGGGGCCTTCATGGGACAATCTCAGGGCCAGTCCAACGTGACATGTTCTCAGCTAAAGAATTTTCCACCTTCTAGAGTGGAATTTGGGCTAATTGGTAAATTACCTTGACTTGGAGTGACCTGCATTTTCAAGCAGCGTTATTTTGGCACCATCTGTAGGAACATTACTTGGACACCGAATAATCGATTGCCAGAGAAATATGTACAACTTCAAAGTTATGAATACTATCTAGGAGGACCGGTTTATGGAGGTTCAACTCAAGCCGAGGAAGAACCCTTCTATGGCCATAAAGGAACGCACTTCTAGCATCTTTGCTGCCGGTGAAAGATTTACTATGCTAAAGAGTGTTCGCATAGATAACTTTTCACGACGAATATCTACCCCCCTCCTCCATGACTTTGGAGTAAGAACGACCTGCGGATCCTCTCGTCATTTCTATGGCCATAGCCAATTTTTGGGTGAGAAGAGTATTGGTAGATATTGGCAGGCCATGAACATACTTTATATCGTGCATTCTGCTAGCTAGGATTTGAAGACTCACCTCTAACAGGGGTGACCACTACCCTTCAAGACATTTGCCAACAAGAGACTACCATCCATGGAGAAATCACAATCCCCTATCACGAGGGAGTTATCCGCACTGGTAAACAAGATGTTGAGCTTCGCGATGATCAATGGCTTGAGTGCGTCTAATGTCTAACGTCTGTTGGTATTGCAGACAAGTTCTCAATTGAAGAATTTCCCACATTCCGGAGTAGAATTTGGACTAAATGTTGAACTCTTGACTTGGAATGATCTCTATTTTTAATATTATCAATAATATAATCTAATAATTTAAGTAACAATAAATAAGATTTCTTTTGAATAGTTTTATGAATTATTAAAAATACCAGCAACCTAATATTTTAACAATGGAATATGAATCATAATATCATATTCTTTCATTTTCATAAATTATAATATTTGATTCTCCTCTCAATGACATAGGTGCAACCACATTACTACCAGTGCTTTAGATTAGTATTTACTAAGTTGTTTACTGAGATTAAATGATAAAAGAGATCAAATGTCACAAGTTTTTGAGAGTCGGATCAAATATCATATTTGATAATTTTTTAAGATTAATGGTAGTTGATAAATGATATCAAATATTAGGTTAGTAGTATTATAGGTATAAATTTATTAAATACAAAAACGTTTTGAAAAAAGCTTTAAGGGTCGACTCAGCCCTAGCCTTAGCCGGTCCAAGGGAGGCAGTTAGGGTCAGATTAAAAAGTCCTCATGTTATAAGAGCCAATGTAATGTAGGCTCAACCCTCGGATTTTCAAGGTTTGGCTATGGTCAACTCTGATCAGGAGCGGGCCCTTATTGACATCTATATATTTTATTAAATATAAATTCTTCTTTGTAAAAAAAAAAGGTTACACAAGGAGTCTACACATAAATGATTATAATATTGTTGGACTGGCGAGAATGACCACACTGCCAATTTTTTTTGAATACAAATTCAAACTATTACAAAGGGATGGAAGAGAGGGATAAAGTTTGAACCTTTGACCTTACATCTAATATGTGAGGCTAATTACCACATCTCCTAGCGAGGGGTGGTGGCCACACTGTAAATTATATGTCCAATTTATAAGAGTAATTTACCTAAAAATTGCAAATTTTACTATTTGTATCTACCCTATATACTAAAAGAAAAAACAAAGTTGACACATGTCTTCACCTTATTAATCTTAGATATTTGTCAATTTCTCATTCTTTCAATTCCACATGGTAGGTTCACATTTATCCATGTGGCAAACCTATATACAAATTTAAAAGCTAACAAATAATCCAAACAACAAATTTAAAAGATAACAAATAACCCAAAAATTAAGGATTCTATCTACACTATATTTTAAATTTGTTATCTTTTAATTTATTACATCCTTAAATTTATTAAACAATCAAGGATAATATCTACCTATCTTTAGTTGTTATCTTTTAAATTATTATATTATATTATATGTTTCAAATAAAATGCAGGAAACAAGCATTTTCAGAAAAAAAATATTTTTTTTATTGGATTCTAAAAGACACGTCACTGTTTTTTAGGAATATTTCTAGGTTTCTAATGCTAGGAAAATTTTTCTACTGAACTTAAAAGATAACAATTTCAAAAGATAATAAATTTAAAAGATAACAATAACCCAAAAATAAAGATTTCAATCTATATTATATTTAAATATATTATCTTTTAATTTATTACATCCTTTAAATTTATTATCTTTTTAAGTTATTATATTATATTATACATATCAAATAAAATATAGAAAAGAGGAACAAACACCCCATAACAAATAATGTAATTTACATAGACGTTTTTTAGAATTTGAAGTGAAGTATTTGTATGATACTCTTCTAAATTTTAAATTTCTTTTTTAATATTTTTCATTACTATTTTGAATCTCATATAACTATTACAAATAAATTTATGACGTTAAAATTTTATCTTCGGATAAATCTCGTGTATTCACAAGTTATTCTAGTTATTCACTATAGAAAAAGAATATTAGTGATATGAACAGTGTAAATGCGTACTGGCGGGATCAGTTTTTCTCATTCTCGAATTTTATCTTATCCAAAAAAATATATTTAGAAAAAATAATAGTGTTATTTCTTAATTTATAATTTTTATACTTCTTAATTATGACCATTCATCTGATCTGAATTTGGAGCAAGTTTGATTCTAAACCTTAAAATCTTTAGCGAGTCAGCCTTAAATGCAAATAAACCCAACCCAAAATCAACCTACTTGTAATCCATGTACAAAAGTTCCTGGGCTTTTTGACAAACTATTGTAGCTTTGAAAATAAATTGACAAAATATGGTAGTTTTGGGAGAGATTGTAATTTTAAGCGTAGGCGCAAGAAGTGTTTGAGTCACTACAAGAAAATAATCAAATTCCAACAAAATAATTCCAATTGAATAAAAAACTGTTGGAGTTTTCAAAATTCCAATGGAAATTTCAATGCTACAACATACCGTTGGAAAATTCTAACAGAAAGTCCAACGATAAGCAAAACCATTTGGTACCGTTGGAATATTTTTTTATAGGAATTTTTATTGGAATTTTGTTATTCCAACGGCCATTATACCAATGGTGGTTTTCCATTGGAATTTCTGTTGGAATCGATAATTCCAATGGAAATTGGCCAAATACCAACAGATTTTTTTCCGTTGGAATTCCCTTGTTTTTTTGTAGTGAGTCTTTTCTAAAGGCTCAAAATCAACCTGCGCTTCATGTGTTTTCATATGTTTTTTTTTGTTTTTCCCGTTAAATATGAAGCGCATAATGAGATTGAGCTTTTAGAAAAGGCTCAAAAACCTCATGCGCAACATATGTTTTTTTATTTTTTTTAATTTCTGCAAAATGAAGCGCAACATAAGATTGTGCTTCATGTGTTTTTCTTTTTTTTTTTGAGTTCTACCGATTAAACCTCTTTACATCCCGGAAAAAAAATGACATATAATAGCAATTTAAACTTAATTATGATTTAGTTAATCTACAGCTAATTTAAAATATATTAGTTTAAATAACAAAATAAACTACATTAACAACATAATCCTAAATTATATGTCATCTGGTGCCACATCTGGGTGGATATCTCACACGTGTGCTCCTCCTCTAGTCATGATCGATAATCATCATCATGCTGATCTGATGCAGATGGTGAAGTCTACTCTCCATCTATGTGATCCCAGTCGTGTCCACTCGAAAATGGAACAGGTGACATCTGAAAATTCGGATACATGAAGTTGGATGGATACTGTTGTCTAGGTGGGTACGAGGTACCTATACTCGTGTCGAGCAATGATGTAAAATAAGTGAACTGAGGAGTGATAAAATAGTCATAACCTGCAGTCGGCTGAGGCACATATACGCATGTAGTGTGGTCCATACCCTGAGATGTATGATACGTCGATGTGGACAGGTCTGTTGAATATGCTGGAGGAGGAAATAATGTATGATACGTCAATGTGGACGGACCTTCCGAATATGTGGGGGATCCCGGTGGTATAGTCCTCCCCGCACTCATCCTCCTCGCCTTGGTAGCTCTAGTGACGCTCTGCGCAGTCCTCTCGTGGATGGATCGGTGGCTCCTCCGCAGCAATCAAGAAGACGTCTCATGTTGGCCATCCATCATGAAACTCGTGTTAAAGTGATCCACTGACTGAAAGTCATCGGCACTAACATCTCAAACACTGATCGATAATCGATCGAGCAAGGTACACTACAAAAATATATGTTTGACCGTATCATTACACTATGTTATAAGTATTTAAGAGTGAATAATACTAAAATCACAAATATCTTACATAGCATCACGAGTTGTTGTGTGTGCTGGCTGGTATCCATCTGTCGTATGCAAGTTTGGCAGCGATATAAGTCGTCGGGTAATGTTATTATACCAAATATGATAACCATGCTCTACGTTGTGGCAATCACCAATAAGTCCTGTTATGACGATAGATATCATGGCCAGAGCCTAATATTGCACCCAATCAGCATGATAAGTAGGCAATTAAAAGCCAGTCGGCCCCGATGAGTAAAGGAATGTAGTGTCATATGTGACTATTGTCTCATCACTCGCTCTGGATGGTGAATCTCCACAATAGCATAGTTAATGAGAGGACACTGGGATATCCATAGATGAGTAATGCATCGTGGTCCAAGTCCGCTAATATTTGGCTAAGCCATGTCATATGGCTCCCAAATCCACTAACAATACAAACATTGATAAATATTTTAGAATATGTATGTACTAAAATGTAGGGGAATAATAATAATAATAATAATAATAATAATAATAATAATAATAATGCGTACATGTCTCTCTGACAGTCGGTCAAGCATATCCTTAATGATGCGCACAGAGTGGTTGGTCGTGTGTGTGTATCTACAATATTGCATCCACATCATACCATACGGAGGTAGGGGCAATTCATCTTTATCATCCTCGTCTACATATAATCGGCTTGTATTGATTTTTATCAAGGCCAATCATTGCAAACAATATCTTATGCAGATTAAATAGATTCATCCTACGATATTCTCCTACAACAAATTGTATTACGATCGTATCTCACTTCATTACTATTTTGCACATCATGTTTAAATTTGACATTCCCTATAAAATATAAATATATAGTTAAATAATAATTTTAAATTGTATTACGACATACACATTATCATAAGACATATTGTAAATTGACTTAACATTATTTAACTATATATTATCACTATTGCTTAAAAAAAACGAGTTCTAACCTGAAAATCTCTGGGGGAAATTGGCGCGGGTGCCCTGCCGGAAAAACCTCAACGGAAAAACCTCAACGGAAAAATTCGTGCCTCATGGGGAAAGCGTGGTTCGTGCCTTGCCTTAGGGCTGAAAATCCGAGCCGAGTTCGTGCCTCGAGTGTTGTTTGCCAAATGTTTGTTTATTTTTGGGTTCGTGCCTCGGTTTGGGTTGCTAAGTTTGTGTTCGTGTTCGTTCATTTTAATTTGTGTAATGTTCGAATTTGTTCATGAACATGTTCACCATCGATAGTGTCCGTGAACATGTTCATATTCAAATTTGTGTTCATAAACTAGCGGAACAATCAATAATTTTGTTCCGAACAAACAAACAAACAAACAAACAAACAAATATCAATATTTAAATTAATTTTTTAAAATTAAATAACATTATTTATTATTAATTGAATAATAATCGAATAATAGGATAATTCGCAATTTTAAACAAACCTCGAGCTTGTTCATGAAATATCACTCTAAACGAGCTTGTTCACGAACCGAGTATAGGATTTTCATTGCATTTTGCATGTCTTTCTTTTAACTTGGATGATGTTCCTTTGTGTTCATTTTAAGGTGTCAGCTTGGAAAAATAGAGGGATGGAAATGCAATTACCTCTTGAAGGAGAATCGCTCCACAACCTCTTGAAAATATCAAGCCACTACCTCGCCGGATTTTCATTGCATGGTTTGCATGTCTTTCTTTTTCTTTGGATGATGTTCCTTTGTTCGAGTGAGCTTTTTTGCATTTTTTTTTTTTTTTTTTTTTTTTTGGATTTTAGCGTTGGACGCAGACTGCTATTTCACTTCATCACATTGGTAAAAAAATCAGAAATGGCATGCGCATGAACTTGGTGCGCTTATTTGTTGTCAGTCGGGAAAAAAAAACTCATAAGGCGCATGACACATTTGAGCTTCATCTAAAAGGCACAGTACCGTTTGGCGCTTACACTTAAAACCACGAATTGTTTCAAATCCATCACACATTGTCAATTGTATTTGAAATTCACAATAATGTCAAAAAACCCAAAGTTCCTTTGTGATGTTTCCAAGCACAATGCTCAACCTTTACATCATTTCAAAAGTCAAGTTGGATGATAGTTTTACGAGTATCCTTTGGTAGTCCTACCACCTTGTGGATCTTGCCACAATGGAGGGACAAAAGTATGAGCAAGTGCAAATTCATTCAAATTCAAAAGGTGTTGGTTGAGAAATTAAATTTAGGGATAATTACAAAAACACTCTTAAAGTTTAACCTAGTTATAAAAAAATTAGTTATATTCGGAAATTACAAGTACCTACTTAACATTCGTTTCTCTCTTACAATTCATCCCTCAAGAGGGTGTTTGTAACACTATAAGGGGTATTTGTAGTTTTGAATGATAAATGGAATTTTTCGTAATTGGGTTAAATCTCAGAGGTTTTTTTGTAATTATCCTTAAATTTTATAATCAATTTATTAAGCATATGTAGAAGTCTTTTAATCAATTATCAATTTTGTGTTACCTATTGGTGTCATAATATATATTTTAATCCATGGTTTTTTTTTGTCACTTTTCTTACTAAATTAGTATGCAAAATTTGATGTTGCAACAAAGTACAGATCACTCCAAGTCAAGGTAATTTGCAGTTGTATGCTCAAGGGAGGAGAGAAGATGGAAAACTAAGACACCCAGTTGATTCACCTCAATGGAGAAACATTAATCGGATGTTTCCCGAATTCGGTTGTGAAAATAGGAATCTTAGGCTTGGACTATGTACGGATGGAATGAACCCCCATGGTAACATGAGAAGTCGACATAGCACTTGGCCAGTGCTTTTATCAATTTACAATCTTCTCCTTTGGTATGAAGCACAAGTACATCATGTTGTCGTTGTTGATATCAGGGCCTAAACAACTGGGAAATGACATAAATGTGTACTTAGCCCCGTTTGTTGAAGATTTTAAAATATTGTGGAATGAAGGTGTGATGGTGTTTGACGCATATACTCGAACAAACTTCTCCTTGCGAGCGATGATATTTTGCACGATAAATGACTTTCCTGCATATGGTAGCTTGTCGGGTTACACTACTAAAGGACCTAAGGCTACCCCATTTGTGAATATAAAACCAGTGATCTTTGGTTGAGCAACTGTAAGTAAAATGTGTTCATGAGTCATCGAATGTTTCTCCCTGTTGAACATCCTTATCGAAAGAAGAAAAAACCTTTTAACGGGAAAACTGAGACTTGGGTAGCCAATTTGCCATTATCAGGACATGCGGTGTATGAACGAGTTAAAGATATTGATGTTGTATTGGGTAAACCATTAAAAACTCCTCATAAGAGTCTTTGGAAAAATAGGTCTATATTTTGGGATCTACCATATTGGGAACATTTATCAGTAAGACATGTCTCGATGTTATGCATGTGGAGAAAAATGTTTGTTATAGCATTATTGGAACATTGTTAAACATTCAGAGTAAGACAAAAGATGGTTATTAATGCTAGAAAAGACATGGTAGAAATAGGGATACGGGACAAGTTAGGTCCACAAGAATCAGGAAATCGAACATACCTACCTCCAGCTTGTTATACTATGTCCAGAAAAGAAAAAAGTTTTTGTGAGTGTTTAAATGCTGTAAAAGTTCTATCTGGTTATTCATCGAATATTAAAAGACTTGTGTCAATGAAGGACCTCAAATTGGTTGGTATGAAGTCTCATGATTGTCATGTCTTAATGCAACACATATTACCAGTCGCAATTCGATGCATATTACCAAAACATGTTAGACATGCCATTACAAAACTTTGTTTTTTCTTCAATGCAATTTGTAGTAAAGTTGTTGATCCGGAGTGTTAGATGATTTGCAGGTCAATGTGGTGATAACTTTATGTCAGTTTGAAATGTATTTTCCTCCATCATTTTTTGACGTTATGGTGCACTTAATTGTTCACTTGGTGAGAGAAATTAAGATGTGTGGTTCGGTTTTCTTGTGGTATATGTATCCATTTGAGAAATACATGGGGATATTAAAAGGATACGTGAGGAACCAATTTCAACCTGAAGGGAGTTCATTGAAGGTTATGTTGTTGAGGAGGTTATTGAGTTTTGCACTGATTATTTAGCTAATGTTGAACCTATTGGTATTCCTAAATCTCGTCACGATGGAAAACTCGGAGGAAAAAGTACAATTGGGTTCAAACTCTTTGCCCCAACTGCAGAATTGCGAGATAACGCATATGAACTCATATTGCAACACCTTTTTGAGGTTCGTCCATATTTGGACCAACATAAGTTGATTTTAAGGCAGGAAAATCCGTCAAAAGGTGAAAGGTGGGTGACTAATGAACAAACCCGTACATTTATAAATGGTTCAAAAATACGGTGATGCAAGAGTTATCTAAAACGCCGAATAATATAAGTGAAATGATAAAATAGCTAGCATATGGCGCTAATTTGCTTGTGAGGTCTTTGAAGGATATGACATTAACGGGTACACATTTTACACAAAACGTTAGGATGACAAGAGTACGATGCAAAATAGTGGAGTTACATTAGTTGCACTATCAAAAGATTATGCCAGTGCTAAAGATACCAAGTCAGTAAATGTTGATATGTCATACTACAGTATCATTGAAGAAATTTGGAAACTTGATTATAAAGTGTTTATGATACCACTCTTCAAATGTAATTGGGTTGATAATAGACGTGGTGTAAGAATAGATGAATTGGGCTTCACTTTAGTAGATTTTATTCGGCTGGGTTATCATTCTGAGTCATTCATACGTGCATCGCAAGCAAAACAAATATTTTATTTTAATGATCCAGTCGATACTAAGTGATCAATTGTCCTTCAAGGAAAAAAATGTATTGGTGGCATTGGTGATGTCGTAGATGAAGAAGAGTACACCAATTTGACGAAACTCCTCCGATTTCTATTGGTATTCAACCTTCGACTTTAGGGGATGATAACCTTGAAACAAGTGACATGCGTTCCGACCATGAGGAAGGATTGTGGATTGACCATCGGGCATAACATGAGAGTGGGAGTGACATTTATTTAGCAAATAGGTATTTCTTATAAACTCTAGTAATTTAATTTTTACATCATCAACTAGTTATTTGGAAAATTCACTAATGGTAAACTTTTGAAGAAGTGAAAATAAAATGAGCATGTCATATTCTTTTTTAAGAAATATATAGAAAAAAGGCTTACAAAGAAACTAAGAAACAAATAATTATTATGTATAAATTGTCACGCCCCAAATTTATAAACTAAAAAAAGAAAAGAATTGACATTCAATAGGGTACAACCCCAAACATTCAAATACTTAGGCTCATCAAGAGCTATTATCCAAAGTACAAACAACTAAAAACCATAAATACAACGTAAGTCTACAAATTTATAATATATAATTAAAATAAGAGCTAGTCTCCTGTCAGACCGTCTAACGGATTTAGACCCATTAGACGGGTCTAATTACCCTAACCATCTTGCAAGCCTGACCCGTATCCGTGAACCCAAACCACTACCGTCGCCGCCCTCTGCCTCTTCTTTTACGATTGATTCGTCGGCGGCTATGATGCCTTCGTTCTTGTCTCCTCCACCCAATTCAGCAAATTCGAGCGTGGTTACCTGAGATTTTCCAATTGAAAAGATTTTCGATTGAATCAGACGTGGAAATGATGGAGAAGAACAAGATTTGTTGAATGTCCATGAATTAGTCAAATGTTTAATCAATGGACAACACCAACGTGAAAGGAAAAATGACGATGGTTGGTGATGGCTCGTGGTGATGATGCTCTATTTTTTTCTTCTGGTGGTATGAAGAATGAATATTGCACTAAATGATACAAGTCTTAGTATCAGCTAATACTTTTATGGAGAAATACTAATACATTTTATAAAAAAACTAATACGTTGTAGGAGCACTACTAAAATATTCTCTAGGAAATTACTAATACTTTTTGAAAAACTACTAATACTTTTCCGATAGAAAACTAATACATTTCGGGAATATATTCATGAGAAATACTAAAACTCTTTAGGAACTACTAATACATTTAAAAAGAATCGCTAATACTTTTTAGAAGGACGACTAATACTTTTCGTAAAGACTGTTAATACATTTTGGGAGAAAATTTTAATTATATTCAAGGGAACTACTAAACATCGGAAGAACTAATACTTTTTAGAAGGATGGCTAATACTTTTCAAAAGCACTTTTAATATATTTGGGATAAAAATTTAATTATATTTATGGAAACTACTAGTACATTTTAGAAGAACTCGCTAATACTTTTTAGAAGGACGACTAATACATTTCGGGAGTATATTCATGAGAAATACTAAAAAAAAACTCTTCAGAAACTACTAATACCTTTCGGTAAGAATGCTAGTACTTTTTAGAAGGACGACTAATACTTTTCAAAAGGACTTTTAATACATTTCGGGAGAAAAATTTAATTTATTTCAAGGAACTACTAATATTTTTTCGATGAACTACTTATACTTTTTTGAGGGATTGCTAATACATTTCGGGAGTATATTCAGGAGAAATACTAAAAAAACTCTTCAGGAAACTACTAATACATTTGAGAAGAACTGCTAATACTTTTTAGAAGGACGACTAATACGTTTTTAGAAGATTTGCTAATACATGTGCTCTTGAAAATTACTAAAACACCACTTTGCTAATATTATGGAAATGCCACATAGGATCATGGTCGATCGTCTATCCGTCAGTAACAAGTTAGACGATGCAGACGGTCCGACAGAGTTTTTGTGTTAAAATAAAGTTGCAATTCACCTAACTATTATAAGATAAAATAATTTTATTGCCCAAGCGCTGACAGATAAGCCCTTCAAATAGAAATTGCTATGTAGAGTCAACTCTGAGATACAAGTCTCATGTGAGTCTCATCGGGGTAGAGTATGCAATATATGTTTAGTGAAAGATGAAGTTTTCCTTTAAGAAAAGTACTTAGTATGCCTAAAATTTTATGTGTGCATGATAAAGATACACATAAAATTATTTGCGAGAATGATTAAGAACATATTGCAATTCAATAATGATATATTAATTTTGATGCTATTAGTGATGCAATGCACATTGTACAGTGATTAGTCAAGTACGGTAAACATTTTGCTTTTCAAACGGCCAACAAATATCCCAATTTTTAAAAAAAAATAGTTGATATCACATTTTAAAAACAAAGTATAAGCATTTAATCAATTAGCTCGCCCAAAATAAGAAACGTAGGATCAGTGTTGATCGAACACTGACCCTCTCCGTTCTCCTTGTTGCTTCCAACAATATTTGGCCGAAGCCCTGTCACCTTATCCCTCCCCGTAGGCTCGACGTCTCTTTAGCTATGGGCTTTTGCCAAGAGATCGTCATATTCATGAATATACCATTCTACGTCCCAAGTTTCGCTAGTCTCGGCCCGACCCGAAAAAGTGGGAGTAGGCAAATGGGTAGTCAAACAGGGATCATATGCAACATGTTCGATCCATTGTCTAACCTACCCACATACTGCAATTGACTCACTCAGTCAATACTTTTGTCAAAATGACATTTATTTGCCCAAAGGCCAAGTCAAACAGTTAAAAGAGTTAAAATGCAAATGATATTGTAAATTCAAACCATGAATGGTACAATTTATGTTTTCTTTACAACTAAATTATTTAAAAAAAAATGGTGTATACCATGATGTTATGAAATCGTTTAATGCCGTGAAGTTTACGAAATAGCTAATGTCGTGAAATTTATGAAATGCAAGCAAACCTAATTTTCTTTAGGAAAATGACATTTTGCGCACCTTCACTTTGATCACCAAAGTTTTCCAACAAATTCCTCATCCAAGCTTGCAAGAGTCCTACAATAAAACCCAACAACTATCATATTTTATCATTTATTGTTATCATTATTATTTTAATTAAACAGGTTGCGGTGAAGTATCATTTCCTCTTTTCAATATGTTTTAATTAGGTGAATTATGACATTTTATACACACACACATATATATATATATAGGGGGAGGGTTATATAGGACCCAAGCATTATATAATTATATAGGACCACATCTAGACCACACATCTACCTAATTCAATGGCTAGTATTAAAATATGTTTAATGTTTATAAAATATTTAATAAAATCGAATGGGGCAAATTAGTCCATGTAAAAAATAGGGGAATTGACTAAATCTAATAAATCCCATGAAAATAGGAGCAGTTACCCATAATTGGTTCTATCTTACCTTACGGATCATGATATTAATCTTGATAAATCAATTAAATCCCATGAAAGTAGGAGCAGTTACCGCGATTGTTTAAAATGTTGCTTAGTTGTGCATAAATAATTGCTTGTGAATATGGAAAATGTTGCTTATCTATTTATTGTATTTTGCGTTCTCACATTAAATATAGTTTGCTGAATATAAATTGTGATGTTATGCAAAAAAACAAAAAACAATATGCTTATATATTATACTCATAATGCTTGTCTATTGAGTAATTGTTGCATATGGACTACAAACACCATTAATGTGTGTCTGTGTTTAAGAGAGAGTAATTTGGGGTGCTGCTTATTGACGTATTAAGTACTGCTTATGTGTGCTTGTTTTATTGCTTTTTTATCAAATTGTTCAGAACCAAAAATTGTTTATTTAGTTTATATGTTTTACTGCTTATTAACGCATTAGGTACTGCTTATGTAAGCTTGTTTTACTGATGTTTGAGCAAATTATTCAGGAACCAATCAATTTAATTGATGTCCATATGTTTTATTGCTTATTGACGTATTAAGTATTGCTTATGTACGCTTGTTTTATTGCCTTTTGAGCAAATTGCTCAGGAACCAAACAAATTGCTTATTTAGTCCATATGTTTTACTGCTTATTGACGTATTAAATACTGCTTATGTATGCTTGTTTTACTGCTTTTTGATCAAATTGTTTATGATACCAAACAAAAAAAAGAGGATGTCCATGTACTCAACTATGATGAACACATCATATGTTATACCAAAAAACTGAACATTCATCAAAGAAAATACGTAACTAACTTAAAACATTCCTATAGCAAACTACGCATGTACATCAACTACTCAAAACCAACCATAAATATAATTTTAAAAAAATACTACAATATTCAACCATTTGATCAAAAATAAAAAGCATAATCGTTTCGTTATGATCCTACGTCATTCCAGCAAACTTCTTCGCCTCTCCCAAATTCAACTCCCTCCGCTCATTCATATCATCCAAACAAATTGCAGCTGCATATTTCCTTGCGGCCTTTCTTTTCCTACTATCTTTTACCATTTCCAAACTAAAATCTATCAAAAAAACAAGCACAAGTCAACTATATAGAAATAAACAAAATATAAAGCATGTTTAAAATATATAAATAAAAAAGTAATCCATATGTGAGCAGTCAAAAGCATGTTTAAAATATATAAATAAAAAAAAAAAGCAATCCAAGTTTAACCATATTTCACCAATTAATATAAGCAGAATATAAAACATACATAAGCAGTAAAACAACCATATGTAAGCAGTGAATATAAGAGAAAGAGCAATCCTATTTAACCCATGTTTCACCAATTATTTTAAGCAGAAAATAAAGCATATGTAAGCAATTAAACCAACTTAATAAGCATTGCTAAAAACCTCAATAAGCAGCTTCCAACTTTGTTTATGTGTTACCCCGCCCTGTTTCCCAACTTTGTTTTTTCAATTAAAAATCTTATTCACTCACAAAAAACATTAGCAACATCCTATTAACTACATAGCAATATCCTAATTACTATAACAATATCAACATCCTAATAACTACAGCAATACACCCTAAAAAATCCAACAAAAGCGAAAATAAAAAATCAAAACCCACAACAGAGCCTAGTTATGCAGTTAGAAGAACATAAATAAGTAGTATTACGAAAATCAGTAAGCATTTGCACATACTTGAACAAAAACAGAGCAATTTAAACCCTATTTTCCAAAATTTTCATCGTGTTACATCAAAAACTAAAAACAAAAACACATCAATTCACCCCAACTCAAAAACAGAGAATTTTGCCAACAAATGAAATTACACAAACTCAAAACCAAAATCAAGAACATATCAACATCCTAAAAATGCAACAAGACACCCTAAAAACCAACAAAAATAAAGTAAAAAATAGAAACCCACAATTATTCTAGGGTTCTAGGTTTTTCAAAACTGCAACAATAAAAAAAATATAAAAAAACAGAAATCCAGACATCTCTCATATGCTTTGTGCAAAAGGACTTAACCTATAAATTCTCGAAAAAAATTCCGAAAGAAGAAATAAAAAACCTTTTTCCACCTACAATATGATCGTCGACTCGGTGAAGATGATGAGGCCATTCAGACCAATCGGAGATGGTGCCGTCGAGTTGCTGCCGCCTCGAAGAACAACCGTCGAAAGGATTTTTTTTTAACATCAATCTTTTTCACCTTTTTATTCTTTGACATCCATCATCTTTTTCAAAGATGAAGCACAAAACAGAAATTGTTCACAAACAAATATATGAAAAGAAAACCATTGGTTTGTAAGGCTAATGAACAGACCATCTGCGATGCCAAATTGTAAATGAGATGTATCTACTAAGACACAAGGCCACAAAATCACATGTACTTACAAATTGTTCTCTCAGTTACTTTGCCAAACTTTCTCCAGAGGATGATTCAAGGGTTTTTCGCGAGAGAGATGTGAAGAAATCTTTAACAGAGAGAGAGGGAGTTTCGATCGAGAGTTCGAGTGAGAGAGAGAGTTTGAACTTTTTCAGTTTTCCAAAAGAGAAGATTTGGAAGAGAATCATGCTGAAAACCAATCCCTTAATTCTAGGAATGTGAAAAGCCACTACCAAATATAACTCCTCCCCTAATAACTGATATAAAGTTAAATTTACCAAAAAGTCATTTTCTTCAATAAATTAACCATTAAAAAATGATAAAAACTGTTTAATCTAGACCGTTTAAAAATTAAATCAACGCTTCAGATTTGGTCTCACGTACTCACACAATTTAGGAAGTCAATATTTTATAGATTTACAGTTCATTTAGAGAATAGATTACAATTTATCAAGATCATATCTTTTTATTTTTTGGTTTTTGTTTTGTTTCCCTTTTTTGTAGGACTACTATTTAAAATAATCAAATTAACATTTTTAAGGCCCTAAAATCATTCTGTAATGAGGATTGAGGACTAATATTATGAAAAGAATGGGTACTTAGCCTTATTAATCTAGATTGATTAAATATCAAAGATTTAATATTAGCAAACTTTATCAATGTCCAAATTATATAAACACATGTAATCTTTTCAAATACAAATTCCAGTTCCTTTACTAAATTATTAACCCACAACAAACTAATCCCAACAATTTAATTAACAAAGTTAAGACCTATATAACTCACAGAGTTACACAACATATTTATGTTTAAGTCCAATTTTCTCTAAAAAGGAAAAATCGACCATCCTACATGGTTATTAACTAGTTTTCGTTCGGCTATTGATGATTGCAAATTGGTGGATCTGGGTATGTTAGGATATCCGATTACATGGGAAAGAGGGAGAGGCACGGATAATTGGGTCGAAGAAAGATTAGACAGATGTTTTGCTTCGCAAAGTTGGTGTAATTCATTTCCAAATTGCAAAATTTGGAACCTCGAGGCTACAATGTCAGACCATTGGCCTATTTAATTGGAAATGGGACAACAATATAGAATGAGGAAGGTGAAAAAGTTTCGGTTCGAGAATGCTTGGTTGCGGGAATTGGATTGTCGTACTATTGTCAAGCAGGGTTGGAGTCAAGGTGTCAATGGAGATTTACAAAGTAAAATTGCATTTTGTGGAGCTGAACTCTTTAAATGGGGCGAAGTGCTGAAAAATTCTTTTAAAATCAGAATTCAGGATGCTCGAAACAAGATGAAGTTTTTCGAAAAGGTAGGGATACTATTTCTATTAGTAATTTCAAGAAATCCCAAGATCAATACAATTTGTTGCTAGCTCAACAGGAAGATTTTTGGAAACAAAGAGCAAAACTCTTTTGGTTAAAAGGAGGAGATGCAAATACTAGATATTTTCATACGGTGGCGTCAACTCGAAAAAGACACAACTTGATTGATCGACTAAAGAATGAGGTGGGTTCATGGCTTACTTGGGATTCCGGATTGGGAAATCATATTGTTAGTTATTTTGATAATATATTTTCTTCTACGGTGTGTGATATTGAACCTGTTGTAGATTGCATTGAAGCTCGAATCAGTCCACAGCAAAATGAGGATCTTCTTCAGCCATTCTCTGAATTGGAATTAAAAGAAGCACTTTTTTCGATGTTTCCGGATAAATCTCCAGGCCCTGATGGAATGAACCCAACTTTTTTCCAAACATTTTGGGATATTACGGGTCCGAAATTAGTCTCTTCGTGCCTTTTCATTTTATGCATACGTGTTCTTTTCCTGTTGGATTCAATCATACTAATTTAGTGCTTATTCCGAAAAAGAATAACCCGGAGGTTATTTATGATCTACGCCCTATAGCACTTTGCAATGTTGTTTACAAGGTGATAGCTAAGGCATTGGCAAACAGGTTAAAGATAGTCTTACCGGTTATCATCTCTGAATCCCAGAGTGCTTTTGTTCCCAAACGTTTGATTTCGGATAACATTATGGTTGCATTTGAGATCAATCATTTTCTTAAACGAAAGAGGCAAGGAAAAGAGGGGGTGGCTGCACTTAAGATCGATATGAGCAAGGCATATGATCGTATTGAATGGAGTTATCTACGTTATTCTCTTGAAATTGGGCTTTCATCGCAAAAGGGTTGATCTTATTATGTTGTGTGTTAAAACAGTACGATATAAAATTTTGCATGGGGATTTGAATCAGAGTGTTTTGTACCTGAACGGGGATTAAGACAAGGAGACCCCTTATCTCCTTATTTGTTCATTTTATCTTGAGAAGGGTTATCGGCTATTCTTAACTTGATTTTGAAGCTAAGGGTTGTATACATGGTTGTAAGATTGCAAGACGAGCACCGAGTGTAACGCATTTATTCTTCGCAGATGATAGCTTTCTCTTTTTCAAAGCTAATATGACGGAATGTGCGAGATTGAAGCAGTGTTTGGACTGTTACTCTAGGGCATCGGGTCAAATTATTAATTATCAAAAGTCTTCAGTATCATTCAAAGAAGAACACTAAACCCGAATGTATTCAAGTTGTTTGTGTGTTTTTAAATGTTGCATATATGAAAATCATGGCTCTTATCTCGGATTACCTTCTTTGATAGGGCGAAATAAGAAGGAAATTTTTAATTTCATTAAGGAAAAGGTGTGGTCTAGACTACAAGGCTGGAAAAGGAACATTCTCTCGCGGGCAGGTAAAAAAGTTATTCTTAAGATGGTAGCTCAAGCCGTCCCGATTTATGCCATGAGTTTTTTTCTTCTACCTAAAGACTCTTGTGTCGAACTAGAGTGGATGATGAATTCCTTTTGGTGGGGTAAAGGTGGGGATGGCACTAGGAGTATTAACTGGTTATCTTGGAACAAGTTGTGTGTTCATAAAAGCCAAGGGGGTTTGGGATTCAGACGACTTCATGAGTTTAACTTAGCACTCTTGGGTAAGCAAGTGTGGCGCCTTTTATCGGATGAAAATTCTTTGGTAGCTCGCATTTATAAGGCCCGTTATTTTCCTGATTCTAATTTGCACCTTGCTCAGATTGGCTCAAATCCAAGCTACATATGGAGGAGTCGCTACAATGACTAGAGATTTTGTTCTTACTCATGTGAAGAAGAGAAGAGGGCGATAGTAAGGATATTTCTGTGTTGAAAGATCATTGGTTGCCAGGCGATCAACCTTTTGTATCATCCTCTCACCTAGCTTTGGAAGGCATTTCAGTGAATAGCCTCTTGAAGTCTGATGTGTTGGCGTGGGATTTAGATATTATTAAAGATTTGTTTAATGCTCATGACCAACAACTTATATCTTCCATTCCTTTGAGTATGGAGCACAACGGTGATATTTGGATTTGGTCAGGTAATAGTAAGGGTGTGTACTCCGTTAAGTCGGGATATAAACTTCTTTGCAAAGATATTGATCTTGAATTCAATTTTATAATCTTTTTGACTGGAAAGATTTTTGGACTATGAAAGTTCCTCCTAAAGCTAAAAATCTGGTGTGGCGTGCTTGCCACAATGTGTTGCCTTCAAAAGAGCGTTTAATTTCGAGAAGAATCCAAGTGCCTTTGTTATGTCCGGTTTGTAATTTGGAAGTTGAAACTATAGCACATGCCTTTTTTTTCTGTCCAACTGCCAAGCAATGTTGGTCTGCTACCATCAGACAAGATGTATTGTTGCAGCCTGGTTCATTTCTTAGCTGCTTGAACAAAATTTGGGTGGTTAGCAATATGGAAATGAAAGCCCAAATCATTATGATGTTATGGGCATTGTGGAAAAATAGAAATGACATTATTTGGTAGCAATGAAGCCGCACCTCTTCACAGATTATTCAGTTTGCAAATTCTCAGTTATTCCAATGGCAGGCGGCTCAAATTACTCCCTTAGCTGATTGGTTTGTGCAACCAGGGGATGGAGCAGTAAGGTGGGATAAACCTCTACAAGGAGTGCTTAAATGTAATGTGGATGCAACTATTTTCTCTGATGCATTTAAGTTTGGGTACGGCTGTGTTTTAAGAGATTGGTCAGGGAATTTTTTAGCAGCAAAACATGCCTCACTTACAGGCGTGTTACAACCAGAGGTAGCCGAAGCGTTGGGTGTCCGGGAAGCACTTAACTGGCTGAAGAAGAATTGGACTGATTCATCTGTTTGCCTAGAAACAGACTCACTTCTTGTGATAAAAGCTCTGAGAGGAAAACCAGAGGATAACTCTTATTTCTCTGATATTATTAAGGAGTGTAGAAAATTGCTTGATTGTTTACCTAAAGTGTCTTGTGTGTTTATTAAGAGATCAGCGAATGTGGTTGCTCATGTGTTAGCTAGAGCATCATATTCTGTGTCTGGTGTTGTTGAGTGGAGATCAGTTCCTCCTCTCTTTATATGTAATGATTTGCAGTTCGATCTACAATATTAATGAAAGCTTTCCTTTTGGTTTCAAAAACAAAAGTCCAATTTTCTCTAAAATAATAATATCTACGTTTTTTTAAGCAACCCAAATTAAGAAAATTCATTAAACTAACCAATTCAAAAATCATTAACAATAATATATATAGGATTTGGTTCAAATGAGACCACCCTCCCTAGGTGAGACAGTGTGGACTCATCTTACCCATTGATCTTAAAAAATGAAGGGATGTGATTAATTCAGTTTTTTTAATTATTTTCTAATTTTCGCTGATTTTAAGGGTAAGATTGTAATTTTGTAATTCAAATTAATGGTCCCAGCGGATTTTATGGGCTGAAATTGACACTGCCGGATTTTGTGGCGGAATTTAAGGAACCTGTTTTCTTTCCAAATATTTTTATTTTACAGCATAGTTAGAGTTCTTCTAGTGCATAATTAGACATCAAATAATGCATATTAATTTATTTTGTTGGCACTGTTTTACGAAAACAAGACATAATTGAATATAACGTATTGCATATGTAGTTATACTACACTGCATAAATAGGTTCAATATAATGTATATTTAGTTATGAAAATGGGATGTTGATTTTGGAAATTATAAAAATGGGATGTTACATAATTATTGCATATTTAGTTATTCCACAATGCACAGATAGTTTCTAGATAATACATAGTTAGTTGATTTTGTTGCATAGTTGCATAGTTGGATATATTGTACTACATATTAGTTTTTTTACGCTGCATAGATAGTTTTCAGATAATGCATATTTAGTTGAGTTTTGTTGCATATTTAGTTTTCGAACTCACTGTTCGTTTTTTCTCTGTAATATTGCACCGATTTTTCTTGTTTTTTTCTCTGTAATTTTCATGAACTGTAATTTTCGAGTTTTCTTTATTTGTGTTAATGGAGGAATGAGAGAGAGAGAGAGAGAGAGAGAGAGAGAGAGAGAGAGAGAGAGAGAGAGAGATTGGGGAAATTGGGAGATGTATGAGAGAGAAAAAAATTTGATTCCATTTTTGAACTAACTTTGTTATGTTATTTTACCCTACTACCCTTATATTGATTAAATTAATATTTTAATATATTTTTATCCATTAAATCATACTCATTGATTAATAGTGGGGGATGGTTGAGATTAGTATTGTGATATGTGTATCACCTATTTTAGAGACATGGTCAGATAGTTCCTCCCTATATATATATAGGGATGGGATATATATATATATATATGGATGGAATTTATTTTGTTGGCCTCTTTTGTGGTAGTGTGGATTGATCCCATCCATCCACACATTTTATTCAATGGTCCGATTCTTTATTAAAAATAGGTTCGATTTATCAATTAATTAATAGGTGGAAATGGCATATTGGTAATTATAAAAATGCCATGTTAAATCACGTCCCTACAATCAAGCGGATTGATTAATGTCACGTTTCCATAATCAAATTGTGCACCATTTTAATAGCCCAATAGACACCATTTAATAATTATATGTCATTTTATATCTAATACGATCATCATTGTATAACTAATTTTACACCATTCAATGCAATTTTTATGGAATTTGATTTTACGGTTGTTCCCATTTGTTTATTTTATCTTGTCTTGTGTCTTATTTAATAAGCGAGTGTCACCATTTTATATCTAACGGTCATCATTATATAACTAATTGTACATCATCTAAAAACCATATAACGACAAAATGGTGTAACCACCTTCCCATAATGACGCCTTTTTCTGACAATCATGGATGTGATAAAGATCACGTTTCCATAACTAAATTATGCACCATTTTAATAGTTGAACTATGCATCATTTAATAACTAACTACCCTTACTATTTTTTATATATTTGAATAATTGTATAACTAATTAAATACATCATTGTGAGTAAAAAGATATAAAATGGTGTATAATCGATTTATTAAATGGTGTATCTGATTAGATTATTAAAATGGTCACAATTTCGATTATGGAAATGTGATATTAATCAATCTTCGATTGTAAGGGCATGATTTATGGCATTTTTCTTCCATTCTTATTACACCTTTTATTCAATATTAATTAATTAATAAATTAATTAATTTTAATATCAATAATTAATCAATAAAATGAAAAATGAGTGGATGTATTGGATTAATCCACACAATCGGATTGATTAATATCACATTTTTGATCCTAATTGTGCATATTATATATATATATATATATATATATATATATATATATGTGTGTGTGTGTGTGTGTGTTCTGAATTTATTAAAATAAATTTACCCACGTTTTAGCTTAACTCATGTTTGCAATAGAATCGTCGAAAGGACCGCCGGAGTCTATTCCCGGTGACTCCGCAGCGACAGGCGGCAGTGAAGGCCGTTAACAACGGTAGCGGCGAGCATAAACAGTAAGAAAATGAAAAGAAGAGAGGATAAGAAGAAAACAGAAATAAATAAAAAAAAGAAAAAAAGAAAGAAAAAAGAAAAGAAAAGGGAGATAAAGAGGATTCTAGAGAGAAGATATTTTTTGTCGTTGAAGTGTGAGGGGAGGGCGGCTGATGAGTAGGGCAATGAAGATATAGGATAAGTCTTATTATTTTTACCCGGATGAGTCGGGTTGCGGGTCGGGTTGAAGTACGGATTAGAGTATTATCCCTCATCTCATGGCCCTAATGGCTAGATCAAAACTAACTTCTTTGGGCCATGTTGAATACATTACATAGGGATTGACTATGTTAATTAAAATGAATAGTCCAACTAAGCTATTACATTAAGGCTTTAATTAAATCATTAATCCAACAAGACTAATTTATTTAAGGCAAAAACTTGCGTGAGACGGTCTCACGGATTTAGATCCATGAGACGGAGCCCTTACACAAAGTTTTAAAGGTTTTTTTGATTTTATTTTTCTTAGGGTTTATATTTGTTTTTTAGGGTTTATTTTGTTTTTGGGTTTATTTTTGATTGATTTGGGTTTTAGGATTTTTAGTTTTTTTTTAGGGTTTATTTTTTATTTTTGGGTTTATTTTTGTTTTTCGGGTTTATTCTTCATGGTTCATGTTTTTAGGGTTTATTTTTGTTTCTTCATGGTTCATTATTATTTTTAAATTTATTTTCATGGTTCATGTTCTCAAGACGGGGCCCTTAGGAGGTCCGTCTCACGGATTTAGATCCGTGAGACCATCTCACAAGAGACTTGCTCTTTATTTAAATGCATTGACTAAGTTAAAGGGTAATGTTCAGTGAAACTACAAGCCATAGTTAGATTTACTAAAGTTAGTTACCAATTAATAAAATCTATTATTATTTCTGATAAATATTCATAAACTTATATATAATATTATTAATAACCTTGAACTTAATATGTAGCCTAATTTCCTCATTAATCTAATGTCTCCCAATTGATCAAACTCAAATTTGTACTTTGATTCTAGATAAACCCAATCACAAAAATATCTAATTACATCTAATTAACTCACGTGTCTAATATAGTCTGTTAACTAGATCAATAATAACTCATAATAAATAAAAGATATTATTACTTAAATAATACTACGATAATAAAACCCAAATTTAGAGAATTTTACAAAAATAAGAATATGTGAAAATAGAATATTATACCAAAATATTCCTGATAATGATATTACGCAATCATCCGAAAGTAGGGTCTTACATAAATAATTACCCAGCTTGTAGAGGAGTAGCATGTCAACAATTTTAAATCATGTATCTATTATTTATGACTGATTTATTATTATTTAAATTATACTTATATATGTTTATTTGCATATGCATGTTGACAATTATGGATGATTCTTCTGGTAATCAATCACAGCCTCCTGCTAGGAAGAAAAAAACGAGAGGTCCTACAACTTGCTTGAAGAAGATACATAAATATGGTGATACTGTGACAATTGACTTTGACCCTCACGGTCGGGCGATTGGCAAGCATGCTACGTACTTCAAAAACTATGTTGGCAGTTTGGTTCAGAGTTGTGTGGATATAAAACATTACCAATTGGCATAAGGTGGACGAAGGGCTCAAGGATATGATTTGGGAAGATATCAAGGTATCCGATAAGTTTATTAATATTATTTATTGTCATTTGTCTAACTAATGATTAATTATTTCAATTTTTCTTCAGAACACTTCCATCTTCCCAATGATGATCAAAATCATAATACTTTAAAGGTCGTAGTGTAAGAATTCATTAAGAAAAAACACAAAACGTATGCATCTCCATGCGAGATGTATGATGGGATCACAATTATGCAATGAGAGAAATTTGTAGCATATCACCAGACGGATGAGTTCAATGTATATTATTTATTTTTTACTAGTAGTAATATTTTATTTTTATTATATAATAAGCTAAAATGAAGTGATAATTGTTATTATAGGTAATAAGTAAGAAAACAAGCGAAAGTCAATCGCATAATGTATATCCACATTATCTAGGGTCTGCGGGATACATCGGCAAGAGAGCGTAGTGGATTATATCAGACCCTTTGTCATGTACATCTTCTTGTGCGTCTATCTTTGCCATTCTGTCACATGATTGATGTTTTGATTGCCTTCGAGCCCGATCTAAAAAAGGAGATGACGGAAAATATTACATCCCAAACGAGGAAACTAAGGCGATGTTCGAGAAAGTTGTAAGTAATGTTTTTTAAAATATTTTGAATAGAATTAAAATTGTAACTAAAAAAGCTAATATTTTATTTTTTCTATTTCTATTTGTTGAAATAGGTGGAAAAGTGTGATGAAGTCGCCCAAGTGTCATTTGCACAAGATAGACATCATGATGTTTTGGCAGCAGCCCTTGGCAAAGAGGAACACCCAGGTTGGGTGAGAGGGGTTGGTGGATACTTCAACATAAGGGACGTTTATGGACGACCAAACTAGATTCGTGGGAGATCGAGTGGGTTTGTTTCAGTCGACGATCTTAAAGAAGTCATCAGAAATGTAGTGAAACAAGAGATGCAATCTAAGATTGATTCACTACAAAACCAGCTGGATTTATTTTTCAGCAAATGAACCAGCGTATGCCAGGTGTTGATCTTGGGGCGGAGCCAGATACTCCTCCAAGTGTGCAGCGGCCTTTTGATCCACCACCTACCCATACAGTTGTCAATCTATTGATGCAGTCGGTTTAGCATGATTCAGGTAGTATAGAATTAATGTTTTCATATCTTTAATCTTGAATGTTATTATGATAATATTTCATTAGTGGACTAACATTACTCTCAATTGGTATTGTATAATTAGAATCAGATTCAGTGTCATCTCGCCTTATTTATTGATGGAGATACAATAATAGTTACGAGAGGGATGGTTCACCCAATCCAACCTCACACCATTGTGCACCATCAAAAATTGTTACATGATCATGTTAAGGTTTCAGTAGATGAGATTGTTGATGGCTCGGAGCTATTTCCTTTACTTGTGCAAATTCATCATCATACGAAGGTCATGCTTCAAATGACTCACACAAATTTCATCCTAGCACCATATCATCAAGAGTAAGAAAATTATATTTTTCTTTATTAATTTTTCTCCATCACAACTTTAATATTTATAATTAAAAGTATTGTTCATGTTTCTAAAATTTATTGATCATTGGTTGCTGCTAGTGATTTCTATTGCTTCTAGTACGGTATATGTCTTAGATCTAAAGGATTGTAAGCGCACCATCGAAATTAAGTCACCGATGAATGTGTAAGTAAAATGTATATGATAACTATTGCATATATTATGTTTGTTGCATGCTTATGTTTGATATTTGTTATTCTATAAGTTCTTTAAGTACATTAATTACTTTAGAGCATTTCAATCATATTGGACACAAGTTGGTAAAAGGGGACGACAAACAATTTGGAATGTCATTGTAGAATATTAAAGTTAGTATGAATTTATTAAATGTATATTGTTCAGATCACTAGGCTAAATATATATAATTTGTAGTGTCCTCAACAACCGGGAGGCAATTAGTGTGGATATTATGTTATGAGATATATGTGGGAAATATGCACTCAAATGTCCGATGCTGATTCTTTAGATAAGGTAAGTAAAAATTAATATATAGTAACTTACTAAGTGCTTTTAACTATAAATTTCTAATTTCATTAATTGATATACTGAAAAGTTCTTATGAATCTTTGTAGAACTCATTTGGAAATGAACTGTACTCACAAGAGCAAATTGACGAGATTCGCGAAATATGGGCGCAATATTTTATTGAAGATTGTGTGTAAGTTATTGATTTGTTGGTTTTTTTCATTAAACATTATTTCTATAAATGGTCATAGTTATATCTTTCTTCTTCTTTAGTTATAACTTTTTGGATTGTTTTATGTTGTTTGCGGTTCTTGTAGTTGATGGCGTTGAGGAGGGACAACGTGCAGCGTAGTTGATGGTGTTGAGGAGGGACGGCGTGCAACAATGGTTTAAAGTTAATCTTTTCATATGTGGGTTGGATTTTGATTAAGCCGGATTGAAAACTGGATGAGTTTTCTCTATGTTTTGATATTTTTGGATAGTGTGTGAAAACGGGTTATTTTGTTGAATTGTTTTATGTTGTTTTTTTGTTTATGGCACCTTGGATTGTCTGTGTATATTCATTTAGGATATTGCGCATTGAAGGGTACAAAATTACTATTAAAATTATATTTAAAAAATGATAATAAGTCTAGAAACAATCGACGTCTATTTAGAGACCTTAGGCGTCGGTCTTTACTGAAAGACCGATGCCTATTGTCTACTAAAGGTGTCGGTTGTTTTAGAGAAACCGACACTTATTGTAAACAATACGCATCGGTTACAACTGACACCAAAAACTCGGATTATTAGTGTCGCCTCCATGCGTGTCTCTTCAGAAACCGATGCATATTGTCATTCACAACCGACACGAATGACTAATTTTGTACTAATGTGTCTTAGTGAGGCCGCCTCTGACGCTCAAATCAGTACATGTAGGAAAATAATTTCAGACCAAAGGACAACAATTAAAGTAATTAATTGATACAAATGATTAATGATAAACTCTTTATAACTGAGTTGATGGGCCTCATGGGTTCAATGTAGTAAAGTATATCGCTTGGGTTGTAATAGGTCTCGCACCCGAGCAGTAATATTCTTGATCCGATGATAATTAAATAATTTTGAAATAATTAAATGCATAAATAATTCATTAGGAAAAATTCAAATTTACCCCCAACAAAATTACTTTTTAACTCAGAGCTTTGATACTTGGATGATGCACAAGTTTCTTCTTTCTTTCTATACAACCATATCTATATGTTGGGTGAATTATTGCCTACGACACAACAAGACACAAGGGATATTGGATTGTATCTGAATAATGCCCCCGATATTCAATTCAGAGCTAGATAGAAAGGATGTAATTTACGAGCGAAAAAATGAAACTTATTTGAGAGCAACACGTACAATTGCGAACCTTAGAAAATTTGTCAAACGGGTAATTATAGTACATGAAGGAGAGGTTGTTATTCGATGTTCAGGGGTACACGGACAATTTGTATTTCATGGAACAATTGAAATTATTCAGTTTACTGGACCTCTCATATTATTGATATTATTTTTGGCCTTCTATAATTTGATTAGGCCTCATCACAGGAACTTTGATTATGAGATTCATATTCTTTTTATATTTTTTTCGAGCTATGGCATTTATCTTAAATTGTTATTACGGCCATATTACAAATTTATTTTAAAACATATATACAATTCATCAAGATCCTAAAGTTACAAAAAAATATGCATGATTGTTACACTTATTTAAGTTCGGACCCTTCCGTTGAGTGGAGCAAATCTACAAGATTATCGCATCTGGCATTTTTCAGAAAATAGCCTCTATTCTGTGAAATCAGGTTACAGAATTGCAGCTGATCTTCTTTCTGATACAGAGCCACAATCTTCTGGTGAATGGAAGTTGAATCTTTTTTCGAGCTGTTGTTTATGTTGTTGGGTAAACTAAAAGGCTTTGATCGAGATAAATTCTGTATGGTTCTTTGGAATATTTGGCGACAGAGAAACAACAAAGTTTGGAATAATACCCATACTAATTATCCAGGTATGACTGTGAAACTCTCTTCGGAGTTCTTTTATGATTGGTTAAGAGCTAAACAGATTCTTAATGAAATAGAAACTCAGAATAAATTGGATCCTATCGGTGTGAAATGGCATTAACCAGCAATATCCTTTGTTAAATGTAATGTGGATGCTGCATTTTTCTCGACTGATCAAGAGGTAGGTGTGGGAATTGTTTTGCATGATGATAAAGGTGGATTATTGTGTTGTCGCTCTCGTGTATTTGCTGGAATGATTAGTGTAAAGGAGGGTGAGGCTATAGGGCTCCTTGAGGCTATTTTGTGGGTACAAAGCTTGAATTTCAAAAGAGTGTCACTACAAGAAATTAAAATTTTACCTAGGAAAAATCCGTCGGCAAACCTATTTTATCGACGGATCCGCGACGGAATCCAGATGGATTTTTCCGTTGGCAAAATGCTTGTCGGTAAAAATTTACCGATAGAAAAAATAATCCGTCGGTAATTTACCGACAGATTTCTGATGGATCGACAACAGAACTCCATAACACTATGTCGACAGGAGGCATACGGAGTTTGTGTCGGTAAATGATATCCGTCGGGAATTTAAGGCGCCCAATAATAACAGAATGCCGACGGAATGCCGACAAAATTATCACCGATGATTCCCGACGGATATATGCCCGACGGAATGCCTACGGATTATCTCCGACAGATCGCCAACAGACAAGTACCGATGGATCGCCGACAGACAAATACCGATTTTAACGCCGACGAATTTTTTGCCGACGGAACACCGACGAATTTGTCAATAACTTTTACCGCCGAAATACCGATGGAAATTTTAAAAAAAAATTATAAATATTTTTTTGTGAATTTTTTTTAATTACTCATTTCCTGTTTTACAAATAACAATTCTAACAACATCCATTAAAATTTCACAAAAAAATAGTACGAATTGACAAACACTACCCAACATCCAACATCCAAAATTCAACATCCAACATCCAAAATTCAACATCCAACATCCAATATCCAATATCCAAAATCATATCAAACAAAGTACCAAAATAACATAAAACAATTCAACATAAACATCAAAGACTGCAACATCTAAGAAACCAACATAAACAATCCAAAATCAAACACATCCATATAATCCAACCACAAGAGACACATCACTAAAATATAATAGTCTAATCCTCACTAAGACTCGCATCACCATCACCATCACCATCAGTCTGTGGGCCTCGGGGAGTAGGTAGGTCATGGGGAGGGGAAATATGAGAGGTGCTCATTTTCCCCATCATCCACTCCACCCGTGGCTCTAGGGTGCTCTTCCGAGATATATACTCATCCAACTTTTGTTGTACCTCAGCTCGACCCTCAACCCTTCCCTCCTCTCTTAGGCGATCTCCTACAGCCTGAGACATCTGGGACTCTTCAGAACATATCTGTAACAACAATCATAACATCCAAAATAATAAGCAAATTACATTTGCCTACAGAAGAAACTAGTAGCTAAAACTAGTAATTAACCTGAAATGTGTTTTAGATAATTACAAAAACTACCCATGAGGTTTTGGATAATAACAAAAATTCAAATATGTTGGAAAATTACAAATAAACACTTGAGGGTTGATTATATTTTGTGTTATATGTAAGGGAGCAATTGCAATCATAACATAGAAAATAATCAACATAAATGAACAAAAAGTAGTAACAACTTTTTAGAATTATCTAAAACACCTCTGATGCGCCAAATTTATAGAAAATATCTCGACAATCCGTCGGTAATTACTAACAGAAAATTCCGTCGTTGATAACGACGGATATATCCGTCGGCAATTGCCGATAGAACATGTCTGTCGGTAAATAACGATAGATATTTTCGTCGGTAACTATTTTATCGGTATTCCATCGCAGATCTGTCGGAAAATTTGGTCTTACTATTAGTTTTTTTAATTTTATTTTTATTATTATTATTTTTATCAAAGTCCATCACTAATCTCTCGGCAATCCATCGGTAATTACCAACAACAAATTCCATCGTTGATAACGACGGGCCGATAGAACATGTCCGTCGGTAAATAACGATGGAAATATCCGTTGGTAACTATTTGGTCGGTATTCCGTCGCAGATCTGTTGGGAAATTTGGCGGTAGAATTTTCCGGGAATTTTACCTTCAGATTAACGAGAGACTATTGCCCGTCGTTATATTTCATCGGTGATCCATCGGTGTTTCGTCGGTATTTTTGTAAATGTGTATCCGTTGGTAATCTGTCGCTAATCCATCGGTAAACAGCGACAGAATAATTTCGTCGGTATTTTCCGTCGGTAAAAAAGCAATTTCGATCTTATAGTGATATCTCAATGCGAAGACAGTTGTGAATGTTATATATTTTTCAAGCACTGATATTTCAAAGTTTGGTTCTATTGTGCAACATTGCAAGAATCTGATCAAAACTGAACCAGACTTCTCAATTGTTTTTTTCTAGGCGACAAGCTAACGAGTGTGCTCATGCTTTGGCAAAGACTTCTCAATTGTATTGTTTGTATTTTGAATCATATTTGCACTAATCATGCTCATTATTAATAAAATCTCATATTGTTTGGTTTTCCAAAAAAAAAAAAAAAGGTCGGACCCTTCGGTAGTGGAATTTTGTAAAAATACTACATTTTCACAATCTGACAGACATAAATACACATTAAATTTGTGTATAATTAGACCTTGTATGGTTATGTTTTCAGGGTTCATTTCTAGTTTCTAGTGTTAAAAAAATGAATTTTGAAACTTTATTGGTTTTTGTGTGAAAATTGGAGTTATATTTGGATGAATAAATAAAATTAGATTTTATGTAGGTTTGGAAATGAGTTTGATTGAGTAACTTTGAAATAGTTTATTTTATATATATAATAATTTAAAAAATTGATAGTGATAGATCCATATTTTAAATTGAATATATAATATCATATTGGAAAATTACCGAAAATACCTCAATGTTTGAGAAAATACCACCAAATACGCTCTTATCATTTTTGTACATATTTTTCTCCTTTTTTACGCTCTTGTATATTTTTTTTACGTTTTTTTTATTTTTTCTTGTTCCTGTATTGTTTTATATGTATATATGTTATTTCGATATTGTTTAAATTTGTTTCTTTGTTGTTTCTTAGTTGTTTGTTGTTTCGATGTTTCAAAATAACTTTTTCCTATTTTTTATGCTGCTTTTTGTTCATGTATTGTTTTGTACATTGTTTCAATTGTTTCTGTGTTGTTCTATAATATTTTTAATGTTGTTGGAATAATTGTTTTTGTTGTTTCCATGTAGTTTTCAATGTGTAGATACAGTTTTTACCTACTTTTAAGATCTTTTTATTCATGTGATATTTTTAATATTTTTTACGTTGTTTCTGGATTATTTCCATGCATTTTCTTATGTTTCTTTGTTGTTTCCACGTAGTTTTCGATGTTTAAATACAATTTTTACCTATTTTAAGCTCTTTTTGCTCATATGATATTTTTTATATTGTTTCTGGTTTGTTTTTATATTGTTTTGTAGTTGTTTCCATGTTTTTAATGTTTTCATGCATTTGATCAAAAATTGAATTGTGTTCTTTTACTTATGTTGTTTCTATATTATTTTCAATTTGTTTGGTTTTAATATGTGTTGTTTTATGTGTATATTTCTTTTTTTTTAGATTTTGAGTATAAAATGGATATTTAACGGGCAAAATTTATTTTTTCCTGAAATTTGATTAGAAGAAACATGTTTGAAACAACAAAGAAAAACAACAACGTAAAAAAGTTCAAATTTTGCGCAGAAGCGTATTTTTGTCCAAAAAAAGGGGTGGAACGTAATTTTGTCCAAAAATTACCGAGAAGTGTAAAAGCCAGTCTTTTGTCCAGAAAAGCGAGGCAAAAGTATCCAAAACCCAATTATATTTGTAAGATTGTAAGTGGTGGTCCAATTAGATAGATATAATTTAAAAATAGTAATATTTTAAGTAGATAAAGTTGGTAATGGTGAATGTCACTTGAGAATTAAATTATAGGTGAGAGATATTATTTTATGTGTAAAATAAAACGTGAAAATGATAATTTTCAATTGAAATTTTTTTAGTCAAATATGATTCTATTTTTACGAATAGTTAAAAAATTGGAATTGTCAATTGAAAATATAACCATGACCTAACTACCTAAGGCAACTTGAGGGAAAAAACATGACTTCATGAATATATAGTGGTAGGTAGTTGCTCATAAAAGCATTACATAGATTGATTTGATTGGAGATCAACATTGTGTTCTAGTGGTTGAAATATGTGTTGTAAGGGTGAATAATCCAAGCTCGATCTCATACGATTGCGTGTGTCTTTTCCCTAAGTTCTCCATTGTACTTAAAAAAAATGAGCCAAAAATGCACATATAAAATGGTTGGTTGGTGAGAGTAGACTGACGCCGCCACCTTAGAGGCCAATGCCCAGTGGTACTTTTTCTGACACAAGAATTTCGCCCCACACCCTTTACTTCTTTTTTGAATATTTTTATCAAATCTTGTTTTTTTATCTTTTTTTTTTCCAATTTTAAATTAATCAGTGTGGAACACAGTGATTAAATCCTAGGTTTACTGGGGATTATTTCTCTACCACTTCAAGTGGAGAAAAATGAAAAAGGTACAAGAGAAGGAAAAAAAACAGGTACTTTAAAAGAATAATATAAAAGTAAATATTTTACAATTTCATGACTATTGTAGTTCACAATAGCTGGGTGCGTATAGGATTGCAATGGGGCGGTTTGAAACCCGTCTCCGCTCTAAACTCGGGAAAATGGGTTTCGGGGTGGGTTGTGGACCCATTTTCTAAAAATCTATTGGGTCCGGGACGTGTAATGGGTCTAGCTTAACCCGTCCCATATGTATAATTTTTATTAAATTTTTATAAATCTATTTATAAACCAAAAGTTTAGTCTATCCAGTAGTCCTTAACTAAAGGCTTTTACTTTCTCATTATGGAACTATATGAAAAAAAAAACGACTTTCTAATTCAGAAAAACAAAAAAAAAAATGAGAGAAAACTGAATGCCCACCATTTATGGGTTCTTTAATAAATTAGTTCTTTTTAAATCTAAAACTTCCAGCTTGATTTTTTTATTGCTCTAAATGACTTGCATACTTTTTTTTTTTTAATGTGTGTATCTAAACTGATTATCCATGAACTGATGAAAACTATCATTTAAAAAATACTTTTTGTATTTTTTTGAACTGATGAAAACTATCATTTAAAAAAATCGGTATCATTTAAAAAAAATTCTGGACTCCATGGTTGGTTGTTGAGCAGTAGTCAGTAGTGATCAACAGAGAAGTGAACTAAATTAGGCTCAAAATTTTCATTTGGTGGGTCCGGCGGGTTGAACCTGCTGGGTCCCGGGTCCTAGGCGGGATGGGTCCTAAGGTGGGGCAAGGCGAGTCCTGGGGCCAATTTGTTTCTTGGTGGGGTGGTCCCAGGAAACCCGTCCAAGACCCGCCCCGTTGCCATCCCTAGGTGTGCACGATGAAGAGGTCTAGAGATTCCAAAATCTCCAGAACCGTCCCGAAGTTCGAAGATCCCAAAATTAAATCTCGACGATTCGAAATGGATATTATGTTCTAATGGGACGGTGTGGAACGTAACGGAGAAACGAAGATTCAAAAATTATTCATAAATAAAATAAAAACAAAAAAATGGGAGAAAAGTCAGTGTACAAATTATTAAATGGTTAAAAATTCAATCTTTTTTTAGTACAATCTCAAGAATAGATACTAAAACCATTAGAAATATATGGCCTAGTTTGTTTATGTTTCCAACAACCTATTTCCAATTTCTAACTATTCACAAAACTGGAATCATGTTTGTTAAAAAAATTCCAATGGAAATCATCATTTTCACATTCCATTTTTCACATAAAACCACATCTCAAACCTATAATTTCAATTCACAACCCTATACACTATCCTACGTCATTCATCAATCATTATTCTCATCTTTTCATCTAATTATACATACGGGACCCACTATTACCAACTCTATCAACTTAAAATATTATTATTTTTTAATTATTTATATCTAATGGGACCCACTAGCCTATAATATAATATTATATATTCAATTAAAAAATTTAACCACTATCAACTTTTCAAATTATTATATACATAAAATAATATTTCAAAACTACTCAACCAAACACAATCTAATTTCCATACCTACATAAAACTCATTTTCATTCACTTATTCAAACATATTTCCAATTTTCACACGAAAATCAATAAATTCTCAAAATTCAATTTTCAACACTAGAAACTAGAAATGGTCCATGGAAACATAACCATACAAGGTATGAGTTTAACTTTTTGATATTTTATATTTAACTTATGTATAAAGTTTCTTTAATTCATATTTAGGTGCTAATATTTTAATATTGTAAATTCTAAATCTTTATTTCATGAATAGACTATATTACAGTATTAGTGTAATATCAGTTCCAACGTTCAATAGTTTTTATGTAATTTTTAGTTAAAAGCATATTGATTTTTCTTTTTGAATTTTAACATATATATTTAAGATATTACGTTATTCGTATAACTAGAAGTAAAAGCCTAGAATATCAACAAATGAAAAAAGTTAGTAATCTCTATTACACGATAATATTCTATTACTTTGACTCATTTTCCTTAGCTCTTGACTTAATTACGGAAAGTATAATTAACTAATAAGTTTGATAAATTAGTATGAAACTAAAGTTTATGTAAGTTTATTGTAACGCCCTGAAATTTCAACTATAAAATATATATATAATTTCATTTTATCGAAAAACAAATTTCATACTCAAGAAAACCTCTCGTTATAACGATCCATTTAATTTTTAAAAAAATAATATCTCTTTGGGAAACAATTACATAAACGAATTACATGAAATTTTGACATGTACATATAATTATAACATGCCATTTGACAGTGAAAGACTTTGAAAAATCGTGTACATAAATTTATTTCCTAAGAAAAAATCGGCATGTAAACATATTCCATTCAAAATTCAATACCAACAGCATAAACAAATTATAAAGTGTAGAAGATTTAAATATTCATTTATTTCTAACAAATTCGCACATTTACTAATTTATAAAAAAATATTCTTTTAAGTCTATTTATATAAATAAAGCTTATATAGAAAAATTATATATAGTAATTCAACATTTATTATCTTAAAATTGAAAATTCATAGAAGTTGAAAATTCATTCTCAATACTAATCAATTATCCATACTAAGTCTAACAGCGTAAATAAATACTTAGAAAATTAATTTCTTATTCAATTGAAAAACACTTAAAAAAATATAGACATTACTCAAGTAGTTTCATAGGTCATTCATTATCTACCGTCAATAACCATAAAACACAACTCGGTGGAGTTAGCATTGTCAAGCTAAATACCTAGTATATCACAATAACATGCAATAGCAATCCAATAGAACATAGCAGTAGAATCTTTGAAACCATAAGATCACTGCAGGGTTCCACCAGGATACATCGACCCCAAACCTCTTGAGTCTCTCGTGCAATAGTAGAGTGCTCGAGCAAATCGTACAACACACCATGCAAAACAATATTAAAAATAACAAGGACAATAGAGAGTTAGAAAAAAAACCCACCTCGAAAGTTTGCTTGAAAATAGTAGAATGATTTGATGCAATATTCTATTGAACTTTAGGGCTCGCCGTCCTCGTCTCCTAACATGGATATATGTACATCTTAGTTCCTAGAAGTGGAAACTTAAGTATTAACCTCGATCTCGAAAGCACTAAAATGCATTCTTAGACGCTCACAATATTTTCCTAAGGTTTAGGGCTCAACTTGGTTGGTTTGAAAGATATTAAATCCCTGCATAGTTGGGATCGAATACTATTTTTTTTCTTCATAAATCATAAATTGAAATTATTTAAACCTTTTACAGTAGATGATAGACTCAAAAATAAATATTATTAAAAATTTCAGGAAGATTCAAAATATTTAGCTATAGGTTTTAAATTTATAAAACTGAAATTGCTGAAACATTAAATCGTGCACAACTATGGAAGAAAAATCATATTTCAAATATTGGACTATCTGATTTAAAATTTTAACAACATATAATACATATAAAATTTTAACATATCCAAAAATCATATTATTTGGAATTCATTAATTTTAGTTTTTGAATTTTGTAATCTGAAACTTGTGTTATAGCCAAAACTGTAAAGTTTTGGAAACTAGTTAATATTTAAATAATGAAATGGTCTGATATTGTACCAAAGAGTAGTATAGAATATATTACACAACATATCCAAAAATAAGGTATTTTTAAGGTCTTTATACATGGTTTCATGAATTTATAAATCATAAACAGAGCAAATTCAAGATTTGAGAAGTACGAATGGTAAATTCCATATAAATAAAATAAAACTCAAAATTATATGAAATTTTAACTGAACATTTATTTAAGTATGCTAACACAATATAGTAAAAGTTCACGAAATTTGGATATGTGTAACTAGGGTTTTGGATTTTCTAAAACAAAAATAGGGAATAACATAAATTCTGGCATATTATATTGAAAATTCAATAATTACAAAACTACTCATCGGATTAATATGAAATTTTAACTGTGTGATAATTTTTTTTATGAAAAATAACACAGTAATATTTCAGAAACTTCAGAATAGTATATCTTGGGTTTTGAAATTTAGAAGAAAATTGCCTTAGGAATTGATAATGAAATAGGGAAGACAATAGAGAGATCACATTGTTGAAGAAAACTTCGTCATTGTTGTGTAGTAGATGATGGAGGTCGTGAAGGCACATAGAAATAGAGTGGAACATATTTTTCTTCTTCTCCAATGTAGGATAATAAAACCCTAATAACGGAAGACTCTAATATAATTATCCTAGTTAGTTTCCCAAGAGCCTTAGGATTCCTCATGGGCCATGTTATTAGATAATTAATCTAATAATAACAATAATGCACTAATAGACTATTTAACTAATTAAATACACACTTTTTTTTGGGTGTTACATCTATAGTCACAATGTCTCAATTTATTGATTAGATGATTATTCTAGTCTAGGAGCAATTTACTAATCATTTTAATCATTTTAATTTCAATTAATTTTTTTTTTTGTTAAAGATGAGTCTAGTTATGTTCCTTAATAAGTCAAATACCATCAAATTGAAACATTTTCTACAAATCAATTATGATTTTATAATTTAATTTATTGGGCACATTTGAATAAATTATTATGATGACAATCAAGTTTTGATAAACAATTAATATAATGTAACTCTTAGTGAATTAAATTCATATTCAATTATTCATTTGATATATTGATAAAGTACGCTAAACTTTTAATTTAATAATTTCTAGTATTATGTTTTAAATAGTATTGAATTTCAAAGGAATGTGTAGTTAATTCAATATTAAATTATAAATGAGATAAAAATATTATATAAGTACATATAATAATATTTAAAATCGATTTTATTTAGATCTTACATTGTCACGATTCAAGTATGGTTCGATATGGATATTTGAAAAATCTCCAGAACCATACCATGAAAAATTTCGAGATGGTTCAGTTCGGAAAAAGTCAAAAAGTCAATGAATATTTTTGATTCGGATATTTTTCGATTTGAATATTAGTTCAGTTTTGGTAATCTTCAAGTCTAGTGCACAATCCTAGATCACAATCCTTATATAGGTGTTTGGCCACGTAATTGACTTATGATAAAATTATCTTAGCATAATAGAAAATTTGACACTAAAATGAAAGGATTTGGTTTTCATATTTTAGTCTTCTATTCCAACCAAACATGTATCAATATTCAATTAATCAGCCCAACTCAGCCCACCCTAACTCATTCGAGTTCGGTCATCTTACTATATATTACCGAGCAATATGTTAGCTCGACAGTCATCTATCAGGGTCATCCTCAAACTATATATATCCAACCTAACCTTTGGCAGGGTAGAGTTATTCACAGTATCCGAGTTAGCTAATCTAATCCTACCCCTCAATTCGATCTAACAATAAATAGATTGTTGCTATGTCTATATAACTAAATATGCAATAATTTACTTTTGTCTTATTCATTTATCATTGGTTCGAACTATACATAATATTGTTCTAAATACAAAGTTCTTGATACGCAACAAAACATGAGTTTATGTAACCACAATTTGAACTAATATTTGTTGAACAATTTGGATGGGTTAATAGGTATTGACGTGCGTCTTGGATCAACCGACAAATTATCTAAGTAATACTGACGTGAAAATGAAATGACACTTAGGAAATATTTGAAATAGGGCTAATTTCGCTTTTTATATATCAAAGCCGAAAGCAGGGGATGTACGGTCGGTTTAAGTTTTTGAGATGAGATTTTTACAAGTGCTTTTTCTCAGGATTATTCCTCTCTCCCTTCTACTATAAATGAAGCCTATTTATACTCATACAATTAGTGCCCTTTAATCATCATTACATCTAGTTATAAAGTGGTTACAAGGGGCACGTGTCCTCTTCGGATTGGCCGGATTGTTGTGTATTTGTGTATTTGGCATCTCATCGACTCATCTTGCTAACTTGTTGACAAGTCAAGACATTGACTTGCTAAGTAAGGTATTGACCTTCGCTTAACGAGATGGTTATCTTCGGTCGCCTTTGTCATGAATCATTGGCGGGCAAAACCGAGCCCGTTTTATGCCACGCGTTTAATTTCATTGCGACGTCATCGCTCGATCCACGTTATCTTAGTGGCCCCCACGTCATCATTTGAATGGCCACGTGGATTAATTTTCTTCCATTTCGACTTCGGGTATCATCAATATGTTGTTTTTTTTTCACCACTAATTAGGATGAAGAGCTAGTAAACATTCTTTAAAAAGTAGGTTTCTTTTGTCTTATTAAAGTTTCCAAATAATTTAAATCAAATCTTGATGTTTTAATTATAAGGGCTATTAATCTTAAGAAGAAAACGAGGCATTATGAAAATGATTAATTTCATTAAGATTAATAATGATGATAAATTTGCAAGTTGAATTAAGTTCAAGCTAATTATATTTTTTTAAGTTAGGCACAAACACAACATTGGGGATAAAACCATTAGCCTCACCCACAAAGGAGGGAGCGATACCATTCGACCAAAGCTGGTGGTTTCAAGCTAACTAAATATAAATTTCTTTTTCACTAGCTAAATTTTTGGCGAGAGAGATTTGAGAATAAAAATATCATCTCACTTTAAATATATATATTTTTTTAAAACTCAACTTAATATGAGTGTATGAGCACTTGTCCTTTTATGATTGTTATCTACCCTATATATTAAAAGAAAGAACGAAAAAACAAAATTGACATATGTCATCACCTCATTAATATTGGATATTTGTCAAATTCTTATCTCCTTTAAATTTCACACGGCAGCTTCACATTTATCTATTAAACAATCCTATGTACAAAATTAAAAGATAACAAATTTAATCAAAATTCTAAAAGATACAATATAATCCAAAAAATAAAGGATTTGTTTACAATTAGTTTGAAAAAATCGATGCTAATCAAATCTATCCGAATATATTTTTATTGAGAAATACTATCATATATATTTTTGAATTTAAAAGATAATAAATTTAAGAGATACAAATAATCCAAAAATCAAGGATTCTATCTACACTATCTTTTAAATTTGTGACACTAAAATTTTATCTTTTGACAAATCTCGTGTAACATACGGGTATTATTTTAGTGCGTTTACACCTGACACAGTCTCATCCTAAAAGTTAAAATCCCCCACTACAAACTCAATAAAACATTAAGATTATATTTAAATGGTAAAGCTTTTGAAACTCAATCTGATATCTTTAGGGTAGGGGTTGTTATTTTTCACCAAAAATTAGTCTCAAGAGCTAACAAATTCTACAAAAGCAATTTTGATTTTAAATTTAAAAAGAAAACAATTTTTATTGGGAGTTTATTCATCACCATTCTTTCCATGGCCCCTCCCTCCATCCCTTAGTCACTTTTGCTCTTTTGGCGCGTGATTAGGGTGGCTATTGAATCTTGTCCACCGCGCATTTATCCAAGCCCCTCGTTTTTCTCCTCCTCCATATATCCATCCATATTATTTCTTTCTTCCCACCACCTCCAATCTCCGCTCTGCAACCCCTTCTCTCCGCTTCTCACCCCCGCCAACACACACACTCTGAGAACTCTTCTTCCTCTCTCTGCAACTGTCCATCCTAATCGATCCGCAAACCGCAGGAAAGAATTTATAGATAATTGTTTTTTGTTGTCAGGCTTGGAGAGATGGACACCGCGACGCTTTCCATGAGAGCTCTCTCTTCATCTTTCTTCTGCAATTCCTCAAACCCTAAATTCACTCATATATCTAACCCTAAACCCATATCGCCGCCGATTGTCAGATACGTTTATTCGCAAAACCCGCATCTGAATTCTCGGCATCCTCTTAAACCTATTTCCAGAACGTCTTTTTCTTGCTCAGCCGTCACTTCTCACCACCCCAACACCTCCGGCAGCGATAATCTCACCGCCGCCACCACCACCAAAGCAAAGCTGCAACTCCTAATTCAAGAGTTCCAATCATTAACTGATCCGGTCGACCGCGTGAAAAGGCTTTTGCACTATGCGGAACTTCTCCTGCCTTTCGGAGATTCGTTAAAAAACACGGACAGCCGCGTGCCGGGGTGTACTGCTCAGGTGTGGCTGCATGTGGAATTGGATGATGATAACAGATTGAGGTTTTTGGCTGACAGTGATTCGGAGATAACGAAAGGGTTTTGTGCGTGCTTGGTTTGGGTGCTTGATGGCGCTACTCCGGAGGAGGTTTTGGCTGTTAAAACTGAAGATTTGGGAGCTTTGAGTGTGGTTGGGTTGAATGGAAGGAGGAGCGGCCATTCTAGTAGTAGAGCGAATACTTGGCACAATGTGCTGATGAGTATGCAGAAGAGGACTAAGGCGTTGGTGGCCGAGCGCGATGGGAAGCCACGGGGAGAGCCGTTCCCATCGTTGATTGTGAGTGCTGAGGGTATACAGGCTAAAGGAAGCTATGCTGAAGCTCAGGTGGAACTTTTACATAATCTTTTGATGTTGGCTGGCGTAGTATTTTTTTTTTTTTTTTTTTGTGTGTGAGTGTGTTTTAAATTTAATTGGAGATTTTTGGATTTAGTGATGTGGGTACCATTTTGGATTCTTCTGATCATTGGATCGCATTAAGATGGAATTTTCTACAAACAATTGTGAAAGTAAGAAGTGGAAATAAAAATAAAAAGAATGCATGTAACTGACAAGATTAATCAACAACTGTCTTCCCACTGTTCTACAGACTTACTAGGTTGATTTTTGTTGTAGGATTTGGAACATTATTCACAGAGGAGAAGTACTTTGAACCATGTCAAACAGTGATCAAAGCCATTATTTGTTAGAAAATTGTACAAAGTTTACTCAATTGACAAGTTGTCTACTCACCAGTTTAGAAAGCAATTGCATTTTACACTTAGACAAATCATTTTAATCATCTCTTCATCCAGTGAGCTGGGGGTTTTGGGGTTTGAAAGAAGAAGATAACTAACCTTTACTGGCCATATGCTGTTTACTATTTTCTGCTCTGCTTGTGATCAACATCCTAATAAATGAAATTAAATAAGGGTTTTTGCACTGGAGGCTTCCTTAGTGGGTATAGTGAGAAGTCACGAACCGTCGAAATTGCAAGAAATGCTGCTTATCATGAATGGGTCTTCTATCAGCCTTGGTGTTAATTAAGGATTGAAAGAAAATTTCTTGAACTGAAGCAGAGATATCGTGTGATGCGTTTGCGAAACACTGAGTTAATTCAGTATATCCGTCCTCAAAGATTTCGAAGAGGACACTTTTTCCCCATTTTGGAAAGTAATTTAACTTGCTAGTTTTGTTATAGCTGCCTGAGAATTCTAGCCATTTTGCAACACCTACATCTTTAAGGGCTTGGGTTCCCCTCTGTTCTACTGTTGGTTCTTTTCTGCTCGATTAATCTGTTCAGTGCACAGTTATGGTGTTTATCATTTTAATTTTTCTGTGTTGGTCAGCAATATGTATTCAATTGTATTACGTAGTGATGCATATAATTCTCAAGCTTTTGTAATAGGATTTTAAATTAATCTGGAAAAGTGTAAACAGCATAATTGATTCATATTAGGTTGTCTCTGATTCTTTCAAGAATCATGTAATGTGGGCTTGTATAATTGTAAGGTAAGGTAAATTTGAGCGTCACACTCATTTTTTTTCTTCTTATGTTGAATTCATGACTATTATAAATCCTAAGTTCCAATATAGTGTATTGCAGGCTAGATTTCTGCTTCCTGATGAGGTAAAAATTCAAGAACTAGTGAATTTGCTAGAGGAGAAGAAGATTGGTGTAGTTGCACATTTTTACATGGACCCTGAGGTCCAAGGTGTTTTAACTGCTGCACAGAAGCTCTGGCCTCATATCCATATATCTGATTCACTGGTTATGGCAGATTCTGCTGTCAAGATGGCTAAAGCTGGGTGCAAATTCATCACTGTTCTTGGTGTAGATTTTATGTCGGAAAATGTACGTGCTATCCTTGATCAGGCTGGATTTCCAGAGGTAAGGCATCTTACCCAAATTTATATAATTTTTTCATTGATGTAATGGTTAAGCAATTTCATAGGCTTATTTACCAAGTAACTAATAAACGAAAATATGGCTTATGACCGTAAACGATGGCGCGATATGATCCGTATAGCCGACCCCACGTAGTGGGATTAAGGCTTAGTTTGTTGTTATTGTATTTACCAAGTAACTAATAGTTTACTAGTGAACAATATAAATGTTCCGTGCTGATTGTACATTTTGGTAAGTACCTGCAGTTGGAACATGTTTTGTGCATCTTTTTTTTATGTGTGATTATGTACATGATGGCTTTTGAATTGTTTTTGGTTATTACTCATTTTTTAACTATGAACTTTGTTCAGGTTGGTGTGTACAGGATGTCAAATGAACAGATCGGTTGCTCATTAGCTGATGCTGCCGCTAGTCCTGGATATATGGATTATCTTTCTTCAGCCGCAGCTTCTGTTTCTTCTCCGTCTTTACATGTTGTGTACATTAACACTTCTCTGGAGACCAAAGCTTATACTCATGAAATTGTTCCAACAATAACATGTACCTCTTCAAACGTCGTCCAGACCATTCTACAGGTTGGTTATGCTCTTGCTTACTGTATTCATTATTTGGTTGTTTTGCCCTAGCTTTCCTACTTCACTTTTCTTTTTCTTTTTCCCCCCTGATTTGTTTGAGCCGCATCTTTTATTTTTCAGGCATTTGCAGAAGTTCCTAATTTGAATGTATGGTATGGTCCTGATACCTATATGGGAGCAAATATCATGGAGTTGTTCCGACAGATGACTGTGATGAGTGACGAAGAAATAGCGAGTATACATCCAAAGCATAACAGACACTCTATAAAATCTTTGATACCTCGCCTTCATTATTTTCAGGTAAAGTTGTCATTGCATGAAGAAATTATTATTGGATATGAGCCTTTTGTTGTTTTGTTTGTTTGAATTTTAAAAAGATACTCAAAAAAACTACCCTGAAAATTTTGTTTAATTACAAAAAATTCCAGTTATCTTTCAAAATTACACATACCTCTTAAGGTATTACTAACACCTCATTGAGGTTTGTGTTTGCTTAACAAATAACCCCTCTTGAGAGTGCATCTTGTAAAATAGAAACAAATATCAAAGGGTATATTTTGTAATTATCCCTTATAACTATATGCTGTTCTCATCCCTTTCCCTGCCAAAATCCCCACCTTTTGGCCACCTCCTGAACTGAACCGAAATATTGGTAGAAAAGAAAACCATGTGTCCTCTTTCTGGCCAGCATCATTTTGTTGCAACACATTATCATGTTGGATTAATTAAATTTTTTCTTGTAATGACTTGAATCTTTTTGTTGCCAGGACGGAACATGCATTGTTCATCACCTCTTCGGCCATGAAGTGGTTGGTAAAATAAATGAAATGTATTGCGATGCATTTCTAACAGCCCACTTTGAAGTTCCTGGCGAAATGTTCTCCCTAGCAATGGAAGCAAAGCGAAGAGGAATGGGAGTAGTGGGCTCGACTCAGAATATATTAGACTTTATCAAAGAGAGGCTACAAGAGGCTTTAGATAGAAACGTTGACGATCATCTTCAGTTTGTTTTAGGAACCGAATCGGGAATGGTGACTTCAATTGTTTCTGCTGTCCGTAAACTATTGGGCTCTGTGAAGTCCCATGAGGGAGCTAAAGTGAGTGTGGAGATAGTCTTTCCTGTCTCGTCAGAGTCAATAACTAGAACGCCAAGCTCATCACTGGGTGAAGCAGGGGATTTGAAATTTTCTGTAATACCTGGAGTTGCCAGTGGAGAGGGTTGCTCTCTTCATGGTGGTTGTGCATCTTGTCCTTACATGAAGGTTAGCTGAATCCACATCTTATTTCGCTGTTTACTCTCGAATTCCAATAATTCACTTTTTTTTTTTATCAGCACTGAAACAATCTGTTTAGTTATCTTCTGTTGCGTTCACCTGTAATATATGAAAAGTTTGCTGAACTAAAATCTATGGTGTTATGAATATTTATTTGTATGCATGTTAATGTATGTTTAACAAGCTGTCATCAGTTGAAGCAGCCAAAATTTTATGTGTATATTATAACTATTTTCTGAGGTTTCCTGAAATACCGTAAATTTGTATTTGATCCTGACAATTAGCATAGCCTTGCAATATTTTCTTTTTCCTGTTCCTGCCAATAGGACTAACCCAAAACTGCACATTATGGTCCGTGTTCGTTTTATAAGTTTAAGCCAAAGATAATCTAATATAATATTAGTTACACGTACTCTCTAGCTTTGTATTTGTATATGTTTTTAAAGAAAAATCTAATTTCATTTCCTTCCTTTGACAGATGAACTCTCTCGAATCACTCCTCAAAGTTTGCCGCAGCTTGCCCCATGACACAAATAATCTTTCTGCATATGAAGCTGCACGGTTTAGTTTGAAGACCCCAAACGGAAAACTAATTGCAGATGTAGGTTGTGAGCCAATTCTACACATGAGACATTTTCAGGTTAGCATTTAAAGTTGGGATAATTACATAAAAACCTGAAGTTCGGGCTAATTACAAAAAAAACCAGAGACTTTTGAAAATTACAAGAACCCTCTTGAAATTGTTGGTCTTACATTTCCTCCCTTCATAAGCAAAAAAGCGTATCGATTTTTATAGAAATATTATGGTTACCCCCTTAAATTTCAGACAAAATCAAACCTCATGGGGTTTTGTAATTAATCTTGGCATTGCTCGATTTGTGTTTTTCACAGGCTACAAAGAGATTGCCAGAGAAGCTGATCCAGCAGATACTCCACTCTGGTGGTAATGGTAGTTAAATAATGCAGCAGCTAACTTAAAGCATAACCCATGTGGAAAACGGGCCCTGATGTTTTCTTGAATCGAACAAATCAGCTGCTGATCTTTTGACAAGTACTTTGGAATACGCCGTATGGAAACCTGATATGGCATGTGTAATTCCAAACAAAGTCATCGTGGAAATGGATTTTCGTCATCAGACCCATCTATAGTATACGATTCTATGTTATACAAGCTCGACTTGAGCAAGATAGATTTGTTTTGCAGTTTTCATTTGGTTATTTATACTATAGGTTGTTAGATTTAGTGAGTGTTTCTCGTTTTTATTTTTTTTAAAATCCTATGATGTAACATTGTCTTCTAGATTTGTTATGGTATAGGAAATGTGTTAGCTTGTGGCGCTGTAAAAGAACAGTTGCAGTGGAAATGAATCGTCTAAAAATTAAATTTTCATGAAGAACTCTGATCAATGTGTAGAAGTAGAAATCCCTTGATGATTATGTAGAGATATATGAGCTCTTGCTTTTCTGAAATGAGGGATGAATTGGGGGTTGAAATGGGAAGGAAAAATGGAAGAAATTATATCTCATGGAATACATCAAACATGTAAATTCATTTTGTTGGGTATATAGGCGGATATAGATCGATACACAAAATACTGAAACACAATTTATAGACTCAATCTCCTATTAGTACACACTAAGTACAGAAAGTAAAAATACAAGAAAATTACAAGAACTAAAGAATATAACAAATATCAAAGGGCAACAGCCAAAACCAAAGTAAAATAAGTATTGATATAACTTCTCGTAAGATTGCTCGGGGCTAGAAACCCTAACCACAATGTCACAAAGTACACACTAAGTACAAAACACAATTTATAGACTCAATCTCCTATTAGTACACACTAAGTACGTAAAGTAAAAATACAAGAAAAATTACATGTTTATTACAATGCGCGGTTTACAACAAAAATGGGGTGCCAACTTTCTATTCTCGTTTTACATGGCATTCATCAAAATCTAAACAATAAATTTCCCAACACGGGGTATGAGGTTTTATAGTAGCAACGTGTGGCTCAGATTAGACCACCACCATGGACGGTCAGGATCCAACATAAGGGTCTGCGGATGAGAGAAATGGGTACCGCAACCTAGTTTATAAGATCCGAGGAGATAGGGATAATGGGCTTGGGTAGGAGGCTTAAATCCGAGCTGCAATTTTGGGCTCAAGAATTATTAGACCAGACCACACAAATGGGCCATAAATACCAACAATCTCCACCTTGGCACATTGTGATTCACTTAGACAGAAAATGGGTTTACCAGTCATCATCATCACCGTTTGCCTTCCCAGCACTTAGCCAAGAAGGACTTGTGTTACAGAAGCATTTAAGCTTGTTGTAACAAAGTAAGAATCTCAACAAGCACACAACAAGTCAAGTTCCCCCATTGAATTAATATAAGCACATAACAAATATTAACTCAATAGTTTTGGATTTAACATAAACACATAGTAACTTTTAACCCAACATAAGGGTAAATAACTGGCGCAACTAATCACCAGTGTCAAAATTAAGTATTTTTAAACAAGTTTTGAACTTTGATAAGGGTAGACACTTAGTACCCATATCAGCAGGGTTGTATTTAGATGCCACTTTTTCAAGACAGATTAATCCTTTAGAAACAATGTCTCTTATAAAATGAAACCTAACATCAATGTGTTTGGTTCTGTCATGAAAAACTGGATTCTTACAAAGCTGAATACCAGATTGAGAGTCAGAAAATACAACTTTTTGTTTTAGATAACCAATTTCATAAACAAGACCTTTAAGCCATAAAGCTTATTTTAAAGTTTTCACACAACAACATATTCTGATTCAGAGTAGACATAGCCAAAATATGTTGCAACTAAGATTTCCAACTTCTACAGGAACCACAAAGTGTAAAAACATAGGAGGTTACTGATTTTCTGTTATCTTTATCATTAGCATAATTTGAATCCACATATCCTTTCAAAGTTATGCCAGAATCACATTTTGAAAAACACAAGCTATAATTAGTGGAATGCCTCAGATATCTCAACAGCCATTTAACAGCATTCCAATGCACCATACTAGGATTAGACATGTATCTACTCAAACAAGAAACAATTTAGGCAATATCATGCCTAGTGCTCACCATTAAGTACATAACAGATCTAATTGCACTAGATAAGGAATGTTTTTCATAGCACACATTTCGGAGTTGATCTTGGGGATTGTTCCTTACTTAACAGAAAATGAGAAGCAAGAGGCACATTAACAGATTTTGCAATAGACATAGAAATGTTTTGCAAGATTTCATCTATGTATGAGGACTGATGTAAATAAATGATAGATTTATTTTTGTCCTGTCAATGTTCATACCTAAAATTTTCTTAGTATTACCTAAGTATTTCATGTCAAATTTTGCACTTAAAACAATTTCTAACATGATCAATAGTTTTAATGCAAGGTCCGGCAAGTAACATGTCATCAACATACAACAGTAGAAACACATGAGTATTAACATCAAGTTTAAAGTAAAGACAATGATCAAATTGACTTCTACAAAACTTTAAATCAAGCATGCACTGATCAAATTTTTTGTTCCACTATCTTGGAGACTGTTTAAGACCATACAAAGATTTTTTAAGTAAGAAAATATAATTGGGCTTGGATTTGTCCTCAAAACCTTCAGGTTGTTTCATAATTTGTTTTTCATCCAAGTCACCATGTAAAAAGGCAGTTTTAACATCCAACTGTTTCAGTTCCCAATCAAATTGAGCAACAAGAGCAAGCATGATTCTCACAGTGACAAATTTAACAACAGGGGTAAATATTTCTATGTAATCAATCCCTTCCTTCTGAGTAAAACCCTTAGCAACTAATCTAGCTTTAAACTTAACACCTTCAGATTCTTGTTTAACCTTATACAACCATTTACAATCAACAATTGAGCAGTTAGGAGGTTTTGGAACAAGTATCCAGGTGTTATTAACATGCAGAGAAGTCATTTCATCATGCATATCACTCAACCACTTAGTACATTCAGCAGTTTTCATAGCATCAGAGAAGGTTTTAGGCTCAGAACCATCAATAGATTCAAACACAGAAAACACATAAGAAGTCATGTGAAAATCAACATATTTGTTTGGGATTCTAACAGTTCTCCTAGTTCTATCCCTAGTTAACACATAATTCATTCAATTCATCATGTGCATCATTCACAGGTTCATTATCAATGTTAACATCATGAAAATCATTATGCACATCATGCACATCATCATGCTGAATGTCATTATCAATATGCACATTTTCATTATTCACATTATCAAGTAAAACATCATTGATAGGAGCATCAGCAGGTTAAAGTAACAATATGAGACAAGGTAGAAGACTCCACCTCATTTGGAGTATTACCATTTTCAGAAACAGTTTGAGGTGTTGGATGCACATTGCAAGGGAATTCAAGTTCATTGAACACGACATCCCTACTAATTATAGTTTTAAAACGAGGTTCTCCTCCATTTCAAAGTCTGTAGTCTTTAACCCCTTCAGGGTAGCCAAGAAAAACACATTTTTAATGACTTGGTTCTAATTTATCATTCTTTTGGTGAACAAAAGTTCAACATCCAAATATTTTTAAGTTTGAGAAATCAACAGGCTTTCACCCAAACCTCTCTTGAATTTCCTTCCAAGGGGACCGAGGAGACCTATTAATTAAATAGGTTCTTTGTGACAACAACTTCTCCCCAAAACCTTTTAGAGAGTCCAGAGGTAGCAAACATGCTCCTTACTCTCTCTAAAAGAGTTCTATTCATCCTCTCAGCAACACCATTTTGCTGAGGTGAATAGGGCACATTACTTGTGCCTTTTAATACCAAATTCATCACAAAGATTGTCCATTAATTGATTACAAAATTCCAGACCATTATTAATTCTAATTTTTTTTTATTTTTATCTTTTTGCCTGTTTGGTTTTCAATAAGAATTTTCCAAGTTTTAAACTTATCAAAAACATCAGATTTATTCTTCATTAAAAACACCAAATTTTTCTGGAATAATCATCAATTATAGACAAGAAATATCTATTTCCACCATGAGTAGGCACAAAAGAGGGACCCCAAACATCAGCATGCAAATATTCAAGAATTTCAGAACTAGCAGATGATTTAGCATTAGTGGGGGAAGGAAACTTAACCCTTTGTTGTTTACCATACACACATGATTCACAGAAGGACAAAGTATCAAGTTTGTCTTTACCAAAACAACCCTTATTCTGTAATAAATCAAGCCCTTTAGAGCTAATGTGACCAAGTCTTTTATGCCATAAAGTAGTCAAATCATTAGAAACAGGGTTAACAACTTTATTCACAGAATTAGGCACATAAGAATCATGTTTAACATGTAACACATACAAGTTTCTGTTTTTATCAGCTTTAGCAATTACTAAAGAACCCCTCATGAGTTTCATAACTCTTTCCCCATCTTCCCTCATAGCCATCATGTTCAACATAACCAGTTAAGAGTCAAAACATAACCAGTTTTAAGTTTTAAACACACAGTACCAACACCAAAGATTTGACACTTTTTATCATTTGTCATGGAAACAGATCCACTTTCAGATCAAGCATAAGTATTAAAGATGTTTAACATGTGTCATATGGAATGTGCATGCAAAATCAATATGCCATTCATTGTCACTCAAAGCATTTGAAGGCATATTATTCACAGAATCCAGTAATTCATGCACTATGAACACATTACCCATATGATCATTAGAAGTAGTCAAGTTCACAGAGTCATTGGTTTGGGGTTTTTTTTTATTCTTGTTGTTGTTTTGATTATTGTTCTGGTTATTCCTGGGTTTTGTACACTTTTGATGTAATGACCATAGTCACCACAATTATAACACTTCTTGTTATTCCTAGGTCTAGAATTAGACCTCCCTCTGTTTTTGCTTCTCTTTCTACCAGTTTTATTGTTATTGTTATTCCCATTCTTTTTATTCTGATTTCTACCCCTAACATGCATCACTTTCCCTGAACCCTGTTCATTCCCCTTAGATATTTTAAGATCAAGTTCCTCTCTTAAGGCCATTAATCACATTATCAAGGGTAATAGAATCCTTGCCATACTTAATGGCAGACTTAACATCAACATATGAATCAGGAATAACATTCAGCAAAACAATATGAGTATAATCATCAATGTTTTTATTACCAGTCAACTTGATATCTTGTATCAATTTAGTAAAAACATCAAGGTTTTCATTCATATCCTTTGCCAAATCAAGTTTGAACCTGAAAAAATTTTCAAGTAGAAAGAGTTTTGAAGGTAAAAAGGTTTAAGCAAATAATTCTATAAGTTTATCCCATGGGGCTTTGGCATTGGAAAGTTTGCCAACTTTTCATAAAACAGAATCAGAAAGATTTAGGATAATGGATGAATAAGAAAACTCATCAAGCTCAGCTTGAATTTCAGCAGTTTCTTTATCAGTATACTTTTGTTCAATAGCTTTAAAACATTTTTGTTGAATCATAATGTCTTTCATGTTTTGTTGCCAAATAGAGAAATCAGTTTTCCGATTGAAGGGTTCCATGTGATAGCCAGAAACACCGGTCATTATCACATATATAACACAGAGTATATCACAAAGATAAGACACATGATATTCACAAAGCACACAACAAGTGCTCAGAATCACAGGGAAGTAAACAGCAGAAGCAACACAAGGTGGACCTCAAAGAGTCCAAGTGCAGCAACAAGAAATGATCAAGAAATAAATAAGGACCACACAGAGTCCAACACTAAGAAACAATGGACCACACAGAGTCCAAACTAACAACAGATCAACATAAAAGAATTAAAGGACAAAGGCGGATCCCCCACGCACCTCAGGATTCCACTGCACTCGTGGCACATGATCAAAAGACTTAATGCTCGTGGTTTCCTGTACTAAGAATTGATCGAAATTAAAGAGAGATAAGGGAAGAGAGTTGTCCTTATAACCCGAAGCAAGTCCTGGGTATCATACCAACCACAAAGATCACCAGGAGCCATGAACCACCAAGATTCCACCAGAACTAGAAGCACCGACCCACCACGAGGCGGATAAGTGCTCTGATACTACTGTTGGGTATTTATCCGCCTCAAATAGATCGATACACAAAGTACTGAAACACAATTTACAGACTCAATCTCCTATTAGTACAAGTTATTTGAGACACTAAGTACAGTAAAGTCAAAACACAAGATAAATTACAAGAACTAAAGAATATAATAAATATCAAAGGCAAATGACCAAAACCGTAAGTATTGCAAAGGGACCGAAACCCTAACCACGATGCCACAAAGAATCAACCCAGAGTACCAAGTGGAAATCCACAAAAGCCACGCCACAGAGAAAACCTCTCAGAACCCCAAGAAGATCCCAGAAACCTTAGATCGAACCAACACTCAACCCTAGAAACCCTAACCTCACGAAGAAGGTCAAGTACAACGAGATATGGTGGACTTACACAAGAAACACTCAGATCTGTGTATCCCCTCACTTGAATTACTCAGAAATCACAAGAAGGAGCTGAAGATCTAGAGAGAGAGATCGAAGACTTAGAGAGAGAGGGAGATAACAGAGAGTTTGAGAGATATGAGAGAGAAAATATCACAGAGATAATGAGATTAGGGTTTTAGGGTATGAGGTTTTATATTAGCAACGTGTGGCTCAGATTAGACCACCACCGTGGATGGTCAGGATCAATCATAAAGGTCCACAGATGAGAGAAACGGGTACCGCAACCCAGTTACAAAGATCCGAGAAGATAGGGATAATGGGCTTAGGTAGGAGGCTGAAATCTGGGCTGCGATTTTGGGTCTCGAGAATTATTGGACCAGGCCACACAAATGGGCCATAAATACCAACACATTTTTTTTCTCTTTTTCTTTTTTAAAGTTTATTCAAGTAATTACCACATTAATGAATTTAGATGTTCGAAATGGGAAGGAAAAATAGAAGAAATTATATCTCATGGAATACATCAAACATCTAAATTCATTTAAAAACTGTATTTACTGTTTCTATTGGGGGTTGAAATGGGAAGGAAAAATAGAAGAAATTATATCGCATGGAAACAACCAAGAAACAATATAGAAAACACCATATGAGCAAAAAGAGTTTCAAATAGGTAAAAATTATATTTAAACATCGGAAACTACGTGGAAACAATAAAGAAACATTAGAACAACATTAAAACGGTATGGAAACAACCCAGAAACAACGTAAAAAATATTAAAAACACCACATGAATAAAAAGAACTTAAAAATAGGTAAAAATTGTATTTACACATTGAAATCTACATAGAAACAACAAAAAATTATTAGAATAACATTAAAAATATTATAGAACAATACAGAAACAATAGAAACAAAGTACAAAATAATACATGAACAAAAGATAACATAAAAAATAGGTAAAAGTTATTTTTAAACATCGAAACAACAAAGAAACAACATAGAAATAAATTCAAACAACATCGAAATAACATATATAACATTAAAGCAATATAGGAACAAAAAAAATACGGAAAAAACGTAAAAATAACCAAAAAATATGCGGGAGCTAGCGTAAAAAAAGGAAAAAATGAGTACAAAAGTGCTAGGAGCGTATTTTGTGGTATTTTCACCGGAAAGTGGGGCATGTGTGGCAATTTCTCAATATTAATACTTTTCAGTGGAACTATTAATACATTTTATTATAAAAAATAATACTTTTTAGGGAAATAACTGAAAATCTTTCAGGGAAAAACTAATATTTTTTCAGGGGAACTACTAATACGATTTCACGGGGACTACTAATACGTTTAACGAAAAACTAATACTTTTTAGGGGGTTATTAAATATTTTCAAGTGGACTACGTAATAATACTTTTCAGAGGTACTACTAATACTTTTCAGCGCTCTCGTGGTATTATATCACTGTCCAATATTACAAAAACTAATACTTTCAAGTGAATTAATATATACTAATACTTTTCAGAGGGACTGCTAATACTTTTCAGATGGACTACTAATACAAGTCCATGTTAACAAAATAAAAATGTCACCTGATCAATTTTTCGGATCCATCTAACAGATTTTGGCCCATTAGACTGTTTGACATGAGTTTTTGTCTAAAGTTTATTCACACCAAAAACTATTGATGCACCATCACATGATCCTTGGCCTAATGGTCAAGATGAGGTAACTCTCGGCCTCTCTTTGGAGAGGTCAAGAGTTCGAGCCCCCCGGGCACTGTTCGCCTAAAATATTTGGATCATACAACTGCAAGTGCACAGTGTTGTTTATAGAATAATGACAAGCAAGGTCGTATTCCTCAGGGATTGATATGTGAAACACTTAGGCTATAATAACACCACATTCTAATTTTATTGAAGCGACCGAATATCAATGGTTTAGTAAAAATCGAAAATAACAAGAAAAATAAATAAATTTGCGAACCCCACAAGTATTTTCAACAACTACAGGAGCAACCACATAATCTCAACATGTTTCTTCAATATTAAATCCAACTAAAGTTTCAATAACCAATTCATGCAATTCTATGGGTTCAATTCCTAAAATAGTTTATCCCCCTCTCGGGTGGCACATAAACAGTAGATTAATAATACTTGAGGTCTCCCGATCCATCACAACTATTATTAACTCCCAAAAGATCTTTGAATTGAAATACTCCCCACAAACAGAAGTAGTCTCCCGATACATTACTCTATTTATGTCTGAATTCGATTTTCGTCTTGCTAGAACTCACCTACCGGATTATGGACTAACAAGTATGACATCCAAATTATTGATCAAATAATCGACAATTAAGAATAAGCACTCGAATTCATAAAATAGAACACATGAATCAATTAATAAAATAATTAATCAAGATTTAACATGAATCCACAATTTTTTTATGCCCCTAAGATCCGAAAGATTAGCCAAACATTGATAACAAATTTATAGACAAATTCCAAATCAACATTATGACATCGTTTAAGCACAGACAAGAGATCTAGATATAGAAAGAAAACCTCTTCTTGTCATGATGGATTCTCCTTCCAAGCCTTCGAAGCTCTTGTGCTCCCGTAGATGTGAAAGACCTTATGGTGTTCTTCGCGACCTAACCCTCCTCTCTCAGAAGACCTTGAATCTTGTGTTCCTGTGAAATTTGGTGTATTGTATGTGGTATGGATGTTGTTGGATGATGAAATTTTGTGCAAGACTTGGGTCCCTTTTATAGATGCTTGGAGAGATCACTTGTAAAGTTGGAGCGGGAAAAGGACTCCGAAAAATGTGTGGCAATGTCCCACACGGCCGTGTGGGTTATGTTCAGTCCAACTCCACACGCCCGTGTGGTGGCCACACGGTCCGACCGTGCGCTTATTTTTGTCCCCTGTTTCTTTCATTTTTCACACGGACATGTCTTTTTCACACTAGTGTGTCACACGGCCCTGTGGTCCTACACGGTCTGATCGTGTGACAAGATTTTGTATGTGATAATATTTTGTCTGAATATGCTCTTGGGGTCTTCATGAAAGTTGTATCCCTTTCTCTTACTTTCTATAGCCACTTGAATCACCTTAATATTAATTTTGTAGAGAAAGTTATGGCCAAAATACTAAACCCTACCAGTGTTGGAAACTGTTAGCGCATTTGGACTTTTTTGACGGAAATTTCCTTTTGTTCGATCGTTCATGCTTCTTTCGTTCACATATTTTCTCGTACCTTAGCTCTTGACCTATACTTTGGAACGTGATATCGTTTTTTTTATCCAATTTAGCTCTATTTTCTGTAAGAAGTTACAAGAATACGCAGTATCATGCCCAACAAAGGAAACCAACCAAAACACAATGAATATACATGCAAAATGTATCAAATCTATACCATTTTAAGCCCCTAAATGCACATTTTTTACACGTATCAGGCACAATGTTGGAACAATTAATATTGAAGGCTTCAAGCGGCAGTGTGGGAGGCTGCAACTCGATGAAAACCTATCTATCCTTTGAGGGTATTAGGGACCTGGGATCTGGAACTCGTGGGAACCTATCTATCCATTAAGGATATTAGAGACCTGGGATCTGGAACTCGGTGGAGCCTGTGGCTGGATTTAGGAACCTGAGAGCCATTGTGCATTTCCCATACATAAAAAATATGATATAAAGTAGTTTCTCGTATTGCTAAATACTCGTTAGTAATATGAAAAAATATTTAAATGAACTTCCTTTTCAAAAAGTTGAGTATATATGTTCCATTGATAAATTGATTAAGAAAAAGAGGAAAAATATTTTCGCCCTTCGAAGCATTTGGGTTTTTCGACTTTGCCATCTAAAATTTTTTTGGGACACTTTACATCCTTAAGTTCACGAGATTTGCACATAGCCTCCTAGGATTCGCCACCGATGGAATATTCCACCGAAATCTTGTTATGTGCCATGCACGTGGGGGCAAAATTGTCATTAACTCAAATTATACTAATATTATTGTACTTTACCATCTAAAAATTGTGCGATTGTCACATTGCCATATAAACTTTGAACGATTTACACTTTGCCACCTCGGTTAAGAAAAATAAAAAATTTATATGTATATACATTCATTTTATATCTTTTTAAATTTCTTGATCAAAAATAATAAATTTAACTAGTATTCATTTCAATAAAATATATTATCAATACAATTATTTTATAATATATTTATTTTTAACTTATTTAATTTACTATTTTTTCACATCAAAATTAGGAAAATAACTATTTTTATGAATTTTGAAGTGGAAAAAAATTATAAATATACTCCAATGTCAATTTTATAATGATATAATGTATTTTAAAAAGTAATTTCATAAATTAAAATTTTGAAAACATAAAAATATTGCAACTTTAATGAATTGCATTATTTATATTTTTAAAATATTGTATAGAATGTTTAACATACGGTTCAGACTTATTACTACCTAATTTATCTTATTTTATTTTTGCTTAAGTTTAGACTAATATTTATGAAAATTCATACTAATATATTAAAATTTATATATGCCTATGTATATTATTTTATTTGACTCAAAATTGATAAATAATTATTTATGTATATTTATTATTTGTAATTTGAGGGATTCCAACGAGACTAGGATTCTCCATTAAGTTACCTATCAAAACACGTGGTCAACGCGAAGGGAAAAACTACAAGTCTACAACGTCGTTTGATGGTTATATTTCTCGGACATTACCAGCCTTTTCTTCAGTTGTTCTGTTCCCGCATATTCTTAGCCAGGAACACCATTGGAGCATTACTGCATTCGATTTCTTCATAAAGGTACGAAATTTCCTTCCCTGTAATATTTTCCCGATTTTCCGCGCATTAGTTATATTTTTTTAGCCATATAGTAATTATCATACATCAGTTCGAGCTCGATTATCCCTAAACCCAAAGTGAAAAATAAGTAAAATCTCAGTTATGTCTTATGTAACAGCTTTGGGATTTGTAGCTCGTATTGTCCAATCTTTCTGTATTTTGTGTTGAAATCGTTTGTAATTGGTAATATTACATTCTTTTTTAACTGTAATTAGGATTTTCTTCTTGTGTTATGACTTATCTTTTTACTTCTTTCCTTCTTGGTGGGTGGTTTTGGGAGTTTTAGAAAATAATGGGAGATAATTAATTATAACTGAAGAATTTTGGTTAAGCTGTGGGGCTGGGACTGTTTGGTTTGATTCAAGAAGTTGCGCAATCACTTTAGGTTACATTTGGATAAAAGATTTAGATTTGAGGGCAGAATTTGTGGAAATGATTTCAAATGACAGAGTTGGATTTGAAATACACCACACTGACTTAAAAAAATATCTCAAAATTGGAGTTGAGGATTTGAAATCCATTGAATTATAAAATTATCCAAGCAAGTTGAATTGATTTGTTTATGGATTTGAAATCTTTAGCTTCAAATTCCTTCCATCAAAACGCAGCCTTATAGATTTTTTCTACTGAAAAGGGTGAAATTCATTATTCAAGGTATAACCTGTGATTTTCCTTTTTTCCCTTGTTTTCCTTAACTTTAAGTTAATCCCCGAAACTGATCATTTTTGTGAGGTCTAATACAACCCAATATGGCCTTATTTCCAGAAAAAAAGATACAATTTCATTAGCTGTCAGACGTTTTAGGTTGGTAGGTATTATTTTGGGAATATTTCTATACACATGAATGCCTTAGTCAAATTTTGAACTTGGAACATTTACCTTGTTACTTGTGGCTGACTCTTTGTTCTGATCGTGGATTAGTCAGCCTTTCGTGGTATTGTGTTCCATAACAGCTTTTTTGCATCATTCAATGCATAATTAAACATTATTTGGATTTATTTTTTTATTTTTATTTTTATTTATATAGGATTTAAGTTTTGCTGCTCAATGGGTTACGGAAATGGGATTGTCAGTGCTCAAGCAAAGCAGCCTCTTGTTTCTTTCGGAGTGATATCAGATGTCCAGTACGCTGATATTCCAGACGGCCGCTCGTTTCATGGCGTCCCTCGCTATTATCGGCACAGCCTGCTCGTGTTGCAAAGAGCCGTGAAAAATTGGAACGAGAAAAAGCTGAAGTTCGCAATTAATTTCGGGGATATTGTTGATGGCTTCTGCCCAAAATCCCAATCTCTAAATGCAACTAAAAAAATCGTCGATGAATTTAGTACTTTTAATGGCCCTGTATATCACATGATTGGAAATCACTGTCTTTATAATCTCCCTCGAGGAAAATTACTTCCTTTATTAAACATTCCTAGTCATGACGGTCGTGCCTATTACGATTTTTCTCCAATCCCAGAATTCCGATTTGTAGTCCTCGATGGATATGATATCAGTGCTATAGGCTGGCCCGAGGATCACCCGAAAGCAATAAAGGCCATGAACTTTCTCAAGGAGAAAAATCCAAATTCGGAAAAGAATAGTCCAAACGGACTTGTGGGTCCAGAGAGAAGGTTCCTTAAGTTTAATGGAGCAGTAGGGGAAGAACAAATGGCTTGGTTGGATCGTGTTCTTGAGGATGCAACAAAATTAAACCAGAAAGTGGTAATATGCTGTCATCTACCATTACATCCTCGTGCGACGTCTGATGAAGCACTGTTGTGGAATTATGATGAAGTGATGGAAATAATACATCGGTACAATTGTGTAAAGGTGTGTTTGGCTGGGCATGAACATGAAGGTGGATACTTTGTGGACTCGTACGGTGTGCATCATCGGGTTTTTGAAGCGGCCTTGGAGTGTCCTCCAGGCACCGATGCTTATGGACATATCGATCTTTTTGACGATCGTTTGTTACTATCTGGTACGGATAGATTGAAGAGTCAAGAAATGGTTTTCAGTTAGTATGTATCGAAAAATTGTCGGGATAATTAAAAAAAACCTAGAGGTTTGGACTAATTACAAAAAAACCGAGACATGTTTCAAAATTACAAAAAACCCATCATTTCTGATTATGTCTTAAATTTTAAAAGGGTAACTTTAATATTTCCATAAATTTCATGGGGATTTTTGAAATGTTTTTTTTGCCTTATGAAGGGGGAAATGTAAGACGAACTAAGACGTTAAGTGGGGGGGTGTTGTAATTTTCAAAAAATCTCTGGGCTATTTTTGTAATTAGCCCGAACCTCGAGGTTTTTGTAATTATCCCAAAAATTGTCTGTTTGTAACTTCTGCTCTCGTCGTCCCATTTGCTGTTAAAAACCCGTTTGCATTTCAGAGCAGCGTAATCTATTCAGCAAGATGCCGTAAAGTTCAGAGTGGTCATTTATAGGTATTCGACCATTAAGTTGTCAACAATTGTTCTTACTTCTCACGGATTGAGCTGGTAATTCATCTCAAAATACATGAAATTTAATTGTTAGTCTTTACTTTTGCATTCTCTATTTTCTTAACAATTTAAAATTGTATGGTCTCTGTCATTATTCTCAAAATGTTTCTGCTATGAGCAAAAATAGTTGAGACTCGTCAGCATATTTGGTGTGCATTGAGACGTTCATTAATCATCTCTAGTCCTAGTTCCGACATATCTTGTTCTTTCATATCCATGTGAAAAACATGCTCGAGAAGGTGTTTGGCTGAGTTTATAAGCTCTCAAAATATCTTATAAGATGTTTTGTACCTTTAATAAAAGATCTAATTAGCTCAAAAAATAAGATTCTTTTTCTTTTTTGCGCTCAAAAAATAAGATATTAGGAGCTTGTTTTTAAAATATTGCGATCTTCCACCTTTTTTTTCAAAAGATCTTATTTAACAATCTCCTTTAATTTTGACTCTTCTAATTACAAAATCGTCATTACTAACATTTGAATAGCTCCATCATCTTATTTTATTCAAACACTTCAATAATTTATTTTTAAATAAGATCTAAAATCTGATAAGCTTCGAAAATATCTAATAGGATGTAGAGCGTACAAGAAATTTTAAATAAGCTTAGCGAAACCCTATAAATCATGTAAACTATATATATGCTGCTTGATTGATATTTCAGAGGTCAACTAGCATTGCTCAGCTTAATCAGCTTTAAGTTAAAAATGAAAAAAAACGAGAGATTATCTGGAGGCATTACCTTTTATTTAATCAGTGAATGATGTTCAACATACAATAGCACAGTACAATTTCTCCATGAATTGTAATCGATGTTTTATTTATATCTCTTTCTTGTAGTTTACTTGCATTTTCTATTCCTCCATCTATGTACCTCATGACGCTCACGTCTAGTAAATTATTCAACGGTTCTGCTTGGTTGATCCTGAGTTGGTCAACTAGCATATCTATGCAAGATTTTTCCCTTTTTTGTGTTCATATGAATAACAGCTTCTGTAGACTTTCGAAGTGTTTCCAAAAACTTTTGCTTTTAGAAGAAGTGATTTATTGTTGGTAGTATTTGCAAATATAAGCTAAAAGTTGGATATGTTAACAAAATGGTACGGTGAATAAGTTGTAAAAGTGTTCATTTGTGTGTAAAATTCAAACTAGAAGCATAATTAAAAATCTAAAGTACCGCCATCTGGTTTTAGATTATGATTAAATTATGCAGAATTGGAGTTTTCTAAGTGTTTGCAAACACTCCATCTAGCTGTTATTTAATTCCTGATAATATTTTACCTTGTAGCAGTGTGTCTAATTTTTCTCCATCCTTGCATAATTGATGTTGATGTATATCTCTTTCTTGAATTTTACTTTTGTTTTTATAAGATAAAACTTGTCTAGTTGACTTGCTAATTATTTGCATAACTATGAGGTGTATTTGAAATAATTAAACAGGTCGATGACAGTTTTCCAGGACTGAGCTTGATCCCCAAATTGTTGAAAGGTGTGATAATATTTAAATAATGTAACACAGATGATCATATTTATTATTATTTATTTCTGGTCAATAGTTGGTGCATTAACATTATCATTGACTTTAGGAATGTGCTATGCACCTTCTCACATTTCAATTTTAATTTGAAAATCCAGATATTCTTGATTAGACATCTAATTAAGTATCACTCTGGTTAGGGATTAGATTTCTGAACAGACTTTGGTTTTATAGATGTGAACATTGATTGGATTTTCTTCAAGTAAATAATGGTCTGTGAATTTCTGACCGTTGGTTTTTGTTACCTCTCCTTCCGAAAAATAGGCGAAATATATGTGGCTATGGAGCGACATTTTCATGTATGGATAATTACAAAAACTATCCCTAAGGTTTAACCTAATTACAAAAACTTGAATTATAACTCAAATTTACAAATCCTCTCTTTTTGAGGGGACAATTTGTAAAATAGGAATAAATGTCAAGGAAGTATTTGTAGTTTTAAAAGATAATTGGGTCTTTTTTTTAGTAATTAGGCTAAACCTTAGGGTAGTTTTTGTAATTAACCATGTTATGTATGCATTCTGATGCCTGAAATCTCTTTGAACTTCTTCATTCCATCTTACTTTATCATGCCCAGAAGTTCATCAAAATAGTATAGCACAAAGTAGATGGGAAAACCATTATGAGAGAAGAGCAATTATTTAACTTTATATTAAACCAAAGCTCTCATCCAACCTTTTACATCATACAACGGTTTCATAAACCAGACGAGCCTGGTAAGATAATGCTTCTTTGACATTGATAGATCACATGTTAACAGAAATCACATAAAAACTTCATCTAGCCAAATATAACATGTAAAAGAAACACACAACTTGCTATTACACGCCACGTAAATCATGAAAAAACCAGGAAATAATTAATGGAACGATGCTTCACTTTGTTTGGGACTTGCCCTTCCTCTTCTCCAGGAAGAAGAAAACGAACAACGACACAACAGAGAAAGCTGAGAAGCAAACTGAGGCGATGTCGAGCGACACGTGGCGGCCTGAGATAGCCAGGACGTCGAATAAGTTGGTGGTTTTTTCGGAATTGGTTGTCTGGCCGTAGGCGAGCTCTTTATCATGCGAGTCAAGTACGTAAGCCCTGATAAAATATGTGGCTGTTGGTATATCCTTCTCGACTGTCCATGTGAGGGTATTGTTAGAAGGTCTGTATGGCGTTTTAAGGATCTTGTGTTGACAGGTTTTATCCTTGTTCAAATGATCCTCGGTTTTTCTCCATGCGCGCTCCTCTTGGCTGATAGGTGCGTAGCAGAGCATGATTTTCACTGACTTGTATGATGAATCTGTTCCGGCTGGGAAGCTAGTGTTGTATGACCATGTTACCGTGATTTTGTCCTCCCCACCTTTCAAAACTGCAAAGTTTGTGTAGAGATGATATAGGGAGTGTTTGCAAACAATTAAAAAAGAAAGTGATTGCCAGCTTTTGATTGAATGATCAGGATTAATAAATAGTTTTTAGTGTTTTCAAATGTCAATTTTTGCTTTTGATTATGTATAATTTAATCAGAATCTAAAAGCAGGTGGAATGATATTTTGGGAGTGTTTGCAATAACGTCTGCTTTTATAAGAAGTGATTTATGGTATCATAAGTAAAAGCAGTTGAGAATAAGAAGTTGGTAGTGTTTGCAAATAGAATGAGAAGTTGAGAGTGTTTGGTGCAAAAATCGTAAAAGGGCTTATTTGTTTGCAAAGTTAAATCAGAAGTAGAGAAAAGCAGAGAAACACTTTTTGTGGTGATTGCAAACACTCCTTTTTGATTCCTGATTCTACTTGTGGTTTCATTTTGAAAATGATTTCAGTTAACTTAATCAACTTTGAGCTTCTATTTGAAAAATTAGACGATAGAGCCTAACTGAAAATAACTAGACTATAGAAAAAAAAGGTTATTTTCGCATGTTTTGGAGAAAGAACATATTACCTTGGCCCGTTTGAGGTGAACCGGTGACGATGAGAGTTCTCTGCAGAGACGAGAAGGAAACAGTTCCATTGCAAATGGCCACCAAATATGAAACCAAAATTAAAGCGACAAAGGAAGCCTTATTTGCCATTGATTGTTTGCTTTCTTGGATTAAAAGACTTCCAAACAATCTGGGAGAAAAGGTTAAAAGCTTTGGAATCTTACTGATTTATCTAATGTTGAAGATGGGCTAAAAGTTATGACTTTAGTTGCTTATATAGAGGACAAGACATGAGGCTTTTATTTAACCTTTATTTAGAAAAAATACAAGAATTGTATTATAGCGTAAGCGGGAAAAAGTCAAATACAACTGGCAATTTTTCTCTATTTAGTGTTAGTGATTTAACAAATAGATTACTTAAAATTGTGTTATTTTTAATGGGAAGTGGCCCGAAAGCATGTCCAGAGGATGGGGCAAGAATTTCTTAGCCGTTAGTTTTTGTGGTTGACTTAGCTTAATACATTCTTGGATAGTTGGATGAACTGGATATGTTGAAGAATCTCAACAAGAGTATCTCTCTGTATATTCAGTCTGACTTTGTATTTTGGTTTTCGTAGTTATTTTAGGGCAAATCCTGTTTTGGGTCCTTCAGAGTTCAGACAACAAACAAGAAACTCATTCCTGTTGCCCAAGGGTTGGCTCCTCTGCATTTGAAACTAAAAGTACTACATATATACACTTCCTGCTGGACGAATAATTGGAAGACAAAATAATTTTCGAAAGAAAGAAAACTTTTATTGATAATATGAAATTATGATTTAACAACTCGAAATAAAGGCCTAAAAAACATTTAAAGGGAGCCAAAAATCCTAAACAAATCTGAAATCCAAAAGGTAACAAAATCCTAAAAACCTAGGAAACTTAAATGGGCCATGCCTAAACGAAGAAATTTCAGTCTTGGACACCATGTCAGCAACAAACTTGTTGAATTTGAACTGTGTCGCCGTTTCCTTCAAGAAAAGGAGTTTTAATAGAAAGTCGAATGTCGTATCAAAAAGTTACGCCATTTATAATTGTTACTGTTTTACACTTCTTATTTCGATCCATTGCAGCCCAAAACACGTCATCGACTCATTCCACGTCACTTAAGCATATATTCCTTGTATACAATTATAAGATGTTAAAATTTGATTAAAGTTACTTTAAGTATTATAGTGAATATTAACATTTATGTGATAAATGGCTAGTAAGTCATCAAAGTGGCTTAGCTGCACGAAAATTAGACAATTAAATTAACTCTGTGTTATTGGATTGTTTATGATAAAACAATAAATGATAGTAGACTGAACAATTGAAATTAAATATATAATTGCTTGGAGGTAACCCAAAGGTGACCATTGCAAGTCTATAATATTAAAGAGATGCCATTAAAACATTCACATGTGTACATCCAAAGATAGCTTTCTTGTTTAACTGATGGATGTTATGGTTGTCTATTAAAGCATATTTATTTGGCAACAATTATATTATTTATGTATTTAAATATTGCCCAAAGGTAAACTTAAATGCATGCTTAAGGTCTTTATACATGAATTATTTTTAAGAGCTAGTCTCCTGTCAGACCGTCTAACGGATCTAGATCCGTTAGATGGGTCTAAATATCGTAGTTCAAGGAAGGTACAACTTCCACAACACGAAGATCAACTCAAACAAGCTAACAATCGCACAAATGTGTTATGGCAGCGAGCGATTGTCGTCGAGAGAAGACGTCGTCGAAACCCGAGCTATGGGGAATGATAACACGGTGGTAGTGGAAAATCTGGTAGACCGTATAGCCGAGACGGAGGTGCGGCTGGAGCGAGCCAGGGCACGGGAAGCCGAGCTGAGCCGTCGTCTGGACGAGATGAAGAAGTTCGTGCTCCTGATGGAGATCCTCGAGACCTACCTCAGGCGCTGATACAGAGAGCAACAGGGATATTTATCTGGGCGCCATTTTTGTTTTTGCTAATCGATGCAATATCTAATTTGCTAACGTAAATCTTTCGACTTTTTCTGTTTGCAGTTGTTCCTTGGAGTCCTTTACTCATTCATCCCGTTAGATTTCCTCTGAATAGGTACTTCAATATGATTTGCTTCCTTTAAGGACCAACCATTATGATCACCTAGTTTTCTAACCCTCTTATACGTCTGCACATCCAAACAAAAATTTAAAAACAATCTTATGTTCTACAAGTCATCGAAACATCATAGATGTGTTCGACTACTCTGCTTTTGCTCTCTCGTTCGTTTTGCTCTGCAAGCAAACAGATGGCAAACAACACAATTTTGCCGGATAATTACACGTTTTCGTTTATTTTCCGGGCTTGCGCTGAAATCAATCAACTAATACATCATAGAGATGGTGATTACATTGAAAATCAAGTTGTGCCTTCATGATTTGGGAATGAGAATTTATAAGAAAAACGAATAGAAAATACTAAATGATACAAGTATTAGTAGCAATACTTTTATGCAAAAATACTAATACATTTTATAAGAAAAACTGCAGAACTACTAAAATACTTTCTAGGAAATTACTAATACTTTTTCGAGAAACTACTAATACTTTTCCGAGGGACAACTAATACATTTCGGGAGAAAATTTTAATTATATTTAGGGAAACTACTAAAATACTCTCCAAGGAACTACTAATACTTTTTCGATGAACTACTAATACTTTTTGAGGATCGCTAATACATTTCGGGAGTATATTAAGGAGAAATACTAAAATACTCTCCAGGTAACTACTAATACATTTCGGAAGAACTGTTAATACTTTTTAGAAGGACGACTAATACTTTTCAGAAGGACTGTTAATACATTCTGGAGAAAAATTTAATTATATTCATGGAAACTACTAAAATACTCTCTAGGGAACTACTAATACTTTTTCGAGGAACTACTAATACTTTTTTGAGGGACTGCTAATACATTTCGGAAGTATATTTAGGAGAAATACTAAAATTCTCTTCAGGGAACTACTAATACATTTCACAAGAACTACTAATACTTTTTAGAAGGACGGCTAATACTTTTCAGAAGGACTGTTAATACATTTTGGGAGAAAAATTTAATTATATTCATGGAAACTACTAAAATACTCTCCACGGATCTACTAATACTTTTTCGAGGAACTACTAATACTCTTTTGAGGGACTCCTAATACATTTCGGGAGTATATTCATGAGAAATACTAAAATACTCTTCAGGGAACTACTAATACATTTCAGAAGAACTGCTAATACGTTTTAGAAGGACGGCTAATACGTTTTTGGGAACTACAATAATTTTTCGAAAAAAAATAATACTTGTATTTTCAGGATCTTAGTGAAAATATTTAAAATATGTGTGTTTAGAAATACATTGACATGGCCTAAACTAAATTATTTTATCTAAATCATATATAAAATGAACAAGATAAATAACCACCCACATAAATGGGTAAAACTTGCAAAAAGAAGTCATATAATTAATGCAACAATCAGAACTTTCTCAAATTGAAAGCAATGGGGGCCCACCCCCAAGGCCCATGCCTATAGGAGGCATCAGGATGCTGTTAATGACGTGCGGAATCCCGCATGCAACTAATATTGAATTATTTGAATTTGGGTTGGATCCGTCTGACGACTTTTGACCCGTCAGACGGTCTGACAGAAGTTTTTGTCTATTTTTAATCAATTAAAGTTAACTAAATACGCTAATAGGTAAGAATGTATAAATGGTTTGTAGATTCTTTGAACCTCTTCGCATTAGAAAATAGGGTCGTGAAGTTCAACAGGTTGAACTATGTTGATTGGTCCGACAGATCTAGTTTATGTTGAATGTTATTGATTTGGATTGACTACATTGACTGACAAAAGACCCACTAGGGGTGGCAATCTCCAACACAACATGAAAACACGATCCGAATCTAGCACGATAAAAGTAGGTTAGAGTCGACCCATTTATTATTCGGGTCATAATCGTGTTAGACCCAATTAACCCAAATAATGAATGAGTCGATTTCGGGTTGACCCAAAATGACCCACCGAACCCGTTTAACGTGTTTGAAGAAGAAAATTCTAATCAATTCTACTTTGGTATTTGGTGAGTTAAGTAATTGTCTTTTTATTAATACTAGTAAGGTGCACGTCGTTGCACGTGAACTATATAATTTTACTAATTTAATTAAAAGTATATTATTGAGATAATTTAATTTAATTTATTTTAATTATAGATATCGTTCATTACATACAATGAAGCTTAAAAACTTGTAATATATGAATTAAGTTTTAATAGGACATAGTGAAGACATTGTGGTTAAGAATCTCATGCCAAAGAATTTAAATGAGACTATCATAGAACCACGATGGCTTTATTGAAATTGCATGTAGAAAACCTTCACATTGTGGAACACAATCCACTTTAATCTTGGCAATTGTGCAACTAATTGATGAAAGAAAATAAAACATGACCTATATCATAATGTAAACTTCAACTTTGGAAAAACATTCGTCAATTCAATGTTGTTCCTAAATTTTGATTTGCAAAACCATTTAAAATAGGTCCCTGATTTTTATTTTTTTACAATAAGAGAAGAAATTTGTCTTGTGAGTCGCATAAAGTTTTAGCACTTATTTTATTTTGGTAATTGTAGTTGTCTACTTCTTTCTTGATTTTGACAAATTTTTGCACATTAGTTTTTGATATTTTAAAGATTGTCCTCATCATCATTTGAAATTTGGACCTCGCTAACATTTTTGTATGTCGACATTTTTCATTTATCACCTTATTTTCCCATTTCATATATCCGCATTCGTTGCTCGAGAATGTTTGGTAGATGCACTTGAGGTTGGGTTAGAAACATGATCGATGAATTAAGCAACATATGATGTAAGTTTCTACTTTGCTTAGTCTTATTTTTTTTTTTTTTTTTCTTTTTGTCGTTCTTTTTTTTTTTTGAAGTACAATGGGGATAGTAGGGAGAGAACACACACTTATGTAAACTTTGGCATTGTCGATACTTCCTTAATTTGCACTTGTTGCATTTATATGTTTCTTGATTGACTGGACGGCTCAAAGAAAGAATCATAGTGCAAATAATTGTTGTTCGTGCATTTGAACAAGTTATGTTCACAATATCTTGTGAGTTGGTGAATGTCTATAAGAAATGTGACCAGTTCTCTATCCGCCACCGTTAGCAAACAACAAACCAAAAAAATTATGACCATTTGTATCGCAGATTCCTACTATAGATAGATTTGGTGTCACATATTTATCATCAAGGGTATGATCAACCATCTAAAATTAATAAGTAGATAGAAATGTGAAAATGACTATTGTTGGCTAACGAAATATATCGATTCTCCTATTTCGTTGCAGTGATATACTATTGTTAGTGTTAGGAGAATACATGTCAAAGTTTTAAGACATTTAATTAATAGGATTATTGAATTTTTAGTTCCTGAACTATAAGCACTTTGCCGGGTTGGTACCGCACATTTACGATTAACCAATTCAGTACCCAGACTTATTGGATACGATAAATTGGATTTTCGTTGAAGATTCACCATTTAGATAGTCATACTTTGGAATTCGCATATCTAATGAATGGCAACAGTAAATCGAATACTTTTTGCAATTGTGTTGCCAAACTAAAATTTTAACAGCACACCAGATGGACGGTTTTGTCATTTGTATTCCAGAAAATATTGTTAGATAATAGTGTGGTTATTAGATCAATTATAGCATGATGAAAATATGGGGTTTGCTTTCGGGTTAACTTAATTTTATTTGCCTTGATAGTTAAAGGGCCGGGTCCAAATGCAAGTGAGCATATCAATATTTTGTCAAGGGTCATAGGCTGACCATTTCAGTAATGCACAAGTAGTTGAAGCAGCACTTCGATATTAATATAACTATGCAATCTTTTGTTTTCATGTGTAAAATGCCCCATTGATGTATTGATATTAATTCCAAGCAAAAAGGTAATCAAATTTATTACTACGATAATGGAAAATTACACTTCCACATATTTATGTTCCGAATAATTTGCGTGTTGTTACCTTCTCAGTCATAAGAGGCCATCCAATTTCAAACAATACTATTCATCTACAAAAAAATTGAATAAAAAAAACTTATCATGTGTATAAGCCCTTCAAATGTTTATGAAACACACCTGAAAATTCAATATGTAATACGCCATATTCCACATCCAATGCCACTCCAAACATCAGCATGAATCTCATATCACAATCCACCACAATATCAGATGAAACATATTTTTGCAAGCTAAAGACGAATATAAGATCAAACATTCGTAATCAAGAAAGATAGAAAGGATAAATAATCATTCTAACGGAAAATAATACACTCCAAGCCTCTTGAGTTCTTCTAAAAGCAAGTAATAAAAAACAAAGAGCCCAAAAGCTACCTAAGTGTCATATACGATTCTAATTTTAAATAAGAGCAACATTAAGTATTATTTCACATTGCCTTTTCTCATTCCTATTTTTTTTCTTCCTAATTGGTGAGCTATGAATTATAATCATTATCCTATCATTATACATTGATGTTGCAATGGTGGAACTTGAATGAGTTTAAACAATGGCATGTTTGTTGAATTTAATTTGTAATTCTCAAGAGTCATGTTCTAGATTCATCTAGGAGTATTGTTCTAGTTGGTCAAAAATACATTTACCTATGCTTTGTAATCAGCAAAACTAATTAAGTGGAAGAGTCTAGATTCAAGCATGATTCTATAAAAAGACTCACTTAAGCACTTCTTATGTAATCAAAAAATTTATCCTAATAAAACATCTTAGAACAACAACTCTTCTCTTCCGCTGTGCCAACAAATTTGGCATCAGAGTCATTTAAAACTGAGAGACAGACAGAAACAAAAAGAAGTAAAAAAAGAAGCAGCAAAATAAAAAGGAGAAAAAAACGTTCAGCCAATTATATAGCAGCAAATAGTAGCCTCCAAAGCATTTGGCAGTAGCCTTTTTTAAAAATTATTTAGCCCATAACCCACCAATTCCTTCACAATCATTTTTGTATGCATTGTCCACCTCTTAAAGAAATATTGAAAAAGGTGCTTGTTCTCTTTCACATATTTCCTTCTGGATTTTTTTTGGTGGGTCAAGCATATTGTTTCTTTGGAGATAAGTCTCGGTCCAGACTATTCAGTCCTACTGATTTTCTGAAGCAACGACAAGAATACCCGATGGCTGGAAATTCAAGTCTCACTATGTTCAAATATTCTCCAAGTGAAGTACCAATTTTCGAAGGCGAACATTATGATTATTGGAGCAGTGAAATGAGAGACTTCTTCATCTCTCATGATCTTTGGGATATAATCGAAAAATCTTATGACGAACCCCCTGAAAGCGGAAGTTCTACGAGCTGGAGTGAATCAAAGCAGAAGGAGTTCAATGAAAACCAGAGGAAGGATAACACCGCTCTTCGCTACATTAAGCAAGGGGTAAGCAAGTCGATATACCCCCGTATTTTCAATAAGAAAAAGGCAAAAGATGCTTGGGAAGTTTTGCGAAAGAGTTCCAAGGGAATGATAAAGTAGTCTCCATAAAATTGCAATTTTTATGGAGAGATTTTGATACTTTGTTGATGTGAAAAATCTTATTGAAAGTTTTTGACAAAATTCTCATATTGTGAATCTGATTGAAAGTCTTGGTGACAACATTCCACCTAAATATGATCATTGTGTGGCAGCCATAGAAGAAGAGAAAGATCTCTCGAAAATGACGAAGCATGAATTGATGAGTTCCTTGCAAGCACATGAGCAAAGGATTAATAGATCGTCTAATCAGTCCTTGGAGCAAGCATTTCAATCAAGTGTTTATATTTCAGAAAGATCACGCGGCAATTCGCAACAAAGAAAGGGCAATTTTCGGAAAATCACTTTAGACAAAATCGTCAAAATAAGAAAGATGATCATGAAAAGAATTTTGAAGAAAAGAAGGAGCAACCTCAAAAATTCAAAGATACCATATTGCATCATTTTCCGAAAGACCAACCACAATTCCAAAGATTGTCGATATAGATGTAAAAGATGCATAATCCCTAATCATTCACAAAGGGATTGGCATCAAAAAAGAAAACACGGAAGCTAACTTTACGAAGGAGGAAGACTCGAAAATTTGTTCTATACAATCATAAATGCGTAACTTGAGCCTTCCAATGTTTGGTATTTGGATAGCGGTTGTAGCAACCATATGACGGGAAATCGAAATCTTTTCGAGCAACTTGATTCTGGATGCGGCTCTCAAGTAAAGCTTGGTGATGGAAATATTCAAAATGCAGAAGGAAAAGGAACCATCAGTGTCTACACCAAAAGAGGTAACAAGAAGTTTATTCATGATGTTCTTTACGTGCCTAAATTAACTCAAAATCTTTCGAGTGTTGGACAACTCATGCAAAATGGGTATTCTGTCACATTTGATGATGGAAAAGGCACTATATTTGATAAGAAAAATAGTGCAGTTGTTGCTGAAATTCAAATGAACATAAAGAAGGTATTCCCTTTTTATCATGCCATCCGGAAATTAATTTACCTTTAATTCTGAATCCATGAATGTGTCCGCTTTATGGCATTTGAGATATGGTCATTTGAACACAAACGGACTCCGCACTCTCAAGCAAAAGAAAATAGTTAAAGGGCTTCCTGATATTAAAAATGAAGATCATATTTGTGAAGGTTGCGTTTATGGAAAAATACATCGTTTACCTTTTCCAAAAACATCTTGGCCGGCAAAGAAACCTTTGAATTGTGCGAACTCCGTCTTTGAACGGTAAACGGTATTTTATTCTATTTATTGACGATTATAGCCGGATGATGTGAGTATTCTTTCTTCATGAGAAATCAGAAGCTTTTTCAATATTTCTCCAATTCAAAGCAATGGCAGAAAAGGAAAGTGGTTTCAAAATGAAGATGATCCGAACGGATCGCGAAGGGGAGTTCATAAGCTCTCCATTTCTAAAATATTTCAAGGAAAATGGTATTCAAAGGCAACTCACAGTCAACCGAAGCCCTCAACAGAACGGAGTTGCTGAAAGAAAAAATCGCACGGTGGTCGAAATGGCAAGAAGCATGTTGAAAGGGAAAAAATTACCAAACAATTTATGGGCAGAAGCTATGAATAGTGATGTTTATTTACTAAACATATCGCCGACAAAAGCAGTCCAAAATCAGACTCCATTTGAAGCTTGGAATCAACGTAAGCCTGTTATTGATCACTTGAGAATTTTTGGTGCATCGCTTACGCTCATATCCCTGCAGAACGACGAGAAAAATATGACAAGAAGGGAGAAAAATTTATTTTCATTGGCTACAGTGACAAATCAAAAGGATACATATTGCTCAATCCAATCTCCGATCAACTTATAATCTCAAGAGATGTAATTTTTGATGAAAGTGCAGTATGGGAGTGGAAGATGCCAAATGAAGCACCTTATTTAAATGCATAATTTACCGAGCCACTTTCAACACAAGGAGTATTTCAAGAGCCAAGTACCTCATCAGCTCCTCAAAAAACATCGACCTCAAGTTATGAAAGTCCGGTGAAAAAATTCAGATCGCTGAAAGATATTTATGAGAACTGCGATGTTGCATTTTTCTCGTGAACCACGAGATTTTCAAGAAGCGCAAGGGAGCAAATTTGGATTGACGAAATGAAAGAAGAAATTAATATGATTGAAAAAAACAAAACTTGGGAGCTCGTGGACTTGTCCAACAAAAAGGATGTCATTGGCTTGAAGTGGATTTACAAAACCAAGTTTAATGAAGATGGTTCGGTTAAAAAATATAAAGCGCGTCTGGTTGCAAAGGGATATTCCCAACAGGCCAGTATTGATTTCAACAAAACATTTGCCCAAGTTGCGAGAATTGAAACAATCTGGACTGCACTTGCTATTGCAGCAAATTTTGAGTTAAAGTTTACCAGCTAGACGTAAAGTCTGCATTTTTTAACAGAGAACTTGAGCAGGAAATTTACGTTGAGCAACCGCAAGGGTTTGTGGTAAAAGAAAGTGAAGATAAAGTGTATCGGCTTCGAAAAGCTCTATATGGGCTTAAGGAAGTGCCTCGAGCGTGGAATAATAAAATTGATGAATTTTTTCGTCAAAGTGGTTTTCAAAAACGTCCCTATGAACCATCACTCTACACCAAGAAAAATGGTTCGGATTTTCTTGTGATATGTTTATACGTTGATGACTTGATCTATTTTGGGACAAACGGAAAAAAAAGTTGAAGATTTCAAGAAGCAAATGATGAGCAAGTTCGAGATGATCGACCTCGGTATGATGAGATATTTTTGGGAATTCAAGTTGTGCAAGGTAAAGGGAGAAGTTTTCTTTCACAAGAAAAATATATCAAAAATTTGTTGGAAATGTTTCACATGGAAAAGTGCAAACCCATTTCAACCCCGATGATGTTCAATGAAAAATTGCGAGAAAAGGATGGCGCTTATCAGCGGATGCTTCGCTCTTGTGAGTCTAGTGGGTTCTCTCGATTTATGTTACCCATACTAGACCGATATAGCTTTCGCCGTAAGCGTTGTTTCGGTATATGACTAATCCAAGTAAAAGTCATTTCACAACAAGAAAGAGGATACTTCGTTATCTTTAGGGGACAAAGAAGCAAGGGATTTTATATGAAAAAGATGATGAGTGCAAATTACTCGGTTATTCAGACAAAGTGATTGGCCCGGATCGGTTGACGATCGAAAAAGCACATCGGGCTATATTTTTCGCTTTGGCACGAATATAATCTCTTGGAGTTCAAAAAACAAAAACTATTGCTTTGTCATCCTCTAAAGCGAGAATACGCAGCAATTCATCGATGCTTCATGTCAAGCGGTTTGGTTGCGAAGATTGTTGGAAGATTTGCAATTAAAGCAAGACGGAGCTACCACAATTTTTTGTGATAATAAGTCCGCTATTTTAATGACAAAGAATCCCGTGTTTCATGCCCGTTCAAAACACATAGAGCTTCGTCATCACTTTGTACGAGACTTGGTTGGAAAGGAAGATATAAATATTGACTTCAAAGACAAGTGAACAACCGCGAGATATTCTTACCAAGGCCGTCACTTTTGAGAAGTTTGAGAAGCATAAGAGTCGTGTGAAACTTACAAATTAAGCAAGGGTGTTGAAATTAATTTGTAATTCTTAAGAGTCATGTTCTAGATTCATCTAGAGTATTGTTCTAGTTGGTCAAAAATACATTTACCTATGCTTTGTAATCAACAAAACTAATTAAGTGGAAGAGTCTAGATTCAAGCATGAGTCTATAAAAAGACTCACTTAAGCACTTCTTATGTAATCGTAAAATTTATCCTAATAAAACATCTTAGAGCAAAGAACTCTTCTCTTCCGCTGTGCCAACATGTTATCTTGTAATCCATTTACAATGAAACAATAACTAAAAGAGAACTTAAGAATGTATTGGTGTTTCGGTGCAATATTAATCTGTAGCATATTTTTATTAAAAGAAAAAATTACTTCGATATCATAAGTCACAAAATTGACATTAACAAGTTCATGGCTTTCTACATAAGTAGAAGGTTTTATTATTGTGAGACAAATAATCACAGATAACCTCATATCTCCTTAGTATGGCTTCTTATCATGTTCCTACATGAGCTTCGATCAAAGATCGTGGACATCTTTTACCTGTCCAAAGCCAATTAAAAAAACATAAATTCCTTATATTATGAATATATTAAATCGAAATCTCAACTCTTATTTCATAAACAAAAAGAACTCCAGTTATTGTACAACAAAAAGGACGAAAGATTCGCCATTGATCCTCCTCCTTGCACTTATTACTAATCATTTTCTCAATTAATTAAGTGTAATAATAAAACATGATTGTTGGATCAAAAAGGATTAGGAAAACACAAGAAGGTTCATGATACGAGAGAGATGGAGAAAAGGTCGAACCTTACGTGCAAGTGTTTTCTTCACCAATCCTTCTCTAACATATGGATATGAAAGCACATTTACAAGTGAAACATTCACTGCCTTCTGTTGCAATTTGGAAATTGTAGTAAGAACAATTATCAAAATCATATTTCTTTTTGGCATTATCACTATATAAAGCAGCAATCAAATCTAGGGGTACCTACAAAAAATTTACTTGAGGTTAATCTAATTAAAAAAAACTCAACTATCTTTCAAAATAACAAATATTCCCTTGATATTTATTTCTATTTTAAAATTGCAGCCTCAATAGGAGGATAATTGTTAAGAAAATACAAACCTCGAGGAGACGTTTGTAATGCCTTAAGGGGGATTTGTAATTTTGAAAGATGAATGTTTTTTTGTAATTAGATCAAACTTTAGGGGTAGTTTCTGTAATCATCCCTTATATTTATAGACTTAAAAATGATTGTTTTGACCTTTTCACATAACGTGCATTAATTGCCAAAAGGTTTCTCTCCATGCTCAACTAACACCTTGGCCTTGGCAGCGATTTATTTATCCACCCAGTCCTCAACCAAGTCACTAAAGATCACATAAATATGGAGCAAACATTTATGAACTATGTGTGTGAGCGCTAAGAGGGAGTTTTTCTGTGTAGAAACGTAATTTTGAACTTTTGAAAGTAGTACATATATACTTTTACCTGGATTTGTGACATGGTGGCCTACCACAACTCCATAAAACGTATTTTAACATTTATGACCTGTTTTAAATAAATTCCAGCTTCCTTTTACCATGTTGCTTACCAAACCACTTCGCAACAACAACAATTTCTAGGCTCTTGAAGCCACACCTATTAATGATTGCACTGGCATGTCAATCAATTCAAAGCTTAGATTCTAATTTGAGAGTGTTATTTTACAGATTAATGCCATGAACGATAAGAGTACACCAAACCGTGCTTTTAGATAGAAACAATCTCTATCTCTACATCTCTAAAAGCACGAATGTTTCTGCAAAAATATGATTGGACAAAAATACCCTCACTTAAAAATATTTAGTTATTAACTTGAAATGATGAAATTGTAATTGACATGACTTTTTATGGATTTCTCAAAGGTTGAATCTTTTCGTTTCCCCTTTATTCAATATCCTCCATAATACTTTGCTTTCAAGGAGACTTTATGTGGGTTTCTCAACGGGCTTCAGTTTCCTTCATCATACTTCACTTGGGAGGAGAAGAATACTGGGAGACAGAGAAGTGAGCGAGAGACAGAACCAGGCTTCTGGTTAGTTTCTCTGTTTTACGTCTTCTTTCTCATGTATGGTTTTTTTCTTTATTAATTGTGAAAGAATTCAAGGGTCGAATTCTTAAGTTTGCAGTGAGTGTTGTGCAGAGTGTTGGCAACACCTCTAGGTGTCACCCAGCGGAAACTTGTGTTTTTCAGATTCTTTGTTTATTTTATCAATTAAGAAAAATAACCAACGCATAAAAATGAGATTGAACACAGGAAATAAAAATTTGCACAAGTATAAAAATACTTGTGCGGCACCACTAAGGCAAAAACAATGAAGTAGAATGTTGATTACACAAAATAAAGAACAAGACAAAGACTTCCCTATTACACTTGATCTTTCTACTCAACCTTCTACCGTAAACAGAAGAGAACAACTATAACCTATCCCAGATTACAGATCATCTCTCAAAACTACCAAGAAGAAATAACTGTCAAGAGGTGTTGTGAAAGGTGACGTCAACACCTGTCGGACACACTTGGCACCTCTCCATCTTCTTGTGAAAAACTTGGACTCTTTTGTGATAAACTCTGATCTTTTGCTCTGGAATCTGTGTCCAACTTTGTGCAATCTCCTTGCCCTTTATAGAACGGCCACATCACACAAAATAGGTCATACAACCAACTTTCAAGTTAAGGGGTTAGTGGGAGATTGAGAGATGTTGGTTCCTTGAAAGTAGGACACAATCCCCACTATCTCTCAACTCCCAAACAGCCGACCTATATCTTCAAATCCACGTAATTGGGCCTGCAAATTATTAGTATATTTTTGTTCTAGAAAATTGGCAAAATAACAAGATAAAAACTTTTTAAAATTATTAGAGTTTTGACTCAAAAAGTCAACTCTAACAGATTGTTTTTTTTCTTCATGTTTAACTAATGTTATCTCATACTTCTCTCATCCATATTTACAGTATTAATTTAATTTTCCTATCAGTGGCCGAAGTCAAAGCGGCAAAAACAAACCAAATATATCTAGTCGAGGAAACACATGCAAGGGAACTAGATCAACCTTAAAATCAATTTAAATGGATGAAGGCATGGAAATCTGATTGAATTAGTACTTTCTCTCTCTATTCCATACCTTTTATTTTTGCAGATTTTGTTTGGTTCCATTTGTCCACATTTGCATATTTTCTTTTTAAATATTGTGTAATATTAGTTTCTCAATTTATTTCTTTAATCCGTTTGATTGACTCTATTTGTCTCATTTTTATCTCTAATTATCAATTGAAAGTACTATTAATTGTTTTTTATTATCAATTACCATTAAAGCCTATGCAGAATGAGAAGAAACAAATGAGTTGGAAGAACTTTTAGCCTGCTAGGGCCATAATAATTGTAAGTTGAGTGTCATTTAAGAAACAAAAAACAGAATACAAAATTGTGCTACCTAATAACTTTGGCGTGCCGTCACCTATAGGTCTCCACGGGTGAATTAAAGATAATTTTGGGTCTGCTACTCTGCTTTTGTGATTTATTGATTTGTGCCGACCAGATGCAAACATATCCAATCCATTCTTTGAAAACACATGAACCAAGAATATAAACTTTTATCCATGGGTGAATTGAAAAAGATAATTTTGGGTCTACAGATATGATTTATTATTCTGTATAGTCATATACATTTTTCATTCTCTAACAACACATGCACCAAGTATATAAGCACTTCATTCTCTAAAAATACCGCCAAAACGTGAAACAAGAAAAAATGAAAGATGAAGATTGAAGAGCCAGAAATAGTTTATTCTTTGAGCGAATTTGGTGATAAAAACATGTATTCACAACGTACAACCTTTCAAGAAATCCAGGCAGATCGGTTTCTTTTTGTAATTCCTTAAATTCGACTGATCGGGCTACTAGATTTTCCATTAATCTTTATTCGTTGTGATCATACATTATTTTGTAGAAGTTTCCGGTAAATTTTTTTTTCCTCACCAACAGTCTTTTGATTATATGGTTCTTTTTTCTTTTTTCATTTTTGGTTCCATTGTTATTTTTGAAAATTCCAAAGAGGTCTGCGTGAAAAACTTGAGTAATCTGATCAGGTATGGGTTGTGATAATGATAGCTTAATTTGACCCATTTGGTTTGATAACCAAGTGTTATCCAATGGAATTCTTCGGGTTTTTTGGTTTGCTTGATTAATTCTTCTAAATTATTGTAGATTAATTATATTCTGTCACATGAATTCATGTAATCGTACTCAAATAATAATGTTTTAGTGAGTATGTGTTTCGTGATTATAGCTTTTTAAGTAAATACTTTGTTGTTCAACTTGTCCTTTACTTGAACAGGATATATGTATGTGAATTCCCCAGTTGGCTCACTTACATCTAGCTGTTAATATATCTTGTTCAATATTTCATATTTTTGGTAGCAGAGTTTACATCTTATTTGAATATTTTCCTATTTTAGGTATGTCTATATTTGATATTGCGAGGCATATAAGGCCTGATGTTTCAACTGCATGCATTGGGGTAGCTGCTAGGTGAGAACAAGACTGGTTTTGCGTAATTTGCTGTAAATTATGGTAGAATTTTTTACAAAACTTGGATCCTGTTTTTCTTTTGAATGGAGTATCTTACCCATGAATAAATCAATGCTGCAACTTCATATTATAGTATTTAATAAATAGATATTTTTAGCTTATGGCTACTGTTTTTTCTTAGATTATATGATGATGTTGTTGTTGTCTTTCTTTTCTTGGGGTGTAGGTTGTTGTTCCAGCTTGCACCACATAATTATTTTTTACCTCTCGGTAAGAAAGGGATCTGCCCCACGCTTTCAAGTTATGTTTCACGTTGGAATCCATAAGGTAAGAATTGAGAACTCAACAGATCATTTTATCCAATTGGATTGGTGATATTTTTGCTTAATGTGTTTCACAATCGTTATTTCTTGAAAAAGTTCTTCTCAAGGGTTTTCATCAGAATTCCTTATTATTCTCAATTTTTTTTCCTTCTTTCAAATTAATTCTCAAAAACCCATTCATCTTGTCAACCCCCACAAATGATACAATATCATCATTCGAATATACCGCTACAACATTACCCAAATTGGACAAATTGGAAGTGTTTTACATACAAGAACAAATAGGGACGTCACTCGTCCATTAGTATATCAAGAATTGTTTCAAGACTTTGAGGTTAGGAGAAATGGAGAATGTGCGGTGGTTCATGAAGGGGGACGATGATCTTTGTATTTGTGACGAATAATTTGGTGAGGATTTTAAACAAGTATGATAATAATAATTATTATTGTATTCGAAGCTTGAGTGAAAGCCATTTGCAGAACATATATTTTTCTTTATGGGAGGGCTTATAGGGGTGGAGGCTTTTTTTATAAGCTGTCATTTGATTGTACATGATAGATGTATTTAGAGGTACCTTGGATTGTACAGGCCTGATGATGGAATGCAGGCTTGTATGGTTGAACTCGGCCTTCTACTCACTAAAGAACGTGCCTCTTCTTTTTTTCCTATGCATTTGTTTTTGGGTGCTACTGTTTTCTTTATATTCCCTGTGCTGTTTGCATTTATCTGTTTTTGTGGTGAGACTTTTTTCTGATATGCATTTGTCTGGTGTATTCATCCCCAGATTTTAAAGTTTACCTGCAATCGTAGATTAAGATTTATTCCACAATTAAGAATGCGATTGTTGTGGAGGTGTTCAGATGCTAAGGAATGGCAACGCAACAGAGTTCCAGCGAGATTCTGGAGCAGATTAAGATTGCCAGTTTGCCAAGAAATTCAATTCAAGAATGTTTCTCTGCTTTTGATTTAGATGTATACACGTTTTCAACTATTCTAAATTTTAGTCTATCCAGTGCATATGTTGTCTGTCGTTATAAGTTGTGAATTTGGAGATGGTTTTGTAAGAACAAAATTGTTGAATTTTGTATAATCTTTCCACAAATATAGTGTAATTTTTGTTGTGAAATATTGGTTAAAATGAAAATAAGAATAAAAGGAATTTAACTTGCAACACAAAATTTATTATTTCTATTCCTTCAAGTTGGGAAAAATTTCATGAAAGAGAACTTTATCACATGTTCAATATCATTGTTGCTTGAATATAATTTGGACAGTCTTTACTGGTTTTAGATTATCCTTTCATATTCTTAGACACAAACATTTGATTCTAAAAAACGTGATTAGCATTGTTTTTTTTCTCTCTCCTATTGTTTACTGCCCGCTCTTATCAATTAGGATAGCCAAACCACATGTTTATTTATTTTAGTCCTGATATGATGTTCCATCTTTTTCTTTCATTCTGATGTAATTTCTAGCTTATAGTTCTTTACTTGAAAAAAGTGACTTTTCTTGCTCTTGCTTATTAGTATGTCATTATCATTCTAATGATTTTTCTTGAAGATGTTGCTTTAATGTATATATTTACGGCTTCATGTTAAAGGGGTAGATTCTGTTAAACTAATCTAATGGTGGATTGTGTAAAGAGGTGGCTCGATTTGAATGTTTTGGTTTAAAAATGTCATTATGCAAGAAACATTCTCATGACTGAGATATGGTTGGTTTTAATTTATGGTATGTATATTTGTTGAGAATGCTCTTGATTTCTTGATTTCCATGGCCGTTAATTATGAAATATTTTTCGAAAGTTCCATTTTTATTTTATCTTTAAAAAGTAGTATATTCTATTGTTAAAGAAATATAATTAGGACAATTTTAATTCCAAGGAAGTAATTTTCACGGAGAAGAATTTGTGAGTAACTAACATGTTATTTTTCTTGAAGATAAGATACATTATTGGTCACATATTTTCGGTGGTGAGATTTGATGTGGAAGAGTTCCGTATGTTGTAATATTTGACAATTGTACGATGTTTCACGTATAATTCTTATGAGCATGTTTGTATACTTAACTTATATTTCTTTGATTTAGATCTCATTAAGGATAACAATTTGACCCGCCATTTTTATGACCGCCCGCCCCACCCGTTTGGGTCACACCGCCCATGATGACCCATGGCGGGCGGGCGTGACTAGGTATCACCTCTGCCCCGCCCTGCCTCGCCCCACCCCCGAAAAGAGTAAGAAAGAAAAATGAGTCATATATATTTTTGTTTGAACAATCATTTGTTTTTGAATGAAAACATGACAAGGACAAAAAAAAGTGGGAGTGAGTGTCTATTTAAGTTTAGGCAGGTTTTCGTGCCCAATTAATATCCCTTGTCTCTGATTTGTCTTTGAATGGAGTTTAAGCGATATTATGGGTTCCCTAAAAACTAAAAAATTTATATTTAATGATATAAAATTACTATGAGTTTTCCTTTTCTAACTTGTCCTTTAATTTTATTTGGTTTCCATCCAATTGTGAGAAGGCGGAGATGAGAAAGCTATGTATTTCTATCATTATGAAAAATGGAGATTGAGAAGGATATTTTTACTCTAATCGGATCAAAGACAACAAGGAAGCATAAGAAAAAAACTTATATTTATTGTTTTTACAATTCAAATCCTAGGAGCAACATTAAATTGGAAGAATGATTTGTTATTGCTAAAGTATGCTCTATGTTATTGGCAATGTCTTGTTTTTTGTCCTTCAAGATAGACAATCAACAAAAGAGTAAAGTGGATTGTGTATTACACTATTTGAGAATTGTTTACACGCTTTACATAAAAATTCTCTATTTGATAAAGTTACATGACAATTTCATTTAAATTCCTTGCATGAGTTTTTAAATTCATCTTTGTTTTCACTATGTTTCCCCTTTCAAAAATTATTCAGAAAATACAAGTTTTTAATCATCCGAATTTTCGTTTATTGTATGAAATGAACAAGATCTTTAATAAATCTAATGTGAATTAAGTTATATTATAAATTATTTTAATAAAGTAAAATTATATGGTTCACGTGCAACGCACGCACATTACTAGTTTATTTAAAAACATAAATCTTACCCTTCCTTTGGCAACTGAATGTATGAAGCTTTGTATTACCCTCAAGTGGAACCAAGTGATCGATCCAACCTTCACAAATCCAAAACAGAATACTAAGAAATCTTCATTCCTCACTGTGGTTGATTGAAAAATGAATAATAGTTCAATTTTACATCCAAAACAAAACGTCTTTAAGGTAACCATATACATAGAATACTTAGAGGAATAGAAACACTGTGAATATACACCTCTCAATCATTAACTTCATGTAATCATTTCAAAATAAACAATGAACATTTTGATTCTTTTCGTATATAACATACTAAAATAAACAATAAACAAGGAAAAGGAAAAGAAAAAGGAAAAGTCCATAGCATAGATTGTGCATAAAGGCCATCATACCCAAGTTTAATAATTTAAAGAATACCTCTGTGTTATATTTCATAACTAGAAACATTTTGATACGAATAATGGAAAATACAACACCTGCAAGAAAAAAGAACAATCACCAAAATGACCAGGCGACCAAAGAATGAGCCAATTGCTCAGATTTATACTTGTTTTACATCCGATCAGATTTCAGAAATAGAGAAAATAAAGAAACATGGAATAGGGTAAAAGAAGGATAACATATATTAGATATCTTTGACAATAATTCTTCTTTTTCCGTGTCTTATAAGATCAAATCAACTCTTCCGTACCTAAATAATAGTGTTCTCGATTGCAATGACTAACAAGAATAAAAATGACAAATAGTTCGATTAATCGGTTTGGCATTTACAAAATCATAATTTCAGCTGAATTATTTGGATAAAAATGGATTCAATCTATAACCACAAAAGGGCCACACTTAAACACATAAAACCAAAATAAGCTAATACAATCCTCGTATGACCGAAATAAACATACATTTCTGACACAACATAGCGAGAATGAAATTTTGAAGTACAAAAATAAAGGTAATGAGAAGAAATATATCACCTCATCCGGTCTCCCATAATCTATGCAACCTCTAAAGCAAAAACAAATTATTAAAAACCAAAAGCCATTTGCTTATATGAGCTCTAGAGGCAAAAGATTCAATCTTTAACCAAAAAAGGGGCACACTCAAACACATACAACAAGAATAAATTATTACAGATTCTCTTATAACAGTATTAAACATACATTTACACATACAGTGTAGAAGAAAGAAATGTAACAGAAGAAATACTTACCTAATCCAAGAAATAGACACCCTCTTCATAATCTATACAACCCCAGCTGAAAAAAACATTCAAATAATTTCAAACAACACCCATGATTAAAAAATCAAAGCCCATTTGTTTAATTGAGCAAAATAGAATGAAAAAGCATATACAAGTTAGACGTTGGAGGTTAAGGGAGACAATATTTGAAATACATTGAATTAAAAGATACACTTTATCACAAACATAAGCAAATGCGGCTAAAAGCTCCCTGGCGCTCAATTGCGCCTTAATGGTTTCCGGCCGTGGTTCCGATCGACGTTGAAGAGTAGCCATTCGATTTTCCCTACACCCTTTAACTAAGACCTCATGGCTTATGGGCTCCGATAGACGCTGAAGTGTAGCCATTCGAATTTTTCATTGGTATCTTTAATTTACTTTTTTATTTAAAGGTTTGTAAATTGTTTAATTCTTAGACACCTCTCCACTGAAGTGGCCTCCAACACCTCATGCAAATATATAAATTGTCATACAAAATCAAAAACTCTGAAACTCGTTAACCTTTTTCCGCGACTTAAAACCCTCTCCCCCAACTCGAAAAACATCAATATTCATATCCTCAACAGACCATAAGAATAAAAAATGAATAATGGAAGAATGATTTGAAAGAGCACATCTGAATCCCAATTTTATAGAACATTCAATCAGATAAAAATTTCAGAGTTCCTAAACTATCCCAATACTTCTAAAAATTTATTTTATCCTAATCATAAATTACATTTTTAGTAATAAAATTAATAAAACAAAAGGGTGATTTACTACTAAATTTCAGATGGCCCAGAGTTTCTAACCCGAATCTCACAAAATCGAATGCAAATCTTTCATTCCAATAGATTCTATCCAGACTTTACAGAGGATGTCCATATTTTTTTGTTGCGTCTCCTTCTATCCCTTTTCTCTTGAGTCTCTTGTAGTCCTCCTATGTCAACCTCGAGCACCATGCTGAATGTGGCTAGATTTAGTCCTGGAAGAAAAATGATGTTAACTTAGGAAAAAAATTAAAACCTAAAAGGTACACAAGAGAAGCATACAAGAAGTCAGGGTTTTTGGTGTAATTGTTACATAGTTTTACCAACAAATTGCAATCCCTAAATTTTTTCTCGTTCACCACTTACTCTTGCTTTGCTCTTGCTCTTGTTGTGTGTGGGTTAGATGCCAATTAGAGATAGAGAATGAAAAGTCTCATTTTTTTATGGTGGGTTAGAGACGTCGATTAGAGAGGGAGAATGAAGAGTCGGGTTTCTTTACAATTCCATTTTTGTCATTATAAATCGAAACTTAAAGGGTATTTTAGTCATCAATTTTTTGCGTAAATCGAAACTTAATGGGTATTTTAGTCAGTCCATTTTTTTGCGTAAATATTCGTACTTTTAGAGGTAGGTAGATAGATAGATTTGCATCATAAGTTTGTGTTTTCTCTTAAACCTTAATTACGTTTTTTATTAAATGTTAACATATTGTAGGAATGCAATTTATTTGGAGTTTGTCCATGTTTTTGGAAGCCTAACTGGTAAGCCTATTATCAAGCCAAATTGCGATTTGTATATTTTGATTGTAATTTGTTATGTCTTTAATATTTTATAGGAATGATTTCGGACTTAGTACCCCAACTTTACCTACTTTTTGTTTTTAGTACCCAATATTCCGAACAAATTAAAGATGGTACCCGACGTTATATTTTTCAATCAGTGTTACTACTTGCCGTTAAATGACCGTAAAAGATGACCTGGTGACCTGTTACAACAGGTAAAAATTGTAAAAAGCTGGTAAATACCTCTTTCTTTCATTTTCACTTGTGTTTTTATTTCAAAATCCTCAAATCCTCAAATAACTCTTGAATAAAAAAGTAAAAATATTAAAGTTTTGTTATGGAAGATAACATTTTTTAAAATCAAAAGTATTAGTCCCGAATAATTTTCAAAGAACCACCAGACCTTCTCATACACCCATTATTTTAACAATATAATTAATTTTCAATTGAAGTTAAAATTCAACTTAAATCATTTGTAAAATTATTAAGAATAAATAAATTATATTTTTAATTTGTATTTGATATATTATATTTTGTTACACTTAATTACTAATTTTAACTAATAAAATTAAATAATAAATTAAACCACATGATGATGTGGTAACGTTGTCGTCCACACAAATGAAATAATTCAATTACAAAATAATTTTATAATTAGGCAAAAATGCATTTTCAAATATTCTATTTTATATTATTTATAATATTTAATAATAAATATTCATACACACAAACACAAATTTAGGAAATAATAATTTTTTAAGACAAAGAAATTGAGTTGGCAGCCTACATGGATTAACTTTAAGAGGAAAATATCTTAACTCCAATTATTATTCAGTTTTCCTTTTTTATTGACCTTTTTCCCTTTTTCCATATTTTTTTTTGTCCTTTTATTTTAAATATCTCTTCTTCTTCTTCTTCTTCTTCTTCTTCTTCTTTTCTTTATTTCTTCTTGATATTTCAAACCACCGTAACCCACCCCCACTACCCATTCCAATCATCGCCGTCACGAGGTATTGCTCTTCCATCGCCTTCTCTTCTCTTTTCTTCTTTCTTCTTCTTCTCCTCCTCGTTTCTTCTTCCTTTTCTTCATTGTCACCTTCTAGCTAGTCATTGTCTTCTCCTTCGACGCCTTGACCCTCCCCACCGCCGCCCAACCCTCCTTCGAGAAATTAGTGTACAAATCCACAAATTTGATCTATTTCATCTACTGACGAGAAATCGGGGGGGAGCGGTGGGGAATCACAAAATTGGGTGTGGGAGGGGTGGGAACCATGGGTGGGGAGGGGTTGGGGAAAAAGCACACTTCTCATTTCGTTTTTCTTTTTCTATTCTAAATTTTCATTTACTAATTATGGAACATATAAAATTTACAATATATCTATTTTATTGTATGTAAAATTTGAATAATATGTAATTAATTTTAAAATAGTTTTTTTCATTAATACTATTTAAATTCATAATAAATATAATACACTTTTAATAAATTAAGTATATTGAAAAATATAATCTTATGATAAATAATCTGTAGGTTTGAGCTATTGATTAAGATAAAATATTATTAAAATAAATCAATTGGAAATAAAAAAAAGAATTTTATAACTAAAATATTAAGTATGAATTAAAATTATGATTTATATCATTCTTAATTGTTAGGAATTCTATTGTTTAGATTTTGATGAATGCCATGTAAAACTTAGAATAGAAAGTTGGCTCCCAATTCTTGCTTTGAAATGTAATGTAACAATTAGAGCCGCAAGCCGAGTTAAGTCGCCTACGCTCCAACTTGCAAGAAGACAATGAAGGCTTGAAGGAAAACTTCATTGTGAGACAGTGAGTACAACAAAGAAGAGCAGACAGAACTCGATGAAGAAGCGGTGAGATGCGGTGAGTGGAACATCGGTCAAGTCAACTCAAGAGAAGCAAGTCTCAAGTCGGGTGACGGAAGAGTCATCCAATGATTGGAAGTCGACTCTAAGTCACCTGGGAAAGCGAGGAAATGCAATCAAGTCGAGATAATCGAAAAAGAACCGTTGTACGTAAATCAAGAGATTTACTTAAACAAGTAATATCTCCATACTACCTTTCTTGGAGTGCTCGGATCCCGAGCGTGCAAAAGAAATGAACCAATGGGAAGCACTACACCGTGTCGAACTCGAAAAGGTGATAAAACATTTCATACGAGGAAATGGCAATTCCAAGAATCGCACACCAACGACGCAAAGTGACTTTCAAAAATGAGCCTATCTCTTCAACGGGCAAATTTTTGAAAGTTCACTATAAAAGGCCGAGGAGTTTGATTGAGAAGAAGGATGCGTGAATGAATGACACACGTGAGATATACAAGCTTATCAATAATCGAAACATTCTCAATCCTCAAGCCTACATCTCAAGTACATCAATCCAACACTTACCCGTGAAGGAAAGAGAACTTCAATCAGTTGAAGAGGAAAATATCGAAAACAAGGGTCTACATTCCAAGAAGGATTGTAGAAAGGTTCAAGGTCGAACCAAGTCTTAAGCTTTTGGAGGGCTTCGTGATCAAATCCAAAGTGCTTGAGCAAGTGAGCTGTAGTAGCAAGGCAACCGCTGTGAAGAAGCCGAGTCGCACGAGAAGCCACCGAGTGATCAAGGCGTCTCAGATCGAGTCCCAAAGGATCAAGTCAAATTTTGTTGTGATCAAGACTTGTATCTCGGACTGTTACCACTTTGTAAACCGATCATTACTTAGTGGATTCCTCCAGGAGTTGGAGAAGAGAGGAGTAGAAGAATTACCCCATCTTCGAACCTCTATAAAAACTTTATCGTGTCATTTACATTTCAAAGATTTAAATTTTGCACTTTTAATTGCTTATATCTCACGATAAATTTGCTATCCATTTGATAATCTATAAGTACTAAATCAAGTCAGTAAAAACTTGCTTAATCAAACTTAAGGGTGTTAAGTCTTCCAACGAAAAACAAAACCACAGTTGAGTCAATTTATAGCCAACAATGGTGAGTTACTCTATTAACAACTCACCGAAGTGCGTTGAGAGATTAACTCTCTTGAGGACTAATTCGATCGTCCATCAAGGACACAAATGTGTAGAACTCGTAGATTTAAAAAGGCCTAAATCGAAAATTTGGTAAGGTTTATTCAACCCCCTTCTAAACCTTACACTTACACCCTTGGGACCTACAAGTGGTATCGGAGCGGTTGGTTCATTGAACCCTCCGCACCGGTTATCGAACTAGATCTCCAAACTTTTCAAAAGTCTCCGCTTTAGTACTTAAATTTTCAAAACTCTTTTCTATCATTAAAAGTTATTATCATGGAAGCAAATCTAACACGCATTCCTATGTTCACTATTGAAGAATTTGATGATTGGAAAATTCGCATGATGTGCTCACCTATCGCATTACATGATGAGATGTGGATAGTGATAGAAGATGGGCCTCTCGCAAATATTAAAGGTGAACACAGTGTACGAAGAGTTGCAATGAAGGGGAAGAAGATCAAAGACCTGCGGACGATCATGGTTGAAAAACCAAGAACCGAGTGGACAAATGATGAGAAAAAGATACAACCTGGACAATGTAGCCAAGGATATTCTCTACAAAACCTTGACAAAGCCATGTTCAATAAAGTGAAATCTTGCAAAACGCTAAGGAAATTTGGGACAAAACCGACATTGATTTGTGAAGGCTCGTGAGCAAATCAAAGAAAACAAACTATCGGTGGTCAGTACAAAAATTTGAGAACTTTAAAATGATCTCGGAGAAAACCTGGATCAATGGATGCTCGGTTTACGAGAAATCACAAATGAGCAGTTTCTACACTTGGAAATGAATATACACAAAAGGAAATGTGTATGAAGATCCTAAAAAGTCTTCCAAATTGAATGGGAAATGAAGGTCATGGCATTGAGACACTCCATGGACCTATCAAAGACATCCAATCATGAGTTATTCTCGACCTCAAAGCCTACGAGTTTGAGCCGAGAAGGAAAGACAGGAAGAGACAACTTGCACCCAAAACAGTGCTTCTAGTTGTCAAAGACGGAAGGAGAGTCGAGGTCAAAGAGGCAATTGACCGGAAGAAATAGCCACGATGGTTAAAAGATTTAACAAGTTCTTTAACAAGAACTACAAGAGAGGAAAGGGTGAATCCTCCGGAAGACACTCGGCTCCCTCCAAATCAAGGGATGATAGGCCAACCAAGAGAATGATCATCAACAAGTTGAGTATCAAAGGGCCGACAACTCAAGAATAGAAAGAGCCGATCAAAAGGCTGAATATCTATGTTGGAATTGTAGACAACCAGGTCACTATGCCATTGATCGCTCATATCCTCGTAGTCAACAAGTACTTAAACGAAGAAGAAAGAAAGGTCTTGAGAGAAAGAAGACAAGAGAAGAAAAAGGCAATGATGGTGCAGAGATTCCGAGACAACCAAGTCAAGAGAGACAGTGACTCGAGAAAGCGTGAAGCCGACTACTCAAGTGACTGACGAAGAAGAAGCTTTGATCCGCTTAATGGCCAAAGAACAAGATCAAGAAGATGAGGTACAATCTAACTCAACAAGCTCGGACACTAGTGATAGTGATCGTGACACACACACTTCATCACCCACTCGATCTTTATGATTCATTAGGCAAAATGATGAAAGATTTTGAGCACATTAAAACCTCACACACACTATTGAATGAGGAAAACAACCTACTCAAAAATCAAAACTCAAAGTCGACTAAGGAGCCGAGTACTCTAAGTCAAATAGCCGATGAGAATAAAAGTTTAAAGGTCGAAAATGCTAAATTAATAAAGCGAGTAAATTGCCGCTATAGAAAAGAGGGAGAATGACCTCAAAAATGTTATTGCCTCATTCACTAAGGCATCTAAATCATTGGATGATCTTATTATGAGTCAAAGAGAATGTGGAGACAAGACAGCTTAGGATTTAATTCCTTTGTGCCATGTCAAACCTCAAGAGTAATTTTGGAAAAAGGATCTTCAAGTCATGAAGAGTCCGAAAAATCCAAAACTCTAAATGATGCACACACTTTCAATCCAAAGCACAATACTAAGCAAACCGGCCTTGGTTACAAAGGAAAAGGAAAACAACCGAGTTGAGAGTCTTGAAAGGATACAAGTGAGAAGAGATTCGGCCGAGTCCTCGGCAGACTCCAAACAAAAATACTCTGTAAAGAAGAAGCGAGAGCTACCAAAACCCCTTAAAAACTCATAAAAGAAATACATATGATGGGAATGGTAGAAAATATCCAAGCCAAGCCGATCGAACAATGTGAACTATCGGCTAGACTTATGGAATACAAGCCCAAATGGCAAAGGCCTAGAACTCAACAAAGGCCATTCCAAAAGCATAAGAGCTTTCATCAAAGACACATATGCACCTAGGCACTACACTCAAAGACACCACAATTACCCAAGAAAGGCAATTGCTAAAACACATATGCGAGGCATACAGACAAAAGAGACAATTTGTATGAACCTGGACTCCCCAAGCAATTTGCCAGGATTGATTATGAGTATGGCACCGATAGATGGCAACCTCTTAGAGTCAAATCATTTGGCTATAGGTTGGTTGGATCATCTTATAATCCTAACCCCTCAGACCAGACAAGAATGGGTACCTAAAACTTAATTTCCTTGATTGCAGGTTCAAGGAACAGTGAGTGCCAAGGAACCTGGTACATGGATAGTGGGCATTCGGACACATGACAGAAATAAGAGAAATCTGTCAAAATTCAAGGAAGTCAAAGGAGCAAAAGTCATATTTGGAGGAAATGAAGCTCCTGGTGAAATAAGAGGTAATCTGGATCCATCAAAAGGAATGGTTTAGAAATCACGGATGTTGCATATGTTGAAGGACTAAACTTCAATTTACTAAGCATCGATCAACTCTGCGACAAGGGCTACAATGTTGGATTCAACATGGGAATATGCCAAATCAAAAATGTTGAATCTAATGAAGTTGTCTTTGCAAGGATGTAGACAGAAAAATATGTATGTAGTGGATTGGTCAATCGCAACACCCAAAGACTGCCTACTAGCAAAGAGCACAACAATTTGAATCAAGTCAGCCGTGGCACAAAAAGCCGAGTCACCGAACTTCAAAACAATTAATAAGCTAGCAAGAAGTCATCTTGTAGAAGGACTTCGGACTCGAGATACAAGAAGGAAAGTATATGTGATGCATGTCGAAGGGAAAACAAATCAAGTCGTCATTCAAAGAAAAGACATGCCCATCCTCAACAAGAATATTGCATCCGCTTCATATGGATCTATTTGGCCCAAAGTGGAACCAAAGAAGCATAAGTGGAAAGAAATACACCTTGGTGGTAGTAGATGACTACTCAAGATATACATGGACAATATTCATGTGCAAGAAGAAAGAAACTCTACAAAAGCTACCACGGTGATGAAGAGAATACAAAATGAGAAGAGTCAAACCATTATCAAAATAAGATCGGATAGAGGAACCGAGTTTGTCAATGGAATAATAATTCAAGATCTTGTATTGAGAATGGTATTGGTCATGAACTATCATTTGCAAGGACTCCACGTGAGAATGGAGTTGCGAGAAAGAAGGAAAGAACCTCTCAAGGAAGCAAAGAAGGACCATGTTATTTAAGCGGGGTTACCAAAAAGATTTTGGGTCTGAAGCAATCAACACAAACTGCTACACCCAAAACAGATGTATGATAAATAGGCGGTGACAAAGACTCCTTATGAGATCCTCGGAAGGAAGAAAACCAAATGTTGCATATTTGAGGATATTTGGATGTAAATGCTTCATCCACAATAATGGCAAAGACAACCTAAAGGCTTTTGATGCTAAAGTGATGAGGGTATCTTCTTAGGATACTCACCAAAGCAAAGCCTACAGAACACTCAACAAAAGAACTATGGTTACAGGAAGAATCCATTCATGTAGTATTCGATGAGCCAAACATAAATGGAAAAGACATTGAAGAGTCACCGATGATAGTCTGAAACATCCAACCTCACAGAAGAATCCCTATCTTTGCAAGTCAAGCGGGGATTATCAATTGAGAAGAAGATGAGATAGCTGAATCTCAAAAACAAAGTGGAAAATCTGCATTTGAGTGATCACGAGAGAGCCGACCACAAAGAACACAAACCTGCAAGTCGATCGAATCCGGCTAACTTACTTCAACCCGACGTAAGATGGCTGAGAGACCATCCACCGAGATCTTGTCATTGGAGACATGAGAGAAGGTGTCAAGACAAGATCAGAACTCAACAAGAAGCAATGTTCACATGCTTCATCTCGCAGATAGAGCCCAAAGATGTGTCACAAGCATTGGATGACACACATTGGATTCAAGCTATGCAAGAAGAGTGAATCGGTTTGAGAGAAATAAAGTATGGGAATTAGTACAAAGACCCATACATCAAAATGTTATTGGAACCAAATGTGTATTCGAAATAAGATGAACGAGGAAGGTTACGTGGTAAGAAACAAAGCAAGATCGGTAGCCAAAGGATATTGCCAAGAAGAAGGAATAGATTTTGATGAAACATTTGCTCGTAGCAAGATTGGAAGCTATAAGGATGTTTCTTGCCTATGCGACTCACAAAAATTTCATTGTATATCAAATGGATGTAAAAAGTGCATTCCTAAATGGATTATTGGAAGAAGAAGTGTATGTTGAACAACCTCCAGGATTTGAGCAGAAGACTCTTGGAGACAAAGTGTACAAACTCAAGAAAGCCCTGTATGGATTGAAACAGCACTTTTGAGCATGGTATGATACCCTGTCACAATTCCTAATCGAAAATGGATTCACTAAAGGAAAAGTAGATAGAACACTTTTTTTAATTCAAGACAAGAAGAGTATCTTGCTTGTTCAAATATATGTGGATGACATCATTTTTGGATCCACTAACAAAGAGTGTGTGAAAAATTCTCAAACCTCATGCAAAGTAAATTTGAAATGAGCATGATGGGAGAGCCGACATTCTTCCTTGGACTTCAAGTGAAACAATTTGAAGGATGGAACCTTCATAAGTCAAACAAAATACACCAGAGATTTAATGAAAAATTTGGTATGGAGGAGAAGTCTTCAGTAAAAATACCAATGAACAAATCATCAAAATGGACATGGATGCGGAGATGGCAAGCTCAGTAGATCAAACAAGATCTGAGCACTTATGGATCATCGCTCTATCTCACGGCTAGCAGCCGGACATCACCTTTCTTTGTAGGTGTATGTGCAAGATTTCAATCTGCTCCAAAAAGAGAGCCATATGATTGCAGGCTAAGAGAATATTGAGATACTTAAAAGGAAACCAAGAAGTAGGGCTATGGTATCCAAAGGAAGGTGGATTCAAGCTAATTGGCTATTCAGACTACGACTATCTTTGGATGCGAGTGGACAGGAAAAGTACTTCAGGCACATGTCAAATGCTTGGAAACAGATTAATTTCTGGTTTAGCAAGAAGCAAAACTCAATAGCCACTTCTACAAATTGGCGAGAATACATAGGCTGGGCATTGTTGTGCCCAAGTCCTATGGATGAGACAAAGAGTGAGAGATTATGAAGTTGAAGAAAAAGAAATTCCAATCATGTGTGATAACACAAGTGCAATTGCAATCACTCAAAATCTGTGTTGCACTCAAGAACAAAACATATAGATGTCGATATCATTTCATAAGAGATCATGTTGAAAAGAAGGACATTATCTTGGAATATATCTCAACCGATAAGCAACTAGCCGACATCTTCACAAAACCTTTATGTGAGTCAAGATTTGAAGAACTCAAACATGAGTTGGGGCTAATTGAGCTGTGAGACATAGAAGAATCAAAGAAAAGAAATGGAACAGGAAAGAAGGTGAAAAAGAGTTTGAAAACAAAAATTAGCTCAAGAATCAAGATCGGAAAAGTCACTATACCAAGACGGTGATAAATGAGTCACTAAGAGAAATGTGAGAAGAGTTAAATCGCCTAAGAGATAATTTGAATAACTTATGAGCAAAGTGACAAAAATATGATCGTTTTTGACTTAGCAGAATGTTTTAAGAGACACGCAAAGATAATGATGATGTCTGGACATAAAGCCGCACACCAAGCCTATGATTGGATATAAATGTGCCGCATTAAATACGAGACATGAATCGCTCAATATGCGTGCGAAATCCAAGCCGTTGATTTCGATCACGATTCAAAACCGTCGCACGCCCTTTCATAAACCATATTTAAACCATTTTTCGTCCGTTTCTCTCTCACTTCTAAAACTGTTCAATCTCTCTCTCAAAAAGCAAAGGCAAATACTCAAACCCTATCAACCTTCAAATCAAATTTCTGAACTTTTCCTTGAAATTATTCTCGAGAAATGGCACCAACGTATAACTTTACCAAGTTGGGAAAACAAATCCACACCGTTCGACCGTGGATTTCGACGGAATGATGAAGCAGGGTCCGACGACACCCTGGTGAAGAAAATCGCGGAGAAGTTAGAAACGTCCAGGATCAAAACCGTTTCTAACATCGAGTATCCTATGACCTACGTGGAGGAGGTCGCACAATTCTACGTGAATGCCGAGATTCACGATGAAGGAATCAAGTCATCTCATTCACGGGAAGAAGCGGTGACTATCACCGCCAAGGATTTGGTGAATATTGCTCACTACCGTGAAGGAGCAATCGAAATTAAGGAAGTTCGATGTAAACTTGGCGACGCATGGAAAGAAATAGCCAAGTCCGACGTTGTCGACAAAATAATATACACAACAAACAAGAGATCATTTGAAGGAGGATTATCACAAATTGTTGGACATAGTTGCCAAATGCATCGACATCAAATTTGGCGCTTTGACCAAATCACAAAGGCAAAATTGATTGTGATGGCTGCAATAATCGAAGAAAAGAAGATAAACCGGGCTGAGTTTATCTACAAAGCAGATTTCTGCTTAACGCAGGGAACAAGTCCTTCAAAGAAAATGGGTCATTTGGAGGATCCGGGGTATGGCCTAGTGATTGGCCGGCTATTGGAGGTGAAAGGAGTACCTCTTAGACATGGGAAGGCCTTCCATGTTAACAAGAGGATGTTTGAGCTAATCTCTCGGTGTGCTCAAGCGTGCGTCACGCCAAGAGAGCGACACGGTGAGGGGGAATCAGTGACCAAGACACATGCTTCCTCTCCAACCAAGAAGAAAGCCGCCCCGCGGCGCGAAAAATCTCGCCCCGCAAAGAAAGAAAACCAAACATGCTCCCGCCCAGCAGCAGAGTCACCCGCCCGCAGCAGAGTCACCCGCCAAGCGGCCGTGTCACCCGCCCTGCAGTTAGCTGGTCGAGAAGGACTCACAAATTCCCTCTCGATCGTCAAAAGAGGAGATCGACAAGCCTAGACGGCCGCTCCTCGTAAACAAACACAAGCACGCCCCACCGCCCAAGACTCGAGAGGACACCATCTCGAACCGTAAATCCCTCCGGTACAAACTAAGAGACGAAGAAGACTTGTAAAGCAATCCGAACAGAGAAACCACGGTGAGTCGGCTACTCGGCCTAGCACAAATACCGGAGACTACCGGGAGAAGTAGAGTCTCCGGATGTAATTGATGAAACAGCCAAGTCTATTTGAAGGTGATCGTGCAGAGGCAACCCAAGACACTGTGAGCTCATACAAACAAACTCAAGAAGAACCAGCCCAAGCAGATAGTGATGTAATGATCCTATCTCCACCTTACCCGGACATCCAAAATCGTCTGCGTGAGTGGAGAAAATGGAAGTTGAGCAAGTCAAGGGAACAGTTCCAACGGCCTGAATTCATAGAAGAAGAAGAGGAATCGCTAAATTTCCTCGATTATCTTTTGTGCTCCCCACTCAGATGAAGACAATCGCATGGTTATTCTCGGGCAGATCTACAAGGACAAGGAGAGAGAAAAGCAAGTCAAGAAGCCGAAGCACGCGAAAAGGCAAGATATCCGCCCTATCTCCGGCACTACGTAACACTTCCATCCTCTCCTTGATGTCTTCTCCGAAAGTGACGAGGAACCGGAGAATGCCGCCGCCACGAAGAATTGCAGATGCAGCAAGCATTGCATGAATCAAGAATCCTTCACAAGCAAAGACCGATGGAGGGACCAGGAGAGTCCTCCAAAACACGGTGAAATCGATCCAATGGGAGTGGTTCAAAGCAAATAGCCATCGATGTTGTCGCCGCCACTTCCCTGCCTAACTCGGAAGAAGGATAAGGAGATGGCGATGAAACCGGGCTAGTGGGGACCCCAATCGAGCCAACCCCTATTGAAGGTGTGCCACCACCGCCCCAACGGCCGAACCATCAATTGCAACAGCCGGGAGTTTGGAGACGAGTAACCCCACTCCAAGTCACTCACCGGTGCGCCACCGAGGGGAAACTCCCTCCACCGCGGCAAGGTCGGAGGATGCTGCAGATGACTCCACAAAGAATGTAGGAGGCGAAGCAAAGAACACTCAAACACAAGAAGAATGAGAAGTTGCCATCAACGAAGCTCCGGACGATTAAGACTATCTCGGTGAGGTGCCAACGCTACGAAGGCTAATGACGCCGCCGATGCAATCGAGGCACGGGGAAGAATGTACGGGAGTTAACACTGGCGATGAAAGTGCAATCCATGGGGTTGAGACTCCAATGGATGCCACTATAGAAGACCCTAAGATACCGACATCGTCGAAAGGGAGGACTATGCCTCGCAGCCAGAGAGACCGCCGGAGGAAATGAAGGCCCACGGGAGGTTGAGACTTCCGAGGGTAACACACCAAGTAGAGAACATCCCTCCCGCAACCATCGATCCATCCGAAAAGGAGATCGGGCGCACTTCATGATTCCAGGGACAACCACGATGTCACCTTTCCGGGATCGGCGAAGAAGAAGTCGAGTCAACCCCATGACAAATCCAAAAGACTCGGTGCGGATGTTCCAGGCACGAGCAAGTCGATCCCAAGACTACTCGTCGACCTTTAATTTTGATGATGAGCCACCAATGGAAATCTCATCATCGTCCGATGACGCTCCGATAAGGCCGAGGACCGATCTACTCAAAAGGAGAAATCGGTGAGACCAACGGCTGTTAAGATAGCCGAGGCTCATCAAGCCGAGCTCATCGCACCACAAAACCCACCAACCAACGACCACCGCTCCGGCTCCTCAAGCTACATACTGGATCGATTCCCAAAAGAACTTCACGCCCACCGCTTATCATCGAACAAATCCCGGATGGCGGTGATGAATCCTTTGTGGAATCTTTCCCTTTCTCACCGGAGATACCAGAACTCCACGAAGAGTCGAAATGAGCAAGCACGCTATCACGCACAGCTCTGTTTTTCACTCGGGCACCATTGTTCGGCCGATTTCGATTTCGACGATTTGTATGGCCATCACCGCTTTGCTCTGATGAAGAATCAATCAAGTACGAGAAGTGTTCAAGGCACTCTTTTGAAGTTGAAAAGATGGAGAGGCATCGGCCTCCTTGGATATGCGCCGACAACAGAGATGCCAACCTTACGGTGACTTGAGAGGCATCACGGTCAGGATAAGGGAATGGTGGCAACAACAAAGAATCAATGCGTGTGGAACGGTGAGATACTTCGGACAATTATTCAACAAAGCTTTGGTGTGGAGAGTCGAAAATGTTGATGCGAAAAACGAAGCTCGGGGAACACATTGAACATATGCACGAAGCTCACACCGCCGAGATCAAGCTGCTGCGTGAGCGAAATGCAAATGATATACAGCGTTTGGAAGAACACATGACAAGAAAATTCAGCCTTCTCATGGCCGAGATGAAGCTCGATTTCAGAGAATCCAACGCTACTCTGTCAATTCCGTGCAAAGATACAACGCAGCAGACTTGAAGCAAAATTCAACCATCGGGGAGACTTCGACTTCATGCTTGCCAAAGATGTTCCCTCGGGGTTCCTCTATCCTTTGATGATGCCAAAAAGGGGAAGAGGAATACCTTAAAGCAAAGAAAATCAAGTGAAAAGAAAGGAGCAAAGCGGTGACAAGGAACAACCGAGAAGGGAAAATCAGGTGAGGAAATTTTGAAATCAAGAAAGGAAAATCACGAGGGGGAAGGATCAAAGAATATGACCTTGATGATTGCACAAACCCCCAACAGGGTCCTGTCTGGTGACATTATAAGCAAAGCAAACTCCCGGTGACTCGCCACTCCAACACTCACTGTATCTATGGCCGAGAAGAGAAAAGAAATTGAAGCGAGGGATGAAGGAGGTGGAAGGAAGAATGGATGCCAGGGTGATGAACATTTTGAAAGAACACGGAGGCATTCCAGTTGACAGAGACACGTATGCCATTTCGGATGTCGGGACAGAGCCAAGATCGATTGACGAATTCAAAACGCTCGAATCAAGGTTATTTTGCAAATATGTCCTGGCTCAAGCTTGGGACAGATCTTGGGAAAAGGGTCTCACATTATGTGAAGAAGTGATGATGCCAGACAACCTGGCAATCCACTCTGCTGGTCACTCCGCCTGGCACTCACCGAAAGAAGAAGGCCCCAAAGACAAAGATACGCCCGCAGGTAGAGGAAAAAGCGGAAGATGGAGGAAGAAGCTTGGACCTAGGCCTCCGCCAAGAATATTGAATACGTAGATCCGGAAAGAAAGGAGGGATCTCGGGCCGGGCTTGACCATGTGGCGAACTTGCAAGTGGCTAAAACCAACGCCGAGTATGCAAAAAGGATAGAAGAAGAAAACAAGAGACAAACTCGGCTATGGCAGGAGAGACAGGAAAGAATAAGGAAAGATGAAGTCGCCAGGAAGGCATATGAGAAGAAAAAGAAGGCGGTGATGACGAGAAGAAGAGAAGAAGAGAAGAAGATCCGATCAAGATGAAAGAAGGAGACAATGAAGGAGATGAAGTGTTGTTTGTCAACCCTTCGTGTATTTTATATGTAAATACATACAATGTAAGTCTTCTCGTAATAATGCTAAATTTTTTTACATACTCGATACACCTTGATTGTGTTAAGTACAAGAATGATATGATCAATAAAAAGATTGATTATGCGCATACATTCTATGTCAATACACTATCTCAGTATGTATTCGTGTTATTTGCATCTTTGTATGATTTAAGTTTTGGCATCATCAAAAAGGGGGAAATTGTTAGGAATTCTATTGTTTAGATTTTGATGAATGCCATGTAAAACTTAGAATAGAAAGTTGGCTCCCAATTCTTGCTTTGAAATGTAATGTAACAATTAGAGCCGGCCAAGCCGAGTTAAGTCGCCTACGCTCCAACTTGCAAGAAGACAATTGAAGGCTTGAAGGAAAACTCACGTGAGACAGTGAGTACAACAAAGAAGAGCATGACAGAACTCGATCGAAGAAGCGGTGAGATGAACGGAGTGGAACATCATCAAGTCAACTCAAGAGAAGCCAAGTCTCAAGTCAAGCGGAAGAGTCATCCAATGATTGGAAGTCGACTCTAAGTCACCTGGGGAAAGCGAGGAAATGCAGTCAAGTCGAGATAATCAGAAAAGAACCGTTGTACGAGTAAATCAAGAGATTTACTTAAACAAGTAATATCTCCATACTACCTTTCTTGGAGTGCTCACCCAGAAGCGTGCAAAAGAAATGAACCAATGGGAAGCACTACACCGTGTCGAACTCGAAAAGGTGATAAAACATTTCATACGAGGAAATGGCAATTCCAAGAATCGCACACCAACGATCGCAAAGTGACTTTCAAAAATGAGCCTATCTCTTCAACGGGCAAATTTTTGAAAGTTCACTATAAAAGGCGAGGAGTTTGATTGAGAAGAAGGATGCGTGAATGAATGACACACGTGAGATATACAAGCTTATCAATAATCGAAACATTCTCAATCCTCAAGCCTACATCTCAAGTACATCAATCCAACACTTACCCGTGAAGGAAAGAGAACTTCAATCAGTTGAAGAGGAAAATACGAAAACAAGGGGTCTACATTCCAAGAAGGATTGTAGAAAGGTTCAAGGCGTCAACCAAGTCTTAAGCTTTTGGAGGGCTTCGTGATCAAATCCAAAGTGCTTGAGCAAGTGAGTCAGAGTAGCAAAAGGCAAAGCTGCCTGTGAAGAAGGCCGAGTCGTCACGAGAAGCGGTGAGTGATCAAGGCGTCTCGGATCGAGTCCCAAAGGATCAAGTCATTTGTTGTGATCAAGACTTGTATCCGGACTGTTACCACTTTGTAAACCGATCGATACTTAGTGGATTCCTCCAGGAGTTGGAGAAGAGAGGAGTAGAAGAATTACCCCATCTTCGAACCTCTATAAAAACTTTCTTGTGTCATTTACATTTCAAAGATTTAAATTTCTCGCACTTTTAATTGCTTATATCCACGATAAATTTGCTATCCATTTGATAATCTATAAGTACTAAATCAAGTCAGTAAAAACTTGCTTAATCAAACTTAAGGGTGTTAAGTCTTCCAATAAAAACAAAACCACAGTTGAGTCAATTTATAGCCAACACCAATTTGAGTTACTCTATTAACAAATTTCAGTGAGTCTGTTGAGAGATTAACTCTCTTGAGGACTAATTCGACGGTCCATCAAGGACACAAATTGTGTAGAACTCTGTAGATTTAAAAAGGCCTAAATCGAAAATTTGGTAAGGTTTATTCACCCCCTTCTAAACCTTACACTTACACCCCTTGGGACCTACATTAATAATTGTATAAGACATTTAAAGTTCATTTATTAATTTTCACTCATTTTTGCCCATATTAACTTGTTGTAACAGTCACAGGTCATTTTTGACGGTCATTTATTAGCAAGTAGTAACAGTTGATTGAATAATATAACATCGGGTAACATATTTGATGAGTTGGGAACATGGGGTACTAAAAAAGAAAAAAATAGGTAAAGTAAGTTGGGGTACTAAGTTTGAAATTATCCCTATTTTATATATAAATAACCCAAAATTCTCATTTTATAATAATAAATAGATGGTTTATTTAAAATTTGAAAAATATACAGTCATCGGGTCATATTTTAGATCATGTTCGGGTTACCCGCATATCAACATATTGTGTTTGGGTTGACCCATCTAACCCGAATACCTAAACGGGTCGTGTTTGGATTGGCCAACTTAGTGTAATTATCGTATTTCAACACGACTCGCGAACCTAAATACGACTCAAATTGTCACCCCTACCTGCAACCATTACTTAGACTAGCTCGGAAGATTTCAAGACTCTATATGAGGCTTGGGAGCTGTCTAATCGGCTGAGCTTAAACCTTCTGAGAATTATCATGGCCGAAAATATCAAGATTTTGATGCCCAAGATGGACAATGCAAGGGAATTCATGTAGAAAGTTAAAGTATATTCCCAATGGATTGTTGATAAATCGATTATAGGTAGCACTTATTAGTGAGTTGACTATGAGGATAAATGTGAGTGAGTCATTCCTTATACAGTTCATCGTGAACTCTCTCCCTGTTGAATTTGGCTAGTTCTAAGTGAACTCGCAATACCATCAAAGATAAATGGAACTTTAAAGAGCTTAAGGCCATATTGGTGCATGAGGAAGGGGATTCAAGATGATAAATGATCACTCTATTCACCTAATAAACTATGATGGTGCTAGTAGTGACAAAATAAAATGGGTAAGAAAGACAAGAAAAAATGTAAGATCAAATGAAGGTTGACGGGGTCAAATTCCATAAAGGGTCAAGTGTTACTTCCGCAATGAGATGAGACAATTTAAGAAAGTTTGTCCTAAAAGAAAGACATGGTTCGAGAAGAAAGGTATATATGTTCGCCTAATTTTTAGCTTCACCGCAAGTGTACGGTGTAGTTTATAGAATAGGGTAGCAAGGTCGTATCCACGGAGACTAATAAATTAATATGCTAAGTATCGAACTAAGATAGTCTTACTTTTATTTAGACGGTCATAATTTTATGATTGTTGTGAGATTAAGACAATTAAGTCTACTAAAACACAAGATCAAGACAATGAGAACAATAGAAGTATCAAGGCAATAAAATGGATTCGGGTTAAGGTTTCGATTAATATCCCTCTTGTTGTCCGATTTAATCAAAGCCAAGTTATTATCAATATTCCTATAAGACGATCACAAAAGTATTTTATCCTCCCTCTCGAGATGCATATAAAATGTAGATTGAAATACCTATGCTTTAGCATCTCTACTCAACATGAGATATTCAACTCCCAAAAGTTTAAAAGATCAAATGTCCTCACAAATATTTACAAACCTCTCGATTCATGCAAATATTCGTGTCAAGTACTCAAGATCTAATATTGAAACTCATCTCTCGAATTATGAATCAATATATCAAACATGTTAAATCATTGATCAAGTGGTAAAACAAGAATAAGCTCAAAGTACTCAAATAGGCTTCAAGACAATAACTTCAACTAAAATTAAAACATTTAACAAGACTTCATTAATCTACTTCCAAAACCCGGAAATCTAAAGAGTTTAGCTACACATGATTTCTAAACAACTCATAGACAAATTGTTCAAAGCCATGACAAACTAAAATGAAAGATTAGAACTACAAGAGAAGCAAGAAAAACTTAGGAAAGTCGACAATCTCTCGATATATCTCCGTTCCTCAAGCTCCGATGTGACCCGATTGTCTCCTTGATGTCTTCTTCTAAGAATAGAACATTGTCTTGTGTGCTAGAGCCAAAGAATGTCGAATGTCCGGTGTGCGCCAAAAAAGAGCTTATATACCTTTTAGAAAGTTTAGGGCACATTCTTTGTTTGATAAATGGTTTTATCATGATTTTGATGATTTTGATTTTACACCAAAACAATGTTTTTAAAGGTTGTCCAAATACTCCTAAATGATTTAAAATGGTTTTAATATTTTTTGAGTATTTCCTCAAAGTTTATTTTCGATATAAAATTGGACAACACATTTAATGTTTTTAAGTCAATGCATTTTTACATTGAAACTATGTTGTCCTAATACTCCCAATGGATCTAAAATGTTTCTACTATTTTTGGAGTATTTATTGGAATTTATATCGGACAACACTTTTTGTGTAAATGTTTTATTTCTTCAAGACTATATTTCTAATGTTGTCCTAAATACTCCCAATCGGTTTAAAATGTTTTTACGAATTTTTCGGAGTATTTCTTGAGGTTTATTTTCACAAAAATCGGACAACATTGAATTTGTTAGAAATTTATTGTTTAGATTTTGATGAATGCCATGTAAAACTTAGAATAGGAAGTTGGCACCCCATTTTTTGTTGTAAACTACATTGTAATAAATAGGCTGGTCAAGTTTGAGTTAAGTCACTACGCCCAAATATGCAAGAAAACAACTGGAGACTAGAAGGAAGACTCGCATTGCAAGACAAGCCGAGTATGGCAAAGAAGAGTAGACGGGAACTCTCATGAAGAAGCAATCGAGATGCGGTGAGTGGAGTATCGGTCAAGTCAACTCAAGAAAAGCCAAGTCTCAAGTTGAAGTGACGGAAAGAGTCATCCGATGATTGGAAGTCGACTCTAAGTCACCTGGGGAAAGCAAGGAAATGCGGTCAAGTCGAGATAATCGAAAAAGATCCGTTGTACGTAAATCAAGAGAATTACCTAAACAAGTAATATCTCCATACTACCTTTCTCGAAGTGCTCAGTCCCGAAGCGTGCAAAAGGAATAAACCAATGGGAAGCACTACACCGTGTCGAACTCGAAAAGGTGAAGAACAATTCATACGAGGAAATGGCAATTCCAAGGATCGCAACAAGACAAGCCAACGATCGCAAGTGACTTTCAAAAATTAAGCCTATCTCTTTAACGGGCAGATTTTTGAAAGATCACTATAAAAGGCGAGGAATGACTCGAGTGAAGGAGACCGAGAACCACAAACGTTCAAGCAATTATTAGAATCAGTAAACCTGAAATATTCTCAATCCTCAAGCCTACACTACGAAGAACATCAATCCAACACTCACTGTGAAGGAAAGATAACTTCAATAAGTTGAAGAGGAAAATCTTTGAAAAATCAAGGGGTCTACATTCCTCGAAGGATTGTAGGAAGGTTCAAGGTCGAACCAAGTCTTGAGCTTTTGGAGGGCTTCGTGATCAAATCCAAAGAGCTTGAGCAAGTGAGTCAGCTGTAGTAGCAAGGCATTTGCCGTGAAGAAGCGAGTCGCACGAGAAGCCAATGAGTGATGAAGACGTCTCAGGACCGAGTCCCAAAGGATCAAGTCATTTGTGTGATCAAGACTTGTATCCGGATATTACCACTTTGTATACTTGATCAATACCTAGTGGATTCCTCCGGGGAGTTGGAGAAGAGAGGAGTAGAAGAATTACCCCATCTTCGAACCTCTATAAAAATCTTATTGTGTCATTTACATTTCAACACTTTAATTCTTGCATCATATTTGTATATTTCTCATTTGACATATTTGCTATCCATTAGATAATCTCTAAGTACTAAATCAAGCTCTAAATCTCTACTTAACCAAACTTAAGGGTGTTAAATCTTCCTGAAAACAAACCACGTTGAGTTAATTTAGACTTAACGGTGAGTTATTCAAAGAATAAACTTAGTTGAGTCGTTGAGAGACTAACTCTCTTGATTAACTAAATTGGTCATTCACCAAGGACACGGCCGTGCAAAGATCAACTCTGAATTTTTAAAAGGACTAAATCAAAAATTTGGTAAGGTTTATTCAACCCCTTCTAAACCTTACACTTACACCCCTTGGGACCTACAAGTGGTATCGGAGCGGCGGTTGGTTCATTGAGCCTTCCGCATGACCAGTTCCGAACTAGATCTCCAAACTTTTCAAAGTCCGCTTTAGTACTTAAACTTTCAAAACTCTTTTTATCATTAAAATTTATTATCATGGAAGCAAATTTGACACGCATCCCTATGTTCACAATTGAAGAATTTGATGATTGGAAAATTCGTATGCAGGCTCATCTATCAAACATTACATGATGAGATGTGGATAGTGATAGAAGATGGGCCACCGCAAATCTTAAAGGTGAACACAATCGTAAGAAGAGCTGCGGTAGAAGGAGAAGAGGATGTTGCTCCTGGACCGACCCATGGTTGAAAAACCAAGAACCGAATGGACAAATGATGACAGAAAAAGATACAACCTGGACAATGTAGCCAAGGACATCCTTTACAAAACCTTCGACAAAGCCATGTTCAATAAAGTCAAATCATGCAAAACGGCTAAAGAAATGGGACAAGCTAACATTGATTTGTGAAGGCTCGGAGCAAATCAAAGAAAACAAATTATCGGTGCGTGTCTGAGAAATTTGAGAACTTCAAAATGATCTCGGGAGAAAACCTGGATCAATTGGATGCTCGGTTCACGTAAAACCACCAACGAGCTATATCGCACTTGGAAAGGAATATACAGAAAAGAAATGTGTATGAAGATCCTAAAAAGTCTTCGGTGAATGGGAAATGAAAGTCATGGCACTAAGACATTCCATGGACCTATCAACGACATCCAACCATGAATTATTCTCGGACCTCAAAGCCTACAAGTTTGAGCCGAGAAGAAAAGACCAGGAAGAGACAAATTTGTACCCAAAACAATTTGCTCTAATTGTTAAAGATGGGAAGAGAGTCGAGGTCAAAAAGTCATTGATCCGGAAGAAATAGCCCCGATGGTTAAAAGGTTCAACAAGTTCTTCAATAAGAACTACAAGAGAGGCAAGGGCGAATCCTCAAGAAGACACTCAACTCCCTCCAAATCAAGGGAAGATAGGCCAACCAAGAAAACAGATCATCAAAAAGTGAATATCAAAGGGTCGACAATCCAAGAATGGAAAGAGTGATCAAAAGGTCAATATCTATCTTTGAATGTAGACAACCAGGTCACTATGCCATTGAATGCCCATATCCTCGTAGTCAACAAATACAGGAATGAAGAAGAAAGAAAGGTCTTGAGAGAAAGAAGACAAGAAAAGAAAAAGGCAATGTTGGCTGCAGAAAATGCAGAGTCAAAAGACACACGGTGATTGAGAGAGCGATGAGGCCGACTACTCAAGTGACTCGAAGAAGAAGCCCCGATCCGTCGATGGCCAAGGAACAAGATCAACTCGATGAGGTAAACTCCAACTCATCAAACTCGATTCTAGTGATAGTGATCGTGACACACACACTTCATCACCCACTCGATCTTTATGACTCATTAGGCAAAATGATGAAAGATTTTGAACACATTAAATCCTCACACACACTACTAAATGAGGAAAACAACCTACTCAAGAGTTAAAACTCACGGTGACTAAGGAGCCGAGTACTCTAAGTCAAATAGTGATGAGAATGAAAGTTTAAAGGCCGAAAAAGCCAAGCTAATAGCGTAAATTGCCGCCATAGAAAAGAGGGAGAATGACCTCAAAATGTTATTGCCTCATTCACTAAGGCATCTAAATCATTAGATGATCTTATTATGAGTCAAAGAGAATGTGGAGACAAGACAGGCTTATGATTTAACTCCTCTCGTGATATGTCAAACTTCGAGAGTAATTTTGGAAAAAGGATCTTCAAGCAATGAAGAGTCTAAAAATCCAAAACTCTAAATGTTGCACACACACTCACTCCAAAGCACAATTACAAGCAAAGCGGCCTTGGTTATAAAGGAAAAGGAAAACTTGAGCCGAGTTGAGTGCGCTGAAAGGACGGTGAGAAGAGATTCGGCCGAGTTTCTCAAAGCCAAACTCCAAACAGAAAATACTCAGTAAAGAAGGTTTGAGCTACCAAAAACCCAGAAAATCTATAAAAGAAATACATATGATGGGAATGGTAGAAAATATCCAAGCCAAGCTGATTGGAATGATGTGAACTATCAACATAGACTTATGGAATATAATCCCAAATGGCAAAGGCACAGAACTCAAGAAAGGCCATTCCAAAAGTATAAGAGCTTTCATCAAAGACACATATGCACCTAGGCACTACATTCAAAGACACCACAATTACCAAAGAAGGCGATTGCCAAAAACACATATGCAGCATACAGACAAAAGAGACAATCGTATGAACCTAGAATCCCCAAGCAATTTGCCAAGATTAATTATGATTATGGCAGCGATAGATGGTAACCCCTTAGAGTCAAATCATTTGGCTATAAGTTGGTTGGATCATCTTACAATTCTAACCCCTCAAGACCCGAGACAAGTATGGGTACCTAAAACTTAATTTCCTTGATTGCAGGCTCAGCGAAGCAGTGAAGTGCCAAGGAACCCGATATATGGATAGTGGTCATTTATTCCGGACATATGACAGAAATAAGAAAAATCTGTCAAAATTCAAGGAAGTTAAAGGAGCAAAAGTCATATTTGGAGGAAATGAAGCTCTAGGTGAAATAAGAGGCATTGGATCCATCAAGAGGAATGGATTAGAAATCACAGATGTTGCATATGTTGAAGGACTCAACTTCAACTGCTTGCTAAGATCACCAACTCGTGACAAGTGGCTATAACGTTGGATTCAACATGGGTATATGCCAAATCAAGGATCTTGAATCGAATGAAGTTGTGTTGCAAGGATGCAGACAAAAGAACATGTATGTAGTAGATTGGTCAACCGCTACACACAACACTGTCTATTAGCAAAGAGCACCTTTGAATCAAGTTGGGCGGTGGCACAAAAAGTCGAAGTCACCCGAATTTCAAAACGATTAACAAGCTTGCAAGAAGTAATCTTGTGGAAGGACTTCCGACTCAAAGATACAAGAAGGAGAGTATATGTGATGCATGTCGAAGGGAAAACAAATCAAATCTTCATTCAAAGAAAAGACATGTCCATCTTCAACAAAAATATGCAGACTGCTACATATGGATCTATTTGTGATGGAACCAGCCAACATAAGTGGAAAGAAATACACCTTGGTGGTAGTAGATGACTACTCAAGATATACATGGACAATATTCATGTGCAAGAAGAAAGAAACTCTACGAAACTACCACACGGTGATGAAGAGGATTCAAAACGAGAAGAGCAAACCATTATCAAAATAAGATGGGGACGAGAGGAACCGAGTTTATCAACGGAATAATAACTCGTATTGTATTGAAAATGGTATTGGTCATGAACTATCAAACAACAAGGACTCCACAATGAGAATGGAGTCGCAAAACAAAGGAACAGAACTCTCAAAGAAGCAAAGGACCATGTTAGTCAAGCGGGGTTACAAAAAGATTTTGGGTCAAGCAATAAACACGACTTGCTACACTCAAAACAGATGTATGATAAAAAAGCAGATGACTCACAAAGACTCCCTATGAGATTTGGTGGAAGAAAACCAAATGTTGCATATTTTAGAATATTTGGATGTAAATGCTTCATCCACAACAATGGCAAAGACAATCTAAAGGCCTTCGATGCTAAAGTTGATGAAGGTATCTTCTTGGGATACTCAACAAAAGCAAAGCCTACAGAGTACTCAACAAAAGGACTATGGTTGCAGAGGAATCCATTCATGTGGTATTCGATGAGCCAAATGTAAATGGAGAAGATATTGAAGAGTCGGTGACAAGTGAATCATTCAAACACATAGAAAAATCCCTATCTTTGAAGTTGAAACTGGAATTATAAACTCGAGAAGAAGATGAGATAGCCGAATCTCAAAACAATTTGGAAAATTTGCGTAAGCTAAGTGAATACGAAAAGAGTGATCAAAGCAACACAATGCTAGACGGTGAATCCAGCCAACTTACTTCAACTCCGATGTAAGATGGCCGAGAGACCATCCACCGAGAACTTGTCATTGGAGATATAAGAGAAGGTGTCAAAACAAGATACGTAACTCAACAAGAAGCTATGTTCACATGCTTTATCTCGCAAATAGAGCCCAAAGATGTGTTACAAGCATTGGATGACACACATTGGATTCAAGCTATGCAAGAAGAGTGAATCGGTTTGAAAGAAATAAAGTATGGGAATTAGTTCAAAGACCCACACATCAAAATGTTATTGGTGCTAAATGGGTGTTCGAAACAAGATGAACGAGGAAGGTTACGTGGTAAGAAACAAAGCAAGACTAGTAGCCAAAGGATATTGCCAAGAAGAAGGAATAGATTTTGATGAAACATTTGCTCCTCGTAGCAAGATTGGAAGCTATAAGAATGTTTCTTGCCTATCTTTGCTCACAAGAATTTCATTGTATATCGATGGATGTAAAAAGTGCATTCCTAAATGGTTTATTGGAAGAAGAAGTGTATGTTGAACAACCTCCGGATTTGAGGAAGACTCTTGGAGATAAGGTATACAAACTCAAGAAAGCTTTGTATGGATTGAAACAGGCACCCCAGAGCATGGTATGATACCTTGTCACAATTCCTAATCGAAAATGGATTCACAAAAGGAAAAGTAGATAGAACACTTTTAATTCAAGACAAAAAGAGTATCTTGCTTGTTCAAATATATGTGGATGACATCATTTTTGGATCCACAAACAAAGAGTGTGTGAAAAATTTTCAAACGTCATGCAAAGTAAATTTGAAATGAGCATGATGGGAGAGCTAACATTCTTCCTTGGACTCCAAGTGAAACAACTGAAGGATGGAACCTTCATAAGTCAAACAAAATACACCAGAGATTTAATGAAGAAATTTGGTATGGAGGAGAAGTCTTCGTAAAAATACCAATGAATACATCAAAGTGAAAATGGACATGGATGCAGATGGCAAGCCTCGTAGATCAAACAAGATACATAGCACTTATTGGATCATTGCTCTATCTCACAAAGAAGCGGCCGGACATCACCTTTCTTTGTAGGTGTATGTGCAAGATTTCAATCGCCCCAAAAGAGAGCCATATGACAAAGCTAAGAGAATATTGAGATACTTGAAAGGAAGCCAAGAAGTTGGCTTATGGTATCTAAAGGAAGGTGGATTCAAGCTAATTGGCTATTCGACATCGACTATCTTTGGATGCGAGAGTTGATGAAAAAGCACCTCAGGCACATGTCAAATGCTAGGAAACAGTGATTTCTGGTCTAGCAAGAAGCAAAATTCAATAGCCACCTCTACAATTTAAGCAGAATACATAGTCTGGGCAATTTGTTGTAGCCCAAGTCATATGGATGAGACAAAGAAATGGTGAGAGACTATGAAGTTGAGGAAAAAGAAATTCCAATCATGTGTGATAACACAAGTGCAATTGCAATTACTCAAAATCGTGTTGCACTCAAGAACAAAGCATATCGATGTCGATATCACTTCATAAGAGATCATGTTGAAAAGAAGGACATCATTTTGGAGTATATCTCAATCGATAAACAATTGGTGACATCTTCACAAAACCATTATGTGAGTCAAGATTTGAAGAACTCAAGCATGAGTTAGGGTTAATTGAGTTGAGTGACACAAAAAGGAAAAAGAGTGAACTAACAAATCGCCTAAGTAAATCACCAGATCGGAAAAGACAAACTATACCAAGTCGGTGACGGATGAGTCACAAAGAGGAATGTGAAAAGAAGAGCTAAACCGGTGAGGGCAAAAGTGAATCATTTGTGAGCAAAGTGACAAAAACATCATTTTTACTAAGCGAGAATGTTTTTAAGAATGACGCAAAGATAATTATGACGTGTACAGCAAAAGTTGCACACTAAGCTTATGATTGGATATAAATGTTTGCCGCATTAAATACGAGACATTAAATGCTAAATCGGCGTGCAAAATCTAAGCCGTTGATTTCGATCACATTTCAAAAACCACCCGCACGTCCTTTCATAAACCATACTTAAACCATTTTCGTCCGTTTCTCTCACACACTACCAAAACTGTTCATTGCTCTCTCTCGAAGCAAAAGCAAAAATTTTCTCAAAACCCTATCTATCTTCAAATCAATCTCTAAGTTTTCTTCGGTAAAATCCTGAAGGATGGCATCAACCTATGATTTTGTCAAGTTAGGAAAGCAAATCCACACCGGTCTCTGTGGATTTCGACGGCATGGTGAAACAGGGTTCCGACGACACCCTAGTGATGAAAATTGCCGAGAAATTGGAAACGCCTGGCTAAAATCGTTTCGACGCTGGAATATCCGATGACCTATGTGGAGGAAGTCGCACGATTCTACGTGAACGCCGAGATTCATGATGAAGGGATAAAGTCATCATTCACGGAAAGAAGCTCACCATCTCGCCAAGGATTTGGTGAACACATGCTCACTACCAACGGAAGGAGCATCGAAATTAACGAAGGCGATGTAAACCTGGCCGCCGCTTGGAAGGAAATAGCCAAGCCCGACTATACCGATAAAATAGTTTACACAAAGCAAACAAGAGGTCTGAAGGAGGATTATCACAAGTGTTGGACATAGTTGCCAAATGTATTGACATCAAATTTGGCGACTTTGACCAATCATCAAAAGCAAAGTTGATCGTGATGGCGGCGATCATTGAAGAAAGGAAAATAAACTTGGTGAGTTTGTCTACTGTGCAGACTATGCCGTAATGTAGGGAACAAATCCTTCAAGGAAGATGGCACATTTGGAGGATCCCTAGGATATGGCCAGTGATTGGGTGATGGAGGTGAAAGGAGTCCTCTTAGACATGGAAAGGCGTTCCATGTAAACAAGAGGATGTTCGATCAAACCTCTCTCGGCGCATGAAGAGAGCCTACGCTAAGAGAGCCGACACGAGTGAGGGGGAATCACGACTCGAAGATACTGTTTGTTTCCTCTCCACCAAAGAAGAAAGCTGCCCCGTTGCTAAGCTTAAGAAGATCGGCCGCTCCCGCAAAGAAAGAAAGTCAAACTCGCTCTCCCCCCGCGCAGCAGAGTCACCGCCCCTCGCAGCCGTGTCTCCTACCCCAAAGAACAGCGGTCGAGAAGGACTCTCAACTACCTTCTCGGATCGTCAAAAATAGGAGATCCGATAAGCCAAGACGTCCGGCTCCTCGAAGAAGACACCAAAGACGCCCCCCGCCGCCCCAAGACTAAGAACGTCGTCGAACCAGAAATCCCTCCGGTACAAACTAGAAGAGGAAGAAGAATCATCAAGCGCTCCGAGCTTGAGAAACCAGTGAGTCACCACTCACCGAACAAATACTGTAAACCGATGAAGCAATAGAGTCCCCGGATGTAATTGATGAAACAACTAAGTCTGTTTCAAGGCGATCACAGAGGCAAATCAAGAAATAGTCGTAGTCCACGTGGTGAGACACAAGAAGAAGCGATAGAGCGATAGTGATGTGATGATCCTATCCCCACCTTACCCGGACATCCAAAATCGTCATGAGAGTGGAGGAAGTGGAAATTGAATCGATCAAGGAACAGTTCAACGGCCCGAATTTATAGAAGAGGAAGAGGAACTCGCTGAACTTCCTTGGAGTGATCACGTGGTCCAAGATCGGATGAAGAAAATCGCACGAGATATCTTGCAGATCTTCAAGGACAAAGAGAAGGAAAGACAGGAAGAGGAAGCGAGGCACGTGAGAAGGCCAAATCCGCTCTATCACCGCACCACGTAACACACACATCATCTCCTTGATGTCTTATCCGATGATGATGAGGATCCGGACTCTGCCGCCACCACGAGAAAAAGTTGCAAATGCAAAGCCAAGCAATGCATGAATCCGAATTCTTCATGAGAAGAGCATGATGGAGGGACCAGGAGAGTCCTCCAAAACACAAATTTTGAAATTGATCCAATGGGAGTGGTTGACAAATCGCCATCGTTATTTGCCGCCACCATTTCCCAACTCACTCGGAAGAAGGAATTAAGGAACTGGCGATGAAACCGGGTTAGTGGGGACCCCAGTTGAGCCAACCCCTAACGAAGGTGTCTTACCACCGCCCCAACGGCCGAACACTCAAAAGAGAAATAGCCGGGAGTTTGGAGACGAGTAACCCCATTCCAAGTCACTCAGATGTCTCGGTGAGGTGCCAACCGCTCCGAAGGCTTATGACGCCGCTGATGCGATCGAGGCACGAGGAAGGAATGTACTCGGGAGTTAACACTGGCGATGAAAGTGCAATCCATGGGGTTGAGACTCCAATGGATGCCACCACAGAAGACCCTAAGACGGTGACAATGTCGAAAGGGATGTCCAAGTGCCTCGCTGCCGATCCGAGATCGCTGGAGGAAATGAAGGCCACGGGAGGTTGAGACTTCCGGGGTAAAAAGAAGTCAAGTAGAGAACATCCCTCCTTTGTCATTGATCCATCCGAAAAGGAGATAAGCACGGTTCATGATTCCCAGGATAATCGATGTAACCTTTCTCGGGATCGGAAGGCGACGAAGAAGTTTCGAGTCATCCCCCGTGATGAGATCCAAAAGACTCAGTGCGGATGTTCCGGCAAAGACGAGCAAGTCGATCTCAAGACTACTCGTCAAACTTTCAATTTTGATGATGAGCCACCAATGGAAATCTCATCATCGTCCGATGACGCTCGATAAGGCCGAGGACCAGTCCACTCAATGGAGAAACCACCGAGACCAACGAAGTCGGGCCGAGACAAATTGAGGCTCAAAGCAAAGTCGGGTCCACTTCACAAAGACCCCAGTGAAACAGAGTCCATCGCGCAGCTCCCCAAGTCAGATGAGCGAGTTCGACTCCAAAAAAGGAACTTCACGCGCACCTCTCATCATTGAACAAATACCGGTTGGCCGTGATGATTCCTTTATAGAATCTTTTCCTTTCTCTCGGAGGTAACCGACCTCCCCAAGAGTCGAGAACGAGCTCGACGCTTCCATAGACCAGCCCTGTCATCTCGTCGGTACCATCGTTCGGTGACTATGACTTTGACGTGCGTGGCCATCACCGCATCGGAAGAAACAATCAAGTTCGGGAGGTGTTCAAAGCATTATTTGCCGAGATTGAACGGATGGAGAGGCACTGTGCTCTATGGACATGCGATCGACAACAGAGATGCCAATCTTATCTGCGACTTGAGAGGCATAACGGTCGGGATCCGGGAATGGTGGAAACAACAAAGAAACAATGCGTGTGGAACAAGTTAGATACTTAGGACATTGTTCAACAAGCTTTGGTATGGAGAGTCGAGAATGCCGATGCAAAAACGAAATTGAGAGAACACATTGAGCACATGCATGAAGCTCACACCGCCGAGATAAATGCTGCTGCGTGAGCAAAATAAGAGTGATCTCCAAAGATCCGGAAGCAAATTTCTCATGGCTGAAATGAAGCTAATTTCAGCAGAGTCCAACGCTACTCGCATCAATTTCGTGCCGCATACTCCGCAAATGCACTCGAGACGTAAACTCGACTATCGCCAGGCTCGACTTCCCGCTTGCCAAGATGTTTCAGGCGTTCCTCTCTCCTTTGATGATGCCAAAAAGGGGGAAGAGGAATACCTTAAAGCACGTAAGAGATCGAAGGTCGAAAAAGAGGATGAATCGGGTCGGGGAAAGACAGTTGAGGAAGTATTGAAACAAAAGAAAGGAAAGTCCGTTGAGGGGGAAGGATCGAAAGATGTGACCTTGATGATCGCGACAAACCCCAACAAGGTCTTGTCTGGTGATATTATCGCAAAGACAAACTCCCCGCAATGACTCGCCACTCCAACACTCGCTATATCTATGGCCGAAAAGAGAAAGACAATTGAAGCAGGGATGGAGGAAGTGGAAGGAAGAATGGATGCCCGAGTTATGAACATCTTGAAATAACATGGAGGCATTTCAAGAGACAGAGACACTTATGCCATCTCGGATGTCGGGACAGAGCCACGATCGGTTGATGAATTTAAAACGCCGCATCTGAAGGATACTTTGCAAATATGTCTATGGCTCAAGCTTGGGACTTGTATCGGGAAAAAGGTCTCACGTTATGTGAAGAAGCCGACAGCGTGAGACTCACCGATCGCTCTGCTTTGGTCACTCCGCCGGTAACTCACCGAAAGAAGAAGACCCCAAAGACAATACACGCCCGTGAGGTAGAGGAAGAAGAAGCGTGGTGGAGGAAGAGGTTTGGACCTAGGCCTCGCCCAAAAACATTGAATACGTAGATCCGGCAAGAAAGGAGGGATCATCGGGTGGAAATCTTGACCAAATAGCAAATTTGCAAGTGGCTAAAAGTAATCGAGTATGCAAAAAGAATAGAAGAAGAAAACAAGAGACAAACTCGGCTATGGGAGGAAAGACAAGAAAGATTAAGAAGAGATGAAGCGCCAGGAAGGCATATGAAAAGAAGAAGAAGGCGGTGACGATGAGAAAAAGAGAAGAAGAGCGTAAGAAGATCTTGAACAAGATGAAAGAATGAGACAATGAAGGAGATGAAGTGTTCTGTCCACCCCTTCATGTATTTTATTATGTTAATACATACTATGTAAGTCTTCAAATAAAGCTATAAATTCTTCATTTTTTTGTGTAGACAAATGGTTGCTCGATACACCTTGTAAAATGATTGTGTAAAAGAACAAGAATGTTATGATCAATAAAAGGATTGATTCTACGCATACATTCTATGTGAATACACTATCCGTGTGTATCTTTGCTATTTGCATTTTTGAATGGTTTAAGTTTTGGCATCATCAAAAAGGGGAAATTGTTAGGAAATTTATTGTTTAGATTTTGATGAATGCCATGTAAAACTTAGCATAGGAAGTTGGCACCCCATGTTTTGTTGTAAATCGCATTGTAATAAATAGGGGTGGTCAAGCCGAGTTAAGTCGCCTACGCCCAAACATGCAAGAAGACAACCGGAGACTAGAAGGAAGATTCCGCCGCAAGACAATCCTCAAGCCTACACTACGAAGAACATCAATCCAACACTCACCGTGAAGGAAAGATAACTTCAATCGGTTGAAGAGGAAAATACCGAAAAATCAAGGGGTCTACATTCCTCGAAGGATTGTAGGAAGGTTCAAGGTCGAACCAAGTCTTGAGCTTTTGGAGGGCTTCGTGATCAAATCCAAAGAGCTTGAGCAAGTGAGTGTAGTAGCAAGGCAACCGCCCGTGAAGAAGCCGAGTCGCACGAGAAGCCTTGGTGAGTGATCAAGGCGTCTCAGGCATCGAGTCCCAAAGGATCAAGTCGGTTGTGTGATCAAGACTTGTATCCGGATCATTACCACTTTGTATCCGATCAATACCTAGTGGATTCCTCGGGAGTTGGAGAAGAGAGGAGTAGAAGAATTACCCCATCTTCGAACCTCTATAAAAATCTTATTGTGTCATTTACATTTCAACACTTTAATTCTTGCATCATATTTGTTTATTTTTCCGACATATTTGCTATCCATTAGATAATCTCTAAGTACTAAATCAAGCTCTAAATCTCTACTTAACCAAACTTAAGGGTGTTAAGTCTTCCCAAAAAAACAAACCACACGGTGAGTTAATTTAGACTTAACAATTTGAGTTATTCAAAGAACAACTCGGTTGAGTCCGTTGAGAGACTAACTCTCTTCGATTAACTAAATTGGTTGTCCACCAAGGACACGGTTGTAGTATCAACTGAATTTTTAAAAGGACTAAATCAAAAATTTGGTAAGGTTTATTCAACCCCCCTTCTAAACCTTACACTTACACCCCTTGGGACCTACAAAATTTAGGCGGTCGACCGGGGTCGACCAAAGAGGCGGCCGACACCGGGAGCAAAACATCAAAAAGTAAACTTTGTTCCTTGTTTTTGAGCCGCAACAGTCGCCTAGCCTTCGACCGGCCGAGGTGCACTTCGATCGGTCGCCTGTGTTAATTTCTTTGCGACATGTTTCAAACTTCTATTTAAATGCGACCGGTCGCATCTATGCTTTGACAAAGAAAATTCTAACCGTTTGCAAATGACTTTTCCCTAAATTGTGGGATTGATTTCTAACATCTATAATCTTGATTTTAATTGCAATTTTTTTTTTTGTAGAAATCAGATTCCAAGAGGAGCCTATCAAGTATCAATCATATCCTATAAATAGAGGAACAATTGAAGCAACACAACAAGAGAGAAAACTACAACACAACAAGATACACTCAAGAATACACTTGTTCTTACATTGTCTTATTTCTTGTTGTAATTTGCCTAGCTATTCACTTTCACATCCTTGAGGTCTAGGCTATTCTTGATTACACTTGCACTCAATTGTATAATTCATTATCGAGTTGTAATCTTGAATTTTTGGGTAATCATTCAACACAAGATATCCTTGTGAGTGTTCTTGTGGTAAGAACACACTTGGGTGAACTAGGTGTTAGGTGTAAGAAGATTGTGGTAATCTTCTTGTTGAGGTGTTGAAGAGTGTGGTGCTCTTCAAGGTGAAGATTGTGGTAATCTTCACAAGGTGCCGTTTGAAGATTGTGGTAATCTTCAAGAAGAGATTGTGGTAATCTCAAAGGTGGTGTTGAAGAAGAGTGTGGTGCTCTTCAAGGTGTTGTTGTAAGTTGGTGTTGTATTAATTTGTGGTAAATTAATAAAATTCTTTTTCTTTTTGAAATCCATCCGGATATCTTGGGGTGGTAGAGGATTAGGCCCTAGTGGGTTGAACCTCTTTAAATCGACGTGTGTTGTTTACATTCCGCACCTTTATTATTGTCTTTGAGCATTCGGTTCGAAAAAGAGGGTAAAATCGAAAAGATGGAGATAATCTATTCACCCCCCCTCTAGATTATCGTAGCCGCTTGGACTTACAAGTGGTATCAAAGCCAAACTCTTTGGCAAGCTCGTTTCACATCGCGAGTGAAGAGAAACGATCGTCGGCTCTTAACGAAGCTCATCTTTCCGGCACCTCCACCATCAAGCCACCTCGGTTTGATTCCAAAAATTTTATATTTTGGAAAGAAAGAATGGAATGCTACTTACAAGGTTGCGGGTTCGACATTTGGAACACCGTCATTAATGGTGAATCCATTCCGATGAAAGATACACCACACACCTCAAAAGGCTCGAAAAGCTCAATGATGAAGAGAAGAAAATCATCTCTTTAAATGGTAAAGCTCTTAATATTTTACTTTGTTCACTTACCACTTTGGAATTTGATCATGTTGTAGGTATTCAATCGGCACATGAAGTATGGCAAAAATTAGAAGCCATCTATGAAGTATATGCAAATGAAAGGAGAAACTCAAAAGCATCTACTTCACAAATGGATACAACATCAAATCCAACAACATGGGATAAGTCTTCTACAACCTCCCATAATGAACAAGTTGAACAATGCCTCATGGGCATCGAAGAAGAAAACGAGGTAAGTTATAAACCCTCTACTTCTTATGATCATGAATTGCAAAATGAATATAGTGATTTACAAAATGATTATGATGAGCTACAAGATGAATTCCAAAACTTACTTGTTAAATACAAAAATTTGAAAAAGGAATTCATTGTTTTGAAAAATGATAAGGATAGTTTATTTACTTCCTATGAATCACTATCATGTGCTCACACCACCACTCTTGACAAGGTTAGAAACCTTGAGAAAGAAAATAGTACTCTTGTTGAGGATATAAATTGCTTGAAAAATGATTTATCTAAATCCAACTTGAGTACCGATAGAATAACCAATATTGTTGATTGTTGTGATAATTCGAAACTAGAACTTGATCATAAGCCTAAGGGTGTCAATCACATGAAAAAGAATCAAGTCTCTAAGCACGTTGGTCATTATGCTCCTAGAATTATTACATGCTTTTATTGCGGTAAAAAGGGTCATACGGTAAATACTTGTCGGGCTAGAAATAGCTCTAATTATTGTTGGAGACCTAAAAGTCTCAAGACTAATCCCAAAGGACCCAAACACATGAGGGTACCACAAAACAATGTCATATTAGGTACCGTGAAATAATGATCGAAGAAAAGTTATATCGCCAAGAAGATATCAAATGACCGTTTCATTTGATCAAAGAAGGAGACACTATTTTCGACAAAGCTAATTTCCAAGAAAAGGATATAATCAAAAATGGGAAGAATTGTGTAGGATTTACATATTTTCACAAATGGCCATTTTGTCAAGAAAGGCATAAATTATCGAGGCACGTTTACTTGTGTCACTTTTACTCTTATAGACTCGATATATGTATTGCCATATGCCTATGTGCTTGTTTTTTTATAGTATCTCATACAAGTGCCATTAAGAGGATTTTTAGATTTTTTGAAAGGCACTATTCGATATTTGATTGCACATATTTGCTTTGTCAACTTTTGTTCAAATACTTCTTTTAAATGAGGTCTCAACTATATGCTATCGGATTTTCATATTTCAAAAGAGACCTTATGTGGCTTTCTTAAGCTCATTTGAACTTGCACGTCTTATTAGACTTTTGATGATTTCTCTTGTATGCATAGTATGTGTTTCTTGCTTCATGGTTTATATTGTCTAGTTTATTCGTCTTTTCTATGCAAGACATTTTGTGATTGACATTCACAATCAAGGCATGTTATTTTCTTGAGCTATTTTTCTTGCGATACCGTTAATGAGTTTGTTAAGTTGTGTAGATTTATTGATAATGAGAAAGGACAAATGTTCTTTTATGAATACCTTAGATCAATTGAATGCCCTATGATGAAGAAGACAAAAAGGGTATTCCGGAACAAACTCGATGACCAAGGCAACATTGGTCGAACTAAGGCGAGGATTAGCTCCAAGGTATTTTCAAGAAGAAGGTAATTGATTTTGGTGTAACATTTGCACTCATAGCACATTTTGTAGCTATTTGCATTTTACTTGCCCATTCTTGTTTTAAGAAAATTTCAAACTTTACCAAATGGATGTTGAATCCAAATTTCTAAATGGTTTTATTCTAGATGAAGTCTAAATAAAACAACCTCCGGGGTTTAAAATATTTCTAGGCCAAATGATTGTTTTTAAGGCCTTGTACGGTTTAAAACAAGTACCCCGTGTATGGTATAATAGACTTAGCTATTTTTTTGCTAAATGATTTTACAAGAGGTAAAGTTGATATTACTCTCTTTGTTTGTAAAAAAAAAAAGGGCAAGAATTGTTTAAACTTGTGCATATTTATGAGAATATTTTTAGTGCTACTAATGAATATTTGTGCAAGATATTTTTCTAAGTTGATACTAAGTGAACTCGAGATGAGCATGATGGGGAGCTCAATTTATTGCTTGAACTTCAAATTATTCAATGCCAAGAGGATGATTATATTTCAAAAGAACTCTTGAAGGAGTTAGTCATTGAAGAAAGAAGAACTATCTCAACCTCTATGGCTAAAGATTGACAAAGGTTGAGAAAGACATGTCGGTCGACAAACAAATTCGAGGTATGTTTTCTTATATTTTTCCTATAGAATCGACATTCTATATGCCTTATGTCTATATAATCGACTTCAAAAACTATCCCAACGAATCTCATTAAAGTGCCGTTAAAAGAAATTTTCAAATATTTGAAAGGCATTTCTTCCTATGACTAGTTGTATCCAAAGGTTTAAAACGTTCTTATTTTTTGGGATTACAAGTCCGGTGAAAATTATTCAAAATATAGTTCGTCATAATCGAACTAAACATATTGAGATTCGAAAATATTTCTAAAGGATTGCGTTTTTAACAAATACTTGAGATGTGTTTAAATCCCGTCTCAAAGTTAACTCGCGGACATTTGTTCATTTACCGAGTATTTTATCTCATTTCGAGCTTGATTATGACATAATGTATATTGAATGAGGTTTACGTTTGCATCTTGCGAGGTTTTAAAACTTAGGGGCGAAAAATCGGATTTTTGGATCAAACTTCGGATTTTTCAAATGTAACTCAAACATTGGGCTGGCCGACGGGCAAGGCCGACCGGTCGCCCCGCTCGACCGTCGCCTTGATGATTTTCCTTGTTAAAAACGTTCGTTTTTTCCGGACTTAGCCATTTTGGCTCTTTTGGTTCATTTTTCGTCCCCTTTGCAATTTTCACACACATTTCACTTCAAATGAGTTTTGATGCATGAATTATATATTTTGGAGACTACATAGCTCGGTTATCATCATTGTTGCTCGTCTTTACCAATCGGAATGGTAAGAATTCTACTTCTTTAGCTCAATTGGGTTGAACCCTTGAGTTTGTGGCTTATATGCATTTTTCTTGATGCAATTCATATATATTTGTGATGAGCTTATTGATTGTTGATGAATGATAATTGTTTAATTGTATTTGGTGATGAAAAACTTGGCTTGATTACATTTACAAGGGCTATATATATCATTTTCTAATTTTGACGCCGCCAAGTGTTCGATAAAATGTTTCAATGAAAAATTCATCACCTACACGATTCTCTCGATTTCAAAAGTTTTATATATTTATAGAGATCATGTTTTGCTTATCAAGTGATATTTCATAAGCTTCTTCAAGTCGTATGATTCGACTTTTCCCTCCTATTTGGTTTATAAGCTTCAATGTTCAAATAGCTCGGTACATCGGTTTAGTTGCGCACTTTGATATGAATATATGATGTATTTATCGCGCTAACATTCTTTTTGATGATTCCAAAGGGGGAGAAACAGGTTATGAGCTCTTTAGCTCAAAGAAGCTAAGATAAGCTCAAACGAAAAGAAGCTATAAGCTATGGCTTTCTAAAGCCATAAGTTGTGTATGACTCTTGGTCCATTGGTTGTAGTATGGACTTATATATGTTTCTAATGATGTATCTTTGACAGGGGGAGCTTTTAAGTTATTGATACTTAAGCTCAATATCGTAAAGCTAATATTTTAGCTTATGTTTAATTACTTCTATATTACTCTTATTGTGCATGTTGATAGGGGAGCATTTGCTATAAGTGTTTGAATATCTCTACTCCCATCCTTGTGTTTTTATTGCACGGAATGTTGTCGCTCACAACGGATAGTTCCCTTTAATGGTAAAAATTGTTTTGTTTTCAAAATCGATCTCGTTAAAATTGTTTTGGTTTGTAATCATCAAAAAGGGGAGATTGTTTGATAAATGGTTTTATCATGATTTTGATGATTTTGATTTTACACCAAAACAATGTTTTTAAAGGTTGTCTAAATACTCCTAAATGATTTAAAATGGTTTTAATATTTTTGGAGTATTTCCTCAAAGTTTATTTTCGATATAAAATTGGACAACACATTTAATGTTTTTAAGTCAATGCATTTTTACATTGAAACTATGTTATCCTAATCCTCCCAATTGATCTAAAATGTTTCTACTATTTTTGGAGTATTTATTGGAATTTATATCGGACAACACTTTTTGTGTAAATGTTTTATTTCTTCAAGACTATATTTCTAATGTTGTCCTAAATACTCCCGATCGGTTTAAAATGTTTTTACGAATTTTTCGGAGTATTTCTTGAGGTTTATTTTCGTCAAAAATCGGACAACATTGAATTTAGGCGGTCGACCGGTCGACAAAGAGGCGACCGGTACCTGGGAGCAAAACATCGAAACAGAAAACTTTGTTCCTTCAGTTTTTGGTCGTCTGCAACCGGTCACCCTAGCCTTCGACCGGTCGAGCTGCACTCGACCGGTCGCCCTTTGTTAATTTGTCTGCGACATGTTTCAAACTTCTATTTCTCGTGCGGATGGCCGCCCTATGCTTTGACAAAGACAAAATTCTAACCGTTGTGCAACAGATAACGTTTCCCTAAATTGTGGGATTGATTTCTAATGCTATAATCTTGATTTTAATTGCAATTTTTTTGTAGAAATCAGATTCCAAGAAGAGCCTATCAAGTATCAATCATCTCCTATAAATAGAGGAAGAATTGAAGCAACACAACAAGAGAGAAAACTACAACACAACAAGATACACTCAAGAATACACTTGTTCTTACATTGTCTTATTTCTTGTTGTAATTTGCCTAGCTATTCACTTTCACATCCTTGAGGTCTAGGCTATTCTTGATTACACTTGCACTCAATTGTATAATTTATTATCGAGTTGTAATCTTGAATTTTTGGGTTATCATTCAACACAAGATATCCTTGTGAGTGTTCTTGTGGTAAGAACACACTTGGGTGAACTAGGTGTTAGGTGTAAGAAGATTGTGGTAATCTTCTTGTTGAGGTGTTGAAGAGTGTGGTGCTCTTCAAGGTGAAGATTGTGGTAATCTTCACAAGGTACCGTTGAAGATTGTGGTAATCTTCAAGAAGAGATTGTGGTAATCTCAAAGGTGGTGTTGAAGAAGAGTGTGGTGCTCTTCAAGGTGTTGTTGTAAGTTGGTGTTGTATTAATTTGTGGTAAATTAATAAAATTCTTTTTCTTTTTGAAATCCATCCCGGATATCTTTGGGGTGGTAGAGGATTAGGCCCTAGGTGGGTTGAACCTCTTTAAATCAACGTGTGTTGTTTATATTCCGCACCTTTATTATTGTCTTTGAGCATTCGGTTCGAAAAAGAGGGTAAAATCGAAAAGATGGAGATAATCTATTCACCCCCTCTAGATTATCGTAGCGCTTGGACTTATAATTGCTATCATGATATCTTGCATTATGGCCCAGGATGCACGGGTCGTGCGTACATGCACGGGTTACCCGTGCATCATGCCGTAAAGGCCAAGTCTCGCTTTTCACCAAAATAAGACGGGTAAATGCGCCAACGCACGGGTTACCCATGCGCATTTCCGCAACGATTCAAATTCTTGATGGTGCATGGGTGGTGCGTTTACGCACGGGCTACCCTGCGCTTTGTCGTAACCACATTATTTCTTCCCAGGGATGCACGGGTCGCGCCCGGCGCGCCCCTACCTGTGCGTTCTCTATTTTAGCCTTATTTGTTCAACTTCTTCTCATTGTGGCTTCTAATCTCGTACATTCACTCGATTCTTGGTGTTTCTACTTCGCGATGCTCGTATTTGTGTCCAAATTACTTCAAATATCATTAAATTCCTACAAAACGAGCAAAGCATAATATCTTTCCCACAAAGAGTGAATACGAACTATTTCATATGAGTTTATGCATGTCTAAACACCATTTTTGTCATAATTATAGCTCAAAATACATGCAAAACTCACACCTATCAAAACCCCCAAACTTAAAGTGTTAACCATCCCGATCAACAATTTTGAAAACAAGATAAATCACAACAGGGGAGCAATGAAAAATGGCGCACACAAAGACTCCAAAAGAAAATCCATATTGTTTGGCATGGGTGTCAAGCAACAAATCAATCAAGTCTCAAATATCTAATCTTGGAGCACGTATCAAATTAAACATGGTAAATGCTCAATCACATCTCTCAAGATCAAGTGTATGCTCTCATCTCGACATGAAATAGGGCGTGTTTACGCTCCAATCAAATCAATGTTGCGAGAATTACCATAAGCTTGCAAATTGTCTCATATCTCTCGCCACTAGAGTGTATGCAACTTGTGAATCAAAAAGGACTTTTTATTTTGGTTGTAATGAAGGCTCTTTGGTTAGGGTAGGAAAATGTGGATAGAGTGACTCAAACTTGAGCGTATAAACCAATGAACATATAGATCATCTACATTAAAGCTCAATATGCTCTTAATTTCTTCTCTCATTTTCATCAATTCTTCCTATCTTCATCCCCCCTTTTTTTTTTGTAAGCATTTCCACCTCACATTACAATTTTTTAGCCTCTAAGTTCATTCAATGAAAACTCACATCATAACGTCGATTTTGTTTTCAACTCTTTTGTGAATTTTCAACATCTCTTTTCAACTCCTTTTCTTCCTCTTTTGTTCCCATCAACCGACTTTGCACAATTATCCAACTTTTCAATTCTCACTCTTTCAACCTCATTCACTCCCTTTACTCAATTCTATACGCCGAGTGTAGGGTAACAAATATATCAAGTTAAGGCTTGAATTTGTGGCTTATCAAAGAAATAGGCAAAAGGCTCAAATTGGTTAACTAGGAATTTCAACAACGTTAGGTAAGCAAAAAGGCTTGAAAGGCTAACAAAGATGGCATTTAATCATATTCACAATTTGCATACAACAAGTGGCCTTGACAAAGATACCAGAGCAAGTTCTAGAATTCTAACAACATGAATGATACACTCAAATCACAAACAAGATGCAAGAAAATAGAAGAAAAGAAAGGCTCAAAAGCTCACGGGATTGTAAATACGCAATTCAAAGCATCAAACCATGTTCTCAATATCCACATGCTCAATATTATCTATTCATGGCTCAATCAACTCATACTCAACATCCAATCCCAACAATACAAATTTTCAAAGAACACACAAACATCAAGTTGCATCATGCCCGGTCAACTCACTCTCTAACATCTATGAAAGCAATAAACGTTCTAAAGCCGTAAACGTGCTTCTAATTCAAATGCAACCTAAAATGCTCTACATGCAACTATATGAAAAACACACAAAAATGCAAGATAATTTTTTTCTATCTACACTTTTCATATATTAAAATACTAACTCTCCCCAGGACTTGAATAAAATTATATTGTCCTGAAGGGGAAAAATAGAATTTCAATAATAAAAAGTGGAGATATACCGAGTCATTTGTGGAGGTGGCGGCGGGAAGTGGCCCCGTGAGATGTGCCACATTTGTATCTGTTGTATCACTTGCCACGTCTCCAATTTCCTTCGTTCTGGGCCGCATATCTTCGCTCCCGGGCCGCATATCGCTCCTCGTGGACCGCATACCTCCGCTCCCGGGTTAAATATCTTTGTTATAGTTCCAAGGTCCTCCGATCGTAGTCCGCTCGGAATGCACGGAAATCATATCGATGTTGCAAAGCAAGTCTTCCCTTTGTTTCGCAAGTCCTCCCCTTGATGTCGCAAGTCCTCCCCAAATGCATAAAGCATGTCATGAAATTCATTGTCGCGTTAGGACTCGCCACCATAAGAAGTTAGGGATGATCCCCGCTATGTGATGGTGCCGGGGTGTTCTTCTCCTGTGAGGGCCACGGGAATGTCATACCCGATTTGAGGGTGATAAGGTTTCATTCCCCTTTCTTGTCTATTTAGCTCTTCTTCTTCGCGCCACCATATCCTCTACATCCGGGAAGCCTTCAACTCGTCGCCTCTTCCTTGCATTGATAGCATCAGTAACTCTGATATGTGCTTCAGAGTTAAGCAGGAAATTGGTAGTGTCCTCAAGGGTATCTACAGTGGTGTATCTCGGGTTAGGTAATGGAAATGCATCACCTCGTCATCTGCAGTAAATAACATACCATCTTCATTTGCAATAAATTTCATATGGTGCAAAGATGATATGTTGACCCGAGTGCTGCCTGTATAGGCTCCAAGCCTCGAAAATCAATGTTGAAGTGTCGGGCAATAGGGGTAATCAGACCCCCTATAGAAATAGCACCACCTCCCCGCTTTGCTAAATGATCCACCTGTTCAATGAAGTATGCGGCCGTGTTGTAGGGTGTACTCGTCAACATACACCATAATAAATATAACTCTCTCGCGTCATGCCCCAATATTTTTTCTGGAAAAAATCGAGGCCGGGCGTAACCCGTCAGTATATACCGGAAAACCGGATTCCGGATCCAAGAAGATTTTGCAGTGCGGGCCTCGTAGAGCATGGGACCTGTTTCCGGCGTTTGGACTAGTAAGCACCAAAAGTCAATTTGGTTATATCGGTATGCTAGTCGGGAAAGCGCGTCTATGGGAACCTCAAATATGGCATTCAACTCTTCTCGTGGATAATTTGCCGCTCATTCCCCAATCGAAAGTACACTCCAATGACCTCGTTATGTATATCTTTAATCATCTTCACTGTGCTCAAGAATTCGAGCGTGAATTTCTTGTAACTAGACCATTTTCTCCTCATAAAATTTGTCCAACCGACCCTTGCGAATAACCGCCACACGTCGTCATGTATCCCAAGAAGTTGGGTACAATCATCGTCGGCGTACTTTGAGGGAGCCATCGTTCGGACGACTAGCTTATTCCATCGCTCTAGGGCATCCGCATTTGTCAAGTATGACTCCAGGCCGCAGGCTATCGGGTTGTACTTCTTGTGGTGGTTCCGCCCTGGGACGTCGTCTCCTTCCTTGAGGGTTCCGTCTATCCGCCATTACTTGTGAATGGGTACCTGGAATAACATGTATTAGCAACCCAAAACAAACCAAGTACAAGCACAAGTACGATGAATGAAGGCAAACAAGTTAAATAGGGTGTAATGATTCTCATACATCAATTTGACCGATCAATTAAGCTCCAAACAATCAACTAATATGGCAAATATAGAGAATCATTATCTAAAAGCCCTAACAATTAAAGCTCATGCCCAATTCATCATCAATTCATCCAAATATGTCTCAATTCACATGCTCACAAGGTGTTTGATAAATTGCCTTAAAGAAGAAATCATCCAAAACATAGAAAAAATATCAACACAAGCACTCAACATAATCCCCAATACATAATTCACAAGAAATTCACAAGAAAAAAACGAAGTTCTTACCGAATTCTCGAAATTTATCAAAAGGGGTGAACTTGGAACCCTAGGTGCCTTTCAACTAATTCTTCAATCCAAACTCGAATTTGATGCAAAATGTTAGTGTACTATGATGAGAGTATGGATTATGTGAAAGAATTTGGAAGAAAATCGGGATTTTGGAGTAATATGTGTGGGAGGGCGAATTTTTTCGTGTTGGTTGAGAGTGTGTAATATGAGCACAAAGTCCGCCTTTGACTCAATTTATCCTTCGGCGTGAAGACGACGGGCCGTGCGTCGGCGACGGATTACCTGTGCGTCATGCCGTAGGGACATTTATCATTTTCTCCGGTACGCACGGGTCGTGCATGGGCGCACGGGTTACCCGTGTGTTATGTCGTAGCATCGATATCTCCTCCAGGCACGCACGGGCAACCCGTGTGTCCTTGTACAACAATACTCGGGTTTTTCGATTTTTTTACACACAAAAAAATGAAACAAAATTAAAAGAAACACACACACAAAAATGAAATCCAAACCAAAAAAACCGTTGGGTTGCCTCCCAACAAGCGCTTTATTTAACGTCTTTAGCTTGACGCTTTGTTTGTTCCGTCACGGGTCTCGCAAGGTGATGGATGTCACCTCCTCTTGGTTACCTCGGTGGAAGCAATGCTTAATCCTCCTCGGCCATTTACCATGAACGTCTCACCGTCTTTTGTTAACAATTCCACAACTCAGGGAGGATTCAATACCTTTTTTATCACGAATGACCCGACCACCTAGATTTGAGTTTTCCAGGGAAAAGTTTAAGGCGTGAATTGTACAAGAGGATTGGTTCCCCCGGTAAAAATTCTCGTTTATTGATCATTTTGTCGTACCATCTTTTGGTTCTTTCTTTGTAAATTCGAGAATTTTCGTAAGCTTCATCCCGAAACTCTTCCATCTCATTTAAATGGAGCAACCTCTCTTCATCGGCCTTTTTAAAATCTAGATTTAGTTTCTTGACCACCCAAAATGCCTTGTGCTCCAATTCCACCGGCAAGTGGCACGATTTCCTGAAAACGAGTTGATACGGTGATGTACCCAATGGTGTCTTATAGGCTGTCCGGTATGCCCATAGAGCATCATCCAATTTCAATGCCCAATCATTTCGGTTGATGTTCACCGTCTTCTCAAGAACTGTTTGATCTCACGGTTGGCCACTTGACTTGCCCATTGGCTTGCGGATGATATGTAAATGCAACTTTATGCTTCACCCCATATTTTGCCAATAAGTTGCTCATCAATTTATTTACAAAATGCGACCCTCCATCACTAATTAAAGCTCTTGGAGTGCCGAATCGAGTAAATATATTTTTGTTTAGGAACCGCATCACAACTTGTGCATCATTTGTTTGTGAATGAATCACCTCTACCCAACGGACACATACTCCACCGCAAGTAGAATATATTGATAGCCCGAAGATGATGGAAATGGGCCCATAAAATCGATCCCCACACATCTAACAATTCAACTTCAATTACATTTGTCATCGGCATCTCGTGTCTCCCGGAAATGTTTCCTATCCGCCGACACTGTAACATTGTTGCACATACAAATAACAATCATTAAATAAAGTGGGCTAGTATAGCCCACTTTGCAATACCTTCGCCCGTCGTGCGAGTCGGACCAAAATGTCCTCCGAGGGTGAAAAATGACATTGTTGTAGGACTCCTCCCATTCTTCTTGAGGCACGCATCTTCCGATGATTTTGTCCGCGCATCTCTTAAAGAGTAGGGGGTCGCCCCACAGGTAGAACTTGACATCGTGGAAGAAATTCTTCTTTTGGTATGACGATAAATTTGGAGGCAAAACTCGGCGGCCAAATAGTTGTCAAAATCCGCATACCACGGGAATTTTGCCTCGACCATGAGTAACCGTTCATCCGGAAATTCCTCCTTTATCAATTCTCGTACCTCTTTTCGCCTCCTCTTGATTTTCAATTCTAGGCAAGTGGTCCGCCACCACGTTCTCACATCCCTTTCGGTCCCCGATTTCCACATCAAACTCTTGCAATAAGAGAATCCACCTAATCAACCTTGGTTTCGCATCCTTCTTATCAAAAAGATATTTGATAGCCGCATGGTCGGTGTGAACTATCATTTTCGTTCCAATCAAGTATGATCGAAATTTATCAAATGCGAAAACAATCGCCAACATCTCCTTCTCGGTGGTGGTATAATTTCGTTGAGCACTATCCAACGTTCTACTAGCATAGTAGATGGATCGAAATAATTTTCCCTCTTTTGACCGAGAACAACCCCTACCATAAAATCGCTAGCATCACACATCAATTCAAATGGTTGGCTCCAATCTAGGGCTACTAGAATAGGTGCGGTCACCAACGCCTTCTTCAAGATTTCAAATGTCCGAAAACAATCATTGGAAAAATTGAAAGCAACATCTTTTTCTAACAATTGGCTCAAAGGCTTAGAAATTTTTGAAAAGTCATCGATAAACCTTCTATAGAATCCGGCATGGCCCAAGAAACTCCGAATGGCTTTTTCATTTGTAGGAGGTGGTAACTTCTCGATCGCTACAATCTTTGCCTCGATCCACTTCCAAACCTCGTGGAAGAGACTCGATGACCAAGTACAATACCATCGCGTACCATAAAATGGCACTTTTCCCAATTGAGTACAAGATTGGTCTCTTCACATCTCTGTAAGACTAAGGAAAGATTGTGAAGACAGTTATCAAAAAGTCACCAAATACAAGCGAAATCGTCCATAAACACCTCCATAACTTTCTCAATAAGATCGTGAAAGATAGCCATCATAAAAAGTTGGAAAGTTGCGGGGACATTACATAATCCAAATGGCATACGATTTAAATGCAAATGTGTCGTAAGGACATGTAAATGTCATTTTTTCCTGGTCTTAGGTGCAATCATGATTTGATTGTACCCGAATAACCATCCAAAAAGCAATAATAATCATAACCCGCTAAACGATCCAACATCATATCTATGAAGGGGAGGGGAAAGTGATCTTTCGAGTGGCATCTTAAGTTTTCTATAATCAATGCAAATTCGCCACCCAAAGAATAATTCTAGTAGCAATTAATTCTTCATTCTCATTTTTCACGAATGTTACCCCTTTCTTTGGACCACTTGTACCGGACTTATCCATGAACTATCGGATATATCATATATGATTCCAAAGATCTAACCATTTCAACACCTCTTTCCTAACCACTTCTTGCATGATAGGGTTTAGTCGTCTTTGGTTTTGCACTGATGGTTTATAAACATCTTCCATCCGAATTTTATGCATTACAATAGATGGACTTATGCCTTTTAAATCGCTTATTGACCATCCTAGTGCCGACTTATGTTTTCGTAAAACCCTTAACAGTTTATCAAGTTGAGTAGGAGTGAGAAGAGATGATACGATTACTAGATTTGCATTATTTGCCCCAAGAAATGCATATTTGAGGTGCTTGGGTAATGGCTTAAGTTCTGGAGTTGAAGTTGTTGTCTCAGGGTCACGCACGGGCCGTGCGTGATCCCCTGTCTTCAGAAGTTCCTTCGGCATTAAGCACGGGTTGCCCATGCTCGGCACATGACCCGTGTGCTCTTGAGCTTTCCAACTTCCACTTCGGCACCACGCACGCACAAAGCGACGGGCCGTGCATGGTCAGTAGACTTGATTCCCCTATCTCCAACCTCGCATTTTAGCCTCTTGCGCTCCTTGGTAGTTCATGCATATGATCTAAGGCACAAACATAGTCGTACAAAACTTGGTTATCAAAATCAAGCACAACACTCGACATCGAACACGAGTGGGTTAGACCAAATTCCAAATCATCCTCGACAATGTATGATCAACATAATCCTCAATGCATGAACTAACTATATCTAAAAAATTACAATTCTCCACCGTATCATGAAATTGCATTGCCTTATAAATAGAGAATAAAACATGCTCATCATTAACTCGTAACGTGAGCTCTCCTTTTTGTACGTCTATTAAGGCTTTCCCAGTAGCAAGGAATGGACGTCCAAGTATCAGTGGGACATCACGATCTTTTTCCATATCTAAAACCAAGAAATCCACAAAGTGAATATAAATTTATCAACTTTTACAAGCACGTCTTCTATAATTCCCTTTGGATATGTAAGTGACCGTCCGCAAGTTGTAATGTCAACGTGGTTGGCTTCACTTCGCCTAGTCCAAGCTTCCGAAAATGGACAAAGGCATCAAGTTAATACTTGCCCCTAAATCACACAACGCTTTATTAAAGAAGTTACCACCAATGGTACAAGGGATAGTGAAATTCCCGGATCTTTCGGTTTGTGTGGTAGCTTCCTTTGAATTATCGCGCTACATTCTTCTGTCAAATTCACCGTTTGAAAGCTTGTCATATTGCTCTTCTTTGACATAACATTCTTAAGAAATTTTGCATAATTTGGCATTTCCTCTAGTGCGTCGCAAAAGGAATGTTAATGTGCAATTTCTTAAATATATCAAGGAATTTTGCAAATTGATCATCAAGCTTTTTCTTTTGTAATCTTTGAAGAAAGGGAAGAGAGATAGGTAGTTTAGATATATTAGAGTTAGACGAAGATTTAAGCTTCTCACTGTTTGTTCCTCCTCTTGTCTCTCTTTTTCCTCATCTACTTCGACACCATCTTTCATCACCGATTCAACATCTCCCGACTTGGATGCTTCATCCGAAATTTTCAGATTTTGATTTTTCTTTAGGCCCCTCATATTCCGCACCGCTCCTTAGCCGAATGGTTTTGCATTGCTCCTTAGGATTAACTTCCGTGTTACTCGGAAATTGACCATTTTGATGTTGCCCACCAACAATCGTAGCTAATTGGCCCACTTGAGTCTCAAGATTTTTTATCGAGCTAGCCATTTATGTCACTTGTAATTCCATCTTATCCATCCTCGAGTCTTGCCTTGTGAAGCGGCTCCTCGTTTCACTCATGAATGAGCTTGATTGATTTATGAACGAGGTGAGGGCATCTTCCAACGATGATTCACCTTCCACATTAGTACCCCCATTTGACGCATTAAATCACGGTGGTGGTTGCAACACATTCTTTGTATTAGCATATGAAAAGTTTTCATGGTTTCTCAAGCCCGGGTGGTAGTGTGTTGGCATTGGATTGTTCAACTGTTGAAGTTCCGCTTATTCACATAATTGACCTCCTCCATTGGATATAGAGGGACATCACTACTCGTGCTTGTGTTGGCATCGGCCCCCTTCGCCGTAACACTTAAATGATTTGTCAATGCCGCCATTTGTGCCGTCAACGCTTTAATTGGGTCAAAATCTAAAATTTCCGCTACCCGTTGTACATTGGACCTCTCGGATGGCCATTGATAATCGTTCATAGCCATTTCTTCAAGAAGATTAAAGGCGTCTTGTGGAAACCTTGCCAATAATGCTCCTCCCGCTACGGCATCAACAAAGGACGCGTTTGCCCCATCAAACCATTATAAAAGAAACACAATCGTTGATCCTCCAGGAAAGCCATGTTGTGGACATCTTATTAGCAAATCCCGAATCGTTCCCAAGCCTCGTACAAAGGCTTGGAGTCAAACTGTCGGAATTGTGTAATTTCGCTTTTGAGTTGCAAAGTTTTGCTCGATGGAAGGAATTTAAACAAAAACTTTTGGCTAAATTCGTCCCATGTGCTCACACTTCCTTGCGTCAAAGTACCCAACCAATTCTCGCCTTATCCCTCAAAGAAAAAGGGAATATGCGCAATCTTATGGCGTCATCCGAAACTCCATTCATTTTTATCGTGTTGCATATTTGGATAAAATGCGCAAGGTGAGAATTAGGATCTTGATTTGCGAAACCCCAAACTAGTTCTGTTGTACCATGTTTATCGTGTCGGTTTAAGCTTGAAGTTATTGGCATTTATCGGAATATGAGCAATACCCCATAATTACGATTAGTTTGTGGTCGAAAGTAATCACGAATGGCTTGTTGTTGAACCGGTATTGGTAACTCGTTGATCCCGTTGATCCCATTGTTACCCCTATTTTCTTCTTCCGCATACCCCATAATCTGATTTTGTTGTCTTTCGGCCCGTCTAGTAGTTGCACCGATTCTCCTTGCAAAAGCCTCAACTTCCTAGGTATGAGCGGTATTAACTCTCCTTGCCTAGAGCGAGTGTTCATGCACTACCCGGACCAAACTAAAAGAAACAAGTCAAATAATGAAGGATTAAAGTTAAACAAAAATATATAAAAAAAATAAAAATATCTAAATTAAGAATAATTCTATCTATAACAATATTAGCACCAAAAATTATATTAGTCCCGACAACGGCGCCAAAACTTGTTCGCCTAATTTTTAGATTCACCGCAAGTGTACGGTGTAGTTTATAGAATAGGGTAGCAAGGTCGTATCCACGGAGACTAATAAATTAATATGCTAAGTATCGAACTAAGATAGTCTTATTTTTATTTAGACGGTCGTAATTTGATGATTGTTGTGAGATTAAGACAATTAAGACTACTAAAACACAAGATCAACACAATGAGAACAATAGAAGTATCAAGGCAATAAAATAGATTCGGTTTAAGGTTTCGACTAATATCCCTCTTGTTGTCCGATTTAATCAAAGCCAAGTTATTATCAATATTCATATAAGATGATCACAAAAGTATTTTATCCTCCTCTTGAGATGCATATAAAATGTAGATTCAAATACCTATGCTAGCATCTCTACTCAACATGAGATATTCAACTACCAAAAGTTTAAAAGATCAAATGTCCTCACAAATATTTACAAACCTCTCGATTCATGCAAATATTTGTGTCAAGTACTTAAGATCTAATATTTAAACTCATCTCTCGAATTATGAATCAATATATCAAACATATTAAATCAATGATCAAGTGATAAAACAAGAATAAGCTCAAAGTACTCAAATAGGCTTCAAGACAATAACTTCAACTAAGATTAAAACATTCAACAAGAGTTTATTAATCTACTTCCAAAACCCGGAAATCTAAAGAGTTTACCTACACATGATTTCTAAACAACTCATAGACAAATTGTTCAAAGCCATGACAAACTAAAATGAAAGATTAAAACTACAAGAGAAACAAGAAAAACTTAGGAAAGTCGACAATCTCTCGATATATCTCCGTTCCTCAAGCTCCGATACGACCCGATTGTCTCCTTGATGTCTTATTCCAAGAATAGAACTTTGTCTTGTATGCTAGAGCCAAAGAATGTCGAATGTCCCGGTGTGCGCCCCAAAAAAAGCTTATATACCTTTTAGAAAGTTTATGGCACATTGTCATGATATCTTGCATTACAACAGGGACGACGACGGGTCATGCGTACACGCACGGGTTACCCCGGCGTCATGCCGTAGGCCAAGTCCTACGTTTCACCAACCAATGCACAAGTCGCGTCAGCGCCAACGCACGGTTACCCGTGCGCATTTCCGAGACGATTTCAAATTCTTGATGGCGGCGCGCATGGGTGGTGCGCTTACGCACGGGCTACCCGTGCGCCTTGCCGTAACCACATTATTTCTTCCCAGGGGATGCACTGGGACGCGCCCAGCGCGCTCCCTACCCGTGCGTTCTCTATTTTGGCCTTATTTGTTCAACTTCTTCTCATTGTGGCTTCTAATCTCGTACATTCACTCGATTCTTGGTGTTTCTACTTCACGATGCTTGTATTTGTCTCCAAATTATTTCAAATATCATTAAATTCCTATAAAACGAGTAAAGCATAATATCTTTCCCACAAAGAGTGAATACGAACCATTTCATATGAGTCTATGCATGTCTAAACACCATTTTTATCATAAATATACCTTAAAATACATGCAAAACTCACACCTATCAAGATACATTATATTTCTCGTATGTTTTGAATTGAACCATATACAGGGCGTATTCTCTATGTTGGGGGGAGGGGTTAGCCCCCCAAACTTTAAAAATTAAACCAAGTATTATATATATATAATATTCTATAAAATATATATATATATATATATATATATAAATATTGGTTTGTCATTTAGCCCCTAAATTTGTAGTCCCAATCTTTTTACTTTATCTCCAATACTACACTCTCTCTCCTCCCACTCCCACAAAACCGTCCAAAGAGCAAAAATCCCAAAATTTCTTTTTTCTCTCAATACTAAAACCCTCACCCACTTCTTTTCTTCAATTCTCACCGTCTCCACTTCCATCTCCCACTCCAAGTTTCTACCCCATTTTCCAAGGTGGCAAGACAACTAGCCAAGGTACCCACTTAACTCGTTTTTTAAAATGTGAGATGGGTTTTGAGATTTTAGATTGAAAAGTGGGTTTAAATTTTTTTGAGTGATAATTGATTTAGGCATTTATTTTTTACTTATTGCTTCAATTAAAAAGTAGCATTGCTTAAATTTTACCAATTATTGTTGTAATTTGGTAGCAATATAATTATCTAATAGTAATTTAGTATTGGTTTAGTACTCTATTAGTAATTTGGAAAATTTAGAATAGTAATTTGCTTTAATTGGATTTAATATGGTGGAAATTTAATTGTAGACAATCAAAGAATTGAGCAATTTTATTTTAGAATAGTTTGATTTCTTTTATTTAATTTAATAGTCTTTTAATTCTTATTATCTCGACATCTCACTGTCTCATTTACACACATGGGAAAATTAAAGACCATTGATACTTTCTGTAAGAAAAAAGATGAAAAGAGTCAAGATAACTCTACAACTCTTCCATGCGATTCGAGTCATCCAACACCAAGTCACCTAACAATTGAGCCATCAAATCTCAAATCTTCATATCTTGAACCGGATAGGTCAAAACGCCAACGGTTAAATGCTTCACAAATGGATGCTTGTCATTTAGAAAGGGATCATGGATTGTGTCCTCTAATTTGAGATTTTCCTATAAATCAAAGAGATGAAATCCATCGAGCTTATCTCAAGGCTGGGCCATATCAACCAAGACTTCCACATGATGCTTATCCATTTTCTATTGGTAAAAACCAACGTCGTCAATTTCAACTTTCTTGGTTTAACCTATATCCTTCTTGGATGGAGTATTCCAAAGCACATGATGCTATTTATTGTTTGTCATGCTATATTTTGGTAAGCAATCTTCAGCCGCTTAGGTGCATATACATTTATTGAGCACGATTTCAAAAATTGGAAGAAAGTGAATAGCGGATCCGATTGTGTTCTTTTGAACCATGTGGGGAAATGTCCCAATTCACCACATTATAGTCGTGAATTATTGTGACGATTTGGTAGAACAATCTCAACATATTGATACCCTTTTCAAAAGACAACCATCAAGAAATTGAGAATACCCGACTAAGACTAAAAGTTTCGATCGATTCTATAAAATGGTTAACATTTCAAGGTTGTACATATAGAGGTCATGATGAAAGCTAAAGTTCAAGAATTGAGGAAACTTTATTGAAATATTGAAGCTTTTGGGGTCTTATAATGACAATGTTCAAAAGCTTATTTTGGAGAATGCTACGCGGGTTGCAAAGTATACATCAAATATTCAACAAGACATTCTACAAATTCTTGCAAATAATGTAAGAAATGCAATTAGAGAAGAAATCAGAGATACTAAATTTTGCATTCTTATTGATGAAGCTCGAGACGAATCAAAGAAAGAGCAAATGGATATTGTCTTGCGGTTTGTTAGTAAGGATGGTTTTGTTCAAGAAATGTTCTTTAATATTGAGCATGTTACTGATACTTGTGCTATTACTTTGAAAAAAGGATTGGAGATTGTCTTGTCTCGTCATAATCTCTTGCTTGATAATATTAGAGGTCAAGGATATGATGGTGCTAGCAATATGCGTGGTGAATGGAATGGTTTGCAAGCTTTGCTTCTTAAAGAATGTCCTTATGCTTACTATGTTCATTGCTTCGCTCATAGGTTGCAACTAGCCTTGGTTGCTGCTTCAAGAGAAGTTATCCACATTTATGAGTTTTTCACGCAATTGACCTCTATTGTAAATATTGTTGGTGCTTCATCCAAACGACATGATCAATTGCAAGAAGCTCAAGCAAATGAAATTGCAAGCAAGGTTGCACTTGGTGAACTTAAAACAGGTAGAGGGGCAAATCAAGTTGGGACCTTACAGAGAGCGGGAGATACTCGATGGGGTTCTCATTTTAATTCTATTTGCAACTTGATGACAAATTATTCTTCATCTTACATTGTGATTGAGAAGATTGTTGATGAAGGGGCCACTTATGGTCCGGAGATCACATATATGCTTGTTTTTTGTTTTTCTCTTCTAGCCTCCCAATGAAATTGGTTTAGCTCCGCCCCGACCATATAGAAGTACCTAATAATACATGCATGGTAATAAGATAATAGTGCCACTACTCATGTATCTCATATTATACAGGATTCCGTAGAACCCAACCCACAACAGAACCAGACAGATGCACAACTCCCTTTATGGGGACATGTGCCCCAATTTTTTTTTTTTTTGAATTTTTATTGTTTATTTTTAAAGTCTATTAATTAGGTTAAAAATAAAGTGTGCTCCAATTAATTTTTTTTATAGTTTATAATTCTACCTATTTTATTCTTGATGAAGTTTTTTTTAGGGAAATTTTGTGTAGTTTATAATTGTATTTGTGTGTGAGTAGGTCTCCTGTGAGACGACCACACCGTGCAATGACAATAAAGAGTAATACTTTCTAAAATAAAATAATAATTTTACTGTAAAAATTAATAAATTGTCTGAAGAACTAAAAAAAGTATGTTCAGACTAAGTATTACTTTTTACACATAAAAGTACTATTTGTTTTTTGTCGAACTGCGCGACCATCTTCAAAAGCTTTTGTCTTGTTTTGTGCCCCTTAGTAAAAAACTTCTGGATCTATCCCTGAACACAATTCAGCAATGTTTGTTGATGGAGAACATGATGAATTTGGATACTAGCATATCAACCGAACATTCTCATGAACATTCTTGTTAGTGGAATAAGCCAAAGAACAAAGTAAATATTATTATAATATCACAGGTATATGACTTGCGTATGTATAATCAGAATGCTCAAAGTCTTTACTTATGGCTAGAAAAAGGAAAATTGAGATTGCTATAGAGGCTTTATATGAGAAAACTCCTATAGTTAAACGGAATTTACTTGGTATTAATCGCAACATAAATCATGAAAAAGCGGGAATCTCAACGATACTCATCACTTAGTTTGGGACTTGGCCTTCCTCTTTTCCAGGAAGAAGAAAACAAACAATGACACGACAGAGAAAGCCGAGAAGCAAACTGAGGCAATGTCAAGCGACAAATGGCGCCCCGAGACTGCCAGCACGTCGAACAAGTTGGCGGTTTTTTCAGTATTGGTTGTCTGGCCGTAGGCGAGCTCTTTATCATGCGAGTCAAGTACATAAGCTCTGATAAAATATGTAGCTGTCGGTATATCCTTCTCGACTGTCCATGTGAGGGTGTTGTTAGAAGGGCTGTATGGCGTGGTAAGAATCTTGTGTTGACAGGTTTTATCCTTGTTCAAATGATCCTCTGTTTTTCTCCACGCGCGCTCCTCTTGGCTGATAGGCGCGTAGCAGAGCAAGATTTTCACCTTCTTGTAGGATGAATCTGTTCCGGCTGGGAAGCTAGTGTTGTATGACCATGTTACCGTGATTTTGTCCACCCCACCTTTCAGAACTGCAAAGTTCGTGTAGAGATTATTTTGCGAGTGTTTGCAAGTCAGGTTTTGGCTTAAAAAAATACATAAATAGTTTTTAGTGTTTCAAATGTGCTTCTGATTATGTATAATTTAGTCATAATTTAAAAACAGCGGGAAGTTTAAAGATTTCTTGATTCGGTTCTAGTTTCATTTTGAACGCTATCTCTGTTAACTTATTAGCTTTCAACTTATATTTGTGAAACTACCAGTATAGGGACCAGACTTTAAAGCCTAGTTAAAAAAGAATTCGACAGGAAGAAAATGTTATTTTAGCATCTTCTGGAGAAAGAACACATCTAATTCTGTATAATTTAATCAGAATCTAAAAGCAGGCAGCGGATGAGTGTTCTAGAGTTTTAAATTTCTGATTCTCTTCTCGTTTCATTTTGAAAACAAACAATATTAACTTAATCAACTTTCAGCTTTTATTTGCAAAATGACTAGGTACAGGGACCAGACGATAGAGCTACCTAATTGAAAAGAATTCGACAATAAAAAGACGTTATTTTTGCATCTTGTGGAGAAAGAACATATTACCTTGGCCTGTTTGAGGTGAACCAGTGACGATGAGAGTTCTCTGCAGAGACGAGAAGGAAACAGTTCCATAGCAAATGGCCACCAAACATGAAAGCAAAATCAAAGCGATAAGGGAACCTTGATTTGCCATTGATTGTTTGCTTTCTTGGATTCAAAAAAGGTTAAAAAGCTATGGAATCTTACTGATTGTCTGATGTTGAAGATGGGCTAAAAGGTATGACTTCGGTTGCTTATATAGAGGACAGATATGAGGCATTTTACAAGAATTGTAGTATAGCGTCAGCGGAAAAAGTCAAATACAACTGGCCAAGTTTTTCCTATTGTGTTAGTGATTAACAAATAGATTGCGTTAATTTTTAATGGGAAGTTGGCCCAAAAGCACGTCCAGAGGATGGGGGCAAGAATTTCTTAGCTGTTACTTTTGGAGTTGACTTAGCTTAATACATTCTTGCATATATAGTTGAACTATATATGAACTGGATATGTTCAAGAATCTCAGCAATAGTATCTCTCTGTATATTCAATTTGACATTATCTGACTTTTTAATTGTTTTTGGGTTTTTGGTTATTTTTCTCCAAATTCTATTTTGGGTCCCTTCAAACAACAAGAAACTCATTCCTGTTGTCCAAGGGTTGGCTCCTCGGTTTTGAAACTAAAAGTACTACATATATACAAATATGACATGGGACAATTAATTGGAAGATAAAATAATATTTGAAATAAAGAAATATTTTATTAATTATACGAAATTATGATTGCACAACTCGAAATAAAGACTTAAAAAGTAGTTGAAGGAAGAGAGCCAAAAATCTATAAAATCCGAAATAAAAGAGGAAACAAAATCCTAAAACCTAGGAAGCTTAAATGGGCTGAAAACAGGTCTCGACACCTTTTGGCACCTACAAATCTGCCGAATTGAACTTTTTATCGTTTCTTGGAGAAAATGGATCTTAATAGAAAATCGAGGCGTCGTTTCCAAAAGCTACACCCTTTACAATTTAATTATTGTTTTACCCTTCTTCTTTTGATCTATTACAGCCATACACGCCATCGACTCATTGTCTCATTCCACGTCATATACCTAGAACACAATGAATTGGTAATTAATAATAACTTTATTTTAATTTTATTGATCAAGACCAGAAAAAAATCACTCAAAAAATTTACAGGTTAAAAAAATGGTTGATTGGCAAAGAAATGAAAATGATAATTTGAACTTGTTTTCAACTTGGGGGTATTTCTTAATATTTCTGGATACGAGCATATTAAAAAATATAATCTTTGAGAAAGAATTTGAAAGTGTTGGCTATGATTTTGAAGGAAAAGGCACACGAGAAGCCACAGCTCGATTGCGGTTGAAAGATACCAATTAATTTTAAATCTTTTGACAAGATGGCTATTTTGGTATCATATTTTAATGATCATGTATAGCATATGGGGACTCATGTTGGTTTACATTCAGACTATTACATACCAATTCACACACACACATATATTTTCAGCAAAAACAAAGCATTTGTCTTTTCATGCCCAAGAGGCCAAGAAACTGGTTTTCTGCATATGCCCTATTGCACAAGTTGAAAATAAATCCTGCAGACCAATTTGACAATCTTTTATTAAAATGAAACAAGGATCTGTTATCACTTATCAGCAAATAAATTTGTTAAAACTGCAGATAATGAAGCAGTCGTTTAACGGCACACCAGTGGAGTGTGGACGGGAATGCATGAAGTGAGACAACTTATGTTAATTGCAAAGGAGATATCGCGGGCGATTCAATGAGAGATATTGTAAAGATCCAAGAGTTTGACGATATAGGGTAGCATCAGCAACTTAAGAACTTCAGTAGAAGGAAGGGGTGTAGAAACAGCTTTGGCATCAACCATGTTAGGTCGGCTTAAGATGTCAATAACATATATCCTTTGAGATAAAGTCCAGTGTGGCCGTAAATTTGGGTAGGGCCCAACTAATATTAATATAAAAAGAGTCCGTCAAATTTTTCGCCACTTCTACATAATAAAAATAGTTTTAACCATATTTTTTTAGCTATTTTTAATTCAATTTTTCCCATTGTCTTTTTTTTTCATTTCTAGGGATGGTCCACGACTCGGTCACCGAAAATATACCGCATCGTTTTTGAATAAATACCTCATCCGAGAACACAAGAAGGATATGACCGTGTCAAAATGCCTAAAAACATGTTTTCGAAAAATATGACTATTTTTCATTTTTACAAAACATAAGTGGACAATTGTCCACTACCATATATAAAAATAAAAAATCAATACATCAAATTTAAAATAAGCGAAGTTTTGATTAAGTCATTGTATTATTCAATCACATCTTAATATTTAACAATAAATAACAAAATACAATTAAATCAATACACCAAAAAGGACAAATAGAGGCACAAAAGAATAATACGAAATTCAAGTTAATGTTTATGACATGAGCTTAAATAACGTACAAAAGTTTAAGAAAAGGAAAAATGATCAAGACTCATATTTTTCAAGATTAAAAATGAAAGTAGGAAAGAGAAATGCAATATAATTGAAGACTTCTTTTTCCATTTTTCATTTTTTCATTTTTTTTTAAAAATAAAAATGTGAAATGACCAAATTACCCCTATTGTTTTTCAAAATTTGAGGGGGCCCAGTGCCCCCTTGGCCCCAACATGGCTTCGTCCATGGAGATAACAATAAGCCATCGGAGGTATAGTTAGCTTCAACCACAAGAAAATACGAAAGCTAACCAAGATCCTTTAGTAAAAATCTACGAGCAAGTGTGGAGATAAAAGAAGTAATTTGAGCGATAGAAGATCCGGTGATGATGATATCATCCACAAAAACCAATAGATAAATAACCAGAAGAGTAGGAATGAAACATAAATAATGATGTATCCGAATGTGACTGGTAAAACCTTCGAGAGACTCAAAATGTACGAAAGCTTAAGGTATCAAGCACGAGGGGCTTGCAGGACACCATAAATAATTTTTATGTAACTAATTGCAAACATGATTGGGAAATTGATATTTTCAAACCCAGGTGGTTGGTCCATGAAGACACCATTAGTTAAAGATCCCTGTAAGAATTCATTATTAACATCATGTTGGCAAAGAGGCCAACTATTAGTCACAACAAGAGCAAGTAATAACCAAACGATTGCAAAGCTTAACAACAGGATCGTATGTTTAAGAAAAATCAACTCAGGCCTTTGATGAAAGCCTTTAGCCACTAAACAAGCTTTATAATGTGCAATTGACCCATTAGGATTTCTCTTAATTCTATAGACCCACTTTTGTTGGAAATTTGGTTTTGATAAAGTGGGCGTCGACCCGACTTTGACCAAATTTTGGTGGCTAAGAATTTAATTCGGAGGAATTAAATTGTGAATTGTTAATCTACTTTTCGAGTAGATATTCGTAGTATTTTATATTTCTCAAACCGAATTTCGGTGATGAGTGAGAAATTAATACACGATGTTGGCCACGCGAATGGGCATAGTTTATCCTAGTATAAATACTAGAAGGTGTTATTAGTTGGTTATACTATAAAGACAAGTATATGATCACAAATAGGCCTTGGACCGGACCGACCCTTTGGGCTCGGGTTGAGTTAGTTTTGTAACTTGAAAATGGGCTTGGCCCCAATTCAAATAAGCTGTTGGGCTTCGATGAATCTAGACATTGTAGGTGTCCGAGGTTCATGTGTAGATGAATCTAGACATTGGAGGTGTCTAGGTTCATGTGGCTTTGGAGTTTGTAACTCCTCAAGTAGTGGTCATAAGTAGAGGCTTGTAACTCCCGGGAGTTACATATGGTTAAATGCCCACTCTCTTAATCTTTAATTCCCTACAAGTGTTGGAAATGAGGGCCTATATAAAGGCTTAGGCGCTTTCTTTGCATAGAGAGGGTTTTGGAGGAGTTAGGAAGGAAGAGATGGAGTTAGTATACACGAGAAAAATTGCATATCTCCGCATATTTTTCAAGTGTCGGTCGATAAAAGTGTCGTATCTTTCAGGCGAACATTTTCAAGAACACTTCCTTCTACACTCGTGTCCAAGAACCGATTCTCGCTCCTTCGAGTTCGAAAGGTGCCTTTGTGTCGGGTGCTCGCACACAAAAGGAGGTAAAGCCGTTTTATCTTTGGGGACATTACGTCAAACCGTGAGCACTAGCCGGGACGTATTTGTCTTGCGGATAGAGTTCTACTCGACTCGGCTTTTGTTTTTCAAGTTGTGTCGATTCATGCTTCTCGAGTTGGAATTCATTCAAGACTTGTAATAGTTAGGTTTTACATTTCTTGTAATTTTATGTTTTTCGTTTTGTAAGCCATCTTGAAGGCTTTTCCGTTGTAACCATTGTAATATTTTCCAACAATCGCAAGACAAATATCGTACCTTCACGATGGCGAGGAGAAACATAGCCTTAGCTTGGAGATGAATCGACGGAAGACCTTCCAAAGGGTTGGTTCTTTGGAATTGTTGTTGTTGCTAAAAACGCGTTACGTTTGAAGCGTGGGGCTAGGATGGTGATATCCTATGCCGTAACTTTGTCTCTAAAAAGACTTAGTTGTACACTTTCTTGTATGTATTGTGTGGTTGGTTTGAACTGAGGATGTTTTTCCAACAAGTTCATGGTTTTGAAAAGAAATACGAAATGAGGATGTGATTCCAAGAGGTTCGTTATTTCTAATTTTTGGATTGAAAATTTGGATGATTCCAAGAATCCAAAAATGTGTTGAAACTAGTCCGAAAGTTTTAACCGATCCCGCATGATATTCGTCTTTGAAGGGATGTTGTTTAAACGAAAAATTCCAAATGGTTTGCATCGTTTAGATGTTGTTACCAGGTTGAAATATTCATGAATTCCTAAATGCATAATGGAAGGAATTTGGATTAGTGGTCGATTGTTCGATTGGAAATCGAAGAAAGCAATTGAGGGCCTGAAGCTAAATCCATGAAAGTTTTGGTAGAGACTTGAGAAAATTGTGTTGGAATACTTTTTAAGAATTCTAACGGATCCAATGATCGTGGGGGTATAACCATACTTTCTGTCTCATTTTGGCTTTCGAGCTTGATTTGCGATTTAAGTGTTGCGAGAAAGTGTTGTCGAACGTGTTGTAACACCGAAGCGACATTGTACCCACGATTCGAGAAAGTGTTATCCGAGGTGTTGTTACACGAGAAGAAATGATAATCGAAAGACATTTGCAGGAGATGTTGCCAAAAGTGTTGTAACACCTAAGCGCAATTTTGAGAACCAAGTGTGAGGTCGAAATGTTCTTTGAAGGTGTGCCAACATCTAAGGTCACACTCGCTGTAAAATGGTTCGAACAGAATTGTCGGAACAAGGTTCTGAAATTTGTTTGAACGAGGTTCTAACAATATTGTTGGAACGAGGTTCTAATGGTTTTAGAACAGCGGAAAGCATTCTAATGCTAATGAAAAGACCCGGAGTTGTGTAAGTTCTGGCGTAATCCGGAGTTGAACAAAGAAACTCAGAATATGTGGGGGAAAGTTGTTTCAACGACGTACCACATATTGAATAAAATCCCACTTAAAGGGAAAGATAAGACTCCTTACGAATTGTGGAAAAATCGTAAGCCTTCTTATAAATACCTTAAAGTGTCGAGGTGTTTGGCTAAGGTTGCAATACCGAACCAAAGCAAGTTAAAATCGGTCCTAAAACGGTCGATTGTGTTTTTATTAGTTATGCACTTATGAAGAGTGCATATCGTTTTATGGTACATAAGTCGGAAAATCCGGAAATGACAGTTGGTATCATAATCGAGTCAAGGAATGTTATATTCTTTGAGAATATTTATCCTTGTAAAGAAAGGATAAATGGAAGTTTAAAGAAACGATCGAATTCGGATGTTTCTAGAGGTGTTGTTGGAGGTGTTACTTGTTATTCTGCAGATGTTCTTTGAAGGTCTGCCGCCGGGTGTTATAACATCCGGAAAAACACTTGGTACGACATCTCTTTGTCACACTTGAGAAAAGTTAGTTCAACACCGAGTGGTGAAGAACTAAAGGCGAAGTAAGAAGAGGCGAAGGTGGTTAAGTCCTTTGGACTGACTTTCTAACATTGATGTTAGATGGTGAGCCGAACTCGATTAAAGAGGCTCGAGTAGTCCGGATGCTCGCTGATCGGCAAGAAGCAATCAATAGTGAAATCGAGTCTATTCCGCAAAACCATACGAGGGAGTTGGTTGATCTCCTTGTTGGTCTTAAACCTTTAGGATGTAAGTGGATCCTAAAAAAGAAGTAAAGCGAGATAGAACTATTGATAAGTATAAAGCACGGCTTGTAGCCAAAGGCTTTAAACAAAAAGAAGGGTATGACTTCTTTGACACTTATTCTCGTGAGGATTGCGTCTATTCGGGTGTTTCTCGCGATTTCGCTTTGCACAATCTAGAGATTCATCATATGGATGTCAAAATGGCGTTTACGAATGGAGATATAGATCTTGAAATCTATATGGAACAACCTGAAGGGTTTGTTGCACCGGTCAAGAAAAGAAGGTGTCAAGTTGATAAGATCCTTGTATGGACTGAAACAAGCTCCAAAACAATGGCATCTTAAGTTTGATAACACGATGTTGTCAAGCGGGTATAAAATCAACGAATGTGATAAATGCATATATGTCAAAGGGACATCGAAAGCATTTGTCATAGTTTGTCTATACGTAGCGATTTGTTAATCATGGGCGTAGTCATGATGTTATCATGATACGAAAAAGAATGTTAAAGAGAAACTTTGACATGAAGGATATGAGAAGCTGGCGATGTGATCCTGGGGATAAAAACGGAGAACTCATGATGGAATTTTCTTGTCACAATCCCACTATGTGGAGAAAGTGCTCAAGAAATTCAATGTTTTGACAGATTCATCTGTCAAAGACGCCCATTGATTTAAGTATAAATCTGGTTGCTAATAAAGCGAAACAGTGGCTCGGATGAAATACTCACGTATAATAGGCGGTCGATGTACATCACAAACGTACACGCCCCAGACTTGGCCCAATCGGTAAATATGTTGAGTAGGTTCACGAGCAATCCAAGCCACGAGCATTGGAAAGTGTTAACCAATGTGTTAAAATACTTGAAGTATATACCTTGGAGTATGGGCTATACTACTCGAGATATCCGGGTTGTACTTGAAGGGTATAGCTATGCTAGTTGGATTTTGATTCGAAAGATTCTTATTCCACTAGTGGATATATATTCACCATTGGAGGTAGTGCGGTATCGTGGAAGTCCACGAAACAAACATGTATAGCTCGGTCCACCATGGAATCGAGTTTAAAGCTTTGGATAAAGTGGTGAAGAAGCGAGTGGCTTCGAAACTTTTGGAAGATATTCCATGTTGGAGGAAGCCTGTGCCTTCTTGTGATGATTCACCATGATAGCCAAGCGGCTATAGGAAGGGCACAGAGCAATATGTATAATGGTAAGTCTAGACATATTCGTCGGAGACATAATACCGTTAGACATTTGATCTCAAATTGTGTGATGTCAATTGACAACGTAAAGTCAAAAGACAATTTGGCGAGATCCTTTGTGAAAAGGATCTGAATTGAGATCAATTGAGTAAACTGCTAGAGGGAATGGGCTTAAAGTCCACAAAGTAAAATAACCATCATAGTGGTAACCCAACCATGATGATTTGGAGATCCCAAGAACTTGGTTCAATGGGAAAACTAAGCTATGAAGGTTATGTTGTAACACTTGGAAATAATATTTCAACCCATCCCTAGAGAGCAATGCCAAGTGTTGAAACACTTGAAAGTTGTGGCGAGGCTAAGTCATTTGACTTTTAATGATTCCTACACCTTGTTGAGGTTGAGTATGGCGGGATGCTCGGATATGAGATCACCTATGTAAGTGAGAAGTGAGGGTCGCTTCAGTAAACACTTATGAATCCAAAGTGGTGTTCATGGCTTAAACGGACACAAAGCGTGAGAACAGGAGGGGTTGAGACCTTCTTTGTGTTAATGCTATTGTCTCGGTATACACCGTGGAGGAATAGTTCAAGGCATTGCGTCCACTAGGCCGCGATGTACCCGATGGTATTAACTATGGAAGGTTCAAAGCCACAAGCTACCTTTAGGATGCGATATTGTCTCTTGAGGATTGGTTGCGTGTTTGCATTCATGCATGCATTAATTTCCACTCATGTGGGGATTGTTGGAAATTTGGTTTTGATAAAGTGGGTGTCGACCCGACTTTGACCAAATTTTCGGTGGCTAAGAATTTAATTGCTGGAGGAATTAAATTGTGAATTGTTAATCTACTTTTCGAGTAGATGTTCGTAGTATTTTATATTTCTCAAAACCGAATTTCGGTGATGAGTGAGAAATTAATACACGATGTTGGCCACGCGAATGGGCATAGTTTATCCTAGTATAAATACTAGAAGGTGTTATTAGTTGGTTATACTATAGCACAAGTATATGATCACAAATAGGCCTTGGACCGGACCAACCCTTTGGGCTCGCGTTCGAGGTTAGTTTTGTAACTTGAAAATGGGCTTGGCCCCAATTCAAGTAATGTTGGGCTGATGAATCTAGACATTGTAGGTGTCCGGGTTCAAGTGTAGATAAATCTAGACATTGGAGGTGTCTGCAGGTTCATGTGGCTTTGGAGTTTGTAACTCCTCAAGTAGTGGTCATAAGTAGAGGCTTGTAACTCATGGGAGTTACATATGGTTAAATGCCCACTCTCTTAATCTTTAATTCCCTACAAGTGTTGGAAATGAGGGCTATATAAAGGCTTAGGCGTTTCTTTGCATAGAGAGGGTTTTGGAGGGAGTTAGGAAGGAAGAGATGGAGTTAGTATACAGAAAAATCGCATATCTCTCGAATATTTTTCAAGTGTCGGTAAAAGTGTCGTATCTTTCCGACGAACATTTTCAAGAACACTTCCTTCTGCACTCGTGTCCAGCCTACAGTTCTTGCTCCTTCGAGTTCGAAAGGTGCCTTTGTGTCGAAGTCTTCCGCACACAAAGGAGGTAAAATCGTTTTATCTTTGGGGACATTACGTCAAACCGTGAGCACTAGCCGGGACGTATTTGTCTTGCGGATAGAGTTCTACTCGACTCGGCTTTTGTTTTTCAAGTTCTGTCAGATTCATGCTTCTGGAGTTGGAATTCATTCAAGACTTGTAATAGTTAGGTTTTACATTTCTTGTAATTTTATGTTTCTGTTTTGTAAGCCATCTTGAAGGCTTTTCCCGTTGTAACCATTGTAATATTTTCCAACACTTACACCCAATAACATTTCATATTGGAGTTTTGAAACAAGGGACCATGTCCGATTAGAAATTAAAGCATTGTATTCATCATTCATGGTTTGACGCCACACATGATGTTTTTGGAGAGTTGGTAGTAGTAGTGTGGAGGTCAAGTATGTGTTTGGGCATTGTAATATTATTTCGTAATCGGGTGTTATAAGGATGAGATTCAACTATTATGGGACAAGGAGGGGATGATTGGGTTGAATCACTAACATGTGAAAGATTGGATGTATCCTGTGATTGAGGCGGGCAAGAGGAGCATGTCGAGGATGAGTTACCTTCACTCAGAGGCTTAGATCTATTTGGAGTAGACTCTCCATGTAAGTTAGAATGAGGACTGGGAAGAGGAGAAAGGATGTTATCAACTTCTAAAGTAGGAGCGACATGCATATTTGAATTTTTTTTGAGGATCCAAGATTAGTGATGGACTTGGAGTGATATTAGTAGAAGATACAAAGTTTGGAATTTTTAAGTTATCAGACACTGACTTGTGTAGCCAAGTATCTAAGGAGTGAAACATAGGTGATGACTCAGTTTGGACAATTTTATTTTGAAAAAGAAATGTGTTTTCTATAAAAACCACATGTTTGGAGGTGAAAACTTTATTTGTGGATGGATCAAAACAAAGATATGCATGATGAGGAATTGAGTAGCCTACAAACACATAAGGACGAGAACACGACTCAAGTTTATTAGAGTTGTAGGGTCATAACCATGGGTAACAGAGACAATCAAATATTTTGAGAGATAAATAATTTGGTGTTTCCTTATAAAGAGATGAAAGAAATGCTACGTGTGACCGGAGGTGGCATTCAATTGATGAGATAAACTAGAACTTTAAAAGCTAAAGACCAATATTTGAGAGGTGTGGATGCATGGTGAAGTAATGTAAGTGTGGTTTCAACAATGTGGTGATGTTTACGAACAACCTTCTTTGTTAGAAATTTTAATTCCCACTATTTTCGATTTTTAAATAAATATATTTTAAATTTTGCCTTTCTAGACTTATTTTCAAACTTAGAGTTTTAATGAATATGGGAAAGATTTATTTTGGATTCCTACTCACAATAGGATTGAATTTCTAGAAGTATTAGGAGTCTTTTATATCTATCATTTTATTTCCTAACTTATAGAATCCTACTCCTTCTATATTTGTGTTTTCCTAGTTTTTCTATGCTTGTAGGAGTCTTGGATATCTAGGACAACTTGGACATCAAGAAGATCAAGGACTCAAGCCCTATATAAAGAGAGGATCAACCATCACTTTTCTTACACCTTAAACCACGAATTTACAGAGCAATAATAAGAGAAATACAATCGAGAGAGAAAAGCAACAAGATTGAGTCTTTGTCAAGTTACACATTCAGAGTGTTGTTCGAAGTGTCTGCAACATGGAGAATAACACTTTGTCCAGTTTCGAGTCTTGTTGAGTTATTTTCGTCCATACACTGTTTTATTAGAATTCATAGAATAGTCTGAGAGTATTTTGGGCAAAGCGATTTACTTAGAATAGATCTGTTGAAATCAAAGAAGCCATAAAAATACTTGTATTCTTATTATGCAAAATCAAAAGTTAATTACAAAAGAAACAAAGGAGAGTCTTATATAGACAAATCGAAAAACCTAACCCTAAAAGGACTAAAATCCTAACCATAAAAGGACTATACTTAAATAAGGAAACTAGTAGAAACGAACCAAATTTGAACCAAAAGTTAGCAAAACGAACCAAAACTAGAGAAAGAGAACCAAATCGAACAAAAAAAAATGAACCAAAAGGCTATAGAAAACGAATGAAAAATAATTACTAATAATACTTCCTCAAAACTCTTTCTCACTTAAACCCCACCTTCTCCAATATCCGTTGAGACCCCGCATTTTCCACATCGACCACCGCCTCCACCACTCCAAATCCCCTCCACTAGCAAAGCGGAAAAGACGATCGACATCCCAATAGCTCGGTTGTTGTAGTTAGAGCATTCACGAGCAATACGCTCATCTTCCCCATAATCAAAACACCCGTCGTGAACAAAAATGAAAAGAAAAAAATCGAATTTGAATAAAAAACTAGCCAAGACAGATGAATTTTCTAAAAGAAAAGAGTAAAATTTTGGCTCTAGAAATATAATATATATTTAGTTTCCTTATTTAAGTATAGTCCTTTTATGGTTAGGATTTTAGTCCTTTTAGGGTTAGGTTTTCGATTTGTCTATATAAGATTCTCCTTTGTTTTAAAGCGCAAAGAGATCGGCCTCAATTGATATTGTTTGGCAAAGTTGGATGTATACAACCGTGCCGGATGGTCCCAAACTTCCTTCGCATGATCTCAAACTTCGCCAACCGAGTCCCTATAGATTGCTAAACCGAATTATTAATCCAAGTAATAATCTTGAATTATCCGCTTCCCAAGCCTCCAAAGGATCGCACCATCCGAACCAGGTTTCGTAGGTTTAACCTTTGTCCCGAGAACATAACCCCACATAGATTTACCTTGCAAAATTTTTTTCATAACATAACTCCAATACGGATAGTTTTTCCCATCCAATTGCACACTAATTGCTTGAAGAGAGTCATCCTTACGAACAGCCATGACGAAAGAATAGATCCCCAAAACGTAATCCCAAAAAAAAGACTAACCAAATCGGAACCCAAAACTAGCGATAACAAAATAAAATCGTAACCAAGAAACGAGCGAGAAAAAAAAAAAACGAAGCGAAAAAGTACTTGTATTCTTATTATGCAAAATCTATGATACCATGCAAGAAACAAAATCGATCCGCGAAAGTTGTGGCAAAGATTAAAACTTTGGCTCTTGATACCATGTTGAAATCAAAGAAGCCATAAAAGTACTTGTATTCTTATTATGCAAAATCAAAAGTTAATTACAAAAGAAACAAAGGAGAGTCTTATATAGACAAATCGAAAACATAACCCTAAAAGGACTAAAATCCTAACCATAAAAGGACTATACTTAAATAAGGAAACAAAATATATATTATATTTCAACAAGATCTACTCGGTTGGAGTTTATTTTTCCTAGACTAGTTGAATCATTCATGATCGAGTTGTACTAAAGATATTTTCAACTAGTGATTTCGTCATAATTGACACTTCTACAAGTTATTCTTAACTTGTAGATAAATTTTACTTCGTGTTTTTTTCCATTTGCTTGTTTTGTAAAGTGTTACAACATCCTGTGTGACACTTTCTCCGACATTTTTGAAACGAACGTTTTGGAACCTCATAAACTTTCACTTACCAATATGTTCAAGAGTATTAAGAGGGGATTTGAGATGTTGTATGCCAACTCGAGAGAGTAAATATCCAAGTTTAGTAGCTTCTCCACTTCCATATGTGTAAACAGTTCGAATTGTTGAAGAAAAATAATGCGCTCAACAAGAGTTTTAAATTGTTCAAAGACGAACGTAACATCAGATCTATTTCTCATTATATATAGTCATGTGTATTTTATAAAATAGTCTACGAAAATGACATAATAATTATATTTGTCAAAAGAAATGATAGGAGTAGGCCCCAAACATCCATAAAAATAATTTCTAAAGGTTTAGAACAATTTAATGAAAAAACACCAAACGAGAGTTTATGGCTTTTATTACACTAGTAAGGTGCACGTGCGTTGCACGTGAACCATAAAATTTTACTAATTCAATTAAAACTAAATTATTAATATAATTTAATTTACTTTAGTTTTATTATAGATATCATTCATTTAGTACAATGAAGAGGATTTTGCATCAAACCGGTATTATAAGAAATAAGTTTCAAGAGGAGAAATATAGTGAAAACAATGTGGATTAAACCTAAATTTTAAAAACAATCATGATAGTTCATCAAACAATTAGAAAACCACATATAAACAAAGAAAGTTGTTCCACGATTTCAAGCTACATCAAGTATTCTCTTGTTTTGTTTCCGTAATTGTAGTTGTGCTATTCTTACTTGCATTTGACAATTTTTTTTGCATATTTATTTTTATACTTGGAAGAGTATATTCCTCAACACTTGAAATTTGGACTTCACTAAATTTTGGTTATTTGTCGTTTGTTTCGATCTTTTGATCATCTCGTTTTCCCATTTCTTGTGGATTACTTGCTCGAGCATTATTGGTAGGATATAATTGATGTCTTTTCTATTCGTAATTCTACAAGTTGGATCTTATCTATTCGGTTGCCTCGGCTACTCTATTTAGTTTCCCACTCATCAGATTTACTTACGAAACGCAGAATTCTAAAGATGTATTTAAACTTAACTATATGTAATACTTTGACACATGTTCTCCCTAATTAAAATAAATACTACGATAACTTAGGATTACTATATAAATATAATAATCAATTCTAATGAAAAACAATCAACACTTCATTTTGAAAGAAATTCATTATTGATATATCATTTTAATGATTCGATGTCAGAATTCACATTCATCTACGTACTAAGCTATTATATCAGTCTTTCAAAAGAGTAAAAGAAAAAATCCATAAAATAAGTAATCTATAATATAATATAATCTTAATACAAGTTCAGTCGAATATTCACGTAGCGGGTATCTGACATATATAGTTGCTACATCCCCAAACATGGTTATGCATGCAATGTGAATGCCTTGTATGATATTCAACACCAATAAATATATATGTACAATTCGTAAGATAATGATTGGTATTTCATGGTCGAAAGTAATTCATTTAAATATTTTTAATTCAATAATACATTGTATTGTTTTAATATATTCCTCATTTCATTTGTTGCATGTCACAATGTCTTCATGTTTTGAAAACTGAAGCATCAACTTTTTTTCGCGATTCATACCATAAGGACGATTTATTATCAACAACTCCTTTAAAACAACAATGCATGTTCTGTAAATACAAATTTATTAAGATGTAAACTTATGTATATATTCTAATAATTTAATAACAACGAATTACTAGTTCAATTAAATGAGATTAAATAATGAATTTACCTTAGATAATATATATAAATTGTGTATAATTTTGTTGAGAGTCACTTCATTTTCAACTTTCATTCTTTGAATCATGGTTAATTCTCGATATATGTTTTCCATCGGATCATCAATTGTGTGGAACTTATGTACAATTAGAAAATAATTGTGTAATTTCTTGGTCTATTTGCAGAATTATTATAGTTTGCATCAAGAAATGCTTGTTTGATACAAAAAATTAAAGAAAAATATCAAGAAATGCATGGATTAATGCAAAACACGTGGAAAAGTCATTTCAATTGTTATAGTTCTAAGGAAATTTTCAGTAAAAATAGAAAGACATATTTTTTTATGAATCAACAGAACTTACAAATTCAAGAATGAATATAAAAAGAACAAAAGATAAAACGAAATATGAAATACTGTATTGAACCAAACTAAAGAGGAACTGATTTCAATCTAAAGAGGATTAGACTTACTTTCATGTTCCAACATTGCACTATGAACTGTTTAATAATTATTTTTTATGTAACTTGAGCCCTTGACAATCTATTTTTCTATCTTCTAATGCTTAAAGAGATATGTGTTGTTTGTTGCTTTGATCTTGCCTTTCTGTTTCGTTTTCCACAAAATAAAATCAAATCAACTTTACATGACGATGAATTTAATATGGATAATCTTTGCTTCATTTGCAAATTTTGAAGAATTCTAGGTTGAATTATTGATAAATCATACTCTTGAAGTAAATATCAATTCAAACTTTAGTTTCTTTCTATATTTTTAGGGAACCCTGATATCCATCATTCATATAAACATCCAAAGACATTGGAGAGTTATGGTATAGTAATTGGGCAATGAAAACCAAGCCTAAATTTTAATTTGAGGGAAGCTCGCAGATTGTTCTGTCCTCGTCCCGTTTCGTTTAAAAATAAAAGTTTGTTCTAACCAAAACATAAAAGACTCGTTCTTTCTTTATTTATTTTTTCCTTAAATTGTTTAGCAAAAAAAGCTTTCATTAGTTCTAGTGCACTTGCCCAAAATGTCTACGATTGAAAAAATCTCTTCAAAATATCCGAGTCCATGACCAAACATACTTTGCAAAATTAGAAGAATATGGCCATGAGTCTAAATGAATGTTAAAAGTAACGAATTCTCCTCGATGAAAATTACTAGGGGTGGCAATGCCCGACACGACACAAAACCCGAACACGAACCCGACCGAAGTTACCGAGAGAACCCAAACACGAACACGAGAAACCCGAACCCGAAACCGACTAACACGAACACGACCCGATGTTACCAATTTGTCTATAACATAGTAATTTTAAATTTTCACTAACTTTCGATGTATTGTAAGCATAACCCGAAATCAACCCAAAGCCAAACACGAATCCGACCCGATGACCCGAATTGCCACCCCTAAAAATTACTTCTTCGAACTTTAAAAAACCGTCACTATTATTCTTTTAACAGCATAATATACTACGTTTTAAAGACAAAAGAAACCTGGAAACTACAACAACACGTGTAATCCTAGAAATTAGGAAAATTCTCAACAAATATTATTAAATCCAACCCCATCAAAGTCATGAAAATGTTTTTTGCATAATGATATTTTTGAAACCATAACATTCAAATCGATGCCCCGTTTAATATAACCCGCCATTAAAGAGAAGCTAAAGGCACCACCAATACGGAAAATATAGTAAAACATCTATAAGTAAGATTCATGTAAAGTATGAGATTATGACCTCGGCCAACCATACACAAATTAGTAGTATTATTCTTATATGTGATTTATAAACAAATCACTGAGTTATATTAGTCATATATCTAATCATATATATTTGATAGTCAAAAACCCAGAGGGAAATAACAAATAGATCAAATGCTGATTAAGCCTATTATTAAGAACCCACCAGTTTATTAGAGGTCCATTTGCTCAGTTCGACTTCCTTATCTTTCCTTCATCTTTGGTGCCTCAGTGCATGGTATTCCGATGCTTGTACTGTCGTGAGTAAAAGAAGAATTCAAAGATGTTTCTTCTGCATTACCTTACGATTTGATCAGATTTTTACTCAGTGTGCGCTCGATTTCCTTATCCTTCTTTTATCTTTGGTGGTTGTTTTTCAGTTTCCTGGCTAAATTTTGCAGCGAATTGACCCCATTTGTTGCCAACAACTTTGGTTTTAAAAAAAAAAAAATTGTTGGCAAGGAATACGTAATCTAATCTAATTTCGTCTCTAAAATTATTTTTGAAAAAAAAACAAAAAGAGTCTACGATTTAATTATAAATATTTCGTGGAAAATTTTTAGTGCAAATTTTGTTTCTTTTCCTGCAAAATATGTCCTATTTCCCTCTATATCTGGCAAATCAGTTCAACTTCATGCTATTCCAAAAATTAATAAGATCACTCACTCATAATCATGTTACATGTAGAATTAGAAACGTTTAACTCAAAACATAATGTTAAATGTCCTGGAAAAAAAAGTTCTGCTCAGAAATCAAAAGGACAGATAGATTAACCCACTTGCATTTTCAATGAAAACATATACTAATTGAGCAAATATATCAGGCATGCTTAAAGATTTTTTTCCATAGACAAATGAAAGTACATCATGAAATTGAGCAACACATACATATAGATATATCAGGACCCTTCATACCCATTGAAAACTTGAGGTGCTAAACAGGCACAAAATAGAAGAGTTGGGTAACGTCCACATCCTTTGAATGCTATTGAAGCACAACAAAAGATTTCTTTCGAATCTTATGCTGTTTTAATATTTAGCCTCCCCACTTTCAGAGACAAACATTGAAGCCATCTTGTGTGGAATTTTGATATACAAATACCAAGTAGAACTCACTTTTTTTCTATTTTTATTTTTAATTACAACTCAGACTGCATTAAGTATGCGGTCCAAGAGGGATAATCATCTAATCCGACTAAAGATCAAGAAAATCATAGCATGATTTCCTAAATTCCTAAACTTTCTATATACTTCAAGAAAATCTAAGAAAACATATAAGATGATATTCCAAAATATAAGAAAGTGAAATATATAGCCGTGCAAACTGAATAATTTTAGTCGAAGACCCTTTCGACTTGTCAACATTATTATCAAAACAAGATCAACAGATTCACAACGGAATGCACGTGTTGGTTCCTGGAAATAGTTTCGAGTGCAAAAGGTAAGCAAAGCTTTAACATAATAAAGTAGTTAACTATCATCCAGAACAAGAAAACTAATATATGAAACCAGTAGAATAAAACTATATATATATATATATCAGAACATTAGATTATACAGAAGATATCAAGTTGGTCAATAATCACTTCCTATTTCTGAAATATAATACTTAACGACACACTTATTTAATGAGTTGTAAATCATACATCTCAGAAAACCATCTAAACCATCTGTAAACACCATGTTATTGGCTTGGGGTTTTATACATGTAGCTCTCTGTTTCTGTGTTTTTGTGCATGTTTTATTACAAGAAAAACAGAAAATAGTGAGAAAAAAGTTTGCAACAAATTTAAATTTTGTCACCACAAATATAATTCACAAAGAAAATATCAGTTTCCTGGCTAAACTTTGCAGCGAATTGACCCAATTCATTGCCAACATATTTAGTGTTTATAAAAATAAAAATTTGTTGGCAAAGAAATACGTAATCTAATTTCGTCTCTAAAATTATTTTCCCCAAAAAATCAAAAGAATGTACGATTTAATTATTAACGTTTCGGAAAAAATTTAATGCAAACTTTGTTTCTTTTCCCCATAAAAATATGTCCTACTTCCGTCTATATCGAATTTCTTTACTCCCAAATCTCAAATTTTCACAAATTCTATCCTAGTTGAATCCATATTTCGCAAATCAGTTTCTTTACCTTTTCATTTGAAAATCCGGACGACAGTGCCTGTACCTCGCATTTGCCAGAATCAACAACGGTGCTTGTACCTCGTACTCATCGGAATCAGCGGGCTGCTTGTACCTCGCACTCGTCGGAATCAGACGACGTGTGCGGCGCTAGAATTTTGGGGATGAGTACTTGATCATTAGACAACATAATACCCTTTTTTTGCATGTGGCTGGTTACTTTAGACATCTCAGAAAACCAGCTACAACATCTATAAACCGGCTACAATTTTGTGCATGTACCTGGTTACATTAGACAACACCAACATAAAATCCTTGATCATATGCATCCATATATATCATCTTCACAATAAGGAAAGAAAACCAAGAAAAACAATAAGAAATTGATAAATAGTAGGATACCCATTAAAAAACAACTCTTTTTTCTTCTCTTTTTTATAATCAGAGAAAGAATAACAACTAATAGCAGGATATAAAACTTGTGTAAAGATGATAGCTCACTTTGGAATTTACAAAAACAACAATAGAACCAAAAAAATTAAAATAAAAATAAAAATGAAGAACCATATAATCGAAAGAATGCTGGAGAGAAATAAGAAAATTTACCAAAAAATCTGATGGAATATCGTATGATCAAAGAACCAATAAAGACTGATTGGGAATCCAACAATCCGATCAGATCGATTTTAGGAGAACTTGGAAATGTTTGTGCCTAGAGTCTCCATGTAGATGGGTATCCTTGTATTCCTCGTGTTCTTTGGATCATTGAGTCTCCTTCTTGTGGAGTCTTCTTGCATTTTGTAATCTCCTATGGTAGTAATTTAATCCCCTAAATCAATGTCTGGGTTTAAGTGTCGTTAGATGAATTTTTACAGTCATGACTTTTGGGTTGAAGCTTATTCACCGTCGTGTCTTTTGGGATGAAGAGTATTAGATAAATAGTAACTGGTCTGTAATCTATAACGTGTAGATCTTTGACTCTTGAGTGTCTTCCATACATGATTACCTTCTCTTTGTAATTACAATTTAACCTTTAAAATTAATCTAATACACGGGTATTTTAGTCTGTCATATTTTGTGAGAAATATTCACACTTTTAGGGTAGGGTAGAAGAGTATTAGATAAATAGTAACTGGTCTGTAATCTATAACGTGTAGATCTTTGACTCTTGAGTGTCTTCCATACTGATTACCTTCTCTTTGTAATTACAATTTAACCTTTAAAATTAATCTAATACAAGGGTATTTTAGTCTGTCATATTTTTGAGAAATATTCACTTTTAGGGTAGGGTAGATAAGCATGCATTGGAGAATTCAAAAAAAACTATTCTTTGATAAGGGTAGTTTCTGAGAAGCAATGACCTGATGGAGGACTTTAGATGATGGATGACAAAGACGATTGTGCCAGATGTTAATGTTTGGAGAGTGAGCATATGATATGGTTGTTGTGTGAGTCGAATGTTGTGGTGAAGAGAAAGATCTAGTCACGGAGGTTGGCCACTCATACACGTATTCTCTATTCAGGTGTCGCACCAAGGATGCTCCCGCAGTTAGATTCTTCATAAGAAAGAAATCTAGAAAAAATTCAATAGAGGTGTTATTATTAGAACAAAATTGAGGAACAGAAAGAACGTTTTTCTTAATATTAGGAGCACACAAAACATTATTAAGTTTGAAAGTAGAATCACAAGATCTAAGAGTAGTAAATCCTGTATGAGTGATAGGGAAGTTATTACCATCTCCGACCACGATATCTTTATTACCACTATATTCTGAATGAACAGAAATATTTTTTAAATCAGAGGTAATATGGTGAGAGGCCCCCGAGTCAACTCCATCTTGATTGATTTCTCAGATTCTCACGAGTCATATAGTTGGCTTGCGACCATGCGGAAGGTGATGGACATGTGCGACAAACTTTTGCAAGATGACCAGGTTTGTCACAAAGCTGGCAAAATGGGATTATTTGTTTAGATGGGAAACATGGATTGTATGAGTTGTTTGAGTAATTTTGGTTTCCACGATTTCCATTATTCTACATCGACCATTGTGGTTTCCTTCATAAATTGGTTTATTTTGAGAGGTATTGAAATTGTTATTCTTGCCTTTCTTGTTGTGTTGTTTCTGCAAATATTGGGCTGTGATGGAGTATTTGTTTTATGAAATCTGGAAGCTTGAGACTATATTCATAGTCAAGTAATTTCTCAACTAATTCTTCAAATGATATGGGTGATTCTCTTGCACGCAAGGCAACTTTAAGCTTATTGTAATCATCAGTGAGACCATTTACTGTATGAACTACAATTTCTCCATCGCTCAAGTCATGTCCGATCATATCAAGATCATTAATAATGGTTTTAATGGAATGCATATAATCAGAAATGCATTGTCATTCTTGACTTACTTTAGTGAGTAGGTCAATTAGTCCAATCATCCATGTATTGGATTTGTTGGCGTATGTAGTTTTGAGTTTGTTCTAGACCTCCTTTGCAGTTTTGTAACGAGGATACGGGTGACCCCAATGGTCCAGTAATAGCAGTTTTGAATGGCAAGAAGTAGAAGACGATCTTGATGATTCCAGATTTTATATTCGGATCCGGTGATGGGCATGGATGAGTTCCGTCCACAAATCCCATGAGATCATAACCAAGGAAAAGATTCGTCATATGTGAGCTCCACATTGAGCATTTTCCTCCTTTGGTTAGTTTTTGAGGAATGAGTGATTTGTGTTGATTGAAGTAATTTGTGAAGATGAGGGAGTTGAATAAGTATTTGCATTGCTAGACATAACCGTGACTTCATTAGATTCATCATGGTATAAAATTAAGATCGAGATGAAGAATGGCCTAGGGCCCTTGATACCATGAACAAACAATAAGAATAAATGTTTTCATGTTTGATTCATGTAGTACAAATCTTTATATACAAATAAGTTCCTAGAAAATAATAAAAGTCATTAGTCCTAATGATTTTGGATATACATTTGAATTGAATGGAAAATATTACATAATAACTACAAGATATCTAACGATTACTTACACTTTATTGCACCAATATTCGGTGGGAAGATTGTGGCTCGATAGAAAGTAAGTGATTCTCGTAGATTTATCAACACACACAATGATGCGGTATATATGACAATTTAGTAAATGCGGGCTAATCAACAAAACTAAACGGACTACACATTATATTATTTGTAATACTATATACTTGAAAACCTCTCTTAAAGTTGTCGCAATAAGAAACCTTAACTATTTGTTTCTTCCAATATTTCGAGTTCGACCATGCGGCGAAAAAAAGGAAGAACTACAATACAATCACTTTCCCTAAGAAGATTTGGATTTCCTATTCTCTAGGAAGAAGAATACAAATAAAGACATGAGAGAAAGCAGAGAAGTAAATCGATGCAATATCGATCGCACATTGCTAAAGTTCAAGAGATTTGAAACATGGCAAGATTTGAGTTTGTATTCGTCTTGCATTTAATGTATAAAATTGAGAGAATCACTTATGCTCTTTGCCAAATCCTTCAATGAAAAACTCAAGATATTTTGATTGCTATCACATTTCTATCTACTATTAAAGTTACCTTTCAAGAATTGAGAGAATGTTCTTTGGGAGGAATTCCTTAAAGAAGTCCAAGTTTTCGGCCAAAGCAAATGGTCATTCTTGTGAGCATACTACAATTGAGCATCATTACCATTCGATATAATTTAATGAAACAATATATTTCATTTTGATAGAGTTGAGTACAAGCTCAATGATAAAATCTGTGAGAACTCATTTCTCTCGAGTGTGGATCCTAAATATTCATTTGAATCATTTGTTGGGTAAATTATGGTGAAAGGTTTTTGTTTTCAGAAAATGGATGGGATAGTGTATAGGCTTAAGTCGAGGCCAGAATTAGATTCTGTCTCCGCAAGACGAAAACGCCCCGTATACCGAGTGCTTACGGTTCGGCGCCGCCTCTAAGATACAACGACTTTTACGTCTCGAGTTTAAAGACTTGCAAACTCGAAACACAAACGAACAACGTAGTGTTTTGACTACTTTCAAGCTTTTTGAAGGAGTAAAAATACAATATGCAAAATAAAGTGATCGTTTTTTAGGTTATCTGATTAGTTTCGTGTATTTCATTCATCTGCAGGGGCTTCAAAATATAGGCAATGAAGTGCCCGTACGGAAAATCGCGTCTGTAGGCTCGAAAGGTAAATTTTCATTGAACAGACGCACCTGTTCAGGAGCGCACGACCCCGAGCATGGGCGTGCGCCTCCCCGCGCGCTGCTTCGAACATTTGCGGCAGGGAGCACGACCCGACCGCACGGGTCGTGCTCCCGCCCGTCGGGCGAAACCCCGAGTTGAAATCGATGTAATTAATTACAAAAATTAACTAATTAATTATTTTTAAAGGTTTTTGGTCCAAAAAGAATAAGGGCCTTGAAGCCCAAGCCCAAACCCAAGCCCACGACTCTCGAGACCCGGATCGGGCGCGGCGGCGCAAGGGCACAAGACGCGCGTATGTGCTTTGAACCAAACCCACAAGCATGTAGGTCTTCACCCCTTTAAAAACTTGGGTGCCCCCAAGGGCCCAAACCCATTTGTCCAACTTGGGATAAATAAAGTGTGCAACTTTGCCTCCTTTTTCCTATGTGGGATGGAACATCTCTCCTCGTCCACATTTTTCTATTTTCCATACCATTTATTTGTATTAAGTGGCTAACTTCTAGCATTAATTTCTCATTCACCGAAATCGGTTTTGAGAAATTCCAATTGCTATTCTCATCTACTCTCTTAGTAGAATTTTTACAAATAATTTAATTCCATTTTTCACAAATGGAAACCACTTAATTAATTGGCCAAAATCGGGTCAACACCCCATTTATCAAAGACCAATTCCAACAATCCCCACATGAATAAAATTAATGCATGCATGTATGCGATTCGCTTGAAAGTCTCGGCGAATCGTTATTGCATCGAGGATAGGTAGCTTGTGGCTTTGAACCTTCCTTAGTAAAGTACTATCGGATTTACTAGCCGCTTAGTGACGCGGTGTCTTGAACTACTCATTTGTTTGTGTAAACCAAGACAACAAGATTGCTTACACAATAACAACTCTAACACTTGTTGTTCTCACATTGTGTCCATTTCGGCCCTGGACCATATCTTAGATTCATAAGTGTTTCTTTTGAAGCGGCCATTACTTCTCACTTATATAGGTGATCTCCTATTGAAGAGTATCTTGCAATACTCTACCTTTCGGTATATAGGAATCATTAAAAGTCTTAAACTTAACCTCACCACATTCAGAGTTTACATTCACTTGGATGTATCGAGAATGAGCTAACACATTTTCCAAGTGTTCAAATCTGAACATTCATAACTTAGTTGTCCCATTGAACCAAGGTCTTGGGATCTCCAATTCACAAGGTTGGGTTACCGCTATGAACATTCTTTAAGTTGTGGATTTTAAACCCATTCCCCTTAACAGTTTATACAATTGATCTCGATTAATGCCTTTCGTAAGCGGATCCGCAAGGTTTTCCTTTGACTTCACGTAGTCAATCGAAATAACCCCATTCGAAATCAACTGTCTAATGGTATTGTGTCTCCGACGTATATGTCTAGACTTACCATTATACATACTGCTTTGTGCCCTTCCGATTGCTGATTGACTATCACAGTGTATCATAACAATGAGACAGGTTTATTCCAACAAGGAATATCCTCTAAGAAGTTTCTAAGCCATTCAGCTTCTTCTCCAGCTTTATCTAAAGCAATGAACTCGGATTCCATAGTGGATCGAGTTATGCACGTTTGCTTAGAAGACTTCCACGACACCGCTCCTCCACCTATTGTGAAAACAAATCCACTTGTGGACTTGGAGTCTTTTGTGTCTGATATCCAATTGGCATCACAGTATCCTTCTAATACTTTGGATATCTCGTATAAAGTATTCCATAGTTCATGGTATACTTTAAATATCTAAGTACCCTTGTCACGGCTTTCCGGTGATCCCGTACTCGGGTTACTTGTGAACCTACTTAGTTTACTCTTGAATATGAAATGTCCGGACGTGTACAATTCGTTAAGTACATCGACCGCCAATTACCTCGCATATTCCGGTGAGAAACCGGTTCGCCTCTATTCTTGGCCAAGTGTAGACTTAGATCTACAGTGTGTCTTAGCAGGAGGATTATCAAAAGCATTAAACCTTCCGAGTATGCTTTCGACATAATGGGATTGTGACAAGACAATTCCATCTCAAGTCCTAGAGATTTTAATCCCTAATATAACATCAGATAATCCCATATCCTTCATGTCAAAGTTTCTTTTTAACATGTTCTTAGTATTCACGATTAAATCATGACTACTTCCCATAATCAACATATCATCCATATAAAGGCATACTATGACGTAATCATTTGTAGTACCTTTAATGTAGACACACTTGTCACATTCGTTGATCTTGAAACCGTTTGAGTCAAACTTTTCATGCCATTGCTTAGGTGCTTGTTTTAGTCCATAAAGTGACTTAACAAGTTTACACACCTTTCGCTCTTGACCGGGTGCAACGTACCCCTCGGGTTGTTCCATATAGATCTCCTCTTCAAGCTCACCATTCAAGAAGGCAGTTTTAACGTCCATTTGATGTATCTCAAGGTTATGCAAGGCTGCAATAGCAATGAGAACACGAATGGACGTAATCCTAAATGACAGGAGAATATGTATCAAAGAAGTCATATCCCTCCTTTTCTCTAAACCTTTTAGCTACCAATCGGGCTTTATACTTGTCAATAGATCCATCAGCTTTATACTTCCTTTTAAGGATCCACTTGCATCCCAAAGGTTTGCAACCCGGTGGGAGATCAACTAACTCCCAAGTGTGATTTTGCATGATGGAATCTATCTCATTATTGATAGCTTCTTTCCAGAGAGGAGCTTCTGGACTAGACAATGCTTCTTGAATAGTTCGGGGTTCGTTTTCTAACATATAAGTTAGAAAATCAGGACCAAAAGACTTAGCTACTTTTGTCCTTTTATTGCGTCTTGGTTCCTCTTCATCATCACTTTGAGGTAACCTTGCAGTTTCATAAGTTCGTTTACTCGAACTTTCTTCTTTCCGTTCTTTGTTCGGAAAGATATTCTCGAAGAATACAACATTCCTTGATTCAATGATCATACCTTCATTTATATCAGGAATTGCTGACTTGTGCACTAAGAAGCGATATGCACTACTATTGTTAGCATATCCAATGAAAGCACAATCGATCGTCTTCGGACCGATTCTAACTTGTTTCGGCTTAGGTACTTCGACTTTAGCCAAACACCCCCACACTTTGAGGTATTTATATGACGGTTTACGTCCTTCCATAACTCATGTGGAGTTTCATTTTTACCTTTGTGTGGGATCTTATTAAGAATGTAGTTTGCGAGAAGTATGGCTTCCCCACAAGTTTTGGGGTAAGCGAGAACTTAACAACATCGCATTCATCATCTCCTTAAGAGTACGATTTTTGCGTTCTACAACACAATTTGATTGAGGTGAGTAAGGTGCGGTCGTTTGATGAATTATACCCGTGTTGGGAAATTTATTGTTTAGATTTTGATGAATGCCATGTAAAACTTAAACTAGGAAGTTGGCACCCCATTTTTTGTTGTAAAGCGCATTGTAACAAATAGGGTTGGTCAAGCCGAGTTAAGTCGCCTATGCCTAAACATGCAAGAAGACAATCGGAGACTAGAAGGAAGACTCATTGCAAGACAAGTGAGTATGGCAAAGAAGAGAAGACGGAACTCGACTAAAGGTGCAGGTGAGATGCGGTGAGTAAAATATCATCAAATCAACTCAAGATAGCCAAGTCTCAAGTTGAAGTGACGTAAGAGTCATCCAATGATTGAAAGTGACTTTAAGTCACCTGGGGAAAGCAAGGAAATGCGGTCAAGTCGAGATAATCGAAAGAGATCCGTTGTACGTAAATCAAGAGAATTACTTAAACAAGTAATACCTCCATGCTACCTTTCTCGAAGTGCTCGGTCCCGAGAAGCGTGCAAGGGGAATGAACCAATGGGAAGCACTACACCGTGTCGAACTCGAAAAGTCAAGAACAATTCATACGAGGAACTGGCAATTCCAAGGATCGCAACAAGACAAGCCAACGACCACAAGTGACTTTCAAAAATAAGCCTATCTCTTCAACGGGTGATTTTTGAAAGATCGCTATAAAAGGCCGAGGAATGACTCGAGAAAGAAGGACCTTGATACCGAACCACGAACATTCAAGCTAACATTTGAACATGAATCGAAATATTCTCAAAGATCATGCAAGATTAATTCTCAAGCCTACACTACGAAGGAAATCAATCCAACACTCTCCGTGAAGGAAAGATAAATTCAATCAGTTGAAGAGGAAACTTTTGAAGAAAAGGGGTCTACATTCCGCGGAGGATTGTAGGAAGGTTCAAGGTCGAACCAGTCTCGGGTTTTGGAGGGCTTCGTGATCAAATCAAAAAGCTTGAGCAAGTGAGTGTAGTAGCAAGGTAGGCGCCTGTGAAGAAGCCGAGTCGTACGAGAAGCCGGTGCGTGACCAATGCATCTCGACATCGAGTCCCAAAGGATCAAGTCGTTTGTGTGATCAAGACATGTATCCGGGTGTTACCACTTTGTATATCGATCAATACTTAGTGGATTCCTCCAGGAGTTGGAGAAGAGAGGAGTAGAAGATTATCCCATCTTGAACCTCTATAAAATCTTATCGTGTCATTTACTTTTCAAAGACTTTAATTCCTCGCATCTTATTTGTTTAACTCTTTGATAAATTTGCTATCCACTTGATAATCCCTAAGTACTAAAATCAAGTATTAAATCTTTACTAAATCAATTTTAAGGGTGTAAAGTCTTCCAATAAAAACAAACTACAGTTGAGCTAATTGATCTTAACAATTGTGAGTTATTCTATCAATAGCTCGATGAGTCATTGAGTGACTAACTCTCTTGATTAACTAAATTGTCTATCCACCAAGGACACACTGTGTAGTATCAACTCGAACTTTAAAAAGGACTAAATCGAAAAGTTGGTAAGGTTTATTCAAACCCCCTTCTAAACCTTACACTCACACCCCTTGGGACCTACAAGTGGTATCGAGCGGTTGGTTCATTGAGCCTTCCGCACCGGTTAGTTCTTGAACTAGATCTCCAAATTTTTCAAAGTCTGTTTTTTGTACTTAAGTTTTCAAAACTTTTTTATTATCAAAAATTATTATCATGGAAGCAAATTTGACATGTATCCCTATGTTCACAATTGAAGAATTTGATGATTGGAAAATTCGTATGCGGTGCTCATCTATCAAAGATTACATGATGAGATGTGGATAGTGATAGAGGATGGGCCACTACAAATTTTAAAAGTGAACACACAGTAAGAAGAGGAAATTTTGAAGGTGAAGAGGATGTCGCTCCTAGACCGGCTATGGTTGAAAAACCAAGAGCTGAATGGACAAATGATGATGAAAAAGATACAACCACGGACAATGTGGCCAAGGATATTCTTTACAAAACCTTGGACAAAGCCATGTTCAATAAAGTCAAATCATGCAAAACGGCTAAAGAAATGGGACAAGCTAACACGATTTGTGAAGGCTCGAGTAAATCAAGGAAAATAAATTATCAGTGGTGTGTCTGAAATTTGAGAATTTCAAAATGATCGCAGGAGAGAACCTGGATCAATCAATGCTCGGTTCACGTAAATTACCAACCAGCTATCTCGCTCTTGGAAAAAGAATATACACGAAGGAAATGTGTATGAAGATCCTAAAAAGTATCCCAGTGAATGGGAAATGAAGGTCATGGCACTAAGACATTCCATGGACCTATCAAATACATCCAACCATGAGCTATTCTCGGATCTCAAAGCCTATGAATTTGAGCCGAGAAGAAAAGACCAGGAAGAGACAGTTGTACCCAAAACAATTTTGCTCTAATTGTTAAGGATGGAAAGAAAGTCAAGTCAAAGAAGTCATTGACCCAGAGGAAATAGCCCCGATGGTTAAAAGGTTCAACAAGTTCTTCCATAAGAACTATAAGAGAGGCAAGGGCGAATCCTCCGAAGACACTCAGCTCCTCCAAGTCAAGGGAAGATAGGCCAACCAAGAGAACAGATCATCAAAAAGTGAATATCGAGGGCCGACAATCCAAGAATGGAAAGAGCGATCAAAAAGTTGAATATCTATCTTTGAACCGTAGGCAACTTAGGGTCACTATGCCATTGATTGCCCGTATCCCGTAGTCAACAAATACAGGAACGAAGAAGAAAGAAAAGTCTTGAGAGAAAGAAGACAAGAAAAGAAAAAGGCAATCTTTGTCGCATAGATCCGAGATAGCCAAGTCAAGAGACATAGCCGACTCAGAGAGTAGTGAAGCCGACTACTCAAGTGACTCGAAGAAGAAGCCTTGATCCTGTCGATGGCCAAGGAACAAGACCAACTCGACCAAGAAGATGAGGTACACTCGACTCATCACACTCAGATTCTAGTGATAGTGATCTGTGACACACACACTTCATCACCCACTGATCTTTATGATTCATTAGGCAAAATGATGAAAGATTTTGAACACATTAAATCCTCACACACTACTAAATGAGGAAAACAGCTACTAAGAGCCAAAACTCACGGTGACTAAGGAGATGAGCACTCTAAGTAAAATAGTGATGAGAATAAAAGTTTAAAGGCTGAAAATGCCAAGCTAATAGCAGAAATAGCTGCCATAGAAAAGAGGGAGAATGACCTCAAAAATGTGATTGCCTCATTCACTAAGGCATCTAAGTCATTGGATGATCTTATCATGAGCCAAAGAGAATGTGGAGACAAGACAGGACTTAGGATTTAATTCCTCTGTGCTATGTCAAGCTCCAAAAGTGATTTTGGAAAAAGGATCTTCAAGCAATGAAGTATCTCAAAAATCCAAAACTCCAAATGGTGCACACACATTTATTCCAAAGCACAATTACAAGCAAACTGGCATTGGTTATAAAGGAAAAGGAAAAAACTGATTGAGTGTCTTGAGAGGACAGTGAGAAGAAATTCACCGAGTTCCTCAACAAACTCCAAACAGAAATACTCTCAAAAAGTTGAAACAGAGCTACCAAAAACCCCGAGAAGTTCTATAAAAGAAACACATTTGATGGGAATGGTAGAAAATATCCAAGCCAAGCCGATTGGAATGATGTAAACTATCGCCAAAGACCTATGGAATATAAGCCCAAATGGCAAAGGCCTAGAACTCAAAGAAAGGCCATTCCAAAGGTATAAGAGCTTTCATAAGCACACATATGCATGCACCTGGCACTACACCAGAGACATCACAACTACCCAAAGAAGGCAATTGCTAAAACACATATACAGCATATAGACAAAAGAGACAATTTGTATGAACCTAGAATCCCCAAGCAATTTGCCAAAATTAATTATGATTATGGCAATGATAGATGGCAACCCCTTAGAGTCAAATCATTTGGCTATAGGTTGGTTGGATCATCTTACAATACTAACCCCTCGGGACCCGCACAAGTATGGGTACCTAAAACTTAATTTCCTTGTTTGCGGGTTCAAGGAACAGTGAGTGCCAAGGAACCTGGTACATGGATAGTGCCAGGTTCCGGACTCAGATACAAAAAGGAGAGTATATGTGACGCATGTCGAAGGGAAAACAAATCAAATCATCATTCAAAGAAAAGGCATGTCTATCTTCAACAAGGATATTGCATCGCTACATATGGATCTATTTGGTCCAGTTGAACCAACTAGCATAAGTGGGAAGAAATATACATTGGTGGTAGTAGATGACTACTCAAGATATACATGGACAATATTCATGTGTAAGAAGAAAGAAACTCTACGAAACTACCACGGTGATGAAGAGGATTCAAACCGAGAAGAGCCAAACCATTATCAAAATAAGATCGACGGAGAGGAACCGAGTTTGTCAATGGTATAATAACTCGATATTGTATTAAAAATGGCATTGGTCATGAATTATCTGCAAAGCAAGGACTCCACGTTGAGAATGGAGTCTGCAGAAAGAAAGAATAAAACTCTCAAAGAAGCGACAAGGACCATGTTAGCGAAGCGGGGCTACCTAAAAGATTTTGGGTCAAGCAATAAACACAAAGATGCTACACTCAAAATAGATGCATGGTAAAACGGTGACAAAGACTCCCTATGAGATTTGGACAGGGAGAAAACCAAATGTTGCATATTTTAAAATATTTGGATGTAAATGCTTCATCCATAACAATGGCAAAGATAATCTAAAGGCTTTTGATGCTAAAGCTGATGAAGGTATCTTCTTGGGATACTCAGCTGAAAGCAAAGCCTACAGAGTACTCAACAAGAGGACTATGGTTGCAGAAGAATCCATTCATGTGGTATTCGATGAGCCAAATGTAAATGGAGAAGACATTGAAGAGTCGGTGATAAAGTGAATCATCCGACCATGCGAAAAGTCCCTATCTTTGAAGCTGAATTTGGAATTATAAACTCGAGATGAAGATGAGATAGCCGAGTCTCAAAAAAAAGTGGAAAATCTCGGCTAAGTGATTGCGAGAGAGGCGATCAAAGCAACACAGTTGCTAGACGATCAATCCGGCTAACTTACTTCAACTTTGATGTAAGATGGCCGAGAGACCACCCACCGAGTAACTTGTCATTGGAGATATAAAAGAAGGTGTCAAAACAAGATCCGAACTCAACAAGAAGCCATGTTCACATGCTTCATCTCACAAATAGAGCCTAAAGATGTGTCACAAGCATTGTATGACACACATTGATTCAAACTATGCAAGAAGAAAGCTGAACCAGTTTGAAAGAAATAAAGTATGTGAGTTAGTTCAAAGACCCACCCATCAAAATGTTATTGGCACTAAATGGGTGTTGAGGAACAAGATGAACGAGGAAGGTTCGCGGGTAAGAAACAAAGCAAGATTAGTAGCCAAAGGATATTGCCAAGAAGAAGGGATAGATTTTGATGAAACATTTGCCCCGTAGCAAGATTGGAAGCTATTAGGATGTTTTTGCCTATGCGACTCACAAGAATTTTATTGTATATCGATGGATGTAAAAAGTGCATTCCTAAATGGTTTATTGGAAGAAGAAGTGTATGTTGAACAACCTCCAGGATTTGAGCAGAAGACTCTTGGAGATAAGGTATACAAACTCAAGAAAGCTCTGTATGGATTAAAACAGGCACCCAGAGCATGGTATGATACCTTGTCACAATTCCTAACCGAGAATGGATTCACAAAAGGAAAAGTAGATAGAACACTTCGTAATTCAAGACAAGAAGAGCATACTGCTTGTTCAAATATATGTGGATGACATCATTTTTGGATCCACAAACAAAGAACTGTGTGAAAATTTTTCAAACCTCATACAAAGCAAATTCGAAATGAGCATGATGGGAGAGCGACATTCTTCCTGGACTCCAAGTGAAAAGCATTTTGAAGGATGGAACCTTCATAAGTCAAATAAAATACACCGAGAGATTTAATGAAGAAATTTGGTATGGAAGAGAAGTCTTCGTGAAAATACCAATGAATACATCATCAAAATGGACATGGATGCAGATGGCAAGCCTGTAGATCAAACAAGATACAGAGCACTTATTGGATCATTGTTTTATCTCACAAAGAAGCAGGCCGACATCACCTTTTTGTAGGTGTATGTGCAAGATTTCAATCTGCTCCAAAAGAGAGTCATATGACTCGCAACTAAGAGGATCTTGAGATATTTGAAAGGAAGCCAAGAAGTTGGCTTATGGTATCCAAAGGAAGGTGGATTCAAGTTAATTGGCTATTCGGACTCGACTATCTTTGGATGTCAAATGCTTGAAACAAAGCTAATTTCTGGTTTAGCAAAAATCAAAATTCAATAGCCACCTCTACAGTGAAGAGAATACATAGTGCAGGCTGTTGTGCCCAAATCCTATGGATGAGACAAAGTGAGAGACTATGAAATTGAAGAAAAGGAAATTCCAATCATGTGTGATAACACAAGTGCAATTGCAATCACTCAAAATCTCGTGTTGCACTCAAGAACAAAGCATATCGATGTCGATATCACTTCATAAGAGATCATGTTGAAAAGAAAGACATCACCTTGGAATATATTTCAACCGATAAACAAGTTAGTGACATATTCACAAAACCATTATGTGAGTCAAGATTTGAAGAACTCAAGCATGAGTTAGGGTTAATTGGTGAAATGACACGGAAGACTCAAAGAAAGGCAATGAAACACAAAAAGGGAAAAAGGGTGAATTCTCAAAATCGCTAAATGAATCGATCGTATCGGAAAGACAACTATACCGAATTAGTCGACAAAGCGGTGAGTCACTATGAGAAGCTGTGACAAGAAGAGTTAAATCGGCTAAGGGATAAGCCGAGTCATTTATGAACAAAGTGACAAAAACGCAATGCGTTTTTACTAAGCGGGAATGTTTTTAAGAATGACGTCAAGATAATGATGATGTGTACAGCAAAAGTCGCACACCAAGCTTATGATTGGATATAAATCTTTGCCGCATTAAATTCGAGACATTAAATGCTAATCGGCGTGCAAAATCTAAGCCGTTGATTTCGATCACATTTCAAAACCACCCGCACGCCCTTTCGTAAAACCATACTTAAACCATTTTCGTCCGTTTCTCTCACATATTACCAAAACTGTTCATTTCTCTCTCGAAGCAAAGGCAAAACTCTCTCAAAACCCTATCAATCTTCAAATCAACTTCTAAGTTTCTTTTCGTGAAATATCTGAAAAATGGCATCAACTTATGATTTCGCTCAAGCTAGGAAGCAAATCCACACTGGTCTACTTGTGAATTTCGAGGGTATGGTCAAACAGGGTCCGATGACGCCTCATAAAGAAGATTGTTGAAAAGCTCGAAAAGTCAGGGCTAAAACCATTTTCGACGATGGAGCTCCCGATGACCTATGTGGAAGAGGTCGCTCGTTCACGTGAACGCTGAAATTCATGATGAGGGGATCAAATCCTCTGCTCACGGGAAGGAGTTCATCATCTCGCCAAAGATTTGGCGTAACACCGCTCATTACCGCGGAAGGAGCACGTAAATCAATGAAGCCGATGTAGACTTGGCCGCCGCTTGGAAGGAAGTAGCTAAGACCGACTATCGATAAGATAGTCTACACGACCAACAAGAGGTTGTTGAAGGAGGACTACCACAAACTGTTGGACATAGTTGCCAAATGCATAGACATCAAATTTGGCGGCTTTGACCAACTATCCAAAGCAAAATTGATCGTCATGCCGCGATCATTGAAAGAAAAGCAAAGTAAATCGGGCCGAGTTTGTCTCACGCAGACTGCCGCTGAATGTAGGGAACAAATCCTTCAAGGAGAATGGAGCATTTGGAGGATCTCGGGATACGGCCCGGTGATTGGCGGTTGATGGAGGTGAAAGGAGTCCTTCTTCGACATGGAAAGGCGTTCCATGTAAACAAGAGGATGTTCGAGATCAAACCCTCGGCGCACGTAAGAGAGCCTATGCCAAGAGAGCGATACAAGTGAGGGGGAATCACCACCAAGATACTGTTGTTTCCTCTCCACCAAAGAAGAAAGTCGCTCGTGGCAGATACTAAGAGAATCACGCCCCGCAACAAAGAAAACCAAATCGCTCCCGCCCCGCACTGAAGTCACCCGTCCCCGCAGCCGTGTCTCCCGCCTCGATGGGGGTGAGAAGGAATCTCAAATACCTTCTCCGGCCGTCAAAAGAGGAGAACTCGATAAGCCAAGACAAGCAAGCTCCTCGTAAGAAAGCAACAACAGACGCCCCCCGCCGCCAAGACTTAGAACAAACTCTCTCCGAACCGTAAATCCCTCGGTACAAACTAGAGAAGAAGAAGAATCTTCAAGCGCCCGAACTTAAGAAACCGGTTGAGTCACCACTCGGCCTAAAAAACAGACACGGAGCTGGCTGGAGAAGTAGAGTCTCCATAAATTATTGATGAAAAGCTTGACCAAGTCTGTCAAGGCGATTAGCAGAGGCAAATCAAGACCTGGGATTGTAGTTCGAACAGTGAGACACAAGAAGTAGCCGAGAAATCTAACTCGCTTGTTGACAGGATCGTATCCCCTCCCGCAATGCACGCAATGGAGAATGGAGCACCAAAGCTTGCTACCTTCTATCCCCCGAGAATGAGGGACAAGAAGAAGGCCGATAGAGATGATGATGTGATGATCCTATCCCCACCTTATCCGGACATCCAAAATCGGAACAGAGAGTGGAGGAAGTGGAAGTTAAGTCGATCCAGGGAACAGTTCCAACGGCCCGAGTTTATCGAGAGAAGAATAGGAACTTATGAATTTTCTTGGAGTGACCACTTTGTGGTCCAAGCAATCGGATTAAGAAAATTGCACAGATATCTTGCAGATCTTCAAGGACAATGAGAAAGAGAGACAGAGGTAGAGGAAGCCGAGGCACGTGAGAAGGCCAAAGATCCGCCCTATCACCCGCACCACGTAACATACACATCCTCTCCTCGACGCCCTATCGTAAAGCGATGAGGATCGGACCCGTTTGTCGCCACGAAGAGTTGCAAATGCAGCAAGCAATGCACGAATCCGCAGTCCTTCATGAACAAAAAATGATGGAGGGACCAGGAGAGTCCTCCAAAACACGATTGGAGATAGACCCAATGGGAGTGGTGCAAAGATATTGCCATCGTTGTTGCCGCCACCACTTCCCCAACTCACTCGGAAGAAGGAAATAAGGAAAATGGCGATGAACGGGTTAGTGGGGACCCCAGTTGAGCCAACCCCTAATGAAGGTGTCTTACCACCGCCCCAACGGCTGAACACTCAAAAGAAACAGCCGGGAGTTTGGAGACGAGTGACCCCATTCCAAGTCACTCACCGTGGTGCCCACCGAGGGGGAAACTCCCTCCACTACAAAGCAAGGTCGGGAGGATGTCGCAGATGACTCCACAACGAATCTAGGAGGCGAAGTGGAGAACGAACAAACACAAAATACACAAAGCAAGTTGTCATCAACGAAGCTCGGGCGATTGAGATGTCTCGGTGAGGTGCCAACTACTCGAAGGCTAATGACGCGGCCGATGGTCGAGGCACATGAAGGAACAACCATGGGAGTTAACACTGGCGATGAAAGTGCAATCCATGGGGTTGAGACTCCAATGGATGCCACCGCAGAAGACCCTAAGACAAATGACGACATCGTCGAAAGGGATGTCAATGCCTCGCTTGTTGAGACCGCAGGAGGTAATGAAGGCCAACGGGAGGTTGAGACTTCCGGGGTAAAGAAGATGAAGTACGAACATCCCTCCCGCTATCATTGATCCATCCGAAAAGGAGATAAGCGTGCTTCACGATTCCCAGGACAACCCCGATGTAACCTTTCTAGGATCGGAAGAAGACGATGAAGTTGAGTCATCCCCCGTGATCGATCCAAAAGACTCGGTGAGGATGTTCCAACCACGAGCAAGTGTGACCTCAAGACTACTCGTCAAACTTTCAATTTTGATGATGAGCCACCCATGGAAATCTCATCATCGTCCGATGACGCTCGATAAGGCCGAGGACCGTCAACTCAATTGGAAAAACCAATTGAGGCCGACGAAGGCCGTTGAGACAAATGAGGCTCAACAAGCCGGGTCAACTTCACAACAGACCCCAATCAAACAGAGTCCATCGCGCAGCTCGCCAAGCCGCAGCAGGTTCGACTCCACAAGGAACTTCACGCGCACCACTCATCATTGAACAAATCCCGGTGGCCCGTGATGATTCCATCGTAAAATCATTTCCATTCTCTCGGAGGTACCCGACCTCCCCAAGAGTCGAAGAGATCTCGCTTCCACGCACTGCATCCCGTCATTCCATCGATACCATTGTTCCGGTGATTATGATTTTGACGCTTGGCCATCACCGCCACAGAGGGAACAACGAAGTTCGGGAGGTGTTCAAAGCATTATTTGCTGAAATTGAACGAATGGAGAGGCACCAGGCCTCGATGGACATGATCTTCGATAACGAGAGATGCTAACCTTATCTGGCCGACTTAAGAGGCATAATAGTCGAATCGGGAGTGGTGGTAACAACAAAGAAACAATGTGTGTGGAACAAGCTAGATATTTTAACATTGTTCAACAAGTCGCTGGTGTTGATGCAGCGTGAGAATGCCGATGCAAAGACAAAGTCGAGAGAACACATAGAGCACATGCATGAATCTCACATCGCCGAGATAAAGTCTGTGTGAGAAAAATAAGAATGAGCTCCCGGGTATGGAAGAAAACATGGATCGAAAATTCCCCTTCTCATGGCCGAGATGAAGTTGCTTAAAGTTGAATCCAACGCTACTCGCTCGAAGTTTCGCGGCAAAGATACTCGCAGCAGACTCAAGCGAACTCGGCTACCGCAGACTTCGACTTCCGCTTGCTAGTATGTGTCCGGGGTTCCTCTCTCCTTTGATGATGCCAAAATGGGGGAAGAGGAATACCTAAAAGCATCAAGAAATGACGCCGAGAAAGAGGAAGCATTTGTAAAGGGAAAGACAAGTGAGGAGGTCTCAAGAGCAAAGAAAGGAAAGTCTATTGAGGGGGAATGATCGGGAGATGTCACCCCGATGATTGCACAAACCCCCAACAAGGTCTTGTCACGGTGATATTATCGCAAAGACAAACTCCCGATGATCGCCACCTCAACACTCACGAGTTATGAATGCCCGAGTTATGAATATCTTGAAACAACATGGAGGCATTCCAAGTAAATAGAGACACTTATGCCATCTCGATGCCGAATCGAGCCAAGATCGGTCGATGAATTTAAAACGCCGCATCTCAAGGATACTTCGCAAACATGTCCATGGCTCAAGCCACGGGACTTGATCTTGGGAAAAGGGTCTCACGTTATGTGAAGAAGCCGACAGCAAAGCAGACTACCGGCGTCGCTCACTGTTGGTCACTCGCCTAGTCACTCAAATTGGGAAGAAGAAGACCCAAAGACAATACACGCCCGAGAGGAAGAGGTAGAGAAAGAAGCAGTGGTGGAGAAAGAGGTTTCAAACCTAGGCCTCGCCCAAAAACATTGAGTACATAGATCCAGGCAAGAAATGAGGGATCTATTGGGTGTCTTGACCAATTAGCCAATCGCAAGTGGCTAAAAACAATGCCGAGTACGTGAAAAGAATCGAAGAAGAAAATAAAAGACAAACTCAGCTTTGGGAGGAGAGACAAGAGAGACTAAGAAGAGATGAAGCTGCCCGGAAGGCATATGAAAAGAAGAAGAAGGCGGTCAAGATGAGAAAAGGAGAAGAAGACCGAGAAGATGACAGAATCAAGAAGATGAAAGAAGGATGCAAAGAAAGGAGATGAAGTGTTCTTTGTCCACCCCTTCATGTATTTTACTATGTAAATACATACTATGTAAGTCTTCGTAATAAATCAGAATTCTCTATTTTTGCGTAGATATAGATGTTTGCTCGATACACCTTGTAAAACAATTGTGTAAAGGACAAGAATGCTATGATCAATAAAAAGATTGATTCTACGCATAAATTCTCTATAAATACACTATCCGTATGTATCTATGCTATTTACATTGTGAATGTTTTAAGTTTTGGCATCATCAAAAATGGGGAAATTGTTGGGAAATTTATTGTTTAGATTTTGATGAATGCCATGTAAAACTTAAACTAGGAAGTTGGCACCCCATTTTTTGTTGTAATGCATTGTAACAAATAGGCTGGGTCAAGTCGTGAGTTAAGTCGCCTATGCCTAAACATGCAAGAAGACAATGGAGACTAGAAGGAAGACTCATTGCAAGACATCCGAGTATGGCAAAGAAGAGAAGACGGGAACTCGATCAAGGTGCAACCGTGATGCGGTGAGTAAAGTATCGTCAAATCAAATCAAGATAGCCAAGTCTCAAGTTGAAGTTACGAAGAGTCATCCATGATTGAAAGTCGACTTTAAGTCACCTGGGGAAAGCAAGGAAATGCGGTCAAGTCGAGATAATCGAAAGAGATCATTTACGTAAATCAAGAGAATTACTTAACAGGTAATACCTCCATGCTACCTTTCTCGAAGTGCTCGGTCGAAGCGTGCAAGGGGAATGAACCAATGGGAAGCACTACACCGTGTCGAACTCGAAAAGTCAAGAACAATTCATACGAGGAAGTGGCAATTCCAAGGATCGCAACAAGACAAGCCAACGACCACAAGTGACTTTCAAAAATAAGCCTATCTCTTCAACGGCGATTTTTGAAAGATTACTATAAAAGGCCGAGGATTGACTCGAGAAAGAAGGACCTTGATTACGAACTACGAACATTCAAGCTAACATTTGAAAGTAATCGAAATATTCTCAAAGATCATTCAAGATTAATTCTCAAGCCTACATTACGAAGGAAATCAATCCAACACTCTTTGTGAAGGAAAGATAACTTCAATCGGTTGAAGAGGAAACTTTTGAAGAAAAGGGGTCTACATTCCGCGGAGGATTGTAGGAAGGTTCAAGGTCGAACCGGTCTCGAGTTTTTGGAGGGCTTCGTGATCAAATCCAAAAAGCTTGAGCAAGTTAGTCTGTAGTAGCAAGGCAGCTGCCCTGTGAAGAAGCCGAGTCGCACGAGAAGCCATTTGTGTGACCATGGCATCTCCGCATCGAGTCCCTAAGGATCAAGTCATTTGTGTGATCAAGACTTGTATCCGGATTTGTTACCACTTTGTATATCGATCAATACTTAGTGGATTCCTCCAGGAGTTGGAGAAGAGAGGAGTAGAAGAATTACCCCATCTTCGAACCTCTATAAAATCTTATCGTGTCATTTACTTTTCAAAGACTTTAATTCCTGCATCTTATTTGTTTAACTCTGTTTGATAAATTTGCTATCCACTTGATAATCCCTAAGTACTAAAACCAAGTATTAAATATTTACTAAATCAATTTTAAGGGTGTAAAGTCTTCCAATAAAACAAATCTAGCTTGAGCTAATTTAGTCTTTAATTTGAGTTATTCTATCAACGGCTCGTCAGTGCATTTGAGTGACTAACTCTCTTGATTAACTAAATTGGCTATCCACCTGACACAATTTGTGTAGTATCAACTCGAACTTTAAAAAGGACTAAATCGAAAAGTTGGTAAGGTTTATTCAACCCCTTCTAAACCTTACACTCACACCCCTTGGGACCTACAACCCGCTTCCGAGCAAAATTCCTCAAACAGAGCAACATACTCTCCGCCTCTATCACTTCGAATCATCTTAATTTTCGATTAAGCTGATTTTCAACTTCATTCTTATAAGTTTTAAAAGCTACTAAAGCTTCATCTTTGATTTTCAAGAGATATACATAACAATATCTTGTGCAATCGTCTATAAACGTTATGAAGTACTTTTTCCCACCTCGAGTTTGCACATGTTTTAAGTCACACACATCCGTATGAATTAACTCGAGTTGTTTGGTACTTCGTTCGAATGAAACGGTGCCTTGGCCAATTTTGCTTCAACACAAATTTCGCATTTGTCTTGTGAATCGATTTTAAACGTAGATATTAAATCCGATTCACTAACCTTTAATTGTGTTGAAGTTTACGTGTCCTAATTTATTATGCCATAAATTAGAACAATCCAACAAGTAAAATGTAGTAACGTTTTTATTCTTCGCCTCTTGGCGGAAAACAGAGACATTACTGGACATTTTAAAATGTGCCCTTATCAAGGTAACCTTTACATAAAAACTGACCATTCTTGATCATTACAAACTTGTCGGACTCAAACACTAGTCTAAACCTGGCCTTGCTAAGCAAAGGACCGGAAACCAAATTCTTGCGGATGTCGGGACATGCAAAGACATCCACAAGCGTAAGCTCCTTCCCTAAGTCATCTTGAGCACCACTTTTCCAAGCCCAACGATGTTGGAAGTCGAAGAGTTCCCCATGAACAACTTCCTTCCATTAATCGGAGTGTAGGAGGAGAACATTTCCTTGTCGGCACAAACGTGACGAGTAGCCCCGTATCTATCCACCACTCCTTGGGTTATCCACCATATTGGCTTCAAACACAACATCGGTGAGATCGAGCTCCGACATGTCGATTGGAACCGACTTGTCCTCCGTCATATTGGCTTGTTGGTTGCCACCTTGATTGCCCTTCTTCGGTGTCGGCAATCCTTCGCCATGTGGTTCGGTTTGCCACAATTGTAGCAATACCCCTTGAACTTTTTGGCCTTGCCTTTCTCCTTCCCTGAGTGCTTACGTTTCTTGCTAGTGCTTGACTCACCAAGATTGGCCTTAGCCTCCATTCCGTATTTACTTGTTTTAACATCGATTTGCGGTTGTCTTCTTCGATGCGGCCGAACAATCGAGATCCTCAAGCCCCATCTCTTTGCGCTTGTGCTTGAGGTAGTTTTTTGAAATCCTTCTACAATGGCGGCAATTTTTCGATAATTGCGGCCACTTGAAAGGATTCATTCAAAAGCATCCCTTCGTACACTAAGTCGTGAAGGATGATTTGAATCTCCTAAACTTGGCGATCACCGTCTTGGTGTCAACCATCTTGTACTCCAGGAATTTGCCGACAATAAATTTCATTGTCCGCATCTTCCGTCTTGTACTTCTTCTCCAAGGATCGCCACAATTCCTTGACGCGTCTTGAACGTCTATAGGCGTTGTAGAGAGTGTCGTCTAGCCCGTTCAAGACGTAGTTGCGACATAGAAAATCATTTGTTATGCCAAGCATCCACGATTCTCGATTGTTGTCAACTTCGTCTTCTCCAACGGCAGTAGGGGGTCGTCTTTCAGAAAACGAGCCAACCCCAAAGTGGTGAGGTAGAACAGCATCTTCTGTTGCCAACGTTTGAAGTCGGCACCGGAGAACTTGGGCGGCTTTTCGCCGTGAGCGGGAACGGTAGCCATAGGTGTGAAAGATATCGAACTGGATGCCATCGTCTTCAACAGAAACAAGGTTTTCGTCTTGCGATTGCTGGGTAAATTATGGTGAAAGGTTTCTGTTTTCAGAAAATGGTTGGGATAATGTATAGGCTTAAGTCGAGGCCAGAATTAGATTCTGTCTCCGCAAGACGAAAATGCCCCGTATACCGAGTGCTTACGGTTCCGGCGCTCGCCTCTAAGATACAACGACTTTTACGTCTCGAGTTTACAGCACTTGCAAACTCGAAACACAGCGAACAACGTAGTGTTTTGACTACTTTCAAGCTTTTTGAAGGAGGGAAAATACAATATGCAAAATGCAGTGATCGTTTTTTAGGTTATCTGATTATTTTCATGTATTTCATTCATCTGCAGGGGCTTCAAAATAAAGGCAATGAAGTGTCCGTATGGAAAATCGCATCTGTAGGCTCGAAAGGCACATTTTCAGTGAACAGACGCACCTGTTCAGGAGCGCACGACCCGGAGCACGGGCGTGCGCCTCCCCTTTGCCGAACATTTGCGACGGGGAGCATGACCGAACGCACGGGCCGTTCTCCCCCGTCTTGCGCGGGGCCGAAACCCAGTTGAAATCGATTTAATTAATTACAAAATTAATTAAATCCATTTAATTTAATTAATTAAAAAAATTAATTAATTAATTATTTTTAAAGGTTTTTGGTCCAAAAAGAATAAGGGCCTTGAAGCTCAAGCCCAAGCCCAAGCCCAAGCCCAAGCCCACGACCTGGACCGGGACCAAGGCCGGCGGCGGCGCAGCAGATATGCTTTGAACCAAACCCACAAGCATGTAAGTCCTCACCCCTTTAAAAACTTGGGTGCCCCCAAGGGCCCAAACCCATTTGTCCAACTTGGGATAAATAAAGTGTGCAACTTTGCCTCATTTTTCCTATGTGGGATGGAGCATCTCTCCTCGCCCACATTTTTCCATTTTTCATACCATTTATTTGTATTAAGTGGCTAACTTCTAGCATTAATTTCTCATTCACCCGGAATCGGTTTTGAGAAATTCCAAATGCTATTTTCATCTACTCTCTTAGTAGAATTTTTACAAATAATTTAATTCCATTTTTCACAAATGGAAACCACTTAATTAATTGGCCAAAATCGGGTCAACACCCCATTTATCAAAGACAAATTCCAACATCATTCAACGAGTTTTCTTGCGAATTTTTTGATGTTCTACATTAAACGAGTCTTTGTTAATAGTATAGATGTGAATTCTATTATTGACGAAGTTTATGCTTTGAAATCTCGTCGAGCGCAACTTCCATAAATATTGAAATTTTATTATTCATAAATTTAATTGTACTGAAATTTCCATACTTTCTAGGCCACCTCATCATCGATTCCTAGATCCGACAATAGCAGACACGATAATTCAGTAAATATGGGCTAATTAACAAAACTAAACAAGTCCATGTTATTTATTTAATTTGTAATACTAGTTAGTTAAACATCTTTTTCAAGTTACTGCAATAAGAAACCTCTATTTGTTTCTTCCATTACTTCCCCTGAGTTCTAACCAAACTGGCGGAAAGAAAAAAGTACAATCAGTTTTGCTGAGAGGATTTAGATTTCCTCTTCTCCAAGTAGAAGAATCCAAACAAAGACACAATAGAGAAAGCAGAGAAGCAAACAGAGGCAATATCGAGATACATGGCGCCCTGAGATCGCCTTGATTTTGAACAAGTTAGTTGTTTTGTGAACATCGGTTGTTTGTCCGTAGGCTATTTCCTCATCAGCAGAGTTATGCACATAAGCCCTGATGAAATATGTAGCAGTAGGCACATCTTTCTGAACTGTCCAGGTGAAGCTATTGTTAGAAGGGCTGTATGGCTGGGCAACAATCTTGTGCTGACAGGTTTTATCCTTCTCCAAATCGTCCTCTGTTTTTCTCCACCCGCGATCTTTTTGGCTAACAGGCGCGTAGCATAGCTTGAGTTTCACCGTCTTGTAGGCCGAATCGGTTCCGGCTGGGAGGCTAGTGTTGAGTGACCATGTCACTGTTATTTTGTCTTCTCCAGCTTTGAGAACTGCAGGAAAGTTGGAAGTTCAAATGAATATTATTAGCAAGAAAATGTATTGATGGTGGTCAGGGACGGAGCCAGAAAATTATATCCAGGGGCGAGAAATTTTTTCTCGAGGAAAATTTGAGAACGATATATTTATAATTGTTGGGGGGGCAAAGTTTTAAACTTTAAAATTTTACATATATGGAGTTGAGGGGGATGGATGTCTGGGGCGTCTCCTTGTGGGGTGCCCCCAAACTTTTCAAAAACTCCATTACTCCATATATGTTTTATTGGTATTTCTATTTTTTTTATTGATTTGGCCCCACAAAAATTAATTAGCCTCCTCAAAATAAATGTCTATCACCGCCCCTGATGCCCTGCTAGCCCTTCTTCGTTCCATTTATGGAATACTGTGTATAATTAATTAATAACCACAAGAAAAAGGGAGAAATTGCTATGAAAGTATAGCGACGAAGAACATTCGCCTCTAACGTTAACCATTAGCTTACTTAACAATTTTATTAATTTACCGATGAAACTTTATATTTTGTCGCTAAGACTAGCGGCGAAAAAAGATACTTTGTCACCGCATAATATTAATCGGTGTGCTCTTTATCTATTCTGAAATGATTGTTGAAATTCTACTTTGAACGACATAATTTGAAAGGGAAACAAGACGATCCAGTGATATTTACCTTGTCCTTGTTTCGTAGAGGCCGAGACAATCAGAGTAGCCGGAAGAGAAGAGAAGGATGTGCCGTAAGAAGAGGCTGCAAGACAGGAGAGAACAAGTGAAGCTAGAAGAAAATCTTGAACTGCCATTTATGATTTCTTGTATTTCAATTTTTGTGAACCAAATGAGGCTTAAAGTGGTTAGATTGATGAGCTTAGGATTGAACAATATATATATAGGGACCAAAGGAGGCAGCAATTTGTTTGTATTCCTTTGTTTTTGGTTTCCGGCTTAAAGGTTGGCATTTTGCTAATAATACAAGGAGAACAAGTCAAACACTCCAACTTGATTGCTGGTTTTAGAAGGATTTAAAGCGATGTTTAATACATGGTTCTGATATTTTGAGTAAAGAATGATTTTAAGGTGGTAAAATGTCTCCAAGGCATGTTCAAGAGGTAGATTTGAAAGGGTTAATCTATAATTTATGAGTACTTTGAGATTTATGTGCTTGGATTTTTCCACTTTTCTTACTAAAACTTGACTTTTCTTGGATGTGTATTTTCTTTGATGAAATATAGGGATTTGTGATGTACATGGGAAGATATTCATGGTACCTTTTTGAAATGCTATTTGTCTTGGGTCCATAACATAGAGAAAATCCACAAGAAAATGAAAGGTTGGAGTTCAAAAATGTTACCAAATTGTGGGAAAGCTACAATTATATGGTTGATGTATGTAGAGAAGCTATATGATGTATTACTTTGAACTATATCCTGTCTCTATCCCATTATTATTCAGATGAGATCTATTACAAAATAATGTTTCATCTCAATTCTATTGTACGAATGATCGCAACCTAGGTATATGAAAATTACCAAATTAAATCAAAACACAAATCAAACCTAAATTGTGGGATTTTAAAATACTCTTTTGGAGCAAAAGATCTCATAAATCTATTTCAAAATTAGTTGAGACTTTATAAATAAAGTTATGATGATTTATGATATTTCCTAAAATGTAGCATGGCTGATACGTCATACAATTCATAGTAATTGTAAAAAAAAAAAAAACATTTCAAAGACATTCAAAAAGAAAAAAATAAATGAAAAACCAGTTATAGCCTATAGGTCAGATGTGGGCCATGTGGCGAATGACTTTCATGTAAAAGACAAAACAAGCCTATTATCAATTTTCACAAATTTTAGATTTTCTACGACTGTGTTTTGAGCATTATGCAAGCAAGTTGAGAACTATACATCTTTTCATACTCATTTAGGTGCAAACGTTTAAGAGGACTGTGTTTTTAGTACAATTACAAAGTTCGATAGGGGTGGGGACGGATGGGATTTGATCCCGCGTCAATAACCTCAGTTTACAACGCTTTCAAACGAATCGAACTACAATCAATTCTCAAACGTTTAAGAGGACTTGCAAGCTTATAAGTTCAAACAAACTCTGGCCTTATTTTCTCTCTAACTCTCTTTTTCGCTTATCTTTCTTGTCTTTCATTGTTAAGAGGGTGATTTTAACAAACAGATAGTCACCTGATTTGGCCATTTTTGGCATGAAATCACCATCATCTGCATTTTTTTATTTTCAAAAAAGTGGTTTTTCCACATAGATCTGAGTTATTTCTTTCTTTTCTTATTTGTGATTTTCCCATCTGGTATGACATTTGGTTTATCGTCGTCTTAGTGTAGTATTTTTCTTGTGCAAGCGATTCAGACAAACAATTAAGTTTTCGATCTGACAAAAATAAATCAGATTGCGGTCTTTAACATGTTGCTGGATCTAATCATTTAAGTATTTTTAGCGCGCTATAAATTTTTTAAAGTTGTAGGTTTTCAGCCGATTTTTGCTATTAACATAGATGTTATGAATCTTTTCATAGTTACGTCTTTTATGTTTTTTAATAAATTTGTTTCTGTTTTCTATCGATGTATTGCTAGTTTGAATTAATTAACTAAATTATTTTTCTTGTTAAAAAAAAAACAGGTTGTCACCTAGCCAATACAAAAACTAAATAACTTAAGTAACGTTACATGAGAAATAAACTTTTAAAATTAAAATCTTATATCACTAATTAACATTATTATTGTGTTATATTTAATTAATGAAATGCTTCAAATAGTCAAGTTCATGACAACAAATTTAGAAAAGAGATCCATGTACATTTCTGGCCATGACGTACATAATTCATGAAATATTGGACAGTCAATTCCACCATGATCATTAATTACTTCAATTTTTTCACCATATTGCACCCATTTCAAAGAAAGAAAACTCTAGGTACTAGGTAGTATAAATTTTCTCCCGTTTTCTTTTTCATTTTTTTATATACACTTTTTTTTTCAATCATTTCTCTTACCAATATTGAGAGGCTCAAATTAAATAAAGTAATGTCACGAATCCTCCATCCGTCCCAATTATATAGTCCAATATTCCTTTTTGGGATGTCCCAAATATGTAGTTCACTTTTCCTATTTAATAGTACTTTTTCCATTCTTTTAGTATTATAACCCAATTTAATATGCATTTTGTAGTTTACACTATTCATGAAATGAGGGCAAATAAAATAGTAATTTCCAATACTTTTTCTTCATTTGTGTGAAAAAGTCTAATTGGACTATACGATTGGGACGGAGGGAGTAATTAATAACAAAAAGAAGAAATATGGGCAGATTCATGCATGTACCGATGTACGGTTCATAATTACAAAGTACGGAACTATAATAATCAACAATATTTTAGTGACTTAGGGAAATGTTGACCTCAAATAATTATATTACAAGTTGGGAGTAGCGGTAGTTATGATATAGAATTGAAGAGTACACATAAATACATAGATATTATTAGAGTATGGTTGTTAGACCATTAGTTCACTACAAGAAAACTACTGATAGACATCACAAAAAAGACAAGGATTTTAAGATTTTTCTAGTGTCTTTTCCCATATAACAATAGTTTTGTAAGAAACCGGTGTCTAATTGGTTCTGTCTTTTGATAAAAAACAGCGATTTTCTAGAACCGGTGTCTATTATAAAAATATTCCGAAATATACACCGGTTTTACGGAACCGATGTCTATTTATATAAATTATTTTAGATTAGACAACATTTGTTTTGACACCGTTAAAAAACCGGTGTCTTTAATATTTAAAACCAGATCTTTAGGCACCGGTTTTAGATCCGGTGTCTAATCATATGCTTTCACCTGGTCTAAACAACTGGTGTCTTTACATTTTTTTAACGTTATCCCCTGAATTAATTAGGTGTTTACGTCTAAGTGCTCAACCAAAATCGCCCTCTTTTCCCGTCACCTCTTCTTCGCGCACCGCTCGTTCGGTCTACCAAGTACCATGTACTATTCTCCACGTGGAAACCTCTATCCAAGTCGGAAGCCGTCCGCCGCTCGTGCCTCTCCCGTCCACTGCTCGTTCCTCTCCGGTCCATCGCTCGTTCCTCTCCCGTCCGCCGCTCGTTCCTCTGCCCAAGTCGAAGCCTCTTTCTACCTGATTTTAGGTATTATAGCTTTATTTTATTCATTTGGTTTTCGATTTGGGGTTTAAATCCAATATTTGTGTGATTCAAATTCGATTTAGGATTTTGCTTTTGAACTAGGGTTTGCATTTTCATACTTGTTTCTGGTTATGAATCTGTGTGTTAAATCTTTTTGAGCATCTTTTTATCATGGTAGTTTGGCTAAGCTTATTGGCTATGCTAGGAGGAATTCTCTAATTTGTGTTGGATGCATCTTCTTCCTCTAACATTCAATTGGAAGTGGAATTTGTTGGGACTTTGTTAAAATGCTCTTAGTTGGGACAAATTGTTTCCCCTGTTTCCTGTCTGCAGAGATGTGTCCAGACAATCATTAAGATAAAAGATGTCACTAAATGATTGTGAAGTGTGATATCACCATATCCAGCTTATTATACTGATTATAATTGTGTGATTTCCTACAGTTACCGCTGGGATAAATAAGGCCGCCAAAAGCACCACCACGCTGAACACCAGGAAACTTGATGAAGACAGAAAATCTGGCTCCTGAGTGGATGTAAAATGCATATTGAACTCATAGCAAATACCATGCAGTTGGAGGGATTTTCCCGAATTGATGCAATTGTCAATGTTGACAGTGGCGAGGTAAATTGAGCTAAATTCACACCATACGCTAAATTCACACCATACAGAACCATCAGATGTGTTATTACTGTTGAGAAATCAGTATACTTGAAAACACATCCAATCTTTTGTGAACTTGTGGTTGACTTATAAAATCTACGTTGTCAAATCTTTTGTGATATAATATAGTATGTAATTTCTATCATCTCTGTTTCATGTGCTAGTCATAGAAGTTAACACAGTTCCTGGGATGACACTTTCCACTGTTTTAATTCATCAGGTGGTTATTCTAATCTTGACAGTATCATTAAATTTTCATTATGGAAATGCTAAAATACTGGCATGTGTAAATGTTGCCAACATGAAAAACAAAATTATTAGAACGGATCCTGCATTATATATACGGCCCTTTACATAGAATAAATCTTTTATGTGACTGTAAAAATATCTCGTATCATCTTTCAGCAGAAACTCAGTTGTCAAAAAGATCATTTTAGTTATTTATGTCAACTTTGAAGTGTATCCTCACAAATTCTTTCGCACTTTGCTTGATTTGTGGACTTGATTCTCTACTGTAGGTCTAGCCCTTCTATCCGACATTAGTCTGCAACACTGAAGAAGAAATTGAGGTGAGTTGTTTTACACATTGTGCACCATTTTCTTTATAATATGTTTTTCAGTTTTTTGTGTGCACCATTTTCTTGATAAGTTTTTCAGTTTTTTGTGTTGTTTTTGCATCTAAGATTCTTTGGAATTTACACTGGCTGATGGGCTTAATAGTTTAAGAGCACAATGCTTTGCTGAATTGACTGAACTCTATAAGAATGTGCGACTGAACTTATTCTTTCTTGACTGAATTGATCTTAAAATGAATGAAGGGATAATTACAAATCTACCCCTGAAAGTTTAGCTTAATTACTAAAATAACTCCAATTATGGATACATCTTGTCTATAGAGCAGAATAGTACATTAATTAGATAATTGCTATTACTAACATTTTATAATTTTAATTAGGGTTGTGTGTAACACCCCCTTAGTGGAATGTTATTTAAATCTTTAATATTAAAATCATTTGAAAATCATCTAATAAAACATGAGTTAATAAAGAAAAGATAATGTAATAAACTTTTTTTTATTAATTATTAAATAAAATGATATTTTGCAAGAAACCCCATAATTTTTAATAGAGAAATATCAAGGGAAAAAAATCATCACAACTCACAAGTGCTTAAAAGTCCGCAAAACCTGAAATTTAAAATAATAGCAGGAACTAATTTCCGAGATTTTCACGACACTATCACCCCGCACCGCCTATCTATCTTCCCTGTCTACAACATACCCTTGCCTTTATCGCAATATGAGAATATACATCTATAAGCAAACGCTTAGTAAGTAACATCATATCTCACAAAATAATTAAAATAATTATATGGACATGTATTAAAGATATCTTTTTCTATTAAATGCATTTACTTATATAATCGCTTTAAGATAAACCGATAAAGGCCCAGGCATGGTACCAACGCGCAACTCGAATGAAACCCAAGGTAGCGAGCCACCGAATCTTACTAGAGCACAAGTAACTAAAAGGGCGGACTAAGACCCTAAAGCGCATCAGAGCCCAAAATCAATGTGGGCGGTCCAAGAGCCTGGTACCAACCTTTAAAATGTAACTCTTGAAATATCTATATGTTATTACTCGTAAAATCTTGTATGCAATATGATATACTCAAGTTGTCTATAAAATACATAATTTTACATGATTAATACACTATATATGGCGTAAGCGTATATTATAGGCACAAAGACGTAAAATAAATATGAACATAAACTACTCATATTGCAGGTGAAAGATGTACTTACACTTATCACTAACTTATTACTAAATTCTTGGCTTTAGATGACGTGACGTTTGAGAACCCTTTTGTTGTGCTTGCCTTCAAGATGGTTCATTACCAAAAAGAATATTCATATACTTATTATATATCCCGAAAATACTCGTATTAATATAAAATAAATAAGAAAAACACAATCTTAAATAAACATAATATTACTCGTCTTGAGATGTGTCCACAGTAATATTGAAACTATCTTAAGTACTTTAATTTAATTAACTAATCTTACTGATCTTCTCAAATTCATTCGAGTAATAAACAAAAGTGAATGGTTGATAATGATTATCCATTCTCAAATCAAAGTCCATTTTTTTAACCCTTACTGATTTGGCCTAGTTAATTATGCTTATAACTCTTTTCTTTTTTTTTTTTCAAGCAAAATAAAATATAATAATAATAATAATAATAATAATAATAATAATAATAATAATAATAATAATAATAATAATAGTAATAAATTTGAAAGCTTATATGAAGGTTGTTGTTGTATATGATGAAATGGTAAACTCATTACAAATTTTTGTTATCATAATTAATTAAACATATAAACTAGAACAACCTAAACAAAATTTACAAATTTTGTAGACTAATAATATAAACAAAATTTGCAGTAGTATATGAAAATCACCCAAAAGAATTTCAAATTTGATATACTCTTTTTTTCAATGAACACACCCCAACTAATCTATTCAAACAAATATTCAATGGGTTTAATGAATTACCTTGAGATTAATGAATCGTCCACTGTTTATCTTCTCCGTGTGTTTTTTTTTTTTTTTATTTAGCCACCTTCTCTTATAAATAATACTTGCTAAGGTTTTAAAGTTACTAAATAACTCTAGCATTTATGAGGAAGTTCTTTATTATCATCTTTAATACTAGTTGTAACATTCTAATAAATAATAACAAAACATATTTGGTATTTAAGTTTGAATTATACAAATAACGTCTTGTTTTTTTTTTGTTAGTTTCTAAGATTCATAGGATAATTATTAGATCTATTTTGTGATATACATTCTAATAAGATGTATATATATATATATATATATATCATATATATTATAATTGGCACGAACTCATATCTTAGTACATTTGTTTTCTCCACAGTCACTGTATAAACACTAAATTAAACATAAGTGACAATTTATAAATAAATATTCATCATAATTAAATGTCATTAACTAATATATATATATATAAATATATATTGGGTGTTACAAGCTTCTATACCTTATAAAAGTTTCATCCTCGAAGCTAGAACAACTCGTGATATACGTTTCATATCTTCCTCACGTTCCCATGTTGCCTCTTCAATTCTATGATTCCTCCGGATAACTTTGACTAGAGGTATTTCTTTATTTCTAAGCTTTTTAACTTCCGATCAACGATTTCCACGGGTTTTTCTTCGTAACTCAAATTTTCTCTAATTTGTATTGTATGTGGTTGGATAACATGGCTACGATCTGGTATGTACTTTTTCAACATCGACACGTGGAACACATTATGTATAGCAGACATTTCCCCTGGTAGATCTAATTCGTAGGCAACCCTACCGATCCTCTTAGTGATTACATAAGGTCCTACATAATGCGGGCTAAGTTTTCCTTTCTTACCAAATCTCATCACTCCCTTCATTGGAGCTACCTTTATAAATACTGACTCACCGACACGAAACTCTAGTGGTCTTCTTCCTACATCCGCATAGTTCTTCTGGCTCGGTTTTTGAGCCGTCTCGATTCTTTGACGAATAATTCTTATGGCCTCATTTGTTTCTTCTATGAAGTCGGTGTTTCGTCCCACCTTAGACTCTATTTCTTTCTTTTCTCCAACCTCATGCCAGCATATTGGTGACCTACATTTTCTCCCATAAAGTGCCTCATAAGGTGCCATTCTAAGTGTTGCTCGATAATCGTTGTTGTAAGCAAACTCGCAAGCATATATATTTGCACCAACTCCTTTAAAATCCAAAGCACATGCTCAAAGCATATCTTCTAAAGTCGATTTGTTCGCTCTGTTTGCCCATCTGTTTGAGGGTGAAAAGATGTACTAAAGTGCAACTTAGTTCCATGGCCGTTTGAACACTCTCCCGGAAATGAGAAGTGAATCGCTATCTCTATCGAAATAATTGTCTTAGGAACTCCATGAAGTCGACAATCTCTTTAACATACAATTGTGCTAGTTGTTCCATTGAATATGTCATCTTCGAATGCAAGAAAATGTGCCGACTTTGTTAATCAACAATCACCCAAATTGCATCATAGTCGTTTGTTGTTCTAGGTAATCCAACTATGAAGTCCATAGTTATATCCTCCCATTTCCATTCTCGGGATCGAATAGGTTGGAAAAATCCTCCGGGTCTCGATATTCAGCTTTCACTCTTTGACAAGTTAAACATGCTTTGACATACTTTGCCACATCTCTCTTCATTCGAACCACCAAAAGCTACCTTTCAAATCATGATACATCTTGGTGGATCCAGGGTGCATTGAGTAAGGTGTATTATGGGCCTCTTCCAATATTTTATTCCTCAATCCTTCATTTTTAGGAATACATAAAAGGGTCTCCAAATAAAAATCTTTGTTAGTCCAAGTGGCTACGATAATCTAGAGGGGGGGTGAATAGATTATGCCGATTTTTCACAAATCACCCTCTTTTTCGAATCAACAAGTAAATGACAAGAATGTAAATGCGGAAATTAAACAACACTCGTTGATTTAAAGAGGTTCAACCCACCTAGGGCCTAATCCTCTACCACCCCAAAGATCTCAGGGATGGATTTCAAAAAAAGAAAAAGATTTTATTAATTACCACAATTAATACAACACCTTGAGGATCACCACAATCCTCTTACAACACCTTCAAGGAGATTACCACAATCTTCCTTCACCACCTTTGAAGAGTACCACACTCTTCAAACACCTATCACCTAAATCACCCAAGTGTATTCTTACCACAAGAATACTCACAAGGATGTCTTGTGTTGAATGATGTACAAAATTCAAGATTACAACTCTATGAAACCAATACAAAGATTGAGTGCAAGTGTAATCAAGAATCAAAAAGCCTAGACCTCAAAGATGTGCAAGTGAAAGTACTTAGGCTATTACAACAAGAATGTAAAAATGAAAGCTTGAATAATTTGCAGATTTCTTGTTGTGTATTTTGCTTGTATGTGTTGTGTCTTGTGTCTTCAATTCATCCTCTATTTATAGGGAAGCTTCACCAACATAGGCTCCCAACATAGGCTCCTCTATCTTCAATTTTGTCTACAAAAAGAAGATCACAAGATGTAGAAATATTGTACAAAATTGAAAAGCAAATCTTCTTTGTCATCACAGTTGCAACGGTTGGAATTTTGCTGTCAAAAAATAACATAGGGCGACCGGTTGCCCTGTTGAAGATTTCGACCGTTTTTGAAAAATAGTGCGATCCAGGTAGGGGTTGCAGGGGGGTGCGACCGGTCGAGGTGGGTGCGACGGTCGCCGCCCTAGGGTGCGACTTGGTCGACCTCACCTTGACCGGTCCCCTTCCTCTTTTTTCAAGACACTGTAAGTTCGCTTTCAAGTTTCTTATCTTGGTACCGGTCGACCACTTTGGGCGACCGGTCGATCGCCCTTTGAAATGTTGTCCGATTTTTTCAAAAATAAACTTCAAGAAATACTCCAAAAAATTAGTAAAAACATTTTAAATCATTTGGGAGTATTTAGACAACATTTATAAACATAGTTTTGGTGTAAAAACCAATTTAAACAAGAACATCAAAAGTGTTGTCCAATTTTTTATCAAATTAAAAAAACTCTAAGAAATACTCCAAAAATTAGTAAAAACATTTTAAATCATTTAGGAGTATTTGGACAACATATAAAAACATTGTTTTGGTATAAAATCTTATTAAAACAAAATCATCAAAATCTTGATAAAAACATTTATCTAACAAACTCCCCCTTTTTGATGATTACAAACCAAAACAATTTTAGAAGGTCGATTTTAAAACAAAACAAATTTTCCGGTCTTAAAACAACAATCAATTTCAAACAAGATATATCATAGGTACAAGCACACAAGGATAGAAGCAAAGATTTTTCAAAATCATTTTTGCACAAGCTCCCCTATCAATATGCATATAAAGAACAAGTATACAAGCAACAACTAAAAAGCTAAAAACTTAGCTTTCACAACTTAAGCTTGAATTCCATGAGCTTATAAGCTCCCCTGTCACAAAATATCATTAGTCAAGCATAAAAGTCCACAATACATCAAATGGACTAAGCATTTTTCATGACTTATGGCTTTCAAGAGCCTCTAGCTTATAGCTTTTCTTGCAAGCTTATTTTCGCTTCTTTGAGCGTTTGAGCATTTTTCCTGTTTCTCCCCTTTGGAATCATCAAAAGAATGTTAGCACGATAAAAATATCATATATTCATATCAAAGTGCGCAAATTTATCGATTTATCGAGCTTATTGAAAATTGAAGCTTAAATTCCAAGTAAAAGGGAAAAGTTGATCAATTGACTTGCAAAAGCTCATTTGATTGATAAAATACGATCTCTATAAACTTATATGACTTTTCAAATCGAGAGAATCACGTAGGTGATGAATTTTACATTGAAACATTTTGTCGAACACTTGGCGTGCGTCGAATAAAACTAGAAGAATATAACGCCTTTGAAATTCATTTAAGCCAAAAATTTTCATCACCAATTCAGTCCAAACAACATTCAATACAACATAAATATTAAGCTCATCACATTCATATGAAATTAGCATCAAGAATTTTGCAAATAAGTCAAAATCTCAAAGGTACAACCCAATTGAGCAAATGGGGTAGAATTCTTACCATTTATTCGGTAAAGATGAGAGATGATGATGATAATCGAGCTTAATGAAGTTCAAAATATAAAACATATGCAAGAAAACACATTTGAAGTGAGATTTTAGTGTATTTGGCGAAGGGGACGAAAAAATAGGCAAAATAAGCCACAATGGCTGTAACTGAAGACAGAACCGATTTTAACCAAAATTATGCTTAGGCGACCGGCCGACGGCGTTGGCGGCGACGGTTGCCCTCAACCATTCCAGCCCTTTGTTTTGAACAATTTCAAAATCCGAATTTTCAACCAAAAATCCGATTTTTCGCCCCTAAGTTTTAAAAACGTGCAAAATGCAATCATAGACCTCATTCAATATGCATTATGCCTAACCGAGCTCGTATTGATGCAAAAGTCTCGGAAGTTAGCGGTTTAGTAAAAATGTCCGCTAATTGATCTTGAGATGGTACAAAAGATATCTCAATTTTTCGTTTTGAGACACAATCCCTTAGAAAATGATGTCGAATCTCAATATGTTTAGTACGGTTATGATGAACCGGGTTTTGAGCAATATTTATAGCGGATATGTTATCACAAAAAATAGGAACATTTTCAAACGAACATTTATAATCCGCTAAAGTTTGTTTCATCCAAAGAAGTTGAGTACAACAAAATGCTGCGGAAATATATTCGGCTTCGGCCGTTGAAAGTGAAACACAATTTTGTTTCTTTGAAAACCAAGATACTAGGCAATCGCCTAAAAATTGACATGATCCGGAAGTACTTTTCCGATCATCAATATTTCCCGCATAGTCCGAATCACTATAACCTTTAAGAGAAAAATTTTCATTCTTTGGATAAAATAAACCATATTGAATAGTGCCTTTCAAATATCGAAAAATCCTTTTAACGGCACTTAAATGAGATTCTTTGGGATTGCTTTGAAAACGAGCGCATAGGCATACGGCATGAAGAATGTCCGGTCTACTTGCGGTTAAATAAAGTAAACTACCAATCATACCTCTATATTTGGATTCATCAACCGACTTGCCTTTTTCATCTTTGTCAATCTTGGCGTTTGTTGCCATTGGGGTAGAGACGGTTCTTCCTTCTTCAATGCCAAATTTCTTCAAAAGTTCCTTTGTATATTTTGATTGAGAAATATAAATTCCCTCTTTGCATTGCTTAATTTGAAGTCCAAGGAAGAAGTTGAGCTCCCCCATCATGCTCATTTCAAATTCACCTTGCATTAACTTAGAAAATTTCTTGCACAAGGATTCATTAGTAGCACCAAAAATAATATCATCAACATAAATTTGCACTAATAAGCAATCTTGCCCTTTTTCAAAAACAAAGAGAGTAGTGTCAACTTTACCTCTTGTAAAACCATTTTGCAAAAGAAAAGAGCTAAGTCTATCATACCATGCACGGGGTGCTTGTTTCAAACCATACAAGGCCTTTTTAAGTCTAAAAACATCATTAGGCCTAGAAAAATTTTCAAACCCCGGAGGTTGTTTTACATAGACTTCTTCTTGAATAATACCATTTAAAAATGCGGATTTTACATCCATTTGGTAAAGCTTGAAATTTTTAAAACAAGAATAGGCAAGTAAAATACGAATAGCTTCTAAACGTGCTACGGGTGCAAATGTTTCATCATAATCAATACCTTCTTCTTGACAATAACCTTGAGCTACTAACCTTGCTTTGTTTCGAACAATATTGCCTTGGTCATCGAGCTTGTTCGAAATACCCATTTTGTACCAATAATGGTTTGAGATGGAGGACAAGGTACTAATTCCCATACATCATTCCTTTCAAATTGATTCAACTCCTCTTGCATTTCTAAAAACCAATCCTCATCTTCAATGGCTTCCTTAGCATTTTTAGGCTCTTTTTGAGATATAAGAGCTTTCTCGGCAAATTTTCCTCGAGTCATTACTTTATCAAGGGGATCACCAATAATAAGATCTTTTGGGTGATCTCCTTAAATTTCAATGCTACGGGAAGATTCAAGTATCACCTTTATCTTCTTGAGGAACACTTGAGCTTGAAGGTTGATCATTTTGAGTTTCATCTTGAACAATGGTTTCAACGATATCCTCTTCATCACTTTCATCATTGGGTATCCTTTCAACACCGAAGCTTCATTGAATTTGACATGGATAGATTCTTCAACAACCCCACTAGTCTTATTATAAACCCGATATGCTTTGCTCTTGATTGAATACCCCATAAATATTCCTTCATCGGCCTTAGGATCAAGTTTGTCTAATTGATCCTTAGTATTCAAAATAAAACATTTACATCCAAATATTTTGAAATAACTAATATTTGGAGTTCTTCCTTTCCAAAGCTCATATGGAGTTTTATTCATTTTAGGACGAATATAAACTCGATTAATGACATAGCAAGCGGTACTTACGGCTTCGGCCCAAAAATATTTAGGAAGTGAAAATTCATTGAGCATGGACCGACTCATTTCTTGAAGTGTCCGATTCTTCCTTTCGGCTACTCCATTTTGTTGAGGTGTCCTTGGAGCCGAAAAATTATGACTATATCCCTTAGTTTCACAAAAGACTCTAAATTCGCCGTCAAATTCTCCACCTCGATCACTTGAATGGACTTAATAGTATCTTCCTTTTCATTTTCAATGAGTCTACACAACTTAACAAACTCATTAACGGCATCGCTTTTATTTGTAAGAAATAGAGTCCAAGTATATCTAGAAAAATCATCAACTATAACAAAGGTGTAATGTTTTCCACTTAGACTTGCAGACCAATATCCCCATACAAATCAAGATGAAGCATTTGTAGGGGTTTGGTAGTGGAAATTTCATTTTGGGCTTAAAACTACTCTTAACTAATTTGTTCTTTTGACAAGTGTCACATAAGCCAAGATTTTCAAAATTCAATTTGGGTAGTCCTTTTACATGTTGGTTTTTGTAAATAGTTTGCAAATTTTGTATCCAACATGTCCAAGTCGCCTATGCCATAAACTAGTTAAATCATTATTGGCGACAAGACAAGAAACATTTTGACTAACCAAATCACTTGTACAAATTTTGTAAAGATTGCCTTTTCTAATTGCTTCACAAATAATTTTATCATTTTTGGAAATAAGGCATTTTTCTTTATTAAAAACAACATTATAATTTGAGTCACAAAGTTGGCTAACACTTATCAAATTGAACTTAAGCCCTTCTACTAAAAGAACATTACTAAGAGAGAAAGAAGAGTTACCAATTTCTCCATTTCCAAGAATTCTTCCTTTGCCATTGCCGAACATGACCATACCCTCTTCTTGGAGCTTGATGTTGGTAAAAAGTTCTCTCTTTCCGGTCATATGGCGTGAACATCCCGTCCACGAGCCATTTTGAATCTTCCATTGTTGTTATAGCCCTATAACCTACAAAGGAATTATTTTTAGGTACCCTATAATTTTGGGGTCCATGGGGTTAGCCTTGAGACCTTTAGGTCTCCAATAATAGCTAAAATTATTCTTCAATTTACAATTTCTAGCATAGTGTCCATTCTTACCACAATAAAAACAAGTAATAATACGAGGACTACTAGCACGTACAAAGGTTGGACCTTGGTCTTTTTCTTAAAAGCATTTTGAAAAGGTTTATAACCAAGTCCTAATTTAGAATGCTCACCTCTTTGTGCATCTAAAATTTTGTGACTTTATCCGTACTTAAATTGAATCGATGCACATCCTTTTTCAAATTTTCAATATCATTTGTGAGCGTTTGTTTTTCGGTTTCAAGAGTACGGACCATAGTAAGAGTAATAGCATGAGCTTTATCAAGAGAGTCATAAGAAATAAATAATTTATCCTTTTCTAGTTTAAGCTTTTTATGCTCCTTTTTCAAATTCTTGTATTTAACAATCAAATTTTGAAACTCATTTTGCAATTCATCAAAATCACATTGCAATTCATCAACTAGGGAAGAAGATGAAGCATTAGAGCGTACCTCGGTATTTTCATCGTCTATGGCCATAAGACCATGTTCGGATTCTCCTTCCTCGTCGGTTGTTTCAAGTAATTCATCCCAAGTTTTGACGTCCGCATTTAATGCCTTCTTTTTCGGAAAAGGCTTTTCTTCTTTTGTTCCTCTTCCGCTAATTTTGGGCAATCGGCTATGTAGTGCCCGGTTTTTTCCGCATTTGAAGCAAGAATTGTCTCTTGGCTTTCTTGCTTTATTTTTGTTTACAAATTTTGCAAATTTTCTAACAAAGAGCCGCCGTTTCTTCATCATCCTCATCACTAGCATAATAAACATTATTAGAAGAAGATGCTAAGCCTTTAATAATATTTTGTGTACCCGATTTAGAGGTGGATGGTTGAGAATTTTTCCTCTCCTTGAGATATACTTCATAAATGAGGAGATTCCCAATGAGCTCATCAAACTTGAGTGTCTCAAGATTTTGAGCTTCCGTGATTGCCGTCACCTTTTCGGACCATGAGCCGGGAAGGGCGTTTAATACCTTGGTCACCTTGTCTTCTTCGGAGATGACCTTTCCAAGAGCCACAAGAGGATTGACAATGTTGTCAAGCCTTTCCACCATTTTTGATATGCTTTCACCATCATGCATATTGAAATTTTCAAAGTCTTTCACAAGCATTGTTTTTCTTGCTTGCTTTACTTTCTTTGTGCCCTCATAAATGGTTTCTAATTTTTCCCAAACTTCATGTGCCGACCGTATGCCTCTTATGCGATTATATTCGGTGGCGGTAAGAGAGCAATGTAAAATATTTAAGGCCTTACCATTTAGAGAGAAAGCCTTCTTGTCATTTTCATCGTACTCCTTGAATGGCTTGGGAGTAGTGGTACCATCCTCCAATTTTGTTGTTGGTTGAGCAACTCCTTCAATGACTACATTCCAAATATCAAATCCGCATCCTTGTAGAAAGCACTCCATGCGGTCTTTCCAAAATGCGTAGTTGTTGGCGTCGAATAGTGGTGGCTTGTTGGTGGAGGCGCCGGTGGTGAGATAAGCTTCATTCGTAGCCATGGATCTTTCCTCTTTACTCGGAACGAGCTTAGCCAAAGAGTTTGGCTTTGATACCACTTGTTAGTCCAAGTGGCTACGATAATCTAGAGGGGGGGTGAATAGATTATGCCAATTTTTCACAAATCACCCTCTTTTTCGAATCAACAAGTAAATGACAAGAATGTAAATGCGGAAATTAAACAACACTCGTTGATTTAAAGAGGTTCAACCCACCTAGGGCCTAATCCTCTACCACCCCAGTATCTCCGGGATGGATTTCAAAAAGAAAAAAAAAGATTTTATTAATTACCACAATTAATACAACACCTTGAGGATCACCACAATCCTCTTACAACACCTTCAAGGAGATTACCACAATCTTCCTTCACCACCTTTGAAGAGTACCACACTCTTCAAACACCTATCACCTAAATCACCCAAGTGTATTCTTACCACAAGAATACTCACAAGGATGTCTTGTGTTGAATGATGTACAAAATTCAAGATTACAACTCTATGAAACCAATACAAAGATTGAGTGCAAGTGTAATCAAGAATCAAAAAGCCTAGACCTCAAAGATGTGCAAGTGAAAGTACTTAGGCTATTACAACAAGAATGTAAAAATGAAAGCTTGAATAATTTGCAGATTTCTTGTTGTGTATTTTGCTTGTATGTGTTGTGTCTTGTGTCTTCAATTCATCCTCTATTTATAGGGAAGCTTCACCAACATAGGCTCCCAACATAGGCTCCTCTATCTTCAATTTTGTCTACAAAAAGAAGATCACAAGATGTAGAAATATTGTACAAAATTGAAAAGCAAATCTTCTTGTCATCACAGTTTCAAGTTGGAATTTTTCTTTGTCAAAAAATAACATAGAGGCGACCGGTTGCCTGTTGAAGATTTCGACCGTTTTTGAAAAATAGTGCGATCCAGGTAGGGGTTGCGGGGGGTGCGGCGAGGTCGAGGTGGGGTGCGGACCGGTCGCCCAAAGGGTGCGCGACCGGTCGACCTCACCCTTGACCGGTCCCCTTCCCTCTTTTTCAAGACTGTAAGTTCTGTTTCAAGTTTCTTATCTTGGTGCATTTGGTCGACCACTTTGGGCGACGGTCGACCGCCTACTTTTGAAATGTTGTCCGATTTTTTTCAAAAATAAACTTCAAGAAATACTCCAAAAAATTAGTAAAAACATTTTAAATCATTTGGGAGTATTTAGACAACATTTATAAACATAGTTTTGGTGTAAAAACCAATTTAAACAAAAACATCAAAAGTGTTGTCCAATTTTTTTATCAAATTAAAAAAACTCTAAGAAATACTCCAAAAATTAGTAAAAACATTTTAAATCATTTAGGAGTATTTGGACAACATATAAAAACATTGTTTTGGTATAAAATCTTATTAAAACAAAATCATCAAAATCTTGATAAAAACATTTATCTAACAAGTACTTCGTCACTAGATATTCGGAAACCTTCACTTCTTCCTTCTTGTACCTCATGTTTATTTTTTTGAATATCCGGATCATTTTCTTGCTTATTTTGAATATCATCAAGTAGTGTTGGTGCCAAGGTCAAGGTGGAAAGTTGCCCAGAAATTATTTCAATCCCAAAGTCCAATACTTCTTTCCTTAGTGGTCGAGGTAGTCCAGCTAATGACATCAATGTTGTAGAGGACTTTCTACTTAAGGCATCTGCTACTTTGTTTGCTTTTCCAGGGTGATAAAGAATCTCACAATCATAGTCCTTAACCAATTCCAGCCATCTCCGTTGTCTCATATTTAAGTCTTTCTGGGTGAGAAAATACTTCAGGCTCTGGTGATCCGTGAAAATCTTGCATTGAACTCCATAAAGGTAGTGTCTCCAAGTCTTAAGAGCAAAAACTACTGCTGCTAAGTCCAAATCATGGGTGGGGTAGTTCTTCTCGTAATCTTTAAGTTGTCTTGAAGCATAGGCGATGACTTTTCCTTTTTGCATAAGAACTGCCCCAAGGCCAATCTTTGATGCATCACTATAAATATCAAAACCTTCATCCTCTTCGGAATAGTAAGAATTGGAGCGCTTTGTCTTCTTTTTAGTTCAAGGAAGCTTTTCGCAATCATCGGTCCATTCGTATTTCTTTCCTTTTCGAGTAAGTGTCGTTAAAGGAGAGGCAATCTTCGAGAAATCCTCAACAAACTTCCTATAGTATCTGCTAAACCTAGAAAACTTCTAATATCATTGGCGTTCTTGGTCGACTCAATTGCTTACGACTTCAATCTTTGGGATCTACCATCACTCCATCCTTAGAAATCACATGGCCTAAGAAAGCCACTTGATCAAGCCAAAATTCACATTTTGAGAACTTGGCATACAACTTATGGTTCTTAAGAGTCGTCAGAACCACGATCTTTAGATGTTCACTATGCTCTTCTTTGGACCTTGAGTAAATAAGGATATCATCGATAAATACAATAACGAACTTATCAAGGAAATCCTTAAACACCGGTTCATCAAATCCATGAATCTTTGCGGGAGCATTAGTTAACCCAAAAGGCATGACTACAAACTCGTAATGCCCATACCTTGTCCGAAAAGCGACTTTTGGCATATCATTCTCTTTAATTCTTAATTGATGATACCACGACCATAAAACAATCTTGGAGAAAATTGTCACTCCCTTTAGTTGATCAAACAAGTCCTCAATTCTTGGTAAAGGATATCTATTTTTGATTGTTACCTTATTCAACTCCCGGTAGTCTATACACAATCTCATGGATCCATCCTTTTTTTTTTAACAAATAATACTGGGGCTCCCCATGGTGAGTGACTTGGGCGGATGAATCCTTTGTCAAGGAGTTCTTGTAATTGTACTTGTAGTTCCTTCAGATCTGCTGGAGCCATACGATAAGGTGATTTTGATATTGGACCGATCACAGGAATAATTTCAATCTCAAATTCAATCTCTCTGCTTGGTGGCAATCCTGGTAACTCATCGGGAAACACTTCTGGATAGTTGCAAACTACTGCTACTTTTTCGATCTTCTGTTTTTCTTCTTTCTTTGCATCCACCAAATTGGCTAAGAAACAAATGCATCCATTTGCTAACATCTTTTGCGCTTTTAGAGCTGATAAAAATTTTATGGTCATTTTCTTTGGTTCACCGACAAACTCAAATCGAGATTGACTTGAGGTTCAAATACTACTTTTCGTTTACGACATTCAATGGATGCATCGTACTTACTTAAGAAATCCAATCCTAGAATTACATCATAGTCATGCAAATCTAGTACAATCAAATCACTATAGAGTTCTCTTTCTGTAATAATCATTGGTACCGCATGTAAATAGTATGTGGATATCATCACCTCCCCAGAAGGTAGTGTTGTTAAGAACTTATATCCTAAGTTATCTTGTGGTCTATCTAATTTCTTTGAGAAAGAATCAGATATAAAAGAATGTGTTGCTCCAGTATCAAATAATACGTTAGCAGTATGATTGAAAATGAGTATTTGACCTGTGACAACAGTGGAGGCTTCAGCTGCTTCTTCCTTGGTGAAGGAGAATACACGCGCATTGGTAGGGGATCTGGTGGGCTCAAGTCTCCTTGGTTAATATGAGGTCCTTCAGTTGTTGCTTGCATTTGGTGGAGTCGAGTTGAATTGTTCTGGTACTGGTTACGTTGTTGTTGTTGTTGATTGGACTTTGAAGGGAAAAATTCGGCTATATGTCCATCTTGACCACACACATAACACCCATTCATGCCCTGGCGACACTCTCCTAGATGAAACTTTTCACATTTACGACATTGTGGGTACTTGACCTGCTTGTATCTTTGGTCCACCTCTTCCTGGTTTGTTCGTTGAAGCTTTCGCCCAATGTTTTCTTTTGTTGTTGTTTTTTCTTTCAAGTTTGGATTTCCACTTTGAGATCTCTCGGCCCCCATAATTTCCACGATTTTGATTTCTTTTGGTGGTTCGCCATTGTGGGGTATTGAGAACTTTCATATTGTTCAAGTAATGTTCAAAGAATCAAGGCACTAGTAATATATTCCTCGCGAGTTTGTGGTCGATTAACTCCACTAGTTACATTAAGAGCTATCTCAGGTCGGAACATCTCTTTTCTTCCTTAACTAACTCGGGGCATAAACGAGCCAGTCTGTTAAATTTTCTTATAGCCTCCTCAAACGGTAAGTCTCCCTGGCGGAATTCAATAAACTCATCATAATATCTGTTAGTGACCTTCAGATGAAAAAAATCCTCAAAGAACTCAGTCTCAAAGTCAGTCCATGTCATCTCGTTAATATTTCTTTTCATCTTTATTCTTTTCCACCACATTCTCGCATCTCGGCTAAACAGAAAGATGCACATTTTACTTTTTCATTTTTGGGCCAGTCTAATAACTCTAGTATACTCTCAAGAGTTTTGAACCATGCTTGAGCATCCCATGGTTCCTTTGCTCCAGAAAAACTTTCTGGTCACAATTTCTGCCATTGAAGCATATAAGGCTCTTGTCGTACTACTAGTGTTTGAGCTGCCGGTGGAGCAGGAGGATCAACAGGTAGAGTAGGAAGAGCAACGGGTGGAGCTACATGAGGAGCCTGTTGATTGGCTTGTAAAGCATCGATAGTTTGTTGTTGTTCCGCAAGCTGATGTTGAAGTTGGGCTACTATTTCTAGAACATTATGTTCTAGTGTTGTTTGATTCTTATTTTGTTCTCGACCTCGGTTCTACGAACTTGTTCCCTAATTTGGTTGAGATTGAGGTTATCATCCTGGCCGTGAGTAGTTGGAACACGTCCTCCAAACCATTTTTTTCTTTTACAACCTTTAATCATAAGATTTTTTAATATAAGAGAAATATAATATTTCTAATATTTCTTGAGTCGAGTTCACTAAACTTATTCCTTTTTGTCAGCAAAACTCTTTTTTCCTTTTTAAAAAAATAAAAATAAAAATAAAAATTAATGAAATAAAATATTATATATATACACAATTTCTTACTTGGAAGATGGCGAGAATCAATGAATGGCAATAGTGTTATGCAATGTCGGAAACCCTCTCTCGATACCATAATCGTAGCACCCCTCAGTGGAATGTTATTTAAATCTTTAATATTAAAATCATTTGAAAGTCATCTAATAAAACATGAGTTAATAAAGAAAAGACAGTGTAATAAACGTTTTTATTGATTATTAAATAAAATGATTTATTGCAAGAAACCCCATAATTTTTAATAGAGAAATATCAAAGGAGAAAAAAATCATCACAAGTGCTTAAAAGTCTGCGCAAACTGAAATTTAAAATTTCTTCAATGAAGCCTAAATTCAATATAGCTAAAATAATAGCAGGAACAAATTTCCGAGATTTCCACGACACTATCACCCCGCACCGCCCGCTTATCTTCCCCTGTCTACAACATACCCTTGCGTTTATCGCAATATGAGAATACATCTATAAGCAAACGCTTAGTAAGTAACATCATATCTCACAAAATAATTAAAATAATTATATTGACATGTATTAAAGATATCTTTTTCTATTAAATGCATTTACTTATATAATCGCTTTAAGATATATCTTGATAAGGGCCTGGCAATGGTACCAACGCGCACAACACGAATGAAACCCGAGGTAGCGAGCCACCGAATCTCACTGGAGCAAAAGTAACTATAAGGGCGGACTAAGACCCAGGGGCGGACTAGGAGCCCAAATCAATCAGCGTGGGCGGTCTAAGAGCCACAGTACCAACCTTTAAAATGTAACTCTTAAAATATCTATATGTTATTACTCGTAAAATCTATTATGCAATATGATATACTCAAGTTCTCTATAAAATACATAATTTTAACATGATTAATACACTATATATGGCGTAAGCGTATATTATAGGCATAAAGACGTAAAATAAATATTAACATAAACTACTCATATTGCGGGTGAGAGATGTACTTACACTTATCACTAACTTACTAAATTCTCGGCTTTAGATGACGTGACGTTTGAGAACCCTTTTGTTGTGCTTGCCTTCAAGATGGTTCATTACCAAAAAGAATATTCATATAATTATTATATATCCCGAACATACTCGTATTAATATAAAATAAATAAAAAAACACAATCTTAAATAAACATAATATTACTCGTCTTGAGATGTGTCCACATTAATATTGAAACTATCTTAAGTACTTTAATTTAATTAACTAATCTTGTTGATCTTCTCAAATTCATTCGAGTAATAAAAAAAAGTGAATGGTTGATAATGACTATCTATTCTCAAATCAAAGTCCATTTTTTTTTTTTAACTCTTACTGATTTGGCCTAGTTAATTATGCTTATAACTCTTTCTTTTTCTTTTTCTTTTTTTTGAAGCAAAATAAAATATAATAATAATAATAATAATAATAATAATAATAATAATAATAATAATAATAATAATAATAATAATAATAATAATAGTAATAAATTTGAAAGCTTATATGAAGGTTGTTGTTGTATATGAGAATTATGAAATGGTAAACTCATTACAAATTTTTGTTATCATAATTAATTAAACATATAAACTAGAACACCTAAACAAAATTTACAAATTTTGTAGACTAATAATATAAACAAAATTTGCAGTAGTATATGAAAAGCACCAAAAAGAATTTCAAATTTGATATACTCTTTCTTCAATCAACACACCCAACTAATCTATTCAAACAAATATTCAATGGGTTTAATGAATTACCTTGAGATTAATGAATCGTCCACTGATTATCTTCTCTGTGTGTTTTTTTTTATTTACCCACCTTCTCTTATATATAATACTTGCTAAGGTTTTAAAGTTACTAAATAACTCTAGCATTTATGAGAAAGTTCTTTATTATCATCTTTAATACTAGTTGTAACATTCTAATAAATAATAACAAAACAAATTTGGTATTTAAGTTTGAATTATACAAATAACGTCTTTTTTTTTTGTTTGTTAGTTTCTAAGATTCATAGGATAATTATTAGATCTATTTTGTGATATACATTCTAATAACATGTATATATATATATATATATATCATATATATTATAATTGGTACGAACTCATATCTTAGCACATTTGGTTCTAAATCACGATCACTGTATAAACACTAAATTAAACATAAGTGACAATTTATAAATAAATATTCATCATAATTAAATGTCATTAACTAATATATATATTATATATATAAATATAAATATATATTGGGTGTTACACTTTAATGCACAAGACTTGGAGATTACCGAAATCAACCAATCCGGACCTAAAGATCTCCGAACCGAAAATATCCGTTTACTTTTTGACTTTTCCCGAACCGTACCATACCGAAAATATTTATGGTATGGTTCTGGAGATTTTTCAAATACCCGTACCGAACCGAGGACCCGAAGCTAGAACCGATTTTAAAGATTTTATATAAATACATATACAGTATTTCTATGTTGTTTTTATTTTGATATTGAATTAACTACAAACTGTTTGAAATTAAATTGAATATAAAACATATTTACGAAAAAAAACCATATCTTCGCAACTATTTGGAATTTTAAAAAACTTTGATATTAATAATAGATTAAATCATTTGAAATTGAAATTAGTTAAATGATTAGTAAATTGCACTTAAAAGAGAAACAAGTAATAGTACCATTTTATAACATTATAAAAAGATCATATTTTAATTTTTTACCACATCACATAAATTATAAATATAATTTTATAGATTATGTTAAGTTGTTAAGTATGAGACATTGAGATTATAATTTTATACAAGTTTTTATTTCATGTTAATTTATAAAAATTATTAGTTAACTTGGAACATACTACAACCACGGGTGGCGAAGAGCCGACATCGAGGTGCCAACCTTCCGTCGATGTGAGTTCTTGGGGAAGATCAGCCTGTTATCCCTAGCGCTGTTTCGTTCTTAGGCAAGCCGGTGGACCCGACTTCATGGACAACTCTCTACCCATATCCGGTGAAAGGCCAAGGCCATAGCTTCCTTTCTACGCTTAGCAATGAATCTTGGAATGTCAATAGAATGACAATTGCGCAAATAATAAACTATTATTGTATTATAGAGGTTATTAAGTTTACAAATTTGGATTGTATTACCTAATATAGTTTTTATTTTTATTTTGAGACTACGCTAAAAAGAGACTAGAACTCTAGAAGTATATGCGTTTGTTGATTTTTATATTGATTTTCTTTTTCTTTTTTTCTTTTCCAAATTTGTATGTTTTATTTATGGCTAATCTCCGAATCTCCGTCTCCGAACCAAACGCACGCGTCTCGTCCCGGTAGAGAACCGAATCTCCATCCCGAACCGTCCCGAACTTTCGGTGCGGTTCGGGACGGAGATTTTTTCTATGGTTCGGTTCGAGATTTATTTTGAATCTCGAACTTGGACGGTTCGCTGGAGATTTCCAAATCTCCGAACCGTCCGCATGCATGCACACCCCTACTTTTAATGATTTTGGTTTATTATTTTCACCATCTGTCGTTGCATGTTTTACATTGATAGATTGACGCAGTTTTTAATAGTAAACATCTAATGTCCTACTACTTGAAGCAAATGTTTCACTAAACTTTATTAAGTTAATCAATTTAAGAAGAAACTCATTTACATAAGGTAAAATTAATTTTACTACCCAAATTGCTATTCCTCTCCCACTACACAGTCTTGATTTTTATTTTCCATCTCCATTGATCCCTGTCATATTCAGGCCAAAACATATTTCAAATTTTTATTAAGAAAAGAAGAAAAAATATTAAACCCTAAATTTACTTAATTGTTCATAAATTTACTTTAGTCATTTCCATGTATAATTAATCAACTGGAAAATAAAGAGTTTAAAAGTTTGAAAAATCTGACCTGATGTTGAGATCCTTAGTATATGAAGATGAAACAATAGCAAATGTTCCAATCCCAAAAATAAATGCTGATTTTGATACATCTCTCCACATTACTAAGTCAACTAATATCATCTAAATAAAAAAGAAAATAATAAGATAACTCTAATAAGAAATAAAAATAAAAAATATATTAATACAAGTTGATTAAGTACTCACCAAAGCTTTGTAGTCTGCTATTGGTTCTTGGAATTCTATGGAAGTTATCTGAAACTGGAAATGGAAATCTGAAAAAATAAAAATAAAATTAACTAACAAAAATAAAATGGAGTGTAATATTTAAAGAAACTGTGAAAATTGGAACTGGTTTTTCATTGATGTGTTTGTTTGATAAATGATTTTATCATGATTTTGATGATTTTGTTTTTATACCAAAACAATGTTTTTAAAGGTTGTCCAAATGCTCCTAAATGATTTAAAATGGTTTTAATATTTTCCCGGAGTATTTCTACAAGTTTATTTTCGATATAAATTGGACAACACTTTTGATGATTTTGTGTTAATGTGTTTTTACACAAAAATAATGGTTCTAAAATATTGTCCTAATACTCCCGATCGGTCTAAAATATTTTTACTATTTTTGGAGTATTTCTTGAAGTTTATTTTCGATATAAAATTGGATAACACTTTTGTTTTGAGGTCAATTGTCGAAGTATAGGGCAACCGTACTGAAAGTTGAGAAAAAGAAAACTTCATGTTTGCGAGAAAATGGTCGGGCAACCGGTCGCCCTATAGGGCAACCGCCGGTGCCGTCGGCGATCGACCCCTTGGGCGGCGGCCGACACAGGAGCAAAAATTGAAAGCAGAACATTTGCCCTTCGTTTTTTAAGTTGTGCGACCGGTTGAAGTAAGGGACGACGGTCGAACCCTACGTCGACCGTCGCATGCTGTGTAAATGTGTATTCTCTTTTTCAAACTTCTATTTTCGTGCGACCGGCCGCTTCCTAATATTTGGACAAAATTCTAACCGTTGTGCGTGACAAATGCGTTTCCTAAATTGTGGGATTGATTTCTAACAGCTATAATCTTGATTTTAATTGCAATTTTTGTAGATATCGATTCCAAGAGGAGCCTATCAAGTATCAATCATCTCCTATAAATAGAGGAAGATTTGAAGCACAACCACAAGAGAGAAAACTACAACACAACAAGATACACTCAAGAATACACTTGTTCTTACATTGTCTTATTTCTTGTTGTAATTTGCCTAGCTATTCACTTTCACATCCTTGAGGTCTAGGCTTTCAATTCTTGATTACACTTGCACTCTATTGTATTATCAATTATCGAGTTGTAATCTTGAATTTGGGTAATCATTCAACACAAGATATCCTTGTGAGTATTCTTGTGGTAAGAATACACTTGGGTGATCTAGGTGATAGGTGTAAGAAGATTGTGGTAATCTTCTTGTTGAGGTGTTGAAGAGTGTGGTGCTCTTGAGGGTGAAGATTGTGGTAATCTTCACAAGGTGCCGTTTGGAGATTGTGGTAATCTTCAAGTGAGATTGTGGTAATCTCAAAGGTGGTGTTGAAGAAGAGTGTGGTGCTCTTCAAGGTGTTGGTGTAAGATTTTGTTGTAATAATTTTGGTAATTATTAATAAAATCTTTTTCTCTTTCGAAATCCATCCCGGATATCTTTGGGGTGGTAGAGGATTAGCCCTAGGTGGGTTGAACCTCTTTAAATCGACGTGTGTTGTTTACATTCCGCACCTTTGTTATTATCTTTGAGCATTCGGTTGGAAAAAGAGGGGGAAATCGAAAAGATGGAGATAATCTATTCACCCCCTCTAGATTATCGTAGCCGCTTGGACTTACAAGTGGTATCGAGCCAAACTCTTTGGCAAGCTCGTTTCACATCGCGAGTGAAGAGAAATGATCGTCGACTACGAACGAAGCTCATCTTTCCGGCACCTCCACCACCAAGCCACCTCGGTTTGATTCCAAAAATTTTATATTTTGGAAAGAAAGAATGGAATGCTATCTACAAGGTTGCGGGTTCGACATTTGGAACACCGTCATTAATGGAGAATCCATTAGATGAAAGATACACCACACACCTCAAAAGGCTTCAAAAAGCTCAATGATGAAGAGAAGAAAATCATCTCCTTAAATGGTAAAGCTCTTAATATTTTACATTGTTCACTTACCACTTTGGAATTTGATCATGTTAAAGGTATTCGATCGGCACATGAAGTATGACAAAAATTAGAAGCCATCTATGAAGTATATGCAAATGAAAGGAGCAACTCAAAAGCATCTACTTCACAAATGGATACAACATCAAATCCAACAACATGGGATAAGCCTTCTACAACTTCCCATGATGAACAAGTTGAACAATGCCTCATGGGCATCAAAGAAGAAAACGAGGTAAGTTCTAAACCCTCTACTTCTTATGACATTGAATTGCAAAATGTATATAGTGATTTGCAAAATGATTATGATGAGCTACAAGATGAATTCCAAAACTTACTTGTTAAATACAAAAATTTGAAAAAGGAATTCATTGTTTTGAAAAATGATAAGGATAGTTTATTTACTTCCTATGAATCATTATCATGTGCTCACACCACCACTCTTGATAAGGTTAGAAACCTTGAGAAAGAAAATAGTACTCTTGTTGAGAATATTGATTGCATGAAAAAGGATTTATTAAAATCCAACTTGAGTACCAATAAAATGTCCAATATTGTTGATATTCATAATTGTGATAAAGGACTTGATCATAAGCCTAATGTTGTTAATCATATGAAAAAGGATCAAGTCACTATGCATATTGGTCATTATGCTCCTAGAATCATTACTTGTTTTTATTGCGGTAAAAAGGGTCATACGGTAAATACTTGTCGGGCTAAAAATAGCTCTAATTATTGTTGGAGACCTAAAAGTCTCAAGACTAATCCCAAAGGACCCAAACACATGAGGGTACCACAAAACAATGTCATATTAGGTACCCGGCGAAATAATGAACGAAGAAAATTTATACCGCCAAGAAGACATCAAATGACCGTTTCATTTGATCAAAGAAGGAGAAACTATTTTCGACAAAGCCAATTTCCAAGAAAAGGATATAATCAAAAATGGGAAGAACACAATCCTTGGAAATGGCAAAGACATCATCAACAAGATGATTTTCAAAGAAGAAGAGACTTTCAACAATGGGAAGGCAACAAACCTTGGAAATGGAGTAATCAAAGAAGTCATCATCAACAAAGTGACTTCTCAAAGGGAAGATATCATCAACAATGGGAACGACACAACCCATGGAAATGGCGTAATTGGTAATCCGTATCTCCCCATTTAAATATGCATTTTATCTTATTTCTATGCATGTTTTTATTTGTGTCTTAATTGCAAAATGAGTTTTCATGTATTTAAATTTTAAATTAAGGTCTTCAAAACTTATTTGTATTGTTAAAATTTTTGAAAGAAGACCTTATATGATGTTTTTAAAACTCTTGTGCATTTTTGTAGACTAAAGTGTATTATCATCTCTTATGGATTTTTATGGCATGAACTTACTCGTGATATCTCTTAGCCTACACATTTTCATTATGATTTGTGCTAGATTTGTCTTAAGAATTGTGTAGAATTTACATACTTTCACAAATGGCCATTTTGTCAAGAAAGGCATAAATTATCGAGGTACGTTTACTTGTGTTATTCTTACTCTTATAGACTCGATATATGTATTGCCATGTGCCTATGTGCTTGTTTTTCATAGTGTTTCATACAAGTGCCATTAAGAGGATTTTTAGATTTTTTGAAAGGCACTATTCGATATTTGATTGCACATATTTTTTTGTCAACTTTTGATGCTTCTTTTAAATGAGGTCTCAATTATATGCTACCGGATTTTCAAATTTCAAAAGAGACCTTTTATAGCTTTCTTAAGCTTATTTGAACTTGCATGATTTATTAGATTCTTGATGATATTCTAAATGTCAAGTATGTGTTTCCGCTTCATGATCTATATATATATAGTGTCTCTTACTACTATGCTCTTTTGCAAGATATTTTGTGGTTGACAATTGAGGCATGTTATTACACTTGGGCTATTTTTCTTGCTTATATGAGAAATGCCTTTAATGAGTTTGTTGAGTTGTGTAGAAAAGACAATATTCCAAATATTTGGATGTAAATGTTCTATTATGAACACCTTAGATCATTTGGATGCCCAATAGTGATGAAGAAGACAAATTCCTCAATTGATGCTTCAAGATGAAGATTGGTTTTTAGAATTGCAAGAGGAGCTAAAAAGGAAATGATACTTGGAAGTTGATGCCATGTCTTTCATCACAAACGATTATAAATGCAAAATGGGCACTCCGGAATAAACTCGATGACCAAGGCAACATTGGTCGAACTAAGGCGAGGTTAGTAGCTCGAAGGTATTTTCTAGAAGAAGGTAATGATTTTGATGTAATATTTGCACTCATAGCTCTTTTAGAAGTTATTTGCATTTTACTTACCCATTCTTGTTTTAAGAAAATTTCAAACTTTACCAAATGGATGTTAAATCCAATTTTCTCAATGGTTTTATTCAAGAAGAAGTCTATGTAAAACAACCTCACGGGGCTTTAAATTTTCTAGGCCAAATGATTTTTATAAAAGGCCTTGTATGGTTTAAAACAAGCACCCCATGTATGGTATGATAGACTTAGCTATTTTTACTAAATGATTTTACAAAAGGTAAAGTTGATAGTACACTTCTTGTTTTGAAAAAAAGGGCAAGGTTGTTTACTTGTGCAAATTTATGATGACAATATTTATGGTGCTACTAATAAATATTTGTGCAAGATATTTTTCCAAGTCAATGCAAGGTGAACCTAAGATGATCATGATGAGGAAGCTCAAATTTGATCATTGGAATTCAAATCATTCAATGCCAAGAAGAGCGGTTATATTTCAAAAGAACTCTTGAAGGAGTTAAGCATTGAAGAAAGAAGAACTATCTCAACCTCTATGGCTAAAGATTGACAAAGGTTGAGAAAGGCATATCGGCCGACAAACAAATTCGAGGTATGTTTTCTTGTATTATTTCTATAGACTCGACATTCCATATGCATTATGTCTATATGCTCGACTTCAAAAACTATCCAACGAATCTCATTAAAGTGCCGTTAAAAGAAATTTTCAAATATTTGAAAGGCACTTCTTCTTATGACTTGTTGTATCCAAAACTTTAAAATGTTCTTATTTTTCGGGATAACAAGTCCGGTCAAAATTATTCAAACTATGGTTCGTCATATTCGAACTAAACATATTGAGATTCGATATAATTGTTAAGGGATTGCATGTTTTAACAAAAACTTGAGATGTGTTTAATTCCGTCTCAAGGATAACTCGCGGATTTTTTTGTTAACCGCCGAGTATTTTACCTCATTTCGAGCTTGATTATGACATAATGCATATTGAATGAAGCTTACGTTTGCATTTTACACGTTTTTAAAACTTAAAATAAAACTTCGGATTTTTGGTTGAAAATTCGGATTTTTGGAAAAACGACAGACAGTGCTGAAGGGGTTGAGGGCAACCGGCCGCCCTCAACGTCGACCGTCGCCCTCAACCACGACCGGTCGCCCTAAGCAAAATCTTGGATAAAAATGGTTTTGTCTTGATTCGCAACTCTAACATATTTTGGTCATTTTTCGTTCCTTTGCAAATTTCACACACAATTCACTTCAAATGAGTTTTGATGCATGAATTATATATTTTGGGGATAATCTAGCTCGACTATCATCTTCATTGCTCGTCTTTACCGATTGAATGGTAAGAATTTCACTATCTTTAGCTCAATTGGGTTGAACCCTTGAGTTTGTGGCTTATATGTATTTTTCTTGATGTAATTCATATATGTTTGTGATGAGCTTATTGATTGTTGACGAATGATATTTGTTAAATTGTATTTGGTGATGAAAAACTTGGCTTGATTTCATTTACAAGGGCTATATATAACTTTTTCTATTTTGACGCCCACCAAGTGTTCGGTAAAACGTTTCAATGAAAAATTCATCACCTACATGACTCTCGATTTCAAAAGTCTCATATATTTATAGAGATCATGTTTTTGCAAATCAAATGATTTTTCATAAGCTTCTACAAGTCGTATGATTCGACTCTTCTATGTGGTTTAAAAGCTTCAATGTTCAAATGGCTCGATACATCGGTTTACTTGTGCACTTTGATAAGAATATATGATGTATTTATCGTGCTAACATTCTTTTGATGATTCCAAAGGGGGAGAAATAGGTTATAAGCTCATTAGCCCATAAAAGCTAAGATAAGCTTAACGAAAAAAGAAGCTATAAGCTATGGCTTCATAAAGCCATAAGTTGTGGATCATATTTAGTCCACTTGGTGCATTATGGTTATGTATGAATCATGGTCCATTGGTTGTAGTATGGACCTATATACGGTTCTAATGATGTATCTTTTGAGGGGGAGCTTTTAAGTTTTGATACTTAAGCTCAATATCGAAAAGCTAATATTTTAGCTTATGTTTAAGTTGCTTCTATATAACTCTTGTTGTGCATGTTGATAGGGGAGCATTTGCTATATGTGTTTGAATATCTCTACTCCCATCATTGTGATTATATTGCGTGGAATGTTGTCGCTCACAACGGAAAGTTCCTTTTTACTAGGTAAAAATGTTTTGTTTTCAAAATCGACCTCGTTAAAATTGTTTTGGTTTGTAATCATCAAAAAGGGGAGATTGTTTGATAAATGATTTTATCATGATTTTGATGATTTTGTTTTTATACCAAAACAATGTTTTTAAAGGTTGTCCAAATACTCCTAAATGATTTAAAATGGTTTTAATATTTTAGGAGTATTTCTACAAGTTTATTTTCGATATAAATTGGACAACACTTTTGATGATTTTGTGTTAATGTGTTTTTACACAAAAACAATGGTTCTAAAATATTGTCCTAATACTCCCGATCGGTCTAAAATATTTTTACTATTTTTGGAGTATTTCTTGAAGTTTATTTTCGATATAAAATTGGATAACACTTTTGTTTTGAGGTCAACCGGTCGCCGTATAGGCAACCCGCACTGAAAGTTGAGAAAAACAGAAAACTTCATGTTTGCGAGAAAATGGTCAGGCAACCGTCGCCCTATAGGGCAACCGGTCGCCGTCACAATCGACCCTTGGGGCGGCCGACTGGAGCAAAAATTGAAACAAACATTTGCCCTTCGTTTTTTTAAGTTGTGCGACCGGTTGAAGTAAGGGGACGACTGGTCGAACCCTACGCCGACCGGTCGCCTGTGTAAATGTGTATTCTCTTTTTCAAACTTTATTTCTCGTGCGGACCGGTCGCCCTAATGTTTTGAAAAAATTCTAACCGTTGTGCAGCAGACAACTTTTCCCTAAATTGTGGGATTGATTTCTAACAGCTATAATCTTGATTTTAATTGCAATTTTTTGTAGATATCAGATTCCAAGAGGAGCCTATCAAGTATCAATCATCTCCTATAAATAGAGGAAGATTTGAAGCACAACCACAAGAGAGAAAACTACAACACAACAAGATACACTCAAGAATACACTTGTTCTTACATTGTCTTATTTCTTGTTGTAATTTGCCTAGCTATTCACTTTCACATCCTTGAGGTCTAGGCTTTCAATTCTTGATTACACTTGCACTCTATTGTATTATCAATTATCGAGTTGTAATCTTGAATTTGGGTAATCATTCAACACAAGATATCCTTGTGAGTATTCTTGTGGTAAGAACACACTTGGGTGATCTAGGTGATAGGTGTAAGAAGATTGTGGTAATCTTCTTGTTGAGGTGTTGAAGAGTGTGGTGCTCTTCAAGGGTGAAGATTGTGGTAATCTTCACAAGGTGCCGTTTGGAGATTGTGGTAATCTTCAAGTGAGATTGTGGTAATCTCAAAGGTGGTGTTGAAGAAGAGTGTGGTGCTCTTCAAGGTGTTGGTGTAAGATTTTGTTGTAATAATTTTGGTAATTATTAATAAAATCTTTTTCTCTTTTCAAATCCATCCCGGATATCTTTGGGGTGGTAGGATTAGTCCTAAGTGGGTTGAACCTCTTTAAATCGACGTGTGTTGATTACATTCCGCACCTTTGTTATTATCTTTGAGCATTCGGTTGGAAAAAGAGGGCGAAATCGAAAAGATGGAGATAATCTATTCACCCCCTCTAGATTATCGTAGCCGCTTGGACTTACAGGTGTTGTGGGAGAGGAAGAAGCAATTTGGGTAGTAAAATGTTTCACTATATGTTATAAAGCTTTATAATTAGAGCTTTATATCTTGCATTGCTTGTGATTGGAAACAACTTATAAGATCGAAAATAACTTATAAAGTTGTTGGGATTTGGTCCAAAGATCCCGCCCGCAATGGGCTTTAAAAGAGAGCAGGCGCGCCCGCGATTCGAACTCGTGAGTACTGGATTGCATAGTTAAAGGATAGCTAAAAGGATATGATTTGGACTACCTATACCAACAGATGCATCTTCTTTTCTCGTGTCCATTACATAGAAACTCGAGGTTAAGCGTGCTTGGCTTGGAGTAGACATGGGATGGGTGACCCCCTGGGAAGTTTTCGAGTGCGCGTGAGTGAGGACAAAGCGCTAGAAAAGACTCGTGTTGGTTTGTGGGGGCGTCGTCAATCCGAGTAGCTAGAGGTCCAACAACTGGTATCGAGCAGTCACGAGTTCGAATTCACTTGGAAGCACGCTGCAGATGGAGGTTGCCGGGAGCGGTGGAATAGAGATCTTTGGCGCAATGGAGGTAAATAGACCGTAAGCGAAGGGTAGGTTGCCAGGTGGCGAGAACTAAGGTAAAACGGAGGCGAATCAAGGTGTAGGTTCTTTGGGTGGACCGGAAATGAAGGGTAGATTGCTAGGTGGCCGGAACCTAGGTAAAACAGATCGAATCGAAGGTGTTGGTTCTTTGGGTGGACAGAATCAAGAGTAGGTTGCTAGATGGCCGGAATCGAGATCAAGGGTAGGTTGCCAGGTGGCCGAAACTTAGGTAAAACAGATTTGGAATGGGAGGGAAGGTGAAGGTTCGAGTGGACTAGAATCAAGAGTAGGTTGCTAGATGACCGAATCGAGGTAAAAACAGATCGAATCAAGGTGTAGGTTCTTTGGGTGGCTGGAACTAAGAGGTGGCGCGTGCGCGCTTGAATCAAGTTGGCGTTAGAACGGCGAGGAAGTTTGGCGGCGGCGGAGGTTGCCAAGACATCCCCGAGATCTTTGGCAGTCCGGGGGGGGATTGTTGGGATTTGGTCCAAAGATCCGCCCGCAATGGGCTTTAAAAGAGGCGCGCGAGGCGCGCCCGCGATTTGAAATCGTGAGTATTTGGATTGCATAGTTAAAGGATAGCTAAAAAGGATATGATTTGGACCACCTATACCAACATATACATCTTTTTTCTCGGTGTCCATTACATAGAAACTACGAGGTTAAGCGTGCTTGGCTTGGAGTAGACATGGGATGGGTGACCCCCCGGGAAGTTTTCCGGGGGTGCGCGTGAGTGAGGACAAAGCGCTAGAAAAGACTCGTGTTGGTTTGTGGGGACCGTCGTCAATCCGAGTAGCTAGAGGTCCAACATAAGCTCAACTTATAAGCTCCGTGATCTTATTTGATCCAAACAATTTAGTGTTTATTTTTAAAACAAGATTTAACAACTTATGTAGGAGCTTTTAGGATCATTAAAATAAGCTTAGTCTAACGCCCTATTAGAATATTATTCATTTTATTTATATGTATATTTGATGTGGACTATTGTTGTAATTGTTATGAAGGTTTTGAGTCATTGTTAAAATGGACAAAGAGTGGATGTCAAAGAATAGGTTATCGCTAGAGTATGAAGATGGAGTATAATCTTTCTTGCGATTTGCAAAGCAGAATCTTGTTAATCCTAATACAATACCGTGCCCTTGTGTGAAATATGGTAATCTATGGAAGAAAAATGTTGAAACCATAAGGGCGCATTTGTGCCGTAATGGTATGGATCTAACATATCATACATGGATATGGCATGGGGAAAGATCTAAATCAGGGTTTCAGTCAATGAAAATGATGAAGCTGGCAAGGTGAGAAAGATTTTGTTGCTGAGGAACTCGTAGACATGGTACACGAATATCTTGATGATCTAAATGATTACTTGAGGATGTCGAGAAACCTTTATATCTCGGATGCACAGAATTTACAAAGTTGTCCACAGTGGTGAAATTATATAACTTGAAGGCAAAATATGGTTGGAGTGACTTAAGTTTTACTGACTTGCATAGTTTGTTTAGACACATGCTTCTAAATAAGAATGAGTTGCCTCGATCTTTGTATGAAGCAAAGAAAAGTATGTGTTTGTTGGGGATGGATTATGTGAAAATTGATGCATGCCCAATGATGATTGTATCTTATATCGGAAGGAATATAAAAATATGTACAAGGAGTCCTCTGGTACTTTCCACCTATACCTAGATTTCTCGAGAATGTTTCAAGTAAGGAAATATCCAAGGAGTTAACTTGGCATGCGAGATAAAAGAGTACGTGAAATGTGTCATCGATGTGATGCACCGTCTTTGGAGAGTTGTGGATCATAAGTGGACAGACATTAAACTTGATCCTAGGAATCTTAGATTGGCCATTTCTCACGACGGGATCAATCCCCACAAGTTGATGAGTTATGCATATAGTTTTTGGCGGTGTTGATGATTATGTATAATCTTCCTTTGTGGTTGTGTATGAAGAGAAAATTTACGATCTTGACTTTGTTAAATTCTCGCCCCAAACAACCGGGAATGATATTGATGCTTACTTGCCACTTTTGGTTGATGACTTGAAGTACTTATGGGAAATAGGTGTGCAAGCATATGATGCATACCGACAAGAAAGTTTCTTGCTTAAAGTTTGTTCCACTATGGATGATTAATGACTTCCCAACATATGGAAACATGTCAGGATATAGTGTGAAAGGATATTGTGCATGTCCTATTTGTGGTGAGCAGACAAATTCAACACGGTTGAAACACAACAGGAAAATCTCATTCCAGGGCCATAGGAGGTTTTTACGTGCAAGTCATCCCTATCAAAAACAAAAGAAGGCATTTGATGGGAAGCAAGAATTTAGAGTGGCACCAAAACAATTAAGTTGGTACGAAGTTTTAAAAGTTGTGGATGGAGTTAATTATCGTTGGGGAAAGTTGAGTGGCAAGCCTCAATCAAGCAATGTTGATTCAAAATCATCGAAGAAAAATCATTTTTTTGAACTTGAGTATTGGAAAGATCGCACATTTGACATGTTCTTGATGTCATGCACATTGAGAAAAATGTGTGTGAAAGCCTCATCGGTACATTACTCCATATCCCTGGAAAAACAAAGGATGGAGTGGAGGCGAGATTAGACCTTGTAGAGATGAATGAGAGGCGAGTTGGCACCACAGTTGGGAAGGAGAGAACTTTCTTACCTCCATCATGTTATACACTTGGTAATTATTAAAAATAAGAAAGTTTGCGATTCATTGTTTGGAATAAAGTTCCCCATTGGTTATTCATCCAATATTCGAGAATCTTGTCTCTATGAAGGAGTTAAAACTTGTGGGCCTCAAATCACACGATTGTCACACCTTGATGCAACAATCGCCGATGTGGCAATCCGTGGTGTCTTGCCTAAACATGTTAGGTACGCTATTATTACGAAGTTATGCTTCTTCTTCAATGTAATATGTAACAAAGTGATATATCCGACAAAGTTAGATGTTATACAAGATGATATTGTCACCACCGTGTGTTTACTTGAAAAGTACTTTCCTCCTTCATTTTTTGATGTAATGGTTCACCTAACCGTTCATCTTGTGAGGAAAGTCAAATTATGTGGACCCATTTGCTAGATGGATTTACCCATTTGAAAGATACATGAGAATCTTGAAAGGTCATGTTCGAAATCACAATAGGCCGAAGGTTGTATGGCGGAATGTTATATTTCAAGAGGTGTGGAATTTTGTTCAAGCTACTTGTCCAATATGCTCACAATTGGGATTCCATCAACACATCTCCAAAATAATCTTACTAAACCTTTATCAAGTTCTCATGTGCAGCCTATTACTGATCAAGAGTGGAAACAAGCACACTTTCTGTATTGATAAATGATGTTGAGATTGAACCTTATGCCAGATAGTTTCTCTAACTCACGAACTTATTGTTAATAATTGTTGAAGATATAATGAGATCTCCCTTTGCGTGTTCAAATCCCGAGGATGTGTAGTTGTATTGGTGATGCTATAGGCAATCATGTGGCTTGGCCTGCACACTTAGTCAAGTTGCAAGTTGAGGTAATGTAACATAAAAAAAATTGAAATCAACATAGGCAAAAATTCTTTATTCTACACTTTTATAATATGTGTTAACATGTGTTTTTTGCATTAATTAGAAACCTATCACAAGAATGTTGCCCATACGAAAAACAAGACTACGGTGATATCTTGAATATGCCAAGAAAGTTATACATGCTTTTTTGTTGTTGTAAGGATGCTCTTTGTGATGGAAAGAGTATACCTATAAATTTTGATCATGATGTATTTGGCGGTGGTGAGTACTCCATAATCAATCTTGTCCTTAAGGACATTCAAGAATCGGTAAACAACTGTGAGTTTCGGCCTATTTCATGGTTTTGTATAGTTACGTACGTATGGTAAGCTTTCTATATTTTTGGAGTTTTTGTGGTTTTATAATATACATATATATATATATATACTTCATATTCTATTGTACTAATTTGGTTTTTATTTTAAAATATTAGGCATCTCCATAAAAGGATGAAGGGGAGAAATTGTGGATACTTATATTAGATTTGTGCATCCATATAAGATAGGGTACATGGAAACAACAAATACAAATAAAGATTATCTCCAAGAACAATTGGATGAAGGGCACAAGCTTTGGTAGATAGATTGTATGGCACATCGCCTAACCAAGTGGTTTTGGCGCCTTGTAATATAGGGTAAGTAAAAATTAATTTAACATTTTATATGCATGTTTTCATAAATTAAAGAATAACATCTTGCTTAATTATGTATTTGTGTGTAGTTATCATTGGATATTATTTGTGATCGACCCTAATAAAGAGGTGGTTTATGAATTGGATCCTCTTTGTCCTCGAATTTGCTCGGGACGAGTTGGAAAGATGTTGTGAACCGGTAAAAGCTCATACCTACGATCTCAAAACTTTTACCTAAAAACCTAATCTACAAAACTTGATGTAATTTTAATTATCAACTCTTATGTGTATGAAGGGCTTTTTGTTCAATGAGAAGAAAAGAAAAAGAGCAACCTACTTGGGAACCCACTAAAGTATGTTATATCTATTAATATATCTTTTTCATTGTATATGGATTGGTCATTAATAATTTGTTTCTAATATAGGCTCTGTTCAACCGGATGAATTTCAGTGTGGTTTTTATACAATACGTTACATGAAAGATATAGTAGATGAATTCATAAAGACTGACCAGGTCCCACTTCGATCAATGGTAATATTTTAGATTTCAGATTTTAGATTTTCATCATTGGCTTTAGCTAACAAAATAGGTGTCTGTTCACAGTTCAAAAATACGAAGTACTCTAAAGCTGAAATTAATGAAGTGCGTTTGGAGTGGGCTAGATGCGTAAAAGATCACATGTTGAGTAGCTGTGATTTTAGTTTTGAGATAGGTAATTCTTACATGGAATTTTTGTCACCATTCTGATTGCATGACCTTAAATGCATCAATGTGGCTCTTGTATGGTGTGTTGCATATGGAAGATCATGAGTAACTGCTGGCAAGATTTTGTGGCAACTATATTGACATCTGATGTTGTGGCTCTTTCTTGTTTCTCTTTTGGGAATACTGCTTTTTGATTTGTACTTTTAGATTTTGGGATTGATGCTTTGAACCAGCATTACACTGTTTAACTCTTTACATGTTGCACTTCTTTATGTTTTCATCTTTTCTGGGGTATTTTCTGTGGCGCTTTGATTTGCGTTCTTTTGTTTCTTATTTTTACATCATTTTTTGTAGTTGTTGAAATTGAAATTAATAAGCAAACAAAAGTTTGTGTTGAGTTGAAATTCAATGAATAGTATACTCATTAGCAATTCATGGACCAACTTGGAATGTAATTAGTCTTTTTTTTGGGTGGGGGTGGGGGTGGGGAAATGTTATAAGAGTAGTCGTATATTTACTGCGTTCAATGATAATGAAGTAATAAACCTGGGCCGCATTCAAAGTAAAAAAGTTTAATTCATATTTTTAGGGTTTCATCACATGGAAAATGTGGGAAAATAAAAAAATAATCTGCAAAAGAAATAGAGGAAATTCAACTTTCAGGAAACAAAATGTGGAAACTAAGGGCATGTTTGGAGAAAAATGTTATATACTGGACTTTGGCAAGAGTGGTGGATAGAGTCAACGATGAAAATAATTTTATTCAAGGTTTTATAATCAATCCAGTACTTTAAGGAAAAAAATTGTTTTGTGATAATCTTTTATTTGTTGCATTGTTCCATGTCCTTTGTCTGTATGTTTTGTGCATAATTTACTATGATTCTTTGAGAAGGGTTGGTTCATTAATGGCAAAATCATTCAACTCTCTTTGTATGTTTGTAGGTGAGAAGAATGAGCTTCGTGACGAGAAACAAAGGTTAAAGGTTGAGTAGGAGAAGCTTGAGCATTTTTGAAAGCTTGAATGATATGAGCTATGTTGATAGTATGGATTTTATTGCCTTTAGTTGAATTACATAGTCTTTTGTTTATGGAATTGGATTATGAATTTATAGTTGTTTTATCGAAAAGAAACTTCGCTACTAGTACTTTTTGTTGGATTTTGGCTATTGGTGACTTTAGTATTAATGGATTTAATGTTTAATTGGTAGTGAACTTATGAAGGTTGCTAGAATTGGATTTCATAATGAATTGTTTATTTAAATGGATTTTTTGTAGCTTTGGACCAGTGTCTTTGCGTAAATAAACAACCCTTTTTAAACTGCTTCTATAAATATTAAGACAACGGTTTTGATGCGATGTCTTTGAATGAAACGACACCGGTTTAAAACCGGTGTGAACCAGCGATGTCTATTCACCATAGACACCGGTTTCGAGCCGGTGTCTTTAGATGAAATGACACCGATTTAAAACCGGTGTTTTGATGTAGTGTCTATTCGTCAAAAGACACCGGTTTAAAACCGTGTCAAATACATAAACTTTTAACATCGGGCCTTAGAAAGCGGATATTTTATCTCTAAGACACACAGTTTAAAATCGGTGTCTTTAAAGGAAACGACACGGTTCTCAAACGCCGTAAAAAGTTGGACTTTTAACACCATTAGCTCTAACAACGGTTATTTTACTAATAGGCGGACTAAAAACCGGTGTCTATCAAACATTTTTGTAGTGGTTATAGAGTTTGTTAGAAGTTAGTTTTGGTTGTTAAAGAATTAGTTACATTTCGATTACTTTTACATTCCTTCCTTCATTCCACTAGTTATATAAATACCGATTGCATCACATTTGTACTCTTTAGATTTTCACATATATGAAATATACTATTCAATTTATATTTTTGCATGGTATCATGTGCCGGGGTGGATTTTAGCTCCATTTTTTTCTGCAAGCTCTTCTCCGATGAGCTTATTCTTCTCCGGTGAGATACTTCCTCTTCTCCGGTGAGCTTCTTCTTCTTCTCCGGTGAGTTTAAATTTTTTTGGATGTTCTCCATGGATTCTTCTCTTACCTCTGCTGTGGCTGCAATCATTCCACATTTTACCTCTTTATAAATTTGCCTGGATCACATGAACTATCAATATTGGCATTACAAGTTTTATCCATCGTTCGTGCACATGGATTTGAGAATTATTTGCTAGGCACTAAGTCTGCTCTTCCTATGTACACGGTTTTCAATTGTTCATCATCTGTTTTAAATTCTGAATATGTGATTTGGATGCGTAGGGATCAGTTCTTGTTGAGTTGGATGCTTGCATCTATTAGCGAATCGATGTTAGGTCATGTTACATGGTGTGTTACATCTCATGATTTGTTGATTGCTTTAGAAAAAATGTTTCATACTCAGTCTAAGGCTCGAGCCTTACATCTTCGATTGATGCTTCAAACCTTGAAGAAAGAAAATCCGACAATTGATGAATACATTCTTAAAATGAGAAGTTTTGCTGATGATCTGAATTCTATTGGTCAAACAATCACTGATTCTGAGTTAGCACTCTATATCCTTGGTGGTCTTGGATCCGGTTATGAAGTTGTAGTTGTAAATTTGACTTCAAGAGTAGAAGATATCTCCCTTATTTGAATTACAATTTGTTTTGTAAACAAATGAGATGAGAATCCCGAACAATATTGCCTCAACTCCTATTGCATTTAATACTACCACTCAGATTTCACAGACTCAGTTTCATTCTCCCTCCAATCATCCCTCAGCACATATTGCTTATTCTCAGCCCTCCTTCAGAGGTAGAAGCATTTCTTTGAGAGGCAGAGGTGGTAGGTTTTGGCGTGGAGGTCGTGGTCCTACAAACCAATTATGTGGAAGAACAGGGCATGTAGCTCTAAAATGCTACAAACGATTTGATATTAGTTTTCAAGGAACTAATCAATCAAATGCAGGTTTTAGTGGTGATAACTCATTTGTAGGAACCATTGTTGCACCTCGATCTATCTTACTTCAAGTGTAGGGTCTTCTAACTCCCATGACATACAAAGGTACTTTTGTTGGGAAATTTATTATTTAGATTTTGATGAATGCCATGTAAAACTTAGACTAGAAAGTTGGCACCCCATTTTTTTGTAATTTGCATTGTAATAGATAAATTTTGTCGAGTGAGTCAAGTCGACTATGCTGGATATGCAAGAAGTCAACTGGAGGCTAAAATGAAGACTCTTTGGGAAGCAAAATTGAGTATGGCAAGGAGGAGAAGTCAAGAACTCATTGAAGGAGTATCGGTGGTTACTGATTGTATGAAGTGTCGTCAAGTCAACTTAAGATAGCCAAGTCTCAAGTTGAAGTGACGGATGAGTCATCCAATGATTGGGAGCCGACTCAAGTCACCTGGGGGAAGTTAAGGAGCTGCGGTCAAGTCAAGACAATCGAAAAGAGTCCATTGCACAAAAGTCAAGAAAGTTACTTAAATAAGTAATATTTCCATGTTGCAATATTCTAAAGTGCTCGATCCCGAAGCGTGCAAAAGGAATAAACCAATGGGAAGCACTTGCACTGTGTCAAGCTCTGAAAAGTGAAGGTTCATTTAATACGAGGTAATGTCAATTTGAAGGATCGCAACAAGACAAGCCAACGACCACTAGTATCTTTTGAAAATCAACCTATCTCTTCAACGGGCAGATTTTTGAAAGAGCACTATAAAAGGTGAGGAATCAATTTAAGAAAGGGTGACCTTGCATACCGGAACCACGAACATTCAAGCTATTATTCGAGCCGTAACATACAAAAATATTCTCAAGTTATTCAAGCAAATCCTCAAACCTAAACTTGAAGGAAATCGATCCAACACCAAGTGTGAAGGAAAGATAACTTCACATCTTGTTGAAGAGGAAACTTTTGAAGAATCAAAAGGGTCTACATTTCAAGGAGGATTGTAGAAAGGTTCAAGGTTGAACCAGTCTCAAGTCATTGGAGGGCTTCGTGATCAAATCCAAGAAGCTTGAGCAAGTGAGTGAAGTAGCAAGGCCCGCCCCGTGAAGAAGTTCGAGTCGGACGAGAAGCTTGATTTGTGTGACCACGTGCATCTCGTGACCGAGTCCTAAAGGATCAAGTCGGTTGTGTGATCAAGACTTGCATCCGGGTGATAACCACTTTGTACTGATTAATACTTAGTGGATTCCTCCAGGAGTTAGAGAAGAGAGGATTAGAAGAATTACCCCATCTTCCAACCTCTATAAAATTTATTGTGTCATTTACATTTCAAAGAATTACTTATGCATATCATTTAATATCTCACGATAATTTGCTATCCAATTGATATTTAACAAAGTGCTAAAACCAAGTGTTAAAACAAACTTAAACCAAATTCAAGGGTGTTAAGTCTTCCGCTGAAAATCTTATCACAGCCAAGTTAAGTATAAGACTAAGCAGCTGAGTTATTCTATCAACAGCTCAGTCGAGTCTGTTGAGTGGCTAACTCTGCTGGTTACCTAACTTAGCTGTCCATCAAGGACTTAGCTGTGAAATTAACTCTGAATAATTTTAAAAGGACTAAATCGAAAAGTTGGTAAGGTTTATTCAACCCCCCCTTCTAAACCTTACACTCACACCCCTTGGGACCTACAAGTGGTATCAGAGCGGTTGGTTCATTGAGCCTTCCGCACTAGTTGGTTCTTGAACTAGATCTCCAAGTTTTCAAAGAAGTTTTTAACACTTGTTCTTTCAAAAGCCATTTTTTAAACAAAGAAAGTTATTATCATGGAAGCAAATTTGACACGCATTCCTATGTTCACCATTGAAGAATTTGATGACTCGAAAATACGTATGCAGCTCATCTATCACCTTTACATGATGAAATGTGGATAGTGGTAGAGGATGGGCCACCGCAAATAATGAAGGTGAACATTTTGGTGCAAGGAGAGCTGCTGCGGTGAAGGAGAGGAGGATGCTCCTCCCGGACCATCTATGGTTGAAAAACCCAGTTGAATGGACAAATGATGATAGAAAAAGATACAACCTAGATAATGTAGCCAAGGACATTCTTTACAAAACTTTGGATAAAGCCATGTTCAACAAAGTTAAATCATGCAAGACGGCCAAAGAAATGGGATAAGCTAACTTTGATTTGTGAAGGCTCGAGCAAATCAAGGAAAATAAATTATATGTTGTTGTTCAAAAATTTGAAAACTTTAAAATGCTTACGGTGAAACAATGGACCCATTTGGATGCTAGATTCATTGAAATTACAAATGAGCTCTCAAGACTTGGGAATGAATACACACGAGAAGGAGATGTGTATGAAGATATGAGAAGCCTCCCAACCGAGTGGGAAATAAAGACCATGGCTCTAAGACACTCGATGGACCTATCAAAAACATCCAATCATGAACTATTCTCGGACCTCAAACCTTATGAGTTTGAGCCGAGAAGAAAGGATCAAGAGGAGATAGTTGTACCCAAAAACACCGCACTCGTAGTCGATGAAGGGAAAAGAGCCGAGACCAAAGAAGTCATTGACTAGGAGGAAATTGCCTTAATGGTTAAAAGATTCAACAAGTTCTTCAACAAGAACTACAAAAGAAACAAAGGTGAATCCTCCAGAAGACATTCAGCTCCCTCCAAGTCAAGTGAAGATAGGCCACCAAAGAGAGCTTAATATCAAAAGGTCGAATATCAAAGAGCTGACAACCCAAGAAATGAGAGAGCTGATCAAAAAGTTGAAAACCTGTGTTGGAATTGCGGACAACCAGGACACTTTGCCATTCATCTTTGTCCATATCATGTAGTGAACAAATACATGATGAAGAAGAAAGAAAAGTCTTCAAAGAAAGAAGGCAAGAAAAGGAAAGAGCAATGTTGGTGCTGAGAGGCTGACACAAAGAAAGTCAAAAGAAACAAGGACTCGAGAGAGTAGTGAAACCGACTACTCAAGTGACTATGAAGAAGAAGCCTTAATCTGCCTAATGGCTAAAGAACAAGATAAACCCGACCAAGAAGAGGAGGTACACTCTAACTCATCTCATTCGATTCTAGTGATAGTGATTGTGACACACACACACACACTTCATCACCCACTGATCTTTATGATTCATTAGGCAAAATGATGAAAGATTTTGAGCACATTAAATCCTCACACTCACTATTAAATGAGGAAAACAGCCATTTCAAAAGCCAAAACTCACGGTGACTAAGGAGCCGAGTACTCTAAGTCACATAGCTAATGAGAACAAAAAGTCAAGGTGAAAATGCTAAACTAATAGCATAGATAGTGCTATAGAAAAGAGAGAAAATGATCTCAAAAATGTGATTGCTTCATTCACAAAGGCATCTAAATCATTGGATGACCTTATCATGAGCCAAAAATAATGTGGAGACAAGACAGGCATATGATTCAATTCATTTGTGCATAGTCAAAATCCTAGAGTGATCTTGGAAAAAGGATCTTCAAGTAATGAAGCATCTCAAAAATCCAAGACACCAAATGTTGCACACATATTCATTCCAAAGCACAATCACAACCAAACTCTCTCCTTGGTTATAAAGGAAAAGGAAAACATCCGATTGAGTATACTAAGAGAGGACAACCGAGAAGAAATCCACAGAGTTCCTCAAAGCCAAACTCCAAATAGGAAGTACTCTGTGAAGAAGAATCGAGCTACTAAAACCCCTTAAGTTCTATCAAAGGAACAAATATGATGGGAATGGTAGAAACTACCCAAGTCAAGCTAAATGGAATAATGTGAAATATCAGCAAAGACCTATGGAATACAAGCCTAAATGGCAAAGGCCTAGAACTCAGCAAAGGCCATTTCAAAGGCAACTAAGCTATTTTCAGCACACATATGCACCCAAGCACTACACTCGGAGATATCACAATTACCCAAAGAAGGCAATTGCTAAGACACACACACAGTCATACAGACAAAAGAGACAGTTGTATGAACCTAAAGCCCCCAAGCAATTTGCCAAAGTAAATTATGATTATGGCACGGATAGATGGCAACCCCTTAGAGTCAAATCATTTGGCTATAGGTTGGTTGGATCATCTTACAGTACTAACCCCTCAGGACCCAGGCAAGTATGGGTACCTAAAAACTAATTTCCTTGATTGCAGGTTCAAGGAACAGCAGAGTGCCAAGGAACCTGGTACATGGATAGTGGTTGTTCCAGACACATGACAGGAAACAAGAAAAATCTGTCAAAGTTCAAAGAGATTAGAGGCGCAAAAGTCATATTTGGAGGAAATGAAGCTCGGGGGAAATAAGAGGCACTTTGGATCCATCAAAAAAATGGATTAGAAATCACGGATGTTGCATATGTTGAAGGCCTAAATTTCAACTTAGTAAGCATCAGTCAACTCTGTGACAAGGGCTACAATGTTGGATTCAATATGGGAGTGTGCCAAATCAAAGACACTGAATCAAATGAAGTAGTGTTGCAAGGATCCAGACAAAAGAACATGTATGTGGTAGATTGGTCAACTGCTACACCAAGCACTTGTCTGCTAGCAAAAAGTACAGCCGAATCAAGTTGGCTGTGGCACAAGAAGCTGAGTCACCTGAATTTCAAGACAATTGACAAGCTTGCAAGGAGTAATCTTGTAGAAGGACTCCCAGACTCAGTATACAAGAAGGAAAGTGTTTGTGATGCATGCCAGATGGGTAAGCAAATCAAATCATCATTCAAAGAAAAGTCAAGTCCATCTTCAACTAGGATATTGCATCTGTTGCATATGGATATGTTTGGTCCGATTGAGCAGCCAAAGATAAGTGGGAAAAATACACTCTAGTAGTGGTGGATGATTATTCAAGATATACATGGACAATTTTCATGTGTAAAAAGAAAGAAACTTTACAGAAGTTACCACAACTGATGAAAAGAGTTCAAAATGAGAAGAGTCAAACCATTATAAAGATAAGATCGATAGAGGAACCGAGTTTGTCAATGGAATAATAACTCGATCTTGTGTTGAAAATGGTATTGCTCATGAATTATCTGCAAAGCAAGGACTCCACATCGAGAATGGAGTTGCAAAAAGAAGGAATAGAACTCTCAAGGAAGCAAAGAAGAACCATGTTAGTGACGGGGGTTACCTAAACGATTTTGGTCAAGCTATAAACATTGCATGCTATACTCAAAATAGATGCATGATAAATAGACAATCGACAAAGACTCCTATGAAATGCGGGACAGGAGAAAGCCAAATGTTGCATACTTTAAAATATTTGGATGTAAATGCTTCATCCACAACAATAGGAAGGATAATCTAAAGGCTTTTGATGCTAAAGTCGATGAAGGTATCTTCTTGGGATACTCGGTGAAAGCAAAGCCTATAGAGTCTTAAACAAAAGGACTATGGTCACGAGAAGAGTCTATCCATGTGGTTTTTGATGAACCTAATGTAAATGGAGAAGACATTGAAGAGTTAGGCGATAAATTTGAATCGGCCAACTATGCGAGAAGAGTCCCTATGTTGAAGTCGAAATCGGAGTAATTAATCAAGGTGAAGATAAGATAGTGAATCTCAAAGGCAAATTTGGAAAATCTGCTGACTAAGTGATGAGGAGAGAGTTGCTCAAGACAACACAGTGCAAGACGATCGAACCCAACTAACTTACTCCAACCCGATGTGAGATGGCTAAGAGACCATCCACGAGCTAGTCATTGGAGATGTAAGAGACGGTGTAAGAGCAGATCAAGAGCTCAACAAGAAGCAATGTTCACTTGTTTTAATTCCCTAAATAGAGCCAAAAGATGTGTCCCAAGCATTGGATGATGCACATTGGATTCAGGCCATGCAAGAAGAGTGAATCAGTTTGAAAGAAACAAAGTATGGGAATTGGTTCAAAGACCAACCCATCAAAATGTTATTAGCACAAAATGGGTTTTTAAACAAAATGAATGAAGAAGGTTACGTGGTAAGAAACAAAGCAAGATTGGTAGCCAAAGGATATTGCCAAGAGGAATGAATAGATTTTGATGAAACCTTTGCCTTGTTGCAAGATTAGAAGCAATAAGGATGTTTCTTGCCTATGTTGCACACAAGAACTTCATTGTATATCAAATGGATGTAAAAGTGCATTCTTGAATCGATTATTGGAAGAAGAAGTCTATGTTGAACAACCTCTAGGATTTGAGCGAGAAGACTCTTGGAGATAAGGTGTACAAGCTCAAGAAAGCTCTATATGGATTGAAACAGGCACCAAGAGCATGGTATGATACATTATCTCAATTCCTAACAGATAATAGATTCACCAAAGGCATAGTAGACAAAACACTCTTGAGAATTCAAGATGGAGAGAGTATATTGCTTGTTCAAATATATGTGGATGACATTATTTTTGGATCACAAACAAGGAGTTGTGTGATAAGTTCTCAAACCTCATGCAAGGCAAATTTGAAATGAGCACGGTGGGAGAGCGACATCTTTCTAGGACTTCAAGTTAAATAGTGAAGGATGGAACCTTCATAAGCCAAACAAAGTATACCAGAGATTTAATGAAGAAATTTGGTATGGAAGAGAAGTCTTTTGTGAAAATACCAATGAATACATCGGTCAAGATGGATATGGATGTAGATGGCAAGCTGTGGATCAAACAAGATCTGAGCACTCATTGGATCACTGCTCTATCTCACAAAGAAGTAGGCGGACATCACCTTTGCGGTAGGTGTATGTGCAAGATTTCAATCTGCACCAAAAGAAAGCCATATGGCTGCGGCTAAGAGAATCCTAAGATATTTGAAGGGATGTGGAAGTCGGCTTATGGTATCCAAAGGAAGGAGGATTCAAGCTTATTTGTTACTCGGACTCGACTATCTTTGGATGTAGAGTTGACAGGGAAAAGTACTTTGAGGCACATGTCAAATGCTTGGAAACAGATTGGTCTCCTGGTTTAGCAAGGAGTAAAATTCAATAGCACATCCACGTTTGAGTACATAGTACATAGGCTGCGGGCAAATTGTTGTACCCAAGTCTTATGGATGAGACAAACGGTGAGAGATTATGATCTTGAAGAAAAAGAGATTCCAATTATGTGTGATAACACAAGTGCTATTGCAATCACTCAAAATCTGTGTTGCATTCAAGAACAAAGCACATTGATGTCGGATATCATTTCATAAGAGATCATGTTGAAAAGAAAGACATCACCTTGGAATACATCTCAACTGATAAACAGTTAGCTGACATATTCACAAAGCCATTATGTGAATCAAGATTTGAAGAACTCAAGCATGAGCTAGGGCTAATTGAGCTGAGTTAACACTCGAGAAAACTCAAGGAGTAGAGATGAAACAAGAAAAGATGAAAATGGAGCTAAGTTAGTAAATCGGCTAAGTGAATCACCAGATCGAAAAAATCATTGCATCGAGTTAGTGACAATTTGAGTATCTATGTGAAAGAGAGAAGAAGAATTGAATCGGCTAAGGAGTAAGTTGAGTCATTTATGAGCTAAGTGACAAAAACGCAATCGTTTTTAATAAGCGAGAATGTTTTAAGGATGACGTCGGCGTAATAATGACAGTGCTGATCAAAAGATGCACTACAAAGCATATGATTGGATATAAATCTTTGCGCGTTAAATGTGAGCAATTAAATGCTAATCGGCATGCTAAATCGAGTCGTTGATCTCGATCAAATTTCAAAACCGTATCCACGTCCTTTCATAACCCATACATATACCCTTTTGTCCATTTCTCTCACTTTACACAAACTGTTCATCTCTCTCAAAAGCAAAGAAAGAAATTTTTCTCTCGAAACCCTACTGATTTTCAAAGCATTTTTTTTTAAGGTTTCATTCGGCAAAACATCAAGAAATGACTTCTACTTATGATTTCACTAAGTTGGGAAAGCAAATCCTGGTGGCTCTCTGTGGATTTGAAGGGATGATCAAACAGGGATCCAATGAAACCCTTGTGAAGAAGATAGCCGAGAAAGTGGAGAAGTCCGGGCTGAAACCCTTTCTCACTATGGAGTTCCGGATGACTTATGTTGAAGAAGTCGCTTAGTTCTACGTGAATGAAGTTCACGACGAGGGCATCAAGTCATCTATTCACGGAAAAGAATTTACGATCACTGCGAGATCTAGCGGAGCATTGTTTCTTTGCCCGTCGGAAGGAGTGCGGAGATATTGAGGCCGATATCAACTTAGGCTGCTGCGCATGGAAGGAAGTGGCCAAACCATTGTCTTTGCGAAGGTTGTCTACACGGTGATAATAAGTTCTTTGAAGGAAGATTACCACAAGTTCTTTGGATATTGTTGCCAAGTGTGTAGACATCAAATTTGGAAGCTTTAATCGGTGTCCAAAACTAAGCCGATCGTGATGGGCTGCGATCATGGAGGAGAAGAAGGTAAACCGGGATGAGTTTGTATACAATAGACTATGCCAAAATGTTGGAAATAAGTCTTTCAAGGAAGATGGGTCGTTCGGAGGGTCCTTGGGGTATGGCCTTGTTATTGGCCGGCTGATGGAGGTGAAGGGAGTTCTACGCCGACATGGAAAGGCATTCCATGTCAACAAGAAAATGTTCCGATCAAATCTTTCAGGAGCTCGGAAGAGAGCTTATGCCAAGAGAGCGGATACAAGTGAGGGGAAATCGGTGACCGTGAGGAAACATATGTTGTCTCCCCTCCCAAGAAGAAAAGTTGCCCCCTTGGTGGAAAGAAGATTGTTGCGCCAAAGAAATAAAAAAGAAAACAATCGCACTGCCCCGCACTGAGTCACCTACCCCCGCAGCCGTGTCTCCTACCCCCTGCGATGCATGAGAGAGAAGGAATCCTTAGTACCTTCTCCAGGAATTAAGAAGAAGAGGATTGCCAAGACGAGAAAAGCTTGCCTCTAAGGCAACCCCACAGGCCTTTACTATCGAGGAACCGGAGGAAGTAGAACCGGAAGTCCCTCTGGTGAAAACCAAAAAGAATAAGAAGAATCTTCAAGCGTTCGAGCTTGAGAAAACATTGAGTCGCCGCCACTTACCGAACAGATCATCAAAAACACTTGAGAAGTAGAGTCTCAGAGATTATTGATGAAACCGCCAAGTCTGCTGAGGTCGATCAGCAGAGGCAAGTTGAAGACCCAGTGTGGACGAAGCTGGCTGAGAGCAAGTAAATGTACTCGAGGCGGCTAAGTCTCGAGACCGGGTTGTGTCTCCGCCCACGACAGATCTATTTGAGGGTGAATAGCGGCAAGCTCTACTACCTTCCATTCTTGAGAAAGAGGTACCACATAAAGATGACTACGATGATGTGATCATGCTATCTCCACCATATCCGGCGTCCAAAATCGTCTGCGAGAATGGAGGAAGTGGAAGTTGAGTCACTCTAGGGTGCGTTTGAACACCCGAGTTTATTGAGGAGGAAGAGGAGCTATTCAGGTTCCTTGAAGTTGATCTGATCTTTGCAAGCCCTTGATGAGGATAATCGCATCAACATGCCGCAAATTCGAAAAGGAAAACGAACAGCTAAAGGCGTGAGAGAAGCGAAGCTCATGCGAAAGCCTTGATGATTTGTCCTCTAATCGGAACCATCGATCATACTCATCCACATCTTGACATACTTTCAGAGAGTGATGAAGATTTGGACCTCTTTCGCCGCGATAGAAGAGCTAGAAACGCAACAAGCCATGCGGGAATCGAGAATGATGCATGATCAACAAGCGATGGAAGGACCATGAGAGTCTTCCAAATCACGGTTTGAAATTGACCCTATGGGAGTGGTGCAAAAATGAGACAGAATCGTTGTTCTTTGCGACCACTTCCCTCACTCACTCGAGGAAGGTTCTAAGGGAAATGTCAATGAAACCGGGAACTTGGGGACCCAATGAGCCAACCCCTATTGAAGGTGTCTTACCACGCCCCAACGGCGAAGTGGAGAAACAACCGGGAGTTTGGAGAATAGTAAAATTCCAAATGGTGTGCCGGGGGAAACTCCTCCCTCCACTACGGCAGGTCGGAGGTTGCCTGCAGATGACTCCACAATGAATCTAGGAGCCGAAGTGGGGAAGGAAAAAAACAAGATTGTCATCTGAAGAAGCACGGACATGATTTGTGTCTGGTGAGGTGCCAATCGCTCGCAGCCGAGGACGCCGCCGATGCATCGAGGCACGGGATGGTTACGCCCCGGGAGTTAACACTGGGCAATGAAAGTGCAATCCACGGAGTTGAGACTCCTGTGGATGCCCTTTGTAGAAGACCCCAAGACAACTAAGTCTGTCGAAGGGAATGTCCAGGCCTTGCTGCGTTGAGACTACGAGGAGGTAATGAAGGCCTACGGGAGGTTGAGACTTCCCGAGGTAAAGAAGCGAGAAGCCACGAACATCCCTCCGATTATCATCGATGCATCCGAGAAGGAGATAAGTGCCCTTCACGATTCCCAAGACAACCACGATGTAACTTTTCCGGGATCCGAAGGTGAAGATGATGTTGAGTCATCCCCTGTTGCAAGTCAAACGACTCGGTGAGGATGTTCTTCCTAGCAAGAGTAAGCCAAAATTCAAGGCCGCTCGTCAAAAGTTCAATTTTGATGATGAGCCACCCCTACAAGTCTCATCATCATCCGATAACGCTACCGATATGGCCGGCCGAGACCGGACAACTCATATGGAAAACCAATTTGAGACCGACAAGCTGTTAAGCTGTTGAGGTTGAGGCTCGGCCAGTGGTCAACACCACAATGGACCACGGTGAATCACGATCAAGCAATGCGCAGCTCCCAACGCCGCAGCGAGAATCGACTCAACCAGGCACATCACGACCACAAGTCACATTTGAACATATTCCCTATGTTCGTGATAAAGCGTTTGAACAAACTTTCCCTTTCTCACTAGAGCTATCGATCTTGATGAAGAACCAGCTAGAGATCAACAATGTTTCCATAAACCCGATCAAGTCATTCCCACGGATACCATCGCCCCGGCAAATTTTGATTTTTATTTGCTTGGCCGCCGGTGAGACAGAGGTGACAAGCGAGGTTCGAGAAGTCTTCAATGCAATATTTGTGGAGATAGAGAAGATGGAAAGGCACTAGGCCTCATTAGATATGCGGATAGATAACCGAGATGCTAATCTTACTGGCGTCTGCGTGGAATAATAGTCGGAGGATCCGGGAATGGTGGCAACAACAAAGAAACAATGCGTGTGGAATGGTTCAATGCTTCAAAGCATTGTACAATAAGATGCTAATGTCTGGAGCTTATAACGCCGACATGAAGAAGAGGATGCAAGAAAATATTGATAGAATGCATACCTCTCATACCACGTAAATGAAGCATTGCGCGAATTTCATCGAAAAGAACCTGGCAGCGTAGAGGAGAACATGAATGAAAAATTCAGCCTTCTTATGGTGAAATGAAGTTGGTGACAGCCGAATCAAATGCCACTCGCTCGAATTTCGGCAAAGATACTCCGCAGAGAATCAGCGAGAACTCGGCTATCACCCGCCTAGATTTCATGCTTCTTTGGCATGTTTCGGGGTTCCTCTCTCCTTTGATGATGCCAAAAAGGGGGAAGAGGAATACCTAAAGACGTTGAAAGGATCGGCCGAGAGAAGAAGGACGCCAATTGTGAAGGAGAAGACACCAAGAGCGAGAAGAAAGAAAAGGGAAAATAAATTGAGGGAGAAGGTTCAAAAGACATGACTTTAATGGTTGCTAGAACCCTCAACAAGGACTTATGTGGTGACATCATCAAAGAAACGCGTCCGATGACTCGTGCGCTCCAACACTCTCTTTGTGCCCATGCGAAAAAGAGGAAGATAGTAGAAGCGAGAGATGACGGAGATTGAAAGAAAAATGGATGCCCGTGCGATGGACATCGAAACAATACGGAGGCATTCCGGCGGGAAGAGACACGATGCCATTTCGGACGTCGGGAACCGAGCCTAGATCTATTGATGAATTCAAGACGCCGCATCCGAGGATACTTGAAGGCATGACCATGGCCCAAGCCTGGGACTTGTATTGGGAAAAAGGCCTCAAGTGTGCGAAGAACGACACAGACGAGCGATCACTCTGCTTTGGTCACTCTCTTGGAAAAGAAGAAGGCCCCAAAGACAATACACACCCGAGAGAAAGAGGTAGAAGCGAGTGGAGGAAGAGGTTTCAAACCTAGACCTCTACCCAAAAACATCGAATATATAGATCCGAGGGGGAAAAAATGAGGGATCTATTAGGGTGGGTTTGACGAAGTAGCCAACATGCAAGTGGCCAAGAACAATGTTGAATATGTAAAGAGAATCGAAGAAGAAAATAAAAGACAAACTTTTGTGGGAAGAGAGACAAGAAAGGAAAAGAAAAGATGAAGATGCCGGAAGAGCTTATGAGAAAAAAAGCGGTGAAGAAGAGAATAAGAGAAAAAGGTCGGGAAGACGACAAAGTGGTGAAGAAAGAAGGAGGCGGCGAAGGAGATGAAGTGTTGTTGTCCACCCCTTCATTTAATTTACTATTGTAAATACAAAAGTATGTAAGTCTTCATCAGACATTATATAAGAAATCTGTAATTTCTCTATTTTTGCGTAGACATAGATATTTGCTCGATACACTTTGTAAACATTTGTGTAAAGAACAAGAATGTTATGATCAATAAAAAGATTGATTCTACGCATACATTCTCTCATTCGCACTACTGTATGTATCTTTTATATTTACATTTTGTATGTATGCTTTAAGTTTTGGCATCATCAAAAAGGGGAAATTGTTGGAAATTTATTGTTTAGATTTTGATGAATGCCATGTAAAACTTAGACTAGAAAGTTGGCACCCAATTTTCTTTGTAATTTGCATTGTAATAGATAAGGTTGTACGAGTGAGTCAAGTCGCCTATGCCTGGGATATGCAAGAAGTCAACTGGAGGCTAAAATGAAGACTCCATTGTGAAGAAGCGTTGAGTATGGCAAGGGGAGAAGTCAAGAACTCGATGAAGGAGTATCACCTGGTTACTTTGTATGAAGTGTCGATCAAGTCAACTCAAGATAGCCAAGTCTCAAGTTGAAGTGACGGATGAGTCATCCAATGATTGGGAGCCGACTCGAAGTCACCTGGGGAAGTTAAGGAAGGAACTGAGTCAAGTCAAGACAATCAAAAGAGTCCGTTGCACAAAAGTCAAGAAAGTTACTTAAATAAGTAATACTTCCATGCTTTGCAATATTCTAAAGTGCTCGATCCCCGAAGCGTGCAAAAGGAATAAACCGAGTGGGAAGCATCGCACCTATGTCGAGGCTCGAAAAAGTCGAAGGTCCATTTAATACGAGGTAATGTCAATTTCAAGGATCGCAACAAGACAAGCCAACGACCACTAGTGTCTTTTGAAAATCAGCCTATCTCTTCAACGGGCAGATTTTTGAAAGAGACTATAAAAGGCCGAGGAATCAATTTGAGAAAGGGTGACCTTGCATACGGAACCACGAACATTCAAGCTATTATTCGAGCTATAACCTACAAAAATATTTCAAGTTATTCAAGCAAATCCTCAAGCCTAAACTTGAAGGAAATCGATCCAACACCAAGTTGTGAAGGAAAGACAACTTCATCTTGTTGAAGAGGAAACTTTTGAAGAATCAAAAGGGTCTACATTCCAAGGAGGATTGTAGAAAGGTTCAAGGTCGAACCAGTCTCAAGTCATTGGAGGGCTTCGTGATCAAATCCATGAAGCTTGAGCAAGTGAGTCAAGTAGCAAGGCGGCCGCCCCATGAAGAAGAAGCCGAGTTAGACGAGAAGCCATTTGTGTGACCAAGGCATCCGGGTGATAACCACTTTGTACTCCGATCAATACTTAGTGGATTCCTCCGGGAGTTGGAGAAGAGAGGATTAGAAGAATTACCCCATCTTCCAACCTCTATAAAATTTATTGTGTCATTTACATTTCAAAGATTTACTTCTCGCATATCATTTAATATCTGCGATAATTAGCTATCCAATTGATATTTAACAAAGTGATAAAACCAAGTGTTAAAACAAACTTAAACCAAATTCAAGGGTGTTAAATCTTCCAATTTGAAAATCTTATCACATGACCAAGTTAAGTATAAGACTAAGCGGTGAGTTATTCTATCAACAACTCGATCGAGTTTTTAGTGGCTAACTCTCTTTGGTTACCTAACTTAGCTATCCATCAAGGACTTAGCTGTGAAATTAACTCGAATAATTTTAAAAGGACTAAATCGAAAAGTTGGTAAGGTTTATTCAACCCCCCCCTTCTAAACCTTACACTCACACCCCTTGGGACCTACAACTTTGATAGTGGGGCTACCAATCATATCACTACAGATCTTGAGAATTTGAGTATCAAATCTGAGTATCAGGGACCAGACAAACTGGTTGTGGGTAATGGTTCTTCTTTACCTATATCTCACATTGGTTCCTCTGTTATTTCATCTCCTGTTGCTGAATAATATATTGTATATTCCATCTATAACCAAGAATTTGGTGAGCATTTCACAGTTCACTAAGGAGAATAATGTTTTGATTGAGTTCTATGATGATCATTGTCTTGTTAAGGACAAAATCACAAGGAAGGTCCTCTTGGAAGGGTGCTTAATCAAAGTTTATACAATTTGGATCTTACATCTGTTCTCACTTCAAAGGAATCACTCAAATGCCGAGAAATCTGTGCGGTGCCTACGATTCATGAGCTAAAGACTTAATGATGTGGCATAAGAAACTAAGGCATCCTTGTCCTTCAGTGCTAAACCATGTACTTAGTCAGTTACATATTTCTTTTTCAGAATAAAGACATTTCATTCTGTGATGCTTGTAAGACGGAAAGTTACATCGGATACATTTTGCTAATCAATCTACTAAGGCTACTTTTCCTTTTCGGTTAGTGCACTCGATATTTGGGGTCCTCCCATGTTGCTTATATGGATGCTATTTGTTATTTGTTGATGATTTTACAAGATATTCTTGGATATTTCCACTTAAGGCAAAATCTGAGGCCAAAGTCTTATTTCAGCAGTTTAATTCATTTGTAGAAAGACAGTTTGGTTGCCATATTAAGTGTCTTCAGACAGATTGGGTGGTGAGTATAGATCTTTGAAGCCTTATTTAGCAACCTTAGGCATCAAGTTTAAGCATCCATGCCCCTACACACATCTTTAGAATGGTAGAGTTGAGAGGAAACATCTCCATATAGTGGAAATGGGGTTATGTTTGTTGTCTCAAGCATCATTACCTTTAAAATTTTGGTGGGAGGCTTTTCATACTGTAGTATATACTATTAACAGGTTGCCAATCCCTGTGCTTCACAATGTTAGTCCTTTTCAGTGTTTGTTTAGCAAACACCTGACTATTCTTTCATGAAGGTGTTTGGATGCTCTTGCTATCTGTTCGAGGCCCTATAATGCTCACAAGTTTCAATTTAGATCCACAAAATTCCTCTTTCTTTGTTACAACCCTAATCGCAAAGGCTACAGATTTCTCAGTCCTGATGGAAGAATTTATGTTGCCAGGACTGTGGAATTTAATGAACTTGAATACCCTCACTCTGAGTTATTCTCCTCCAAGCCAACCTCAGTATATGTGCCTCCTGTTTCAAATGCTCTCCCAGTATTACCTGTTTCTAGCTCAAATGTTTCATCTTCATCGTCTATTCATCAACTTCTCCTTCTATTTTCGGTCCCCCGAGCCACAAAGAGTCCTATCATTGTGCCTGCTTCATCTACACCACCTGCTCCATCTGTAGTTGCTCCACTTCCCACTCATGCTATGGTCACTAGATCCAAGACAGAAAATCTCAAGCCCAAAGTCCACTATGCAGTTCTATGTGAATCTGAGCATACTTCAGTCAAACAGGCATTGCAAGATCCCAAGTGGCATCAGGCCATGAAAGATGAATTTGATGCATTGCAAAATAACACACTTGAACACCGGTTCCTTATTCCCCAGGACATGCATATTATTGAAAATAAATGGATATTTAAAATCAAGCACAAAGTTGATGGCACCATTGATTAAATTCAAGGCAAGGTTAATAGCCCGTAGTTTTCAACAAAAAATTTGGTGTGGACTATTCTGAGACTTTTTTCCCTGTGGTTAAAGCTTGTACTATCAGACTTATGTTTTCCTTAGAAGCCAGTCACAACTGGAGCATCCAACAAATAGACATCAACAATGATTTTCTTAATGGAGATCTCAAGGAGATTGTATATATGACACAACTTGAGGGATTTGTTGATTTTAAACTACCTCATGATGTCTGTAAGCTTCAAAAGTCACTATATGGACTCAAACAAGCTCCCGAGCTTGGTTTGATACTACGAAAATATTTTGGTGTCATTAAGGTTCACAAGGTATGTTTCGGACTCTTCACTTTTTTCAAAAAGGACAAGGGAGCCTTATTTTAATTCTAGTGTATGTGGATGACATATTACTTCTTGGAGATGATCCTACAATTTGTTAATAATGTGATACTCTAGTGGGACATAAATTTGCTTTGAAAATATGGGAGAAGTTCATTATTTTCTGGGATTGGAGGCATCTAGAACACCTCATGGATCTATTTTTCTGAAGCAAAGCAAATACTTGAAAGACTTTTTGACTAAAACCAAGTTTGAAAGTTGCTAGCCTACTTCTACTCATATGGCTGTTAATCTCAAGCTAGCACTTCGAGATAGTGCAACATTGGTTGATTCTTCCACTTACAGAAGCACATTGGGAGCTCTACAATATCTCACTCTGACTAGACCTGATATTTCCTTTGTTGTAAATAAACTAAGTCAGTTTTTGCATTATCCCACCATCAATCATTGCAGGTAGTCAAACATCTTCTCAGATACCTCAAAGGCACTTGCAACGTAGGACTTGAATTTAAACCTTCACAAAGACTCTTACTTGCAGGTTTTTCAGATGTTGATTGGGCTAGTAACTTGGATGATCGAAAGTCTACAGGCGGCCATTGCATTTTTTTTGGTGACAACTTGTTAACTTGGAATTCTAAGAAGCAAAATGTGGTGTCCAAGGAGCGATCTTGAATCGTAGTACATGTCTTTAGCTTGAGATCTTTGCAGAGATATAGTTTGGCTTCAATCCTTATTCAGAGAACTTGGCATTTCTTTTGAGGCTCCATTTACTATTTGGTGTCACAATGTGAGCGCGGCAACCTTAGCATCTAACCATGTATTTCATGCTAGGACCAAGCACAGAGAAATTGACATACACTTTGTAAGGGACAAGGTTTTAAACAAAGAGTTGGATGTTAGGTATATCCCTACAAACCAGCAGGTGGCCGATATCTTCACCAAACTGTTGCCAGTCACTAAGTTTCAGAGTATGGGAGACAAGCTACTTGGATCATGATTGCAGAGGAAGAACTTTTGGGGTGTATTAGAGTATGGTTGTTAGACTGTTAGTTATAGAGTTTATTAGAAGTTAGTTTTGGTTGTTAAAGAGTTAGTTACATTTCCAGTTATTGTTACATTCCTTCCTTCATTCCAGTTGGTTCCATAAATACCAATGCATCACATTTGTACTTTTTAGATTTTCACATATATGAAATATATTGTTCTGTTTATATTCTAGCAGATATAATATGGTTTGAACATTTAATATATACTAGTAAGGTGCACGTGCGTTGCACGTAAACCATATATCTTTGCAAATTTATTTAAGAGTAAGTTATTAATTATTATAATTTAATTTAATACTAAGAATATTATTCATATTGTAAAATTTACAATATCAGTTTGACTTGATTAGAAATATCTGCAAAACTTAAAACTTGTTTTCAATGTAATAAAATAATAGTTGAAACATATCAAGACATTATTAGCTCAAAAACTTGTATGAAGAACTTAGTTCAAATTATTGTTAAACTTTATCCAACAAATAATTTTTATTTAAGATGCATGTAAAGAACACTCACTTTGTGTAATACATAATTCATTAGTAACATTAATGTTAAATGTACCTCTTGATGAAAAAAAAAAGCAAAACATGGAGTCATTCCAATACCAAATTAATGTCTTGTGCTAATGGTAGAAATGTTCCATTAATCGACAATGAGGCTTCAAAATTCCCTTTGGGAATCACATGACAAGCCCTTGAAGTATACTTTATGATTAAGAGCACATTTTTCTAAGCCATAGTTGTTCCTAAAATTTGAACTGTACAAAACATTAATGATATCCATAAAACCATAAGAAAATACTTATAAGTAAAAACATGAATTTAATTGTATCAATCATTCTCTTGCTTTATGTTGGAAATTGTCATTGCCCGCTTCTTTCTTGAATTTGTCGGTCTCTTCACATATTTATTTTGACACCTTGAAGATTGTCTTCATCGTCACTTAAATTTTGTATCTCACTAACATTCTAGCGAGTTGTTTGCAGCACACATAAAGGAAAGATTTCACCAATACCAATCTCATTAAGAGAAGTAGACTACTGCAACAATCAAAATCATTGAATCAACATTTATTAAAACATAAGATATTTGCAACATCACGGTTCGAAGATGATGCTCACAAAAAACCAAACCAACTAAGTTTTTGGCATCTACCTATACATGAGTCAAAACAATTATAAGGAAAAACAATTACAACAAAGTAAAAGAAAATACAGAGCATCAACCTTTGAAAAGAGAATATGAAAAAGCTGTGTTTGAAAACAACCCAAGAACTCCACCAACCAATTCATATTTAAAATCAAGGATTATCCGAAATAAATATGGTTAGATCTAAAAGACTCGTTCTTGGGTTTCACAAATTATACATTTGATTGGTTATCAACTCGAAAAATCTTAAGAAATAAATACTAAGAATCCTCAAAATATCAAACTCATATCGATATCCATTTAAAATATCATTTCCTAAACTACTTCAAAGTGTTTTTACAAATTGTAGTGATAAGTAGCTAAACGTGAGGAATCTCATCAATCAATGGCATAGCAAGCCTAGAAAAGTGTGGTGGGCGGCACACGAACATGGGGTGGGCTGATGAAAAAACTCAAAAAAATCATATAAACTATAACTAAATTTTTTTATTTCTTTATAAAATTAATTAGGGGGGGAATCAATGCGATAATAAAAGTTTGGAGACCGACATATTGTAAAATCATCTTTTTGAAATATTTGGAATAGTAACATGTTGAATTTGATGCCATTTAATTTCAACCACCTATAATTTAAAATTTGGTGAATACAATCTTTACTCATACATTGCTCTTTAAAACCTTAGGTAGTGAAGTTTTATCTTCAAACCATTCAAATCATGCATGTATAGGGTATATGTGCTAAGCCTCTTATAGTGGTCTTCATATGAGTTAATGGATCACTAAAATAAAGAAAAATAAATGAGATCGATCCTAAATCCTAGGCTAGCGGACAATTTATAATTAGCCTCAATTTTAAACTCTACTCATCGATCTTGTGCATCATAAATCCCATTCTCAAGCCTCAATCTCAATGGGTACGAATGAATCTTATCTCAAACTGTTATTATTTCCATTCTCAACACCTACAAATCATATAACTTCTAACCACTTGGTTCTAGGGGAGAACTCAACATTACTATGTAGTCATCTACTACCATTTACAACGGAAAAGCATCGACTCATTTCATGATTTCATTACATATCCAAGTCTTGTACTTATTAATTAGAAATCATATAAGATTGAAGTGGGGCATATATGCACGGACATGTGATTTCTCATCTTTGAACATTTTAGACTTCTATTTCTAGTCTTATTAAGTCATAGAGATAAATAAAGTGATCATCCAGGTTCATATCAATGTTTGAGATCCCATAGAATGGTTCCTATAAGTTGACTCAAATATTCTATATTGCTAACTTAATTAAGGTGTACTGATTTCATGTATAAAGTTTTCACATCTGAAAATATATATAATAGAAACACCAATCCACAACTTCGTAAGTAAACTCAAAAACAATTTAAAGAGTAGAAAAGACAACCGACGAAAAAATATACTTAGAATCCAGTTAGTTAAAGGCAAAACCAAAAGTCACAAGAATACTCTCAAAGCCCATCTCAGACTATTTACCATAGCTTCAATAAATGACTTCCACATAGACAAACTCTTTTTAAGCCTATTTCTACTGAGAAGAATTAGCACCCCCGCAAGAATCCTCTCCTTCGTCTTCCATATTTGTAGAGAGGAAGGATCAAATTTTGCTATAAAAGAATCAACTTTCCATGCATGTTGCTTTTCTCATATTATGCCTTACCCTAATACTATTTTCTACTGCCTTTACCAAGAGAGTGAGAGTAGGGTGTACCAGGTTTCACTTGTCAGAGAGAATGACAATGATGTTGAAGCTATTGTTGTCGGCCACATGGACACGTCCAATTGGGGCCATAATCATGTGTCCTTCCAGGTGTTCGAGATGAAACCTGGGTCGTCCCCCCTTTGCTATTTTTTTCTTGCAGATAATTTTGTTTTGGTTTCTTCCACTACTTTGATGTATGCATTAAAGAATAACTGATAATCACAAAAACAACCCCTAAAAATTAGACTAATTACAAAAAAATTCAATTATCGTTTAAAATAACAAATACCCCTCGAAAACATGTCAGGTTTAAAAATACCCCCTCAATAGGAGCATTTTGTGAAATAGAAACATGTGTCAAGAGTTCACCTGCAATTTCAAAAGATACCTGAGTTTTTTGTAGTTAGTTTACAGCTCAAAAGTAGTTTTTGGTAAGTATCCCAATAGGAGTTCAGAGATGGCTTTCTGATCTGAGCAAAATTATGAGGCTCCAGTTGTTCAGTCATATGCTTTGACCGCACTTCAATGTATTTATATAACATTAATGATATTTATGTTATCTTATAACCGGCAATAGAATCCGTATAAGGCACCCAAAATTAACATGTAGCCATAGATTTCTGGAAGAAACTACTAATGCTACACATAAAACAATTAACTTGTTTGTGCCCACGTGAATTGTATTCACTAAGTAACCTTGAACATGTAATGATAAAATGAATTTAATCTCATCCGTAATGCACTCTAACTATATATCGCCTAAAGTTGGACCCTATCAACCTACAAAAATCTTAAGACATCTTAGGAACCTTTTTCAATTACATCTCCAAATCCACCGCATATCAATCATCCAACAATTGGCTCGGTGGTATTTTTCGCTTTCTCTCACCTCTTACACTTGTTTCTTATAATGTCATCGACACTTCTTTCTTGAAATCAAAATTTTGGTTTCTTATAATCGATAAAAGTAATTGAAACACCTAAAATAATATGCAAAAATGCAAACCAATCGAGCATCTAAGAGAATCAAACCGAGAAAAATGGAGAGATGTTAAGGATTATATTTCATATGAGTTGGATATTATTATTTCTATTAAAAGAGCATATCAGAAAGTAAATATCATTATCGAAGTACGAGGAAAAATAAAGTATTCACCAGGAACTCAAATACTTTGTGATGGTCCATTGTCACTTCACCTTTGAGCATTCTACACCGTACCTCACAAAGCGTAAACATTTCAAAGTAATTTGTCGAAATGTTTCAGTTTCTAATTAGAGTTGTTTTCTTTAAGATATAACTTAGGGTGTACTAATTTTATGTATACGTTTTCACATCTCAAAATATAGATAATAGAAACACCAATCAAACAACTTCATAAAAAAACTCAAAAATAATCTAAAAATAGTAGAAAAGACAATCCACAAAAATTATACTTGAACTCCGTTGAAGGCAAAACCAAAACTCACAAGAATACTCTCAAAACCTATCTCGGACTATTAACCATAGCTTCAATAAATAGCTTCCTCATGGACAAACTATGTTAAGCTCATTTCTCTTTGGAAAAAAATTAGCACCCCCACATAAGAATCTTGTCCCCTTCATTTTACATATTCGTCGAAGGTAAGGATGAAATTTTGGTCAAAATAGTGTCAACTTTCCATACATGCTGCTTTTAAAAAAGTCTACAAGCGGCTTCACAACCCACGCATTAGGCAAGTTTCAACAACAAAACTTAAGAAAATTACATCCAAATTTGATACAGAAATTACTCAGTAGATTACTAACACATCGAATTTCACGAATTTGATAGAAAACTAAGATAAAATATTATGAAAACCAATTCCGATAATAGGTAGTTCTAAATTTTTATTTCACTATAGAGGGGCATAACACCGAAAATTTGTTTAAGGATGTCTTTCTTTTTTTCCTTAACATCAAACTTTTTTCTTACAAAACCAAATAGGTTTAGTAAAATAAATGAAAATTGGGATAGTATGAGCCAATACAAAATTTCCATGAAGATTTCATCAATCCGAGATGTCCCTAGAAAATGAGAAGATGGAAATGAAAATGCGAACTAACCGATTGAAAAATAACCTTGCTGAGATAAACCGATTCATGAAATGAACATTTAAGACATGATGATCCTTGGACATAAGAGGGCCCATTTCCACTGCCCACACTTTTTTCATGTTGTTGACCTTGAATACCTACAACCCCCATCATTATCATAGTTCAAGACTAAATGATTAATTAAAAGCAATTATCTGAAGAAAAAGACTCCAGATCAACCTCCAACCTAAGAAGCTCACTTAAAGTTTTATTACCCACTTGAAAATAATTGGCAAACCAAATTTTTTATTTAAAAACACCATATCATAGTGAGATAAAACAACGAAAACCAACCACCTCTAATCTAACATATAGAAGCAATCAAAGTTATAGGAAATTCAAATCCACTTCCCAATACATCGCATATATCACAAAAATGGAAAAATTAACAAAAGGCATCGCAAGAAGTTGAAACTGAAGCAATATTCTCAAATCATCGAGTTCCAATTTTGCTTAAAACTGGCATATAAACAATGAAAAAAGCAAACATAGATTATGTACAGTCTGTTGCAATTCTCTGTTTATTTAAATTAAAACCTCCTCTCCTCATCCAACTCTCTATCTTGGATTAAAGTAATCCCTAATAACATCTCATCATCATCTTTCTCCTAGAAAATCGATCCTACCCAAAGGCAAAAATCAAATCTAAATAGAAAAGGGAAAAACTATTCTGACCGATATGCCGCAACAGTTCCCAAATCGACTCAGCGTCCAACCGAAAATTGATCGGTGATATGGCTTTGTGGCTTCGGGTTCAATGTATGAATCTGAGCAGAAAATATCTTGGGGGAATTCGGGGACACGTATGAGGGGAACTTTTAGAATTTGAGGAGAAAACTCCTTCAGGGAGTTCAAGAGACATGTCCATCAGTCTTTTAAAACAAAAACCTATCTACCTTCAAATTACGTTTTAGCCATTCAATATTGTGGTGTTACCATATTTAAAGTGAGGGTATTTAAAACTGAACCCTATCTACCTTTAAATTACTTTTTGGTCATTCAATATTGTGGTGTTACCATATTTAAAGTGAGGATATTTTAGTCGGAACATATTTTTGCAGAAATAATCTATTAAAACTGAACCCTATCTACCTTCAAATTACTTTTTGGCCATTCAATATTGTGGTGTTACTATATTTAAAGTGAGGGTATTTTAGTCGGAACATATTTTTGCAGAAATATTCATCCTTTTATGATAGTAGTTGTAATATCCGAGATTTTATTTAGGCCTTTTATTAAGATTTTGATATTATTAGATGAGAATTTTAGTTATTTAGGGGCTTAAACTCTTATTATTATTTTAATCCACTTTTCTTAAGCCCAAAATTCTTATTAGCCCAAATTCATGTCAATCTGTATTACTTTAGCCATTATTCACTTTTATTAGCCCAAACTCAAGTTTAACCCAGTATTTTTAGCCATTATTAATATAACCATTATTAGTTCCTTCTCCAAATATAACTCTAGAGATTTCAGATAAAACTTTTCGATTCCAAACGTCGTAAATCTCCATCTTTCGCACTTATCTTCTTACCAAAAATTTAAATTCCAGCTTATCTTTAAAGATTTAACTTATCTTTTTAATCGGATTTTTAGAGTCCCAATACTATGTGATTTTCTGAAAATAGGCTCATTTATAAGGTAGTCCTATATCGGTTCAAAAGAAAACCCAAGTTTCTCAAGCCCAAAAATGTTAATTACTCAAATTTAAGTTAAACCAATAATTACGTTTTTAGCCCAACTTTCCATTTCTTATTAACCCAAGATCAAAGTAATCCATTTATATTTTGGCCAAACTTCTCTATTTTCTTTTCACACTTAAGAACTCAATCGCATCTTATCATTTGAAGATTTCCATTATCCTTGTGAATATATCTCAATCAAATTCACAATCTTTGTCGAGTTTTATTAGATTAGTTCAAATTTGAAATTCTAGTTTATCTCGACCGAGATCTTAAAATCCTATTATCTCAAGACTCTGGCCATCATCCGAGTTTATATATACGGAAACCAACTCCACGACTCTCAAAACACCATTGCCCTCCCCTTCACAAGCCAAATCCACGGAAACAATAGAAAAAGAAAACAAATCAAACCAAAGAACCCGAGAAATCCCGGATAAAACCGAATCACATTTGCGAGACACCAACCCAGCAAGAAACTCACAACCCACGGGTCGTCGAAAATTGAAATCAAATCATAAACCCGTGAACCCATCGAAAAACCACCACTACCACGATTCAGCCTTCGCCGGAAAATTCCCGAAGCATCCCGAAACCACAACCCTCAAGCTTCACCATAACTATGAATCACATCCACCTAGCCCAACACCAATTGCCCAAACCCAAAGATACCTGGAATTCGGAAATTGAATGCTCTCTGAGCCCAAGCCGGCGCCACCACGGTCCACCACTGAAAAATCCCGTCCCACAACGCAAATCACCAAACGCCCTCATCCATCCACTGAAACGCCCAAAACCGTAGCCACCACCGTCGAGTCGAATGGGATACTGGAGTCATTGACTTAGAGAGGGGGGCTACTATCAATTGTATACATGTGGGTCTGTGAGTGAGATGTTGTTGAGAAAAAAAAGTATAACACAAGAAGAAGAAAGGTGAAGGGGGGGCTGGTAGTTGGAGAAGAAATAGAGACAGAGAGATAGAGATGACGGGGAGAAGAACTGATTTGCTGAGATGGGGAATTGTGGATTTCTTCTGCAAATTGGGGGAAAATAAGAAGGTGAAAAAGGAAGAAAGAAAAAAAAGAAAGGAGCAGGGGAGATTGACCGAAAAGGGAAAAAGAAGATTTGAGATTTGTGAGTTGGAATCTACAATTAGAGGTTTTACTTTCATCTGATTTGAGGATTTAAAACTTAAACTTCTAACAATTTCAATTCTACCCTCTAGTATCTTAAAGCTCACAAATCAACTCATTGACTCATAGAGTTGACTGACCCTCATCTCAAATTACCAAAACTTTTATTCAACCTCTTACTTTATTAAATATTCCTCTAAAGCCCCTAATCAAGATTTAGAGTATTATTTTTTTAAGCTTTATCAAAATCTAATTCAGTCCCAAATTTCAGTTTATTTCCAGATTTGACCATGATTGTTTAAACATTTTAAACTGCAATCAACTCTTCAACTTTATAAAATATTATTTTCTAAAAAGCCCCTAAATTAGGATTTTAGATTATTACTTTTTAAGTTTTAAGTTTAGAATATTTTGAGGTTTTGACTAGTATTATATTTCTATTGTTAGGTGGTTTATCGAGCGAGGATTAGTCGTGTTTGCATCCGACACTTTTAAGTTCTACTTATTTTTCAAACTACGTTTCAAGGTGGGGTTTGTTTTCTAAACTTTATTGTCCTTGTTAAATGCTTAGATTATTTTGCATGAATGTGTAGTACAGTTGCTTAGGCCCTATTGAGCCAGGGACTCAAGAGGTCCGGGGTCGATGTATCCCTCAGGTGGAACCCCTGCAGTGCTACCTATTGTCTATGTCTACGGTTTTTCAAAAGATCTATGCTAAGTCCTATTGGATTGTATTTGCATGCTTATGTGAAATGTCTGTATATTTAGCTTGGACAATTTATACTCATTTCGAGTTGTGTCGCTCACCCCACATATAACAAACTTTTCGAGGTTAAAGAGTCGGCGATGGTTATTGGCGGTGGATAATGGGTGGCCTATGAAACTATCGGAGTAATGTCTTTTTATTTTTAAATGTCGTTTCCAATTGAGTAAGAAATAATTATACGAATTATGATTTTCCTATGCAACTACTAGAGTGATGTCTTTTTCTAAATGTTAATTTTAGTTGAATGAGAATTGTTAAACAAATTATTATTTTCTAAGTATTTACCTACGATCTAGACCTGTGTGATAATTGATTGGTAATTAGAACAAATGTTCGATTTCTAGGAAATTTTCGAATTGAGATAATAAATGATGAATTACTATGATTTTCTAAGTTTATTTATGTAAACAAACAAAAAGGGATATTCCTTTTATATAAATTAGTAAATGTACAAATTTCTTAGAAATAAATGAATATATGAATTTTATACACTTTATAATTTGCTTAGTTGTTGCTATTGAATTTTAAATGAAATATATTTACATGCCTATTTTCTCTTATAAATAAAAGTATGTACGTGATATTTTTTTCAAAGTCTTTCATTTGTCAAATGGTCATTTGAATTATATGTAGATGTCAAATTTTATTCAAATTATTTTATGCGATTATTTCTTATAACTATTGTTCTTTTGAAAATTAAATGGCTCGCTATAACGAGTTGTCTTTCTCATGTTTCTTATGAAACAAAAAAGTATACGATAAAATGAATATTTGCACACGTTTTATAGTTCAAAATTTCGGGGCGTTACAGTAGTAGATATATAGTCCAGAAAAAAACATTAAATATATAGATGGATTAAATTTGTGAAAGAACTTAAAAAAATGAAGAAGTTGATCCTAAAATCAGATCAGAAAATTACAATATTTGATCTTGTAATTGTATATATTTAAAAAAATAATTGATTCTTAAAGTTTCTTTTCTAAAATGATATTTTTGTTTTATTTGTAAAAGAAAAACTAATATTTATCATTTCACATACATAAAAGTATTTTAGGATTCTACCAATTAGAGTCCTAATAGAGTCCATATTTGTATTTGGGCCCATTTTTAATATTGAGACCCAAATAATATTGATCCAATTTAATATGACAAATCTAGGTCGTATCAATTAGTCTCCCCACTCTTGTAGTTCATCATGTCATGAATTGTAAGAGTAGAGTCGTTCTCATCTTTGTTGAATCATGATCTATCTCGATTGAAGTTCCTAACATCGAAGGGTTGGTTAATAAGCAATCATCATGTAATCAAATTAAATCAAGGACATTGTTCGCCTTATTTTTAGCTTCACCGCAAGTGTACGGTGTAGTTTATAGAAATAGGGTAAGCAAGGTCGTATCCACGAGACTAATAAATTAGCGCTAAGTATTGAACCAAGATAGTTTTACTTTTATATAGACGATCAAAATTTTGATGGTTGTTATGGAGGTTGAGATAGAAATAACCACAAAAATACAAGATACAAATATTAATGGAATTATCAAGAGAATGAAATGGATTTCGGGTTATGGTTTCAATTAATATCCCTCTTGTTGTCCAAATTAATCCAAGCCAAAGTTATTATCAATATACCTATAAGATGATCACACATATGTTTTATCCCTTTCGAGATGTATATAAAACGTAGATTGAAATATCTATGCTAGCATCTCTACTCAACAATAGATAAACAACTCCCAAATGCACCAAAGATCATATATCCTCACAAATATCTACAAACCTCTATTCGATTCATGCAGATATTCATGTCAAGTACTCAAGATCAAATATTGAAGCTCAATATTATGAATCAATATATCAAACATGCTAAATCATTGGTACCCAAGAATCAAATATTGAAGCTCATCTCTCGAATTATGAATCAATACATCAAACAAGCTAACTATTAACCAAATGATAAAACAAGAATAAGCATAAAACAGGCTTCAAGACAATAACTTCAACTAAGATTAAAACATTCAACACGAGTTCAATTAATCTACTTCCAAAACCCGGAAATCACGAGAAGTTTAGCTACTCATTACAAATAAACAACCCATAGACAAATTGTTCATGTTCATGACAAGCTAAAAAGAAAGATTAAAGAACAAAGAATGAGAAAACTTAGGGAAATGGATAATCTCTCGATTAATCTTCAATCCTCAAGCTCCGTTTTGACCCGATTCTTCCCTTGATTCTTCCTTCCTTGAAGATGATATTTCTTGTGTTCTTGGGTGTATTCCCGGCTTTTTCTCTTCGGTGTGCGCCCCCAAAAGTGGTATTTATACCCTTTAGAAGCCTAGTTAATGTCTTTGTGAGTTTTGGACATTCAGCGCAGACGACTTGCAGGTCGTGCGCCCCCACGGGTTATCCATGGTTATCCATGCGTGATGTCGTAGGTATGCTCATAGTCTCAGGGGTCTTCATAAGAGTTATAGCGCTCTCTCTTAGCTTTCCATACGCACGATCGGGATAGAGAGTGGCGTCACCCAAACCTCATTGTTTGATCATCCATGCTTCTTTTGCAGAATTTGAATCTAGTGTAATCGCTCGATTCTGGGGGTCTTCATAAGAGTTATATAGCGCTCTATTAGCTTTCCATATCGCTCGATTCCAATTAGGGATGCTCAATATCGTTTTGTTTGTATAGAGAGTTATGGCCAAAATACTAATCTACATATATATTTATTTATAATATTTTACATATATTTTTATTTATACAACTCTATTTATTTATATTTAAAGAAAAGTTCCCAAACGCGAAATCTACTAACCCACTAACACTTTTGAATGGATTTTTCTTATGAATCCCCTCTTATTGTTTGATCATCCATTGTTTCTTAAGAATTTAGGCTATATTTTTATTTAATTAATCACTTTAAAAAAGAAATGAATCTGAAAAAACTACCATATAGTTGGCTTCCAATTGGGTGTAATCGATCGATTCTTGATGATTCTAGGTCGCAATGCTCATATTTGTCACAAAATCACTCCAAATATCGTTAAATTCCTACAAAACAAGCAAAACGTAATACATTTTCCACAAAGAGCGAATATATATCATTTCATATGAGTTATTGCATGTTTATAAACAATTATAGCCATAAATATGCCCTAAAATACATGAAAAACTCACACTGATCAAACCCCAAACTTAAACTGTTGGTCGTCCCGGTCAACGCTTTTAAAAGCAAGACAAAACATAACTAGGAGTAATGAAAAGTAGAACGCACAACAACTCCATAAAATTCGTATTGTTCATCATATGTGTCAAGCAACAAATCAATCAAGCCTCAAATATCTAACATAGAGCACACATCAAAGAAATCATGGTAAATGCTATGAATTATGCCTCTCAAGATCAAGTGTATACTCTCATCTCACATGAATATAGGGCGTGTTTACGCTCAAATCAATTCAATGTTGCAGAATTACCATAGACTTGCAAATCGTCTCATATCTCCGCCACTAGAATGTATGCAATTTGTGAATCAAAAAGGACTTTTTCTTTTGGTTGTAATGAAGGCTCTTTGGTTAGGGTAGGAAATTTTGGATAAAGTGACTCAAACTCGAGCATATAGACCGGTGAGCATATCAATCATCTACATTAAAATCACATATGCTACTCAAATCATCCCGTATTCTCATCAACTTTTCTTATCTCCATCCCCTTTCTTCCTTTTGAGAAACACTTCAAATTACAATTTTCGGCCCCCAAGTCCATTTATATAAAACTCATTCGTAAAGTCGATTTTTTTATTTATTTTATATTTGTTTTTACTTGTTATATGAGTTTTCAACCTTTCATTTCTCCTCCTTTTCTTCCTCTTTTGTTCCCATCAACCAATTCTAACACCACCTTCTAAAATTTTGATTTCACCATTCAACATCATTCAATACCTTTACTCAAATGTTATACATCAAGTGTAGGGTAACAAATATATCAAGTTAAGGCTTGAATTGTGGCTATCAAAAAAATAGGCAATAGGCTCAAGTTGGCTAACTAGGAATTTCAACATCATTATTAGGTACGCAAAAAGGCTTGAAGGGCTAATCAAACATGGCCTTTAATCGTTTTCACAATTCGCATCCAACATGTGACCTTGACAGAGATACCAGAGCAAGTTCTAGAATTCTAACAACATGAATGATACACTCAAATCATCAACAAGGCTGCACAATATATAAAAGCAATAAAGGCTCAAAAGCTCATGATCTTGTAATTATGTAATTCAAAAGCATATAACCATGTTCTCAATATCCACATGCTCAATATCATTTATTCATGGCTCGATTAATTCAAACTCAACACCCAATCATAACAATACAAAATTTTCAAAATATAGCACGAGTCGCATCAAATGGTCAACTCACTCTCTAAACATGCTAAAGTTGTAAACGTGCTTCTAATGCAATGCAACCTAAAATGCTCTACATGCAACTATATGAAAACACACAAAAATGCAATTTTTTTTTTCTATCCACACTCTTCATATCAAAATAACTATATCTCCCCCAAACTTGAATGACATTATATCGCACGCAAGGAAAGGTAGAATTTCAATAATTAAAAAGTGTGGATTGGACCTGATTTATTGTGCGGGTGGCGGTGGATAATGGCCCTCCTTAGGCATCTCCTCCTATCGCTAGGACTTCTTCTTTCAACCATCACTTCACGTTTTGTACCCTAATATTGTCTCAGCTGAAGGACGCACAAGTCGTGCGCCTTATGCACGGGCTGCCCGTGCGTCATGCCATAGCCAATTATCAAAATCCTTCAGGCACGCAGGGGCCGTTCGTCAAACGCACGGGCTGCCCGTGCGTGGTGCCGTAGCAACATATACATCTCTTCAGGAACGCACGGGCCGTGCGCTAGACGCACGCCCTGCCCGTGCGTGTCTGCGCAGCAAAATCAGGCATTTTTTTTTGAAATAAAGAAAACAAAAACAAAAATACTAAAATCACACCACAAATCGTTGGGTTGCCTCCCAACAAGCGCTAAAATTAACGTCTATAGCTCGATGCCTGTTAAATTCTGATTATGGTCCTCGCGAGGTGAGGTATGTCACCTCATCGTGCGGTTTTCCATGCCAATCCCACACACTTAGATTCGTGCCTCCCTTGAACATTGCTAAAGGAGGTTTCTCGTGTTTGTCAACTATCCATGGTTTCTCTTCTTCATCGTGCGGGTAATGGTACATGCACGCTCTCGGTTCAATATCAGTCTTTTTGTGCCTTTGCTTCTTCTTCTTGGATAATCCCTGCATGTTTTCTTTAGAATGCGCAAAATTATTCAAGCTATTAGCTTGAGTACACGAATTAGCAAATGTTGTTGTTTTACAACTCTCAAAACCATCTTGTTTTTTCACATTCCGAAAAATGGAAAATGAAACACGCTCATCATTAACTTGTAATGTAAGCTTCCCTTTCTTTACATCTATTAGTGCTTCCGCGGTTGCCAAGAATGGATGCCCAAGTATGAGAGGGATGTCGCAATCCTCATCCATGTCTAGCACTAGAAGATCCATGGGGAATATGAATTTATCGACCTTTATGAGAACATCTTCTATTATCCTCGTTGGATGAGCGAGTGATCTATCAGCGAGTTGTAAGGTGACCGTGGATGGTTTCACCTCTCCGAGCCCAAGCTTCCTGAAAATGGACAACGACATTAAGTTAATACTAGATCTGAGATCACAAAGTACATTATCAAAGAAAATATCGCCTATTGTACAAGTGATAGTGAAACTCCCTGGACATTCCAGCGCAGATGCACGGGTCATGCGCCCCACGCACGGGTTACCCGTGCGTGATGCCGTAGGTATGCTCGAAGTCTTCAGGTAAGCACGACCGGGTCTTGTGTCGACGCATGGACCGTGCGTCACCTAAACATCCAAATTTGCTTCTGGTGTCTTCATAAGAGTTATAGCTCTCTCTCTCTCTTAGCTTTCCATAGCCACTTGAATCAGCTCAATATCAATTTTGTAGAGAGTTATGGCCAAAATACTAAACTCTTCCAGTGCTGGAAGTTTCAAACGCGTCTGGAATGGATTTTTCTTATGAATCCCCTCGTTGTTTGATCATCCATGCGCTTTTTGGCACACGACTCATCACTATGACTCTAGACTCCATATAGTTGGCTTCCAATTGGGTGTAATCACTCGATTCTTGATGATTCTAGGTCACAATGCTCGTATTTATCACAAAATCACTCTAAATATCGTTAAATTCCTACAAAACGAGCAAAGCGTAATACCTTTTCCACAAAGAGCGAATATATACCATTTCATATGAGTTATTGCATGTTTATAAACAATTATAGACATAAATATGCCCTAAAATACATGAAAAACTCACACTGATCAGACAGTCGCCCATAAAATGAATCAAGGGCATATGTCCATCAATGTTCATTTGGCCCAGCTCGGAAGATGTTCAAACTAGGAAATGGCTCGTTAGGCCCAACTTTGAACCTGTTCAAATCAGACGAGTTCGGGACAGTTCCATCGCCCAAAAATAAGTTCATCTGGCCCAGCCCGGAAGTTGTTCAAACAAGGAAATAGCTCGTCTGGCCCAGCTTCGAAGTTGTTCAAACCAGACAAGTTCGGGACAGTTCCATTGCCCATAAATAAGTTCATCTGGCCCAGCATTGAAGCTGTTCAAACCAGGAAATAGCTCATCAGGCCCAACTTCGAAGCCGTTCAAACTAGACGAGTTCGGGACAGTTCCATCGCCCGTAAATAAGTTCATCTGGCCCAGTCCGGAAGCTGTTCAAACCAGGAAATAGCTCGTCTAGCCCAACTTTGAAGCCGTTCAAACCAGATGAGTTCGGGATAGTTCTATCGCCCGTAAATAAGTTCATCTGGCCCATCCCGGAAGCTGTTCAAACCAGGAAATAGCTCGTCTGGCCCAGCTTTGAAATCGTCCAAACCAGACGAGTTCGGGACAGTTCTATTGTCCGTAAATAAGTTCATCTGGCCCAGCTCGGAAGCTTTTCAAACCAAGAAATGGCTCGTCTGGCCCAGCTTCGAAGCCGTTCAAACCTGACGACTTTAATTGTCAAGAAATCAAACCTTGTAATTTTCCTCTTTCTTGTCGGCATAAGGATTGTCAATGATTCAAACGAAATTCCTTAGGCGGACGTCCCCTGCTGGACAGCCATAGAAATGGGACTTTCTTTCTTGGTTAATTAGAAGACTCAGATACATGAATTGAAGCATAAATATAATCATTTACTAAAATTTTGATTTTAATAACTCAATACATCAATCTATTTAAATAGCTAGTGAAAACTGCCACCATGTAATATTACTTTCATTTAGTAAGCATTTACTATTTCAACTCATAATGCTCTATTATGTTAAAGAATAATAGACACGAATTACACGTCATGTGCATTTCGCCAAAACAATTTTAAATAAATATAATAATCATTGTAAGATTAAAAGTAAAAGCATTCTCCGTATACCATTAATGGGACCTCCATATTAGCATCACAAGAACAAAATTTAAAACTTGTCTTTGAAATGAGCGCTTCCACTATTCGGTAATTGGTCGAACCATAGCTGTAGAGAGTAATGGAATTATCATCAACATAATCAATCAAATTGGAAATCTCACCTGTCTTGTGAGATCAATAAATGTAGCTCCATAATTTAATCTGAAGGCATAAGATCATTAGCCAGAAATTATAATCACACAAGTCTCCAAAAATACAATTTAGTGACTCCACTATCAAGAAATAAATTGTTGTCATTTTGAATGATATCATTCCAAGTAATCATACAAGAAACTCAGGCCTTTCCTTTTTCTTTTTTCCTTTTGGATGCCAGGCTTGTGGTAAAAAACCAATTGAATGAAGACTCGCTCACAAATGATGATATCGAACCTTCTCTTTTAATCTTTTATGAAAGCCATTGAATTTTCATAAACCACACTCAGTCTCGCTTTCTCCTGATCTAATCACTGGCATGATCTCTTATAGATAGATGGGTGAATTTCCACTCGAATTTTTTCATTTAACGTTATTTCAATCGAATAATGACATAACCCACAGGCTAAGAAAATCTCCCTCAAGTTTGCTAATAAATCTCCAATCAGGCTCCTAAGACAAATCATCCAAGAATTCAAAGTATTATCTCATGTACTTCAGAATTTTCAATCAACAATCAGATAAGTCTTACTGAAGGAATTGTGCTCTTTATTGTTAGACCAAGTAATTAACTCTGGCATTGTGTAAAAAGATGATCAGGCAAGACGCAAAGGTTGTCTACATCCCATAACTCAAGAAAATCAGTTACCTCCAATAAAATAGGATCAATTTAGATATGTACCTCACTTAATCTTCACCATGCTTTCTTCTCTTAACCTTACTATGATTCAGTCGGCAATGCATATTCTAGAGTAAGCTCCGAAATTAGGGGCAATAGTACGAAAATTGTCTCAGGGCTTTTTCATCCGCAAAAGTCAGCGTACTTATAGAATTATTAAGTCCTTTTAATATGCCACCATTGCTGCTTTGTAAGGTGTATCACTTTGATTCTTGTCCAAAAAATTTATCAAAAGCATGTAACTTCTTTCGTTTCAATAGTGAAACTTCGATATACTTTTCCTGAAATAAGTTTCTCACCACCACCAAAAGAAAATTATTACAAAAATCAATAATTGATACCCACAAGGATACTAGCTATAATAACTCTATAATAATTTCTCATATGCAAAATGAATTTTTTTCTTATGAATATAACATCATTACACGTCATTTAATTATTCTTCAAACAAAAGAGTAATAATATAACTAAAAGCTAGCCATATCCCCCTGCCATTGAATATATTCCAAATGATGTTCTTTATTTAGTGTTGAATTGAACCAACATATATCAACGCTAGACTTGCAAGAATTTGCCTACATGATGGATCTTGAGCTTGCTAGATAAATATCACAAAATAAATAGAAATTCAAAACAAGTTTCTTTAGTTCAGATAAGGAGTACCACTTATCCGTCAATGCAAGATGATAAAAATATCTTTTCATGTCCATAATTACCGAATAAAAAATAGAAAACTTATCTTTGATATGGTAACTCCATATAATGATGATGGGGTATCATTCCAATTCAACTTTGATATTGGAGATTTATTGCAGTTTGTCCACACTTCTAAATTTTTTTCTCTTTTAGTTAGGCATATCGTCAAACAACTTTGGGGCTATGTGTATCACCAATCACATGTCTTACTTAAACACAATATCAAACACCTTGGAGGCACTGCAAATTTCTCCTACTTAGACCAAATATCAAATATTTTTTTGTCTTCACGGGAAAAAATCAAACATTTCCTAGGCGACTAGGCGTTGCATTCCTCTACCAGAGACTTACATCACTGTCATACCGTATCTAAATTTTTCCTATTCCTATTTAAAGGGAAGGCACCAACGTGTGCGCACTTATGTACAAAGACCATAGATATTAATTATTACCAATACTTTGAGATAATTGACAAGTAATCATAAGAATAAATTTCAAAGAGAATGTGTTGACTCATCATAAAACATGCATAATAGGTATATCATATAAAGGCATGGATACGTGTTTTATATATCATTTTCTTTGATTCTATCAATCAAAATAGCATAAGGAAAAACTTATCTCTCATTGAAAGATGACATAGTTTGAATTCAGTGAGGATCCCTCATCATCATGACAAGCCTTATCAGTGCAACCTCTTTGGATAAACCTGAAGTAATATTCACATTAAAGCTAATCCCCGTAGTTGCAATAAACTGAACCTTTGTGATTTTATGATAATCGATCGGAAACAAATCGCTACACAGGCCCGCTCTTCAAGAGACATTCGACATTTCGAACGAAAGATTATATAGCTAATCGCCTCCCGCAGATACTTTCTCACGTCTCAACTCAATTTTCCCACAGACAGCGCCAATTGTTGGGGCGAAAAATTTACCTCATTGAGAAAACCCGATCTCCAACTTCCGTTCCGCCTTTGTGCCTGCAAAATAACAGTGAGAAGGGGGACGAAGGGTTTTTCCGGTGTACCCTCTCCGACGCTCAAGTCAGAACTCTATCCAATTAGAATCATTAAATATATTATGTGAAGAGTTAATGTAAAAGACAATATTATAGAATACTCCCATTCAATGTTTTAAAAAGCGCTAGGTGCTAATCGGGCGGCAGACTGGAGCCTAGCGCCTAGACGGAGCCTAGGCGGGGTTAGGACGAACTGCAGCGGGGTTAGGTGGGAGCATTTGAGGCGAGGTTAGGCGGGCCTGGTGGAAGAAAAACTTAGACGGACAAGGGAGCCTAGCGCGTAGGCGGGGATTAATCGGGACTAGGCGGGGATTTTTAGAACAGTGCTCCCATTATATGCAATTATTTTAGGATTTTACCAATTAGAGCCCTAATAGAGTCCATATTCGTATTTGGGCCTATTTTTAATATTGAGGCTCAAATAATATTGATCTAATTTAATATGACAAATCTAGGCCGTATCAAAAAGAATAATATATAAAACACACTCCGATTATTGTTTTTGATATTATATAATTTTCTTTATAAAATACAACAAATTGAAACACAATTTATCGATATCCCAAGAAAAATGAGTCCATGACATTTGTTTTGTAAATTACGAGGCTGTTTGGTTAATTTGTTTTTAAAAGATCTTATAACTTTATATAATTTATGATTTATAATATAGTTTAAGGATTTATAAGATGTTAGATTTTATTCTAAAATTAAATTAGTGAAGTGTTTAAACAAAATAAGATGATAGAGGTAGTTTTTTTATATCTATATTCATATGGTAATTTTGTAAAGAAAACAGTCAAACTAAAGTTATTTCAAAAAAACAAAAAAAGTTGTAATCTCTTTACTTTTTTAAAACAATTTATAATCGCTCCCAAACATTTTTTTAGGATTTTAATTATATGCTCTTTATAAAAAAGAAATTAACAATTTATAAAATTCTTTTAAAAGCTTATAAACTCATGGCGAACACTATCTACATATTCTGAGTACTTATATAAGTGTCGAATAGAATACCTAGAAAAAAACAATTCAAAATATATATTTATACCAACATATATATATATATGAATTTGTGCTTTCATGCAAATAATCTCATTCCACTTTCATTTGTAAACAGAAGCATTCAGTATTCTTTCATTTATGATAAATAGGCAAAATAAGTTTTTCCATGTTTGATGTAGTGTTGTTCAAATATATTTTTATCTCTATGGTTACATTAATAATGCTTATAATGAAAAGAATAGTTTTCTTGCATGTTGTCGCGATATAAGTATTAAATATAATTTAAATCCAGACTAATCAATAGTTTGAGTTACAAATGTTCATCAATCAATTGAGCTACAATCAATTTCTTATTAGATATAATTTTTAGACAAAACGACAAATAATTTTTATATAATGTTAGGGTGCATATGCCATCACCAAGCATTGACTAATAGAATACGGCAAATTAAATGACTTTCGTACAACGTTAGGGTAATCACGTCGGTGTCTATCACCCAACATCGACTTAGGTAATAAATAACATTTTAGGGGGAAATATTAAAAACCACCATGTGAACAAAATGACGGCATTAAATATCCTCGGATTTTGAATAAGCTCGCATAGCCAAGAAGTCAAACCTAACTATTAAAGAAAGATGAGATAAACTTTCATGTATTGAACAAAAAGCATTTAGTTTAAGAAAATAATTGAAAGTACATCTTATAGAAATCGGGAAAATTGATTTTTCAGACGATTTAGTCGATATATATGCTAACTCATCATAAAGTGAACTGGGTTTTGTATTGACCATTTATCCCACTCGATATATTGCATTAGTTGTTGTTAATTACCGAAATACAATTAATGAAATATATTGAACAATTTTTTTGACATGTCGAGCTAGGCTCACACATGTTGACCACTTGAATTGAATACCCATGAACCCTGAAAATTGGGTAAAAATAATTTAGAGGGTGTTTGGCTCAGATTATAAGGCCTGTTTGTTGTTTGTTTATGTTTCCATGGTCCATTTCACTTTTGGAGTTGAAAATAGAATTTTTAGAATTTATTGGTTTTCGTGTGGAAATTGGGATTGTGTTTGGATGAATGAATTGAAATGTGTTTTATGTAGGGTTGGAAATGAGATTGTGTTTGGTTTGAGTAGTTTTGAAATATTATTTTATGTATATAATAATTGAAAAGTTGGTAGTGGTGGGGTCCACTTCACTATTTTAATTTGAATATATAATATTATATTTGTAAGATTAAGTTGGTGGGTCCCATTAGATAGTTATAATTTAAAAATAGTAATATTTTAAGTAGATAAAGTTGATAATGGTGGGTCCCACATATATAATTGGGTTAAAATATGAGAATAGTGATTGATAAGTAATGATGAGTGATGTAGGGTAGTGCATAGGTTTGAGAATAGAAATTATATGTTTGAGATGTTATTTTATGTGAAAAATAGAAAATGAAAATGATGATTTCCATTGGAAATTTTATGAACAAACATGATTCCACTTTTATGTATAGTTGGAAACTGGAAAGATGCCATTGGAAATATAAACAAACAAGGCCTAAGCTCCTAAAGACAGCTTATAAGATGTCTGGGAGCTTATAAGATATTTAAAATAAGCTTAGCCAAACACTCTCTTAAGTGTTAAACGGTTAAAAAGCCCATGGCAGAATTTGAAACGCCAAGATTGAGACTTGGGGAAATTACATAAAATACCTTATTTTCGGTAACATACCATAAAATACGCACCTATTACTTTTGTATCGTATCTATTTTTTCCTTTTTACGCTCCTACATATTTTTTGATTACTTTTACGGTTTTTTTGTTCTTGTATTGATTTATATGTTATATATGTTGTTCCGATGTTGTTTAAATTTATTTTTTATTGTTTATATGTTGTTTCTTTGTTGTTTCGATGTTTTAAAACAACTTTTACCAATTTTTATGCTATTTTTTTGTTCATATATCATTTTGTACATTGTTTCTATTGTTTTTTATTCTATAATATTTTTAATGTTGTTCTAATATTTGTTTTTTGATGTTTTCATGTAGTGTTCAATGTGTAAATACAATTTTTACCTATTATTAAGCTCTTTTTATTCATATGATGTTTTTAATATTTTTACTTTGTTTTGGGTTGTTTTCATACCATTTTTAATGTTGTTCTCATGTTTCTTTGTTGTTTCCATGCAGTTTTCGTTGTTTAAATATAATTTTTACCTATTTTTAACTTTTTTTGCTGATATGGTGTTTTCTATATTATTTCTGGTTTGTTTCTATATTGTTTATTGTTTGTTTCCATGTTTTTATGTTATTGTTCGCCTTATTTTTAGTTTTACCGTAAGTGTACGGTGCAGTTTATAGAATAGGGTTAGCAAGGTCGAATCCACAGAGACTAATAAATTAATGTAACAAGTATTGAGATTGTAATAGCCTTATTTTTATCCAGACTATCGAAATTGGATTGGTTTTGTTAATGCAAGACAAGAATTTGTCCTAAAAGAAACAAAGTAAAGAGTTGATTGAAAGATCAAGGAGATAAATGGATTCCTAGGTTATGGTTTCAGTTAATATCCTCTTTTATTCTCAAATTAATCACAACCAAAGTTATTCGTATTCTTCCATATAGAACAATCACAAAAGTATTTTACCCTCTCTCTCGAGATGCATGAAAAAACGTTGATTGGAATATCTATGCTAGCATCTCTACTCAACATGAGATATCCAACTCCCAAAAGCACAAAAGATTAAATGTCCTCACAAATATTCACAGACTTCTCAATCTTGCAAATATTCATGTCAAGTACTCACATCTAGTATTGAAACTCATCTTTCGAATTATGAATCAATACATCAAAGCAAGTTAAACCAAACGCATTTTGATAAAATAAGAATTAAAACAAAGTACTCGAATAGGGTTGGAAAACAATAACTTCAATTGCAATTAATCATCAAATAAAAGTATCCATTAACCTAATCCCAAACCCCGGAATCACAAGAAGTTTAGGCAGACATAGAAAATAAATAATCCATAGACAAATTATTCAAATTCATATCTAATTAATCAAAAGTAAATGATATGATAGAATGAGTGAACTAATCAAAAGTAAATGCTAGGGACGCACGCTCTGCCCGTGTGCACCTGTTGGAACTGATACTTGTTCGTTTCCTTTCGTTTCTCGCCCGGTTCGTCTGAATTCTTCTTGATTCAACTCTAAACATCGTGCATTACTTCTAGTATCGGCGGTTCTTTACCGCAATGCTCGGAATTATTGCCAAAATATTACAATTATCATTCAATTCCTACAAAACGAGCAAAGCGTGATATATTTTCCACAAAACAGAAATAAAGCCCTTTTTACTCATGTAATGCATGCATAGCAACTAATTCTAACTACAATTAAGCCCAAAATACATGCAAAACACATATCAATAAAACCCCCAAACTTAAACTGTTGACAGTCCCAGACAACACTTTAGAACAAGATATAACACAAATGGGAGTAATGAAGAGTAAATCAAGAACAACGCCTCACAATCCATGTCGTTTATCCATAGACGTCAAGCAACAAACCAACCAAGCTTCAAATATCTCACACAGAGCACAAGTCAATTAAAACCATGGTAAATACTTCAAATCACGCCTCTCATGGATAAAGTGTATACTCTCCTCTATAGAATAATAAGGGACGTGTATTCGCTCAAATCATATCACTGTTGAAGAATTACCATAGGCTTGCAAATCGTCTCACATCTCCGCCACTCGATTGTATGCAATTCATAAATCAGAAAGGACTTTTCTTTTGGTTGTACTGAAGGCTCTTTGGTTAAGGTAGAGAAATATGGAGAAAGTGACTCAAACTTAAATGTATAGACTGGTAAGCACGTCTTTTTCTTACTCAAATATTCTCATTCAAATCAAACATGCACCCCCAATCACCTCTTATTGTTATCACAATTCTCTTCTCCCTTTTTTTTTTCTTTCATATACTCTACTTTCTTTCGCCTTACATCATAACTCTCAGCCTATAAGTTCATTTACGGCCAACTCACTTAGCCAGTCGATTTTTTTTTCCATTTTTTTTTCTCGACCCTTTTGTGAATATATCCTCCCTTTTCCTCCTTTTCTTCTTATATATATTCCCAACATCCAACATATACACCATTATCTAATCTCTCGATATCCTCTTATTCAACCTTATTCAATCCCCTTACTCAATGTTATACACTCAAGCTTAGGGTAATATATATATATATATATATATATCAAATTCTGACTTGAATTGTGGCTATCAAAAATCGGCAATAAGCTCAAATTGGCTAACTAGGAAAATTAAATGACATTAGGTAGGCAAAAGGCTTGAAAGACTTAACAAAAATGGCCTAAAATCATCTTCATAAATTGCATACAACATGTGACTTTGACAGAGATACCAGAGCAAGTTCTAGAATTTATATCAACATGAATGACACACTCAATCAACAACAATATCGCATATAATGAAAGCAGTAAAGGCTCAAAAAGCTCACAGGCTTGCAATTGCGTAATTCAAAGCATATCAACCATGATTTCAATATTCACATGCTCCATATCATCTATTCTCAACCCGGTCAACTCACGCTCAACACCCAATTCAAAACAACATAAATTGTTCAATAAATGTTCCCAAGATCACAACAAGCACACAATAGCGGTCAACTCACTCCCTAAAAACCTAAGAAAGCAATAAACGTGCTAAAGCAATAAACGTGCTAAAATCAAAAATAAGCATCTAATGCAATGCAACCTATATTGTAACGCCTAGAATTTCTTTAATAAAATAAACGAGCATAATCCTAATTTTAACGATGAAAAGGAACATGGATAATTTAAAAATAAAATTAAATCGAGTCAATAGTAGCGGAAGCAAAAATATTTCATAAATAAAAATCTAACATCGCCTCGATTCTATCAATTTCAAATAAACGGAATAAAAACTAATAACTTAAAGGAAGTAAGTAGTTCAACATTTTTTTATAAACTAAACATTCTTAAATAAATCTTTAGGCCTTGTCATATCCACCACTCTTAGCCGCCATCTCCTTCACCTTCACGAAAAGTTTGTTATACGTGGGGTGAGCGACAACTCGGTGGAGTATAAATTGTCCAAGCTAAATACATAAGATATCTCACATAGGCATGCAAATACAATCCAATAGGACATAGCATAGATCTTTTGAAAAACCGTAGACATAGACATGGATAGCACTGCAGGGGTTCCACCGGGGCTACATCGACCGGACCTCTTGAGTCCCCTCGGCTCATGGGGCCTAAGCAATCGTACTACACATTCATGCAAAACAATCTAAGCATTTAACAAGGACAATAAAGTTTAGAAAACAAACCCCACCTTGAACGTAGCTTTGAAAATTAAGTAGAGCCTAGAAGTGTCGGATGCAAATACGCTTAATCCTCGCTCGATAAATCGCCTAATCAATAGAAAATAACACTAGTCAAAATCCTCGAATAATCTAACTTAAACTTAAAAATAATAATCTAAAATTCCTAATTTAGGGGCATAATAGAATATAAAAAAAATAGAATTGAAGGTTGAATTGGAATCAAAATAGAAATTGGGAATTAGAGGCTAATTTGATGGTTTGGGGCTGAAGGGTAATTCTGTCATTGGTTTATGGTGACCACAATCCAAAATCCTCCTTCCCCTTTTTCTTCCTCTCCCATACGTACGCTACCCCCTTTCTCTATCCTCTTTCTCCCTCTTCTCTCTCCTCTATTCTTTTTTCTTTCCTTTTTCCCTTTTTTTTTTCTTTCTTTCCTACTTTTCCTCTCTTCTTTTCGGTCAAACCAGCCAACTCGCCCCCTTACTTTCCTTTTCTTCTTCCTTCTCTTTCTTTCTCTTTCTTTCTCTTTTCTCCCTATTTCTTCTCTGCACCAGTGTCTATCATCATCTTCTTCCCCTTTTTTTTCCTTCTTCTTGTCCTAAAAATCAATCCCCCTCAAACTATCTAAAATCAACCCCACCACAACCAACGTCTGCCCATCTCGCCCTCTTCTCGCTATTTCTCTTTTTTTTTCTAGAACTCACGCGCAGACCCTCCCCTCCGGTGGACGCGGTGAGTCTTGATGGTGACGCAGGATGGGGTTTGGGATTAGGTTTTTGGTTTCAGGCTGAATCGGAGAAGTACCAGTAGATTTTGGGCTGGTTCGGGGACTTTTTGGCAAGTTTGTGGGTTTGAATTTGGGCAGCAACAAATTGGATTTCCCGGTAAGGTTGGGTTTGGGCGTCGATGGCTATGGGTTTCGGTATTTTGCCGGCGGCATCAGGGATAAGGCGTACGGTTGTCGTTTGGTTGAATTGTTTTTGGGTTTGGGAAGTGATTTCTGGTAAGTGGGAGGGAGGCCGTGAACTTACGTGAAAGATGGAATTGAGGGTTTGGGAAATTTACCTTGTTGTTTCTTGAAGAAGAGTACGTGAGTCCCCCTTTGTACCGTTGATTTATTTTATAGACTAGATTAGGGTTATGGTTTGTATAATAGTTAGAGTCCTAATCTAAAGAAAACTGGATGATCTATATCAGTTAGGATCCTTATACGTGAAGATGGATTTTCGCTGGATTGAGGAAAAATCAAAATCGTGTATATCTGAAAAATTGGAATCCTACTTGGAGTAAGGCTTGTGAATAGGCTAGGTTGGACTTATAAAATTTTGGGCTTGGGTAAATAATCATTTGATTGGATAATTAGGCTTGGATTTATAAAATAAATAATAAATTAGCCCCTAAATAAACTAATCTAATCTTTAAAAAAATTCATAATTCTAAATAAAAGCCCAATATATAATCCCGGGTATATATGTTGTACATGCAACTATATGAATGAAAATATCGCCACACCCTTCAATCAAAATACTACCTCTCCCCCCAAACTTGAATGAAATTATAGCACATAGAAGAGAAGATAGAATTGCAAAGAAAAGTGTGGAATGGACATGTCTCACTGTGGGGGTGGCGGCGGAAAGTGGCCCTGGGAGATGTGTCACATTTGTACTTGATGCATCATCTGCAACATCTCCAATTTCCGCTGCTCCTGTGCCTGATACCTCTGCTCTTGCTCCGTTTGGAAAGTACGGAACTCATCCTGGTGATGCCGGAAATCATCCCGGTACTTCCGGAAATTATCCTGGTGCTGCCTGAAATTATCCCTGTGTTGCCTCATGCTCTCCTCAAGAGCAAACAGTCTATCCTGGTAATCTTGTCCCCCACGCTCCTCACCTTGATGAGAGCTTTCCGGAATGTCGGGCCTCCCTTGTTGGGACCCCTGCTCAAAACCCCCATGTTGGAATCCCGGCTCAAAACCTCGCTCTTGCCGATCATACTACATCGCCTCAATTGCCAATTCCTTTTCATCGGGCAACCCGACTACCCTCCTTCTTTTCCTTGCCGTCATGACTTCCATGACTCTGGTATGCGCCTCAGAGTTCATGAGCCAATTAAGTTCATTGTCAACCATAGATGTGAGCTGCGGGTTAGGAAGTGGGAAGGCTGGTCCAACGCTTTGTTGGAAGCAGATTATGTTCTCTTCGTCTGTTATTATTTTCATTTGGCGAAGGGCGTTCATGTTTATACTCTGACTACCCGCTATGGGCTCCATTCTTCTCAAATCGACATGAAAATATCGAGCAATGGGGGTTAGCATTCCCCCAATCAGTATTGTCCCCGCGGACTGCTTGGAAACATACATGGCGTGTCCCACAAAGTGGGCTGCCATGTTGTAAGGAGTACGGTTTAGCATACACCACAGTAAGTATAGCTCCCGAGCTTGCATACCTCCATTATTGTGTCGGGCGTAGACGGAGTGAGCTGTGACCTTTTGGATATAGCGGAAGATAGGGTTTCGGAGTGATGAGGCCTTAGATGAGCGCGCCTCATATAGCATTGGGCCGGTTTCCGGTGTCTGAACCAACAAACGCCAAAATTCATACTGGTTATAGTTCGCTGCTGGCCGATAAGGGGCGTTAGAAGGTACCCCAAAAATCTCGTTGAGTTGGGCGATAGATACATGCCTCCACTCGTTTCCCAATCAAAAATGGATCACCTGGGGCTCGTTGTTCGCTCTCGTTTCAGTAATATCCAGTGTTCTTAGGAACTCGAGCGCTAGCATTTTATAAGTCGGCCACCGCCCTTGCATGAACGTGGTCCACCCAACCCGTTCGAACATCTGCCAAACATCATCGTGTATCCCAAGAGCTTGGGTACACTCGTCGTCAGCATATCTCGTTGGCGTAAAAGAACGAGTGATCAACCTATTCAGCGCTCCAGTTCATCGGCCTCAGTCAGAAGAAGTCCATAAGCCTCGGGGCTGTCTGGGTGTGGCTCCCGCCGTGCGGCAGTGGCCCCCCTCGGGCGTCTACCCCGACCCTATTGGTTCCTTTGGTCAGCCATATGTTCAAGTTTGTACCTAGCAAAATAAATGTGAGATTTCGAACATGCCAAGCAACACAAGAACATGATGAATTCAATACAAACAAATCAAGTACGGCGTAATGTCTCTTTCCTACAATTTAATCAACAATTAAGCTCCCAAGCCTAAATAACAATGTAATTGCAAAGAATCATAGCCACTAACACCCTAAATACTCAAGCTTATGCAAGATTCAACAATAAACCAACCACTAATACTCCAATTCAACAACCCACAAGGTGTTCGATAAAATGCCCAATAGAGAAATTCAATTAAATCATGATAAATTCATCAAAACATGCACCATATATGAACTCTAAACCATAATCTACAAGAAATTCGAAACAAAACTTGAAATTCTTTAGGAATTCTCGGGGATTAGGAAAGAGGTGAAAATTGGAACCCTAGGTGCTTCTTGAAACCAAAACCTCACTTCAAAGCAAGTTTGAGTGTTCAATTCATGTGTGAGTAGTGTGGGGGATGAATTTTCAGTGAAAATCAAGTGAATTAGTCGAAAATGTTGAGAGGGAGGGGAGCTTGGGCGAGCTTGTGCGCAAAGGTGTTTGAAATTGTGAAAAAAAATTCTATCATGTTGCGCGTAAAGATCCTCGCCGCCAGACGACGCGCACGGGCGTGCGCTAGAGCACGGGCAGCCCATGCGTGGTGCCGCAAGTTCAGCCCAAATTTTGCGAACACGCACGGGCAACCCGTGCAGGGTGCCACAAATTCACTCTGCAATCCTAAATCACGCACGGGTCGTGCGCATGGCGCATGGCGCACGCCCGCCCGTCTTGTTGTGCGAACTTCGACCTTCAAAATCTCCATTTTTTTAGGGAAAGCAATAAAAAATCCTAACTATCCAAGGGAAAAATAATACAATAAACCATTAGGTTGCCTCCCAACAAACGCTAAATTTAACGTCTATAGCTTGACGCCTGTATACGCGATCACGGTTCTAGCAAAGTGAGGTGTGTCACTTCTTCATGTCTTTCTCCTTGCCAATTCAACTCGCATAAATTCGAGCCTCCTTTGAATGCCTCTAGCGTAGAAGCCACACGTCAGTTAAATGCCATATTCTTCTCGTTTGCATCGTGCGGCGGAAGACACGCGTCTTACGAGTTCTTTGGCCCTCTTCGTGTGCTTCGCTTTCTCACATTTCAAAGACTTCCGCACATGATCTAAAGCACACACACAATGACTGGATTAAAATTATTAGCACATGAATCAACGACTAATAACGATTTACATAACTCTCTATTTTAATGATGAGTTTTCCCGACCTTTATAGATGGAGAACAACACTTGCTCATCATTAACTTGTAATGTGATCTCTCCTTTTGCACATCTATCAAAGCTCATGCGGTGGCGAAGAATGGACGCCCAAGTATCGAGAGGGACGCTCGATCTTCCTCCATGTCAAGCACCAAGAAGTCCCTGGGAATATAAATGTGTCTACCTTCACGAGCACATCCTCCACGATTCCCTTAGAATATGTCAGTGATCTATCCTTAATTACAACACCACCAATAGCACAAGGGATAGTGAAACTCCCCGGATCTTTGAGCTTCTGTGATAATTTCCTCTGAATGATCGCGCTACACTCTTCAGTTAAGTTGACTGTCTTGAATTCTGCCAACTTTTTCTTCTTTGACATCACTTCCTTCAAAAACTTCGCATAATTGGGCATCTGCTCCAATGCGTCTGCAAAAGGTATGTTAATATGCAGTTTCTTAAAGATGTCTAAGAATTTAGCAAATTGGGCGTCTAACTTTTTCTTTTGAAAACATTGAGGGAAAGGGAGTGGTATAGAAAACTTTGAAAGATCAGAGTTAGAGAAAGATTTAAGCTTCTTAGCCCCTTTTTGTTCGTCCGTATGTCTCTTGTTTCCATTCTCGACCTCAACTTCGCCCTTTGCTTCCGTGTCTACATCTCAGGGGTTCAGAATTCTCGGCTTTGTACCACGCACAACCTGCCCGTGCGTAGGCGCACGGGTCGTGCGTCTAGTGTCCTGTTCTTGGAATCCATCGGCATTGCGCACGACCTAGTCGTGCTCCGGCGCACGGGTCGTGCGTCCTTCAGTTTTGTCATCACTTACCAGAATTTTCGGCCCCTCGTACTCCGTACCACTCCTCAAACGAATGGCATTACACTGTTCCCTCCGATTGACTTTCGTGTTACTCGAAAACTGGCCCTTCTGATGTTGTCCACCAGTGATCGTCGCTCATTGGCCAATCTGAGTTTCTAGGTTTTTCATTCTTGAACCCACAGTGTTGGCCAACTCCGTGATATGTGCCTCGATCTTGTCTATCTTAACCTCATCCTTATTGAATTGATTCCTCGTTTCTCCCATGAATGAGGTGAGAATGTCTTCCAAAGATGGCTTCGCCTCCGCATTAATGACGCCGTTTGTCACATTAAACCCCTGTGGTGGTTGCATCACATTCTTCGTATTTGTGTAGAAGAAGTTTTCATGGTTCCTCGAACCCGGGTGGTAATGAGTAGGAGTCTGATTGTTCCGGTAATTGTTGAAATTTCGGTTGTTGACATAATTTGCCTCCTCCATGGGATCTAGAGGAACTCCCCCATTACTTGCACCCGCGTTTCCATCAATCCCCTTCGTCAATACACTCAACTGATTGGTCAACGCAGTCATCTGAGCTGCTAATGCCTTAATTGGGTCCAAATCAGTGACTTCGGCTACCCTTTTCACATTAGTCCTCTCGGAGGGCCATTGACAGCTATTCATCGCCATCTCTTCCAACAAATTGAATGCATCCTCTGGGAATCGTGCAAGTAGAGCGCCTCCTACTGTGGCATCTACAAACGACCTAGTCTGTCCCATCAACCAGTTGTAAAAGAAGCAGAGCTGCTGATCCTCTGGAAATCCGTGTGGCGGGCACCTCCTCAATAAATCTCGAAATCTCTCCCAGGCCTCATACAGTGGCTCAGAATCAAACTGCCTGAACTGCGTGATCTCATTTTTGAGCTGTAGTGTCTTACTTGGTGGGAAGTATTTAAACAAGAATCTCTGACTCAGCTCATCCCATGTATTCACACTCCCTTGAGTTAGGGTGCCTAGCCAGTTTCTAGCCTTATTCCTTAAAGATAAAGGGAACAGGCGCAAACGTATAGCATCATCAGTCACCCCATTCATCTTGATTGTATTGCAAATCTGCATAAAGTTCGCAAGATGAGAATTGGGATCCTCAGATAAAAAACCCCCAAAGCGATTCTCTGCCGCACCATCGAGATCGGTCTTTGGCTTGACTCAAAATTATTTGCATTAATTGGGAGAGTGGCAATTCCACCATAGTTGCGAATTGTCTGTGGGCGAAAGTAATCGCGAATCGCTTGCTGCTGGACTGCCGGAACCTCTGGTACTGGTAACTCATTGTTGACCCTATTGGCCCTGTTGTTACCTCCATTGTCGACTCCGTTATTGCTTCTGTTGTTATCTTCCACGTCCTCCATAGCCTGTTCTTGCTGTCTTTCTGCCCGCTTAGTAGTCGCACTAATTCGCCTAGCAAAAGCCTCAACCTCCGGTATGAACGGTGTTAATTCTCTTTGCTTCGAGCGAGTGTTCATGCACTACCTGAACCAGTTAAAGAAAACAAGTCAAACACGGTAGGGGTAAAATTAAACAACAAAATAAAAAGAAAAAAATGTCTAAAATAAAAATAATTCTATTTATCGCAATATTAATACTAAAAATTTAATTAGTCCCCGGCAATAGTGCCAAAAACTTGTTCGCCTTATTTTTAGCTTCACCGCAAGTGTACGGTGCAGTTTATAGAATAGGGTTAGCAAGGTCGAATCCACAGAGACTAATAAATTAATGTACCAAGTATTGAGATTGTAATAGCCTTATTTTTATCCAGACTATCGAAATTGGATTTGTTTTGTTAATGCAAGACAAAAATTTATCCTAAAAGAAACAAAGTAAAGAGTTGATTGAAAGATCAAGGAGATAAATGGATTCTTGGGTTATGGTTTCAGTTAATATCCCTTTTTATTCTCAGATTAATCACAACCAAAGTTATTTGTATTCTTCCCTATAGAACAATCACAAAAGTATTTTACCCTCTCTCTCGAGATGCATCTAAAAACGTTGATTGGAATATCTATGCTAGCATCTCTACTCAACATGAGATATCCAACTGCCAAAAGCACAAAAGATTAAATATCCTCACAAATATTTACAGACTTCTCAATCTTGCAAATATTCATGTCAAGTACTCACAGATCTAGTATTGAAATTTATCTTTCGAATTATGAATCAATACATCAAAGCAAGTTAAACCAAACGCGTTTTGATAAAACAAGAATTAAAACAAAGTACTCGAATAGGGTTGGAAAATAATAACTTCAATTGCAATTAATCATCCAATAAAAGTATTCATTAACCTACCCGGGAATCACAAGAAGTTTAGGCAGACATAGAAAATAAATAATCCATAGACAAATTATTCAAATTCATATCTAACTAATCAAAAGTAAATGATACAATAGAATGAGTGAACTCGGGGACATCGATGATCTCTCGATCTATCTTCAATCCTCAAGAGTGTTGTTGTGGCTTTGATCGATCTCTCCAATTCTCCGGTGGAAAGTTGCTCTTTTCACTGCTTTCTAGGGCAAAAATCTGTGTTCCTCGTTTGTGGCCGTCTCTTCTCTATTTGTACTCCGTTCGGGTTAAAACCTATTTCACAATCTGTCAAACTCTGTTTTCCCGCACAGACGCACGGGTCATGCGCCTAGCGCACGCTCAGCCCGTGCTAGGTGCTGCAGGAATTCTTCTTTTTACTGAAGGGCGCACGGGCCGTGCGCATCACGCACAACCAGCTCGTGCGTCTTGTCGTGGCTTGAGTCTCAGTTTTGGCTAGCGCACGGGTCGTGCTAGGGACGACGCACGCCGCGTGCACTTTTCTTTGAACGATACTTGTTCATTTCATTTCGTTTCTCGCCTTGGGTTCGTCTCGGCTTCTTCTTGATTCAACTCAAACAAACATCGTGACGTTACTTCTAGTATCGGCGGTTCTTTACCGCAATGCTCGAATTGTTGCCAAAATATTACAATTATCATTCAATTCCTACAAAACGAGCAAAGCGTAATACCTTTTCCACAAAACAGAATTAAAGCCCTTTTTACTCATGTAATGCATGCATAGTAACTAATTCTAACTACAAGTAATCCAAAAATACATGCAAAACACATATCAATCAGTTATCATGCATTAGATCACAAATCGAATTGTGTTTTTTATTCATGTTGTTTCTATAATATTTTTAGTTTATTTGCTTTCAATATGTGTTGTTTTATGTGTATATTTCTTGATTTTTTATTAGACTTCAAGTATAAAACAGATTATTTAACGGGGGCAAAACTTATTTTTTACTGAAACTTTATTGAAAGAAACATGTTTGAAACATGTTTGAAACAATCTTGAAACAACAGTGTAAAAAAGTCCAAAACTTTTGGCAGGAGCATAAATTTGTGTAAAAAAAAAAGGGCGGGAGCGTAAATTTATCTAAAAAAGTACCGGGAAACGTAAAATGCTTTCATTGTCTTCAAAAAGTGGGGCATTTGTGTCAAATGCCCTTGAGACTTTGGGCCAGATTATATGGGTTGAGCGAAGAAGACTCACTCTAGGCACAAATGACAATGAATCCTAAGGTTTTGACTACGAATTTGATGCATGGATTTTCTCATTATGCGGGCAAAACTGCAAAATTAGTCCTGTAATTTAGCGAGTGACAAAATTTGTTCTGCTTAAACTAAAAAAGTTAATTTAGTCCTATAAATAATAAAACTATTCAATTTCAATCATATTTTCAAAAAAGAATTAGAAATTGGTCAGAAATGTCATGTGCATAGCACGTGATGGACAATTTCCATCTAATTTTTAAAATTCCGGCGTAAATAGAACTAAAATTGGACAAATTTATTACTTACAAGACTAAATAAAAATGTCCAATTGTGCATGGCCAATTTTGTCCACCCCTAAGTCACGAAACTAATTTTGTCACCCCCTAAGTAATGAGACTAATTTTGTAACTTTGTATGGCGGGTTCTTGATCATGTCAAATGTCTCAAGTTCGAATCCCCATCTCTGCACCACATTCAAAGCTCATCACAGTTATCGCATAAACAATAATTATTTTGCTATTAACCTAGATGTTATGAATCATTTCACAGTTACATATTTATGTTTTTTAATAAACTTGTTTCTATTTTCAATCGATGTATTGCTCGTTTGATTTAATTAACTAAGTTATTTTTCTTGTTAAAAAGAAAAGGTTGTCCCCTAGCCAATACAAAAACTAAATAATTTACGTAACGATACATGAGAAATAAACTTTTATAATTAAAATCTTACATCACTAGCTAGTTAATATTATTATACTGTTATTTGTAATTAATGAAATTACAACGCCCCGATTTGCAAATATATTTGAAAGTTATTTTTCTTTTAGGCATTACTATTTTAGAAAATTTACGAGTTGAAATCCAAATTATTATATATATTTTTTATAACAAAATAGGAATCAAGTTTCTCCAAACCGACATTTAATATTCCTTTAAGATTTTAACACCAACAATCAGTAATTCACATAAACTCCGCGCTCACAGACGCAACTTTATCATAAATAAGCAGTGGAAATAGTTTCAACACAAGTTTCGACACATTATTTTTACAAAATGGTAAATGAGCCCACACTTAATTTAAACATAAAAATTAACTTCTTACATCATAAATAAAAGAAATTGTGGATTTTGGAATTATTAAGAAATGGTGGAGCCCAGGTCGTCACATATACTTGGCCCTGTATCTGAAAATATTAAATAGTGGGGTGAGTATTTTGCACTACACTCAGTAGGATACACTTAAGCGACTGCGTAATTAATTATAAATAGCAGAGATGCATCATACGTGGCATTTGTACGGACAAGCCGTAACTTTGTAATATGTACGAGCTCATAATGTGAAGTGGTCGTCACCACAACACATAAATATGTAACATGTACAAGATAACAAAGCAATATGGGATTCATGCAAAACATACTAATCATGATTAATTAAACAGTCAACTTGCATTGAATAGCAATAGTACACGGTTAAGTGTAAAGGTAACTCCACCTTAATGACGTGCAGAATGATAGTGCATGATGCACATCCTAATTGTCAGGCTCGATCTCGACTCCCATCAATTTTGGACCGGTAGATCTCCAGGAATCGGTAGTCAAAGTTGGCGGGCCGCGCGGGTTCGCGACGGATTTGCAGAACCTTCGTTGACAAGTTTTTGGTGATCTAGATCTCTGATCTTGGTGTGGGAAGTGGCGTTAGAAACCGTATTGAATGGGCTTTCTAACGGTATAAGGTTTGTGAAAATCCAACGGTCGGATCTCCGTAGATTCAGAGTCAAAAATTTCGATTTTTCAACTTTATCGGCGATTTTCTGGCGAACGGGAATTCAAATCAAAAATTCGACTTCAGATTTGGAACAAGGGTGACGAAAGAGTTCGGATAGTGTATGGTTCGTTAATTTCCATTACCGATAGCCGGCGCCCGGCGGCGGCGATCGGAGTTGGCCGGAAAGGCTGAGTGAGGGAGAGCGAGGTTCTTACCTCTTAAGAAAAGTTTTTGATTTTTGGCAATTACCAAATGTGGAAATAATTATATAGTAAATATTAAATGGGCTTTTAAATTGGGTTTGGTGATTTGGGCCACAATTGAACTGAAAGAAGGCTTAATTGTATCGTAATTGGACATGAAATAATTCAGTTTTGAATTTAAAATAATAGGAAGCCCCATAATTAAATTTATTATTTTTTCTACCCGAATTATATTATTTAAATAATAATCTTAATTAGCTATAAATTCCCAATAAACTAGTAATCTAATACCTTAAAATTGCGAAACATTTACCCTAAATTTTGAGATTCAAATTCTAATACCGGGTATTACACTCTCCCCCACTACGAAAACATTTGTCCTCGAAATTCAAAATTGACAAATTATTAGCAAAATATCAATACCTAAATGGTCTCAAATCTATGTACATCATCATTGATCATATCAAATCTCTTGGTGTTGTCTTTCTTAATTCAGTTTTACCAAAAATGTATCATTACCTTAAGTCTTAAACTATTTTGATTCGTTAGGTGGATTTATACGGCCATGTTTGTCACTATTGCTTTTAATTTTTAACTTAGTAGAGCCCTAGGTAAATTTTCCATAACACCAAACATCATGTAAGTTAGTTCTTTATAACATTTCTTCTCTTCGTATGACACATAATCAAACAGTCACATATGACACATAATCAAACAGTCATAATTCCTTGCTAACTCCAACACCTTTTTTATCTTAATTTTCAATTCTCTCTACTCCAAGACATACTTCAAGTCCTTATGATCATTTTATATATCACTCTTTTCTCCATATGAATAGTGTTACTAAAACTTTATGGCATGCACTACCATTATTATTTCTAAGTCACGAGTCAGATAATTCTCATTACGTGACTTACTTGACCACAGAAGCTTCATGCTCTTGTGCACCAATCAAAATTCATTGGTTGGCTGTTATGTTCACCTATGACTATGTTCTTAGCGGGACCAACTTCAATTCTTCATATCGAATACACAAAACATCTGAAAGGCCACTAGTCTAGTCAAAATTTAAACTTCTTAAATCTACCTCAAAACTTCTTTCCATTGAGTGCCTCGAATAACATCATCTAATATTTCCTCATGTCATTCATCAATCATTGAATAAAATGAAACATCGCATGTATATACCATCATAATTTACCCAAGTGGGAATGACACTCAATTCCCCATGTTCATAGATAATGTTGGTGATTATTCAAAAATCAAATGACATCACGACAAACATAGGATGCACATACTAGATCAGTAAATGTGTTCTTGATAGGTCAATGTTCTTAATTGTCACCATGTGACCAACCTTCAAACGTACACATTCACTTTTCCCCTAATCAAATTAGTCCTTATAGTTCATGGTGATACACTGGTCTAAATAACTTATTTTTCAATATCAGACCTATTATAAATTCCACTTGTCTATTTTGTGGTATACTGGTTATTTCGTCCTTGTAAAATATATATCGTAGTATTGATACATCATCAATGGTAATATTCACTGGCTTACCATTCCTCATCTTATTCAAATAAGTCAGAAATCTTCATTGCTCATCATTCTCGTAACTTTCACAGTAAACACCACACTTCTTGTGGCACTGACCTAAATTTCATCTGCGGAGACAAACTCTTTCCCATCAAACTTTTGAAACACTACTACTATTTCGTGACATTTAATTACTATTCGATTCTCTTTAGGCAAAGGTAAACCCAAAAATGCATCAAGATTTTATACATTAAAATATACCAATAACCAATACCCTTGTCATCGATTTTTTTTCTCCATAGATTGACACGTTTGTTAGTCCTGATAAGCCCCTCAAATAGTACATTCACTTTCATGGTATATGTCCAATCTTATTGGCACATCCTTACTCCCAAAATCACATCACACAAAACAATCCGTTCACAATCCAACATTTAAATCACAAATAAGATCAAACATCAAATAATGTATCATCCAAATATTTCTGAGTGTAATTCGTAGTCACTATCCCGACTTCCACACCCTTATTATAATCATATATCAACCAAATGTTTATCTCAAAAGTCCACAAATGATAAACTTCTCAAACTATGCATGTCGCATATATATTGATCAGATATCTTAGACTATTGAAGTCCCAAAGTAACGTCAGAAAATCCCCATATTCCAAATAAGACCAATACATATTATTCATAAGTCTCATTAATTTAAGTTAACACATGTCTCACATATATCGTGATCAATACCCAAAGCAGAAATACAAGCGTCAAATCTTACTCTACTCGAGTACAAACATCCATCAATCATCATGTTAAACTAATAACCCATGTATATCTCAAATACATATAACCTCGTACAAATAAATCACTAACCTAATTGTTAGTCATACCAATAATATATAAATCAAATTACAGATCCAACAAGATCTCAAAATAACATCTAGGTCATTCATATTCAACACACTGATCAATTATAATAATAATATCTCTAAAAGTCAAGTTACACAGGTGTATGTAAGTCGAGATATCAAATCTTATCATAGTACCTTATAACATGATATCATAGCTAGTATTGTTACACCATCAAGATAATTCTTCTAAGATATCATTAGCGGTGAAAGGTCTATACTTCATCTGGTACATACATAATAATGTCATCATAGTAATAATACAAAATTCAAATACTAGACTAAAGTTCATCGTGATCACATCTAGAGCTAATATGTCATGGCGTGTAGTGAAGTTTGTAAAATCATGATACATATGTCATGTGAAAACCTTTTTATGAAAGGTAAATCCATGTACTTGATGTGAAATATGTCATGAAATAATAATTGTACAATCATGAGCATATTTGAATATACCATGGTGTGAGCAGACACGCTCCTTCCGTGAAATTATGTCTCACACGTTGGCCGTGACGACGGACAAAATTGTGTCAAACAAGCGAATTAGAGTCCGAGAGTCTGTAAAGACCCGACCGTGTCCGTTCATCATATTTTGAATATGTAAAATACATAGCAATTTTGAGATTATTGTAAAAATATAGGATTAAATCCTCATTTGAAACATAGCTTTACATATCACATGTTCATGGTGAAATATTGCATATCATGGCATAACATGGGAGACGTAGTCTCCATCATAAGTTGTATATGTAACATGGCTTGAGATTGTAGAACATGTGAATTTTCATATGAAATCATAGTCATGTAATGCATGTCCTTCAGGGCTTAGTATAACATGTCGACCTCAGGCCATGTTTACTCCAAAAATCACCCTTTTTTTAAAAAAAAAAATTATTGTCTCAATAAGTCTTGATACTCGAAATCCCATTTTGTACAAAGTTTTTAACTTGCAAGACACTTAGAAAACAAAACCTCATATCATGTTCAGAACTATTACGAAACAAGTTTAAATGCACACAACTCCAAAAAATGGAATTTTTATTTTGTACACGTTGTAGGTCCCAAGGGGTGTGAGTGTAAGGTTTAGAAGGGGGGGTTGAATAAACCTTACCAACTTTTCGATTTAGTCCTTTTAAAACGTTCGAGTTAATATTTCATAGTGAGTCCTTGATGGGATGCTAAGTTAGTTAATCAGCCAGAGTTAGTCACTCAATAGACTCGATCGATTTTGTTGATAGAATAACTCAGTTGTTTTGACTAAAGACTTAACTCGATTGTGATATATTTTCATGGAAGACTTAACACCCTTGAATTTGGTTAAGTTTGTTTTAATACTTGGTTTTAGCACTTTGTTGATTATCAATTGGATAGCAAATTTATCACAGATATTAAAGTAATATGCGAGAAATTAAAATCTTTGAAATGTAAATGACACAATAAGTTTTTATAGAGGTTCGAAGATGGGTAATTCTTCTACTCATCTCTTCTCCAACTCCTGGAGGAATCCACTAAGTATTGATCAATATACAAAGTGGTTAATGATCCAGATACAAGTCTTGATCACACAGCTAACTTGATCCTTTGGGACTCGATCGGAGATGCCTTGGTCACACGGTGGCTTCTCATACGACTCGGCTTCTTCACAGATACCGCCTTGCTACTACTGACTCACTTGCTCAAGCTTCTTGGATTTGATCACGAAGCCCTCCAAAAACTTGAGACGGGTTCGACCTTGAAGATTTCTACAATCCTCCGTGAAATGTAGACCCCTTGATTCTTCAAATATTTCCTCTTCAAGCGATTGAAGTTGTCTTTCCTTCACGGTGAGTGTTGAATTGATTTCCTTAATAATGTAGGCTTGAGGATTGAACTTGAATAACTTGAGAGTAATTTGGTTACAATTCAAATGTTAGCTTGAATGTTCGTGGTTCAAAGTTAACCTTCTCTCGAGTGATTCCTCGGCTTTTTTATAGTGATCTTTCAAAAATCTACCCGTTGAAGAGATAGCTTATTTTCAAAAGACACTTGTGGTCGTTGGCTTGTCTTGTTGCGATCCTTGGAATTGACATTTTCTCGTATGAATGATTCTTGACTTTTTAGAGTTCGACACAGTGCAGTGCTTCCCATTGGTTTATTCCTTTTGCACGCTTTCGGGGTCGAGCACTTTAGAATATTGCAAAGCATGGAAGTATTACTTATTTAAGTAATTTCCTTGACTTCTATGCAACGGATCTCTTTCAGTTATCTCGACTTGACTGCATTTTCTTAACTTCCCCAGGTGACTTCGAGTCAGCTTCCAATCATTGGATGACTCTTCTGTCACTTCAACTTGAGACTTGACTGTCTTGAGTTGACTTGACTGATACTTCACTGTTGTATCTGTTTGCACCTTGATCGAGTTCTGTCTTCTCTTCTTTGCCACACTCAGCCGCCTCGCAGCGGAGTTCCTTCTAGTCTCCAGTTGTCTTCTTGCATGTTCAGGCATAGCTGACTTGACTCAGCTCGACCAGCCCTATCTATTACAATGCAATTTACAACAAAAATGGGGTGCCAACTTTCTATTCTAAGTTTTACATGGCATTCATCAAAATCTAAAAATAATTTCCCAACATTTTCCCCCTTTTTGATGATGCCAAAACTTAAAACATTCATACAATAATTAAATAGCAAAGATACGTACGGACAATATAGAATCACGCGGAATGTATGCGTAGAATCAATCTTTTATTGATCATAACATTCTTGTTCTTTACATGTTGTTTATAGAGTGTATCGAAGCTAAAAAGAACTTAAGGTAATCATGTTGTTCTATATCTACGCAAGTATGGAAATTATACAATTTTTATTCGATGTACGAGAAGACTTACATAAAGATGTATTTACATAGTAAAATACATGAAGGGGTGGACAACAACACTTCATCTCCTCCGCCGCCTCCTTCTTTTCTCTTCTTGACTCTGTCATCTTCTCGACCTTTTCTCTTCTCATCTTCTCATCTTGATCGCCTTCTTTTTCTCATAAGCCTTTTTGGCGACTTCATCTCTTCTTTTTATTTCTCGTCTTTCCTCTTATAGTGAGTTTGTCTTCTATTTTCTTCTTCAATCCTCTTCACATACTCAAGCATTGTTTTTAGCCATTTGCGGGTTAGCTACTTCGTTGAATCCATCCCAATAGATCCCTCCTTTCTTTGCCGGATCTATGTACTCAATGTTTTTGGCGGAGGTCAGGTCCGAAACCTCTTCCTCCACCATCGCTTCTTCCTCTTCCTCTCGGGCGTGTCTTTGTCTTTGGGGCCTTCTTTTTCCCGGTGAGTGACTAGTAGAGTGACCAAAGCAGAGTGATCGCCCGATGGTCTGCTTTGCTGTCGCCTTCTTCACATAGTTTGAGACCTTTTTCCCAAGTACAAATCCCAAGCTTGAGCCATGGACATATTTGCGAAGTAACCTTGAGATGCGAGCATCTTGAATTCATCAACAGATCTTGGCTCGGTTCCGACATATGAAATGGCATAGGTGTCTCTGTCATTGGAATGTCTCCATGTTGTTTGAGAATATCCATAACTCGGGCATCCATCTTTCCTTCCACTTCCTTCATCCCCGCTTTAACTATTTTTCTCTTTTCACCATGGGTAGTGCAGAGTGTTGGAGTGGCGAGTCATGGGAGTTTCTTTGATGATATCACCGTGACAAGACCTTGTTGGGGGTTCTAGCAATCATCAAGGTAATATCTTTCGAACCTTCCCCCTCAACAGATTTTTTTCTTTCTTCTCTCTTCTCTCTTCCTCACTGTCTTTCCCTTCACAAATTGCGTCCTCCTTTTCGCCTTCGAGATCCTTTCAACGCCTTTAGGTATTCCTCTTCCCTCTTTTTGGCATCATCAAAGGAGAGAGGAACCCCTGAAACAAGCTAGCAATCATGAAGTCTAAGCGGTTGATAGTTTGAGTTATGCTTGAATCTGCTGCGGAGTATCGCATGAATTCGGAGCGGGTGGCGTTGGATTCATTGTTACCAACTTCATTTCAGCCATGAGGAGGCTAAACTTCCGATCCATGTTCTCCTCTACGCACAAGAGCTCTTTCTTATTATATTCACGCAGGCATTTGCATCTCTCGTGGTGTGAGATCCATGCATTCGTTCGATGTTCTCTTGCATTCTTGTCTTCGCATCAGCATTCTCGGCCCGCCGGACTAGCAATTTATTGAACAATGTGCTAAAATATTGAGCTTGTTCTATGCGCAATGTCTCTTTGTTGTTGCCACCATTCCGGATCGACAATTATGCCTCGCAGATCGGCGATAAGGTTTGCATCTCTCGTTATCCGGCCTCATGTCCGATTGTTAGGCTGGTGCCTCTCCATCTTTTCTATCTCTGCAAATATGGCCTTGAAAACTTCCCGAACCTTTTGTCACTTCTGTCTCGGTTGGTGGCCAAGCCGTCAAAGTCAAAGTCTTTGGGATGATGGTGTCTGTTGGAATAACAGGATCAAGTTTATGGAAGCGTTCTTGATCTCTAGTTGATTCTTCGGGAAGGTCACGTACTTCCGAGAGAGAATGAAATGATTCTAAAAAGGATCATCACGGGCAACGGGAATCGCTCAATGACAACTTGTGCTCGTGAAGTTCCCGGTGGAGTTGATCTCTTTGTAGCTTGAGGAGCCTGCGCGATTGACTCTATTTCATTTGTGGTGCATTGTGAAGTTGACCCGACTTGTTGAGCCTCATTTGTCTTAATGACTTTGTCGGTCTCAATTTGGTTTTTCCACATGAGTTGACCGGTCCTCGGCCATATCGAGCGTCATCGGACGATGATGAGATTTCCATGGGTGGCTCATCATCAAAATTAAATGTTTGGCGAGTAGCCTTAAGGTCAGACTTACTCGTGCTTGGAAGAACATCCTCAGCTGAGTCTTTTGGATCGGCAATAGGGGATGACTCATCTTCGTCTTCACCTTCAGATCCAAGAAAGGTTACATCAGGGTTGTCTTGGGAATCGTGAAGAGCACTTATCTCCTTTTCGAGGATGGATCAATGATAGTAGGAGGGATGTTCTGTGTGTCCGTCTCTTTACCCGGGAAGTCTCAACCTCCCATTGGCCTTCATTACCTCCTGCAGTCTCAATCGTAGCGAGGCTCTGGGACGATCCCTTCGACGGTGTCGGTATGTCTTGGGGTCTTCGAGGTGGCATCCACCGGAGTCTCAACTCCATGGATTGCACTTTCGGTGCCAGTGTTAACTCCCGGGCAATTCGTTCTTGTGCCTCGACGCATCGGCGGCGTCATTGGCTGCAGAGAGCGATTGGCACTTCAGTGAGACGATCTTAACTATCTCGAGCCTCGTTAGTGACAACTTGTTGTGTATTCGATTGTTGTTCCTTCTCCACTTCGCCTCCGAGATTCGTTGTGGAGTCACCAGCATCCTCCGACCTTGCTGCGGTGGAGGAGTTTCCCCTTGGTGGCACACCGGTGAGTGACTTGGAATGAGGTCACTCGTCTCTAGACTCCCATTTGTTCCCTTTGAGTATTCAGTCATTGGGGCAAGTGGTAAGACACCTTCATCGGGGTTGGCTCGACTTGGGTCCCCACAATCCGGTTTCATCGCCAGTTCCTTATCACCTTCATTTGAGTGAGTGGGAAGTGGTGGCGGCGACAATAGTGGCAATATGCTGCACCACTCCCATCGAATCAATCTCCAGCTGTGATGTGGAGGACTCCCCTGGTCCTTCCAACAATCATTGCTCATGTAGGGCCCTGGATTCCCGCATGGCTTGCTGCATCTCCAATTCTTCTGTAGCAGCAGCAGGGTCCAGATCATCATCACTCCTAGAGAGAACGTCGAGATGAGGATGTGTATGATCAATGGTTCGATAAAGGGACAAATCGGCCTTTTCACGAGCCTCGCCTTCCTCTCGCGAGTCTCTCATTCTCCTTGTCCTTGAAGATCGCAAGATATCTATGCGATTTTTCTTCATCCGGTGCTTGGACCACATTGGTCAATCCAAGAAAGTTCAACAGATTCGTCTTCTTCTTCAATGAATTCGGTCTTTGAAACGGTTCCCTGGATCGACTCGGCTTCCATTTCCTCCATTCTTGTAGACGATTTTGGATGTCGGATATGGTGGGGATAGGATCATCACATCATCATCCTTGTCATCTTCTCTCCCTGTTGTCCCTCGTGCTCGGGGATTGAGGGTAGCAACCTTTGGTGCTCCACACCCTCGTAGCATCATTGCGGGAGGGGATACAACCTTGTCAACAGGAGAGTTTGCTTTCTCATTTGTCTTTTCCGTCTCACTGCATTCAGCCGACAAATGTGTCTTCAATGTGCCTCTGTTGATCGGCAAAGCAGACTTGGTTGTTTCATCAATGATTTCGGAGACTCTACCTCTTGATGAGTCTCCGGTATTTGTTTTCAGTGAGTGGCGGACTCGGCCGGTTTCTCAAGCTCGAAACGCTTGAAGAGTCTTCTTCTTTTAGTCCTTACCAAAGAGGGATTTCGGCTCGGATAAAGTTTCTTCGAGTCTTGGGCGGCGGGGGGCGGTCCTTGTCGTCTTCTTCTGAGGAGCTGGCCATCTCGGCTTATCGGTTCTCCTTTTCTTGACAATAGGAGAAGGTATTTCAGGTTCCTTCTCCGCTGCGGCTGCGGGCAGGGGAGAGACACGGCTGCGGGGCGGGTGACTCGGGCTGCGGGGCGGGGGCATCTTTTGTTTTCTTTTTCTTTCTTTGCTGCAGGGGCGCGATCTTCTTTCTTTGATTTGCAGGGGTAGCCTTCTTCCTCGGGGAGAGGAGGAGACAGCTGTTTCTTCAGGACCAGTTGATTCCCCCTCACTCGTATCAGCTCTCTTTGCATATGCACTCTTCTATGCTCCGGAAAGGTTAGATCGGAACATCTTCTTGTTTACATGGAACGCCTTTCCATGTCGAAGAGGAACTCCTTTTACTTCCATCATCCGCCAATTACCAGGCCGTACCCAGGAACCTCCAAAGCGTACCATCCTCCTTGAAGGATTTATTCCCAATATTCGGCGAGTCTATACAAACAAACTCGGCCTTTGTTTACCTTCTTTTCTTCAATGATGGCGGCCATTACGATCAGCTTAGCTTTAGACGGTGGTCAAAGCTTCCAAATTTGATGTCTATGCATTTGGCAACAATGTCCAGCAATTTGTGGTAGTCCTCTTTCAACAGCTTCTTGTTAGTTGTGTAGACCACCTTCGCAGCACAGTTGGACTTGGCTACTTCTTTCCAAGCAGCAGCCAGGTTAACATCAGCTTCATAAATCTCTGGCACTCCTTCCGCGCGGCAACAAAAATGTTGTTCGCGGATCTTGGCGTAATGGTGAAAGCTTTTCCATGAACAGAGGACTTGATGCCCTCATCGTGAACTTCAGTGTTCACGTAGAACTGTGCGACCTCTTCCACGTAGGTCATCGGAAACTCCATCGTCAAAAACGGTTTTAGCCCAGACTTTTCCAACTTATGTGCTAACTTCTTCACAAGGGTGTCGTCAGACCCCTGTTTGATCATGCCGTCGAAATCCACAAAGTAGACCCAGTGTGGATTTGCTTTCCCAACTTGATGAAATCATGAGTAGATGCCATTTCTCGATGTTTTACCAAACAAAACTTTGAAAATGAACTTGAAGATTTGTTAGGGTTTTGAGAGAAAATTTCTTCTTTGCCTTCGAGAGAGATGAACAGTTTTGGTAAAGTGAGAGAAATTCGGGCGAAATGGTATAAGTATGGGTTATGAAAGGGCGTGCGGGTGGTTTTGAAATTTGATCAAGATCAACGGTTGATTTTGCACGCCAATTTACATTTAATCTCTTGTATTTAATGCGGCAAAGCATTTATATCCAATCATAAGCTTTGTGTAGCTTTTTTGACTATACACGTCATAATTATCTTTGACGTCATTCTTAAAAACATTCCCGCTTAGTAAAAACGACTGCGTTTTTGTCACTTTGCTCATAAATGACTCAGCTTATTCCTTAGCTGATTTAACTCTTCTCTCTTTGCACATAGATACTCAAATTTGTCGCCTAACTCGATCAAACGGTGATTCTGATCTGGTGATTTACTTAGGTGATTTAAGAGTTAGCTTTTTTCATCTTTTCGTATTCCATCTCTTTTCTTTGAGTCTTTTGAATGTCAACTCAGCTCAATTAACCCCAATTCATGTTTGAGTTCTTCAAATCTTGATTCACATAATGGTTTTGTGAATATGTCAGCTAATTGCTTATCAGTTGAGATATATTCCAAGGTGATTTTCTTCTTTTCAACATGATCTCTTATGAAGTGATATCGACATCAATGTGCTTTGTTCTTGAATGCAACACGAGGATTTTGAGTGATTGCAATTGCACTTGTGTTATTAATTGGAATTTCCTTTTCTTCAACCTCATAGTCTCTCGATTCTTTGTCTCATCCATAAGATTGGGCAACAACTTTTGCCCTTGACTATGTATTATGCTTCATTTGTGTGGAGGTAGCTATTGAATTTTGCTTCTTGCTAAACCAAGAAATTAGCCTATTTCAAGCATTTGACATGTGCCCGAGGTACTCTTCCGTCAACTCTACATCCAAAGATAGTCGAGCACGAGTAACCAATTAGCTTGAATCCACCTTCCTTTGGATACCATAAGCCAACTTCTTGGCTTTCTTTCAAATATCTCAAGATTCTCTCTTATTTGCGATCATGTGGCTTTCTTTTGGTGCAGATTGAAATCTTGCACATGCACCTACTGACAAAGGTGATGTCCGGCACGCTTCTTTGTGAGATAGAGCAATGATCCAATAAGTGCTCAGATCCGGTTTGATCTATAGAAGGCTTGCCATCTGCATCCATATCCATTTTGACTAATGTATTCATTGGTATTTTCACAAAAGACTTCTCTTCCATACCAAATTTCTTCATTAAATCTCGGTGTATTTTGTCCGACTTATGAAGGTTCCATCCTTCAATTTGTTTCACTTGGAGTCCAAGGAAGAATGTCGCTCTCCCATCATGCTCATTTCAAATTTGCTTTGCATAAAGATTTAAGAATTTATCACATGACTCTTTGTTTGTGGATCCAAAGATGATGTCATCCACATATATTTGAACAAGCAAAGTATACTCTTCCCATCTTGAATTCTCAAGAGTGCTCTATCCACTTTGCCTTTTGTGAATCCATTCTCGATCGGGAATTGTGATAATGTATCATACCATGCTCGGGTGCCTGTTTCAATCCATATAAAGCTTTCTTGAGTTTGTATACCTTATCTCCAGAGTCTTCTCGCTCAAATCCTAGAGGTTGTTCAACATATACTTCTTCTTCCAATAACCATTAAGGAATGCACTCTTTACATCCATTTGATATACAATAAAGTTCTTGTGAGTGCATAGGCAAGAAACATCCTTATGGCTTCCAATCTTGCCACATGAGCAAAAGTTTCATCAAAATCTATTCCTTCTTCTTGGCAATACCCTTTGGCTACCAATCTTGCTTTGTTTCTCACCACGTAACCTTTCTCATTCATCTTGTTTCGAACACCCATTTAGTGCCAATAACATTTTGATGGGTAGGTCTTTGAACCAATTCCCACACTTTGTTCCTTTCAAACCGATTGACTCTTCTTACATGGCTTGAATCCAATGTGTGTCATCCAAAGCTTGTGACACATATTTTGGCTCTATTTGTGAGATGAAGCAAGTGAACATAGCTTCTTGTTGAGTTCGGATCTGGTTTTTACCTTTTCTTACATCTCCAATGATTAGTTATTTGGATGGTCTCTCGGCCATCTTACATTAGGTTGGAGTAAGTTTTTCCATCGTCTTGTCTTTGTGTTATTTTGATCGCTCTCTCATCATCACTTAGTCGGACTTCTTTAATTCGGCTATCTCATCTTGCTTCAACATAGGGACTCTTCTACATCGTTGGTTGATTCAAACTTATCGGTTGACTCTTCAATGTCTTCTCCATTTACATTGGGTTCATCAAACACCACATGGATGGATTCTTCTGTAACCATTGTCCTCTTGTTGAGCACTCTGTAGGCTTTGCTTTGTTTGAGTATCCTAAGAAGATACCTTCATCAGCTTTAGCATCAAAAGCCTTTAAATTATCTTTGCCATTGTTATGGATGAAGCATTTGCATCCAAATATTCTAAAATATGCAACATTTGGCTTTCTCCCTGTCCAAATCTCATAGGGAGTCTTTGTCAACTGTCTGTTTATCATGCATCTATTTTGAGTATAGCATGTTGTGTTTATTGCTTCAGCCCAAAATCTTTTAGGCAGCCCTGCTTCAGCTAACATGGTCCTTGCTGCTTCTTTGAGAGTTCTATTCCTTCTTTCGCAACTCCATTCTCTTTGTGGAGTCCTTCTCATAGAGATAATTCATGACCAATACCATTTTCAATACAAGATCGAGTTATTATACTATTGACAAACTCGGTTCCTTTGTCGATCTTATTTTGAAATGGTTTGACTCTTCTCATTTTGGATTATCTTCATCATTTGTGGTAGTTTTGCAGAGTTTCTTTCTTCTTACACATGAATATTGTCCATGTATATCTTGAGTAGTCATCTACTACCACCAAGGTGTATTTCTTCCCACTTATCTTTGGTGGTTCAATGGACCAAATAGATCCATATGTAGCAGGTACAATATTCTTGTTGGAGATGGACATGTCTTTTCTTTGAATGATGATTTGATCTTTTCCCATCGGCATGCATCACATATACTCTCATTCTTGTATCTCGAGTCCGGAAGTCCTTCCACAAGATTACTTCTTGCAAGTTTGTTAATAATTTTGAAGTTGGTGACTTAGCTTCTTGTGCCACATCCAACTTGATTGGTGTGCTCTTTTGCCAGAGACAAGTGCTCGGTGTTGCGATTGACCAATCTACCACATACATGTTCTTTTGTCTCGCATCCTTGCAACACTATTTCATTAGTTTCGAGTGTCCTTGATTTGGCATACACCCATATTGAATCCAACATTGTAGCCTTTGTCATCAGAGTTGACTTATGCTTAGCAAGTTGAAATTGAGGCCTTCAACATATGCAACATCCGTAATTTCTAATCCATTTTCTTGATGGATCCAATGCCTCTTATTTCTCCTGGAGCTTCATTTCCTCCAAATATGACTTTTGCACCTCTAACCTCTTTGAATTTTGATAGATTTTTCTTGTTTCTGTCGTGTGTCCGGAAGCGCCACTATCCATGTACCAGGTTCTTTGGCACTGTTTGCTCCTTGAAACCGCAATCAAGGAAATTGGGTTTTAGGTACCCATATTTGCCTGGGTCTGAGGGGTTAGTATTGTAAGATGATCCAACCAACCTATAGCCACATGATTTGACTCTAAGAGGTTGCCATCTACCAGTTCCATAATCATAATTAATCTTGGCAAATTGCTTGGGGGTTCTAGGTTCATACAAGCTTTGTTTTTTTTGCCGTATGCTGTGCATGTGTTTTAGCAATTGCCTTCTTTGGGTAGTTGTGATATCTCTCCGAGTGTAGTGCCTAGGTGCATATGTGTGTCTTGATGATAGCTCTTATGCCTTTGGAATGGCCTTTCTTTGAGTTCTAGGCCTTTGCCACTTAGGCTTATATTCCATAGGTCGTTCTTTGATAGTTCACATTATTCCAATCGGCTTGGCTTGGGTACTTTCTACCATTCCCATCATATGTGTTTCTTTTATAGACCTTCCGGGCTTTTGGTAGCTCTATTTCTTATTTACTGAGTATCTCTGTTTGGAGTTTGTTGAGGAACTCATTTGGATTTCTTCTCGTTGTCCTCTCAAAGACACTCAACTGGGCATTTGTTTTCCTTTTTCTTTATAACCAAGGCCAGTTTGCTTGTGATTGTGCTTTGGAATCAATGTGTGTGCACCATTTGGAGTTTTGGATTTTAGAGATGCTTCATTACTTGAAGATCCTTTTTCCAAAATCACTTTTGGAGCTTGACATAGTACGGAGGAATTAAATCCTAAGCCTGTCTTATCTCTCGCATTCTCTTTGACTCATAATAAGATCATCCAATGATTTAGATGCCTTAGTGAATGAGGCAATCACATTTTTGAGGTCATTCTCCCTCTTTTCTATAGCAGCTATATCTGCTATTAACTTAGCATTTTCGGCCTTTAGACTTTTATTCTCATCGGCCTATTTGACTTAGAGTACTCGGCTCCTTAGTCAATTTGTGAGTTTTGGCTCTTGAGTAGCTATTTTCCTCATTTAGTAGTGTGTGTGTGAGGATTTAATGTATTCAAAATCTTTCATAATTTGCCTAATAAATCATAAAGATCGGTGGGTGATGAAGTGTGTGTGTCATAATCACTATCACTAGTATCGAGTGTGATGAGTTAGAGTGTACCTCATCTTCTTGGTCGAGGTTGGTTTTGTTCTTTAGCCATTAGGCGGATCAAGGCTTCTTCTTCGAGTCACTTGAGTAGTCGGCTTCACTACTCTCCGAGTCTTTGTGTCTTTTGACTTGATTGTCTCAATAGTTTCGCAACCAACATTTCCTTTCTCTTTTCTGTCTTCTTTCTCTCAAGACTTTTCTTTCCCTCTTCATTCATGTATTTGTTGACTACGAGGATATGGGCATTCAATGGCATAGTGACCGTGTTGCTGCGAGTTCAAAGCATAGATTTTCAACTTTTTGATCGATTCTTTCCATCCTTGGATTGTCGGCTCTTTGATATTCAAATTTTTGATGCTCTGCTCTCTTGGGTGGTCTTTCTTTCCTTGACTTGGAGGAGAGCCGAGTGTCTTACGGAGGATTCACCTTTGCTTCTTTTGTAATTCTTATTGAAGAACTTGTTAAACCTTTTAACCATCGGTGCGATCTCCTCTTGGTCAATGACTTCTTTGACCTCGGCTCTTTTGCCATCCTTAACAATTAGAGCGATTATTTTGGGCACTGATTGTTTCCTCTTGGTCTTTTCTTCTCGGCTCAAATTCGTAGGCTTTGAGATCCGAGAATAGCTCATGGTTGGATGTTTTTGATAGGTCCATGGAATGTCTCATGGCCATGACTTTCATATCCCACTCGGTTGGGAGACTTCTTAGATCTTCATACACATTTCCTTTTGTGTATATTCTTTTCCAAGTGCGAGATAGCTCATTGGTAATTTACGTGAACCGAGCATCCGGTTGATCCAAGGTTTCTCCTACAAACATCTTAAAGTTTTCAAATTTTTGTACAACAACGAGATAGTTTATTTTCCTTGATTTGCTCGAGCCTTCACAAATCAAGGTTAGCTTGTCCTGATTTTTTTTTGCCGTTTTGCATGATTTGACTTTGTTGAACATGGCTTTGTCTAAAGTTTTGTAAAGAATGTCCTTGGCCACATTGTCCAAGTTATATCTTTTCATGTCATCATTTGTCCATTCACTCTTGGTTTTTCAACCATCGCTGTCCGGGAGCAACATCTTCTTCTCCTTTGCGGCTCTCCTTGCATTTGTGTTCACTTTTAAGATTTGGAGTGGTCCATCTTCTATTACTATCCACATTTCATCGTGTAATTTGATAGATGAGCTCGCATACGAATTTTCCAATCATCAAATTCTTCAATTGTGAACATAGGGATGCGTGTCAAATTTGCTTCCATGATGATAACTTTCTTTGAATAAAAGAGTTTTGGAAGATCAAGTGCTAAAACAACCTTTGAAAAATTTGGATATCTAGTTCGGTGACGGTGCGGAAGGCTTAATGAACCAACCGCTCGATACCACTTGTAGGTCCCAAGGGGTGTGAGTGTAAGGTTTAGAAGGGGGTTGAATAAACCTTACCAACTTTTCGATTTAGTCCTTTTAAAACGTTCAGAGTTAATACTTTCACAGCTGAGTCCTTGATGGACAGCTAAGTTAGTTAATCAGCAGAGTTAGTCACTCAATAGACTCAATCGAGTTGTTGATAGAATAACTCATTTGTTTTGACTAAAGACTTAACTCGATTGTGATATATTTTATTGGAAGACTTAACACCCTTGAATTTGGTTAAGTTTGTTTTAATACTTGGTTTTAGCACTTTGTTGATTATCAATTGGATAGCAAATTTATCAGCAGATATTAAAGTAATATGCAGAAATTAAAATGTTGAAATGTAAATGACACAATAAGTTTTTATAGAGGTTCGAAGATGGGGTAATTCTTCTACTCCTCTCTTCTCCAACTCCTGGAGGAATCCACTAAGTATTGATCAATATACAAAGTGGTTAACAGTCCAGATACAAGTCTTGATCACAGAGTCGACTTGATCCTTTGGGACTCGATCTGGAGATGCCTTGGTCACACTGGTGGCTTCTCGTGCGACTCGGCTTCTTCACAGGCAGCTTTGCCGTGCTACTCTGACCCATTTGCTCAAGCTTCTTGGATTTGATCACGAAGCCCTCCAAAAACTTGAGACTGGTTCGACCTTGAACCTTCCTACAATCCTCCGTGGAATGTAGATCCCTTGATTCTTCAAATGTTTCCTCTTCAACTGATTGAAGTTGTCTTTCCTTCATAGGTGAGTGTTGGATTGATTTCCTTCGTAATGTAGGATTGAGGATTGAACTTGAATAACTTGAGAAGTAATTTGGTTACTGATTCGAATGTTAGCTTGAATGTTCGTGGTTGAGTTAACCTTCTCTCGAGTGATTCCTCGGCCTTTTATAGTGATCTTTCAAAAAATCGCCCGTTGAAAGAGATAGGCTTATTTTCAAAAGACACTTGTGGTCGTTGGCTTGTCTTGTTGCGATCCTTGGATTGACATTTCCTCGTATGAATGATTCTTGACTTTTTAGAGTTCGACACAGTGCAAAGTGCTTCCCATTGGTTTATTCCTTTTGCACGCTTCTCGGGGGTGAACACTTTAAGAAAGACGATTTGGAAGTATTACTTGTTTAAGTAATTTCCTTGACTTACGTCTGCAACGGATCTCTTTCAATTATCTCGACTTGATTGCATTTTCTTAACTTCCCCATGTGACTTGAGTCGACTTCCAATCATTGGATGACTCTTCGTCACTTCAACTTGAGACTTGGTGTCTTGAGTTAACTTGATCGATACTTCACTGTTGTATCTGTTGCTGCTCCTTCCTTGATCGAGTTCTGTCTTCTCTTCTTTGCCACACTCACCGCCTCAATGAGTCTTCCTTCTAGTCTCCGGTTGTCTTCTTGCATGTTCGAGGCATAGTTGACTTGACTCACCTCGACCAGCCCTATCTATTACAATGCAATTTACAACAAAAATGGGGTGCCAACTTTCTATTCTAAGTTTTACATGGCATTCATCAAAATCTAAAAATAATTTCCCAACACACGTTTTGCTAAATGATTTTGATACTAAAGTCTCTAAATAACAAAAGTCGAATCACACCTAAAATTACTCTTACGGAAAATTTTTGACTAACAAAAAAAAATATCTGAACACAATAAGTAATTTGACTCTATAATTTTGGAATAAATGACCCAACTTCGTGTTTTAAAGCAAACAGTAAATAACAAGGTCCTACACCTTACTCTGATACCACTTTGTAACGCCCCGATTTGCAAATATATTTGAAAGTTATTTTTCTTTTAGGCGTTACTATTTTAGAAAATTTACGAGTTGAAATCCAAATTATTATATTTTTTTATAACAAAATAGGAATCAAGTTTCTCCAAACCGACATTTAATATTCCTTTAAGATTTTAACACCAACAATCAGTAATTCACATAAACTCCGCGCTCACAGACGCAACTTTATCATAAATAGCGGAAATAGTTTCATCACAAGTTTCGACTCACAACTCGACATGTTACTTTTACAAAATGTAAATGAGCCCACATTTAATTTAAACATAAAAATTAACTTCTTACATCATAAATAAAAGAAAATGGTTATCTTGAAATTATTAAGAAATAGTGGAGCCCAGGTCGTCACATATACTTAGTCTTGTATCTGAAAATATTAAATAGTGGGGTGAGTGTTTTGCAATACACTCAGTGGGGTATACTTAAGCGACTACGTAATTAATTACAAATAGCAGAGATGCATCATACGTGGCATTTGTAATATGTACGAACTCATAATGTGAAGTAATCGTCACCACAACACATAAATATGTAACATGTACAGTACAACCGCAACATGGGATTCATGCAAAACATACTAATCATGATTAATTAAACAGTCAACTTGCATTGAATAACAATAGTACACGGTTAAGTGTAAAGGTAACCCCACCTTAATGACGTGCATAATGATAGTGCATGATGCAGATCCTAATTTCCAGGCTCGATCTCGACTCCCATCAATTTGGACCAGTAGATCTCCGGGAATCGGCGGTCAAAGTTGGCGGGTCGTGCAGGTTCGCGATGGAATTTGCAGAACCTTCATCGGCAAGTTTCTGGTGATCTAGATCTCTGATCTTAGCATGGGGGGTGGTGTTAGAAACCTTATTGAATTGGATTTCTAATGGTATAAGGTTTGTGAAAATCCAACGGTCGGATCTCCATAGATCTGGAGTCAAAGATTTCGAATTTTCAACTTTATCGGCGATTTGCCGGCGAACGGGGATTCCAATCAAAAATCCGACTTCGGATTTGGAACGAGGGTGACGAAAGGGTTCGGATAGTGTATGGGTTGTTAATTTCCACCGCTGATGGCCGGCGGCGGTGGCCGGCGATCCGAGCTGGCTGGAAAGGCTGAGTGAGGGAGAGAGAGGTATCTTACCTCTTAAGGAAAGTTTATGATTTTTGGCAATTACCAAATGTGGAAATAATTATATATAGTAAATATTGAATGGGTTTTTTAATTGGGTTTGGTGATTTGGGCCACAAATGAACTGGAAGAAGGCTTAATTGTATCGTAATTGAACTTGAAATAATTCGGTTTTGAATTTAAAATAATAGGAAGCCCCGTAATTAAATTTATTATTTTTTCTATACGTATTATATTAATTAAATAATAATCTTAATTAGCTATAAATTCCCAATAAATTAATAAATTTAGAAAAGAGATCCATGTACATTTCTGGCCATGATGTACATAATTCATGAAATATTGGACAGTCAATTCCACCATGATCATTAATTACTTCAATTTTTTTGACCATATTGCACCCATTTCAAAGAAAGAAAACTCTAGGTAGTAGGTAGTATATAAATTTTCTCCCGTTTTCTTTTTCCTTTTTTTATACACTTTTTTTTCAATCATTTCTCTTACCAATATTGGGAGGCTCAAATTAAATAAAGTAATGTCACATAAATACTCTATCCATCCCAATTATATAATCCAATATTCCTTTGAGATGTCCCAAATATATAGTTCATTTTCCTTATTTAATAGTATTTTTTTCATTCTTTTACTATTATAACCCTATTTAATATGCATTTTGTAGTTTGCACTATTAACTAAATGAGGGCAAATCAAGTAATTTTTTTACACATTTATAATTTCCAATACTTTTTCTTAATCTGTGTGAAAAATCTAATTAGACTATACGATTGGGACGGGGGAGTAATTAATAACAAAAAGAAGTAATATGGGCAGATTCATGCATGTACCGATGTAGGGTTCATAATTACAAAGTACGGAACTATAATAATCAACAATTTAGTGACTTAGGGAAATGTTGACCTCAAATAATTATATTACAAGTTGGGAGTAGTTGTAGTTATGATATAGAATTGAAGAGTACACGTAAATACATAGATATAATATGGTACGAACATTTAATATATAGATTGTTCAGAAAAAATAAATTTAAATATATAGATGGATAAATTTGTGAAAACAATTAAAAAAATAAAGAAGTTACTCCTAAAATCAGATCAGAGAATTACAATATTTGATCTTGTAATTATATATATTTAAAAAAATAATTGATTCTTAAAGTTCCTCATCTAAAATGATATTTTTGTTTTATTTGTAAAAGAAAAACTAATATTTATAATTTCACATACATAAAAGAATAATATATAAAACACACTCCGATATTGTATTTGATATTATGAAATTTTCTTTATTTATACAACAAATTGAAACACAATTTATCGATATCTCAAAGAGAATGAGTCCACGAAGTCCGTAGTTTTGTAATTACGAGGCTGTTTGGTTAAAATTTATTTAAAAGATCTTATAACTTTATATAATTTATGATTAATAAGATAGTTTAAGGATTTATAAGATGTTAGATTTTATTCTAAAACTAATATTATTGAAATCAGTGGCGGATTTATTAAGGGAAATGGGGGTACAGTTGTACCCCCAATTTTGAAAAAATCAACAATAATCCTTAGTTAAAAAAGTGACAAAAATAGTTTTGTACCCCTAATTTTATAGAAATAATTAGAAAATTTAAATAGTACAATACAAATTCCCACGATAAAATTTCAAAAATTAAAAAATCACTACAACATGAATAAATAAAATACATGGTAAAATCTACAAAAACAAGACCCCCAAAAAAAATATAATAAAATCAATAATGTTACCAAAATTATGTTTTGTTTTATCTTATTTTCTTAATTACTCTATTTAGTACTTATGTATATATATTGTTTTGCATATTTTTGTGTTTATTTTGTGTGATGATTTATACATATTTTTGGCGTGTTTTATTTGCATTTGCATGTTTTAGTGTTATGTTGTGTTGTTTTATTGATTTTTAGGTTTTGGTGGAAAAAACAAGTTTTGAGCAAAAACGTTAAAAAAAAGTCATTTTCGCTGAATCTGCGGCAGTCATCGTATTTTTTGACGTAACGTTCACATCCGAAGTCCAATTGACATGATTCATATACCATTGGAACGCTAAGACAAAGTTCTACAATGTCTATTTCTGCTACAAAATGTAAATGAAGACGTTTGGATAGGTTAAAATTGTGCAAGTCGAAATAATATGTTGAAATTTCAGAAATAACACGTGTTGGTATTTTGGCCATAACTCTCTGTAGAAAATTGATATTAAGGTGATTCAAGTGGATATGGAAAGCTAAGAGATAGAGCTTCAATTCATAAGAAGACATCAAGACGAAATTCCGACGTTTAGAGGCGCGGGGCGCAAGTGTGCGCTGCACGACAAGAAAAGACAAAGCATAATGCTTGCCGAGGCGGAGCTTGGCGCGCGGTTTATGTTGGGATAGTCCTAATCTGTGAATACGAGAGTTATCAGATCTAGACCTAGTCTTTACATGATTGTTATATTTGTTAACCGCATGATCAATTAATTGATATTCTGCTTGCAAGTTTGATGAGATGAATCCATAATCCTAGACTTTCTTCCATATCTTTTTCTCCAAAGTTTAATCCTGCTTAATTTTAATTTGTCTTTTTAATTGTTTTCTTTTAGTTTAAATAAATCCAACAAATCTGGTTAGAGTGTTTATGTTTTATTTTCTGCCTATTGTGATACATAATAATTATTTGTCGGCTAAGTCTTCCTTGAGAGACGACTTGTGGTTAACTTGCTACCCTACAATTGATCTCGTTCTCTTGCGAGGATTGCTAGATTTATTTTAGGTGTTTAGTGGTCGAACAAAATTTTGGCACCATTGCCGGGGAAGGCTTTAGGCGTAATAATTATTGTGTTTTTTTCGTATTTCTAGATTAGGATTCTTTTTATTTGTCTCTAGTTTAGGTTTATTCGTCAGGTGCGTTTGATCTGTTTTTCTAGTGTTGTTTATACAAGCACCAGGTATGGCGACTTGTCAAGAGCAACCACCACGACCCACATTGGAAGAGAACTTGAATTCTTTTATTCAAATTAGTCAGCAAACACAAGAGTGGAATAACAGACAGTTTGAATCCTTGGAGGCCTCTCTTAAGAGACTTGCGACTCAAGTCAGCCAATTGGCTACGCAAAGTTGGTGAAATAGCTCAATATCTTGTCAAAAAGGACTCGTTGCTTTGTCAACCAACGCAAGCTCAAGCCATCACTAATCTTGAAATTGGTTTTGCTAAAATTGAAAAGAAGGATGATGCAAGTGAAGAAAGCACGAATGAGGAGACAAGTACGGGATCGTCCTTACACAAAACTGACAATCCTTACAAATCTCCTAATCCATCCCCAAATCCACCACCAAAACAACATGATCCAGGTAGTTTCCTTATTAATATTGCTTTTGGGAATGGTAAGAATGTCGCAGGTATACTTGATCTAGGAGCTGGAATTAACCTTATGTCTTACTCTTTATTTAAATAATTAAATTTAGGGAAATTGAGGTCCACCAGATTATGTTTGCAACTTGCCGATAAGTCACTTAGGTATCCTAAAGGTATTGTTGAAGATATTTACGTCCAAGTAGGTGGTCTTAAAATTCTCATTGATTTTGTTGTCTTGGATATGGGGAAGAATAAAGGTAATATTAAGGACCATACCATTTTGTTGGGTAGACCGTTCATGGCTGCCACTAATACTATGATAGATGTCAAAAATAGAAAATTAAGTATGAATGTCTTGGGAAAAACTGTAACGTTTTCAATTTTTGATATAGCTCATGGTCCTGCTTGTGCTTTGCCTGATAATTTTATTGTTGACTTTGTCGATTCTGCCGTGAAAGATATCTTGTGGCAGGAACATAATGAAATTCAGCCGAATAAAAATTCCAAGGTAGTTAAAAGGGTCTTGCTCGATGACCCGCCATGATTTTCTTTAGTTGATATCGTCAAGCTAATGACGTTAAATAAAGCACTTTTTGGGAGGCAACCCAAGCATTTTCCCTTCGCGTGAGTTTGCATGTGTTGTTTGTTCCCTTCACATGGCTTTTGCAGATTTGTAGGTCGATATGACTATGGTGCCATTTATCGATCTTCGCATTTTTCAGGGACGTATCTTTTTCCTTCTCTTTTACTTTTACGCATTGAGGTCATTGCGTGATTTAAGTATGGGAGGGACGATTAGTCATTGATAAAATATGATGATTGCATGTGGCTATTCTTTTACTTTGCCTAGTGATTATCCCAAGTTTAATAATAGTGTTATTTAGTCAACTTGAAACAGATGTATTAATTTGAGTTTCAAATATGAAATGACTTTGTGAACTTGATACGTAGGATTTGACTAATTCGTGAATTAGCCTTTGTGGTGAACGAATTAGGTGACGGTTAAACAATAGTCCGAGTTGTGGGGCTTGAATTACGAGATTTCGTTGATGTGGATTAAAGTTAAAACACTATTTTGATTTGTATGACACAAAATTGCTAGCCTTGCGGGAAAAAAAAATATTATATAGCTATCAAAAAAAAAAAGAGCATTATAGAGCTATATAAAAAAAGATAAAAAAAAAGAAAAAAAAAGAAAAAAGATGGAACAATCGAGATTATACTCCGCTGGTTGAGCTGCTTAGTAACTAGGAGCATTCATGAGCCCCATGTTTGACTTTTATGTAAAACGGCGGCTCAAAACATGAGTATGAAAAACCACCCTAGGAGCCTTTGGAAAAACATCCAAAGTTTAAACCTAGTGGAATAATATCTCGGGAGTTCTAGCGCAAAAAAACAAAAAGAGAGAGAGAAGGGCTAGTAATTGCGTGATTGGTTGTGTGAGTAAAAGGGTTGCAACTTTTGACACAAATTTGAAATTTAGTAAGGAAGGTCAAACACTTTGGTTAATGTTTAATTTGAGCTGAGTGAGTTTATTGTGAAGGTTGGGGATCGATGAGGAATAATCCGAGGTAGATAGAACATGGTGTTATGGATTAATTGATTCTCAAATTGGACATTATATTTCTTGTTGGGTTTGTTGGCATTATTATTTGCATGAGAACAAGCAAAAGGCTAAGTGTGGGGGAGTTGTTTTGCATATTTTTGTGTGTATTTTGTGTGATGATTTATACATATTTTTGACGTGTTTTATTTGCATTTGCATGTTTTAGTGTTATATTGTGTTGTTTTATTGATTTTTTAGGTTTTGGTGGAAAAAACAAGTTTTGGAGCAAAAAACGTTAAAAAGTCATTTCGCGCAATTGCGACAGTCATCGTATTTTGGACGTAACGTTCACATCCGAAGTCCAATTGACATGATTCATATACCATTGGAACGCTAAGACAAAGTTCTACAATGTCTACTTCCGCTACCAAATGCAAATGAAGACGTTTAGATGGGTTAAAATCATGTGCAAGTCGAAATAATATGTTGAAATTTCAGAAATGACACGTCTTGGTATTTTGGCCATAACTCTCTGTCGAAAATTGATATTAAGGTGATTAAAGTGGATATGGAAAGCTAAGAGATAGGGCTACAATTCATAAGAAGACATCAAGACGAAATTCCGATGTTTAGAGGAGGGCGCGGCGCGATGTCGCGGCTTTGCGACAAAGACAAGAGAGTGGTGCGCGCGCCGTGACTTGCTGAACACGAAATTTTCGATTTTTTTCCGATTTTTGGCTCTTCCACCTTGTTTAGGACTCTAGGCTTATAAATAGGACTTGGGTAGCCCCTATTTTCGACACACCTTCATTGATAGCACTTCTAAACTTTAGTTTTTGATATTTCTCTCTTGCTTTTCATCATTGGGATTGCTTGGATTCTTCCCCTTGAAGTTATTTTTGCTTCTTAATCAAAGAGTAAGATTTCTTCATCTCTTTTGTCTGATTTCAATTGTTGGGTGATTATTATTGTTGCATGATCATGTTTATGATTGTTTTCTTTCCTTCAATTGAGATTATGATCCCATCCCCAAGCATGAACTAATTTCCTTGTTCTAGGATTATGATGATTTGATTTAAACAAACAAGCATGGGTATTGATTAATTGATCTGCTTTTCTGAATAAATTATTTTACTTGTTGATTGATTGTTTGGCCAACTCTTGATTGTTTAAGGGGATAATTGAGATCGATCGAAGATATTATCCCTGGATTAAATTTCTTTAGGGGGTTAGATATGAATCAGAAATGTATTATCTCACTCAAGGCTTAATGAAAATAGCAAATTATGTTGGAATAGTCCTAATCTGTGAATACGAGAGTTATCAGATCTAGACCTAGTCTTTACTTGATTGTTATATTTGTTAACCGCATGATCAATTAATTGATATTCTGCTTGTAAGTTTGATGAGATGAATCCATAATCCTAGACTTTCTTCCATATCTTTTTCTCCAAAGTTTAATCCTGCTTAATTTTAATTTGTCTTTTTAATTGTTTTCTTTTAGTTTAAATAAATCCAACAAATCTGGTTAGAGTGTTTAGGTTTTATTTTCTGCCTATTGTGATACATAATAATTATTTGCCGGCTAAGTCTTTCTTGAGAGACGACTTGTGGTTAACTTGCTACCCTATAATTGATCTCGTTCTCTTGCGAGGTTTGCTAGATTTATTTTAGGTGTTTAGTGGTCGAACATATATAAAGAAATTTCATGTATTGTTATACGGTTAGTTTTTGCAAAAATCTCTACTCTCAATTTACATACACGAACAACTTTTAAAAATAAAATTGCATCTGAATTACTACTACAACCTTGAAAAAAGTATGACACAAATCTTCATACTTAGTACGGATATAAACATAACTACTTAACTAGAAGGGATAAGGACACAACTACCCAACTTTTCGGACAAAAGACATAAGATTACGCTTTTCGGTGATTTTTGGACAAAATTATGCTTTTCTCCTTTTTTGGACAAAAATATGCTCCTGCCAAAATTCCTGAACTTTTTTACGTTGTTGTTTCTTTGTTGTTCAAACATGGTTTGTTGTTTCTTTGTTGTTTCAAACATGTTTCTTCTAATCAAATTTTAGTGAAAAAATAAATTTTGTCCCCGTTAAATAATTCATTTTATACTTGAAATCTTATAAAAAAAACAAACAAGAAATATACACATAAAACAACACATATTAAAACTAAACAAATTGAAAAAAATATAGAAACAATATGAGTAAAAAAATAAAATTCAATTTTTTGATCCAATGCATGAAAACATAAAAAAACATGAAAACAACCAAGAAACAATATAGAAAATACCATATAAGTAAAAAGAGCTTAAAAATAGGTACAAATTGTATTTAAACATCAAAAACTACGTGAGAACGACAAATAAACATAAGAATAACATTAAAAACGGTATGGAAACAACCTAGAAACAACGTAAAAAATATTAAAAATACCACATGAATAAAAAGAGCTTAAAAGTAGGTAAAAATTGTATCTACACATTGAAAACTACATGAAAACAACAAAAATATTATTCGAACAACATTAAAAATATTATAGAACAACACAAAAATAATAGAAACAATGTACAAAACAATACATGAACAAAAAATAGCAGAAAAAAATAGGTATGAGTTGTTTTGAAACATCAAAACAACAAATGAAACAAATTTAAACAACATCTAAACAACATATCACTACTAAAAAAGTCGATAGAACAAGGTTTTAAACCGGTGTCTAAATTAGTAAATCAACCGGTGTTAAAGCCGGCTTTGGTGTTAAAAGTCGAACTTTTTGACATTAGGTTTAAAAGTGTGTATTTTCCTTCAACGACACCGGTTTTAAACCGGTGTATATTAGTAAAAACAATGGTGTTAAAGCCAACTTGTGCGGTGTTAAAAGTTTGAACTTTTTGAAACGGTTTAAAACCGGTGTCTTTTGTCTTCAACGACACCGGTTTTAAACCTTTTTTGATTTTATTAATAAAACAATAAAAGTTAAAGCCATTGGTGTTAAAAGCTTGAACTTTTTGACACCGGTTTAAAACCGGTGTCTTTTATTTTAAAGAATCCGCTTTCTAATGTTAAAAATTTATGTATTTGAAGGTTTTAGGAAAATGGTGTCTTTTTGATGAATAGACACCGCATCAACCAACAAAAATTCATAGTCGATTAATGTTAAAAACTTTTAGTAGCAACGTTTTATTTTCGATAAAACAACTATAAATCAATAATGTGATTAATTCCATACCCAACAAAAAGACTATATAATTCAACTACGGCAACAAAATCCATATGATCCAACAACAAAATCCAATTAAACATGGAATGTTTGATCTATATTGATTCACCCGCATAGTATTTCTCCAACATTGCCCAAGCATCGTGGTTGTGCCCGACATCATCAAATTAAAGTTGTTCCTTTTTTAAAAGGAAGAATATCAAATCAAGACTATAAATGAAACGAAAAATCAACAATATGATCAAATCTTACTTAACTATAACATGTGCAAAGAATATTTATTATTCTTTGAAAGATAACTAATGCTTTTTTATAATTATATTAAATTTTAGGGGTAGTTTTGTGATTTACCCATATTAATCAATAGGAATTACTTGTTGCTAAAATCGTGACATAACTAGGTTCTTAAAATACTAAAGATGGTCTATAAATTTGATGCTAAAAAAAACTAATCCCATATTGACTACAAATTTATCAAGAAATGTAGCGAACATAACGACCACAATCGGGAGTAGCATGACATTTTAGGCAACACATATACGTACAAGCTAAAAAATAAATAAAGGCCATCCGACAATGTCATACCAAAAAAAGCTAACTCTCCTTCCTTTGATTTCCTTCGATAATGTAATAGAAGATGAGTCACATTTAAGAAAAAAGGGCGTGTGATGTAATTCAACAATAACTTGCGCATAACAGGATTAACCAAAGATTTTTCTGCACAGAAACACCAGCCCGTTACTCCAGGAGGACAATTGCATATTAGAAATTAGAATGAAGCTTGTGAAGTTACTTAGTTTACGAGCCATCGTTGCATCGATGAAAGGGTGTATATCATTGATCCTGGTGTTTAGTGAAGTTGAGTTGACATGGTAATCGTATAAAGTTGAGCTTACTCTTGATGCGGATGATTTGTTCCAGGACTATAGAAAAATCACAAACAATTATTTCGTGTGATCAGCCAATTTACAATAGCAGTGATTCAATCAGCCCAATAAATTATATGAACTTTAAATACTGCACCTCTAGACAACCAAAGGATGTCTATTAACTCTAATATATTCCATACCCAAGTAAATAAAGTAACAGTACAGGTTTTTCATTTATGTGGTCATTTCATGCTATTTGCATTTATTATGATAACACGAACTAATAGCAACAGATACAAATAACTTTTTTATTCATTATATTTGTGTCACTGTCAGCATTGGACAAGAAATCACATGAAAAATGTCACTATGGAAAAAAAATGAAAAGTAACAGTCTCAATTTGTTACACACAGTAACAATTTATGATCTGTCACACAATCTAAACATACTACTTAGTAAGGTAATGATGATGTTCCACACTATCTAAACATATTGTGGTATGGTAAACTGGTAAGTTGTGATCTGTCAACCTATTTAAACAAATTATGTGGCATGGTAACTCACCATAGTTGACAAACTAGTTGGAAAACTTTGGCACAAAAACATTAAAAAATAAGAATTTAAAATAGCAAGATCCAGGTTTGAGTTGTTTCACATTGTTAAAATAGCAAAAAGCACAAAACAAGAATTTAAAATAGAATCTTCTTCAAATTCTCACCATTTCCCTGACTAGTCTCTCTATACAACCAACCTTCACTAAATGAATAAAGATATCCATAATCATACCATGATAATCCACTTCCATAAGAAAATCCATGAAATTTTACATTCAAAACTGGAGACAACACCACCCCACCAAAACCAGCAAAAATTCCAATATTATCAAAATTATTAGCTTCAAACGACGGTGTCGTTTGAGGTCCCACCCCAGCCGGTCAGCTCGGGATTAAAACGACGCCTTAAACAGGTTTTGATCTTGGATCAGTTGGTGTTTTTCCCATGCCTATTGAAAGCTAGCTAAACATAGGTAAAACTAACAGCATAACTAATATGAGACCAAGGTGAAGATTCTTAGAGAGCCTAAAATCGAGCCCTTTCAATATGAGAAGGCCTTCTTCATTTAGCTACATTAACTAGTGTAATGAAGCACGAACCAGGACATAGCCATTCGAAATAAGCTGTATAAAACATAAAAAGATGTTTTACAGGGATCGAATATCCATTTCGTTTTCTTACTTGGTGAAGGAAACTTGCACGAGTCCACATCGGCGATACACGGAATGGCCATTGATTTTCGACCTGCTGCGACACCAAATAATATAACAGTTTCTTCCATTTTTTTGACTCTGAGGCCGATCTTAGCAATTAGCCCATGCAAGATGGTTAGTTCAAAAGGTGGTAGTTTAAAACAAAGGACTTATTATTTGAATGACCAGGTATTGCATAACTCAATAGATATAGCTCAGAGAATCTGAAAAATGATGAGTTTTCCATGTACAAAATTTAAAGAAAGGTCTGAAAGTAGGTATTTATGCCAAGAAGTAAGGATGAATACTACACTAACTGGTCCAAGCCAACTATTGAAGGCATCAAATAGGAAAATCAACTCAGGCATAGACAAAATTCATGAAATATTCATTTTATTACTAGATATTGAAATAAGCTCTTTCGAAACTTTCTTTAAGCTATCAATTCAAACATAGACATATTTCTCAGAAAAACTCATATAATCAAAGATCAAGAATCCAATTACTAAATTAATAAATTAATTGCTTGACAAGAACCAAAAACAACTCTTCACCATGATTAATAAAACCTTTTTTGAGCCTCCAGGCTACAAAAACGAACCCGGTCATACTTGCTAGATCTAGAAGCAGCTTCATTCATTTGCTCGTTCTCTTTACCATGATCGAATCTAGAAAAGAAAAAGGAATGCATTAATCTTTGAAAAAATAATATAAAACAATGGTCACAAATATAGCTCAAGCTCCAGTGAGGTGAAGTAAACATTGCCTATTGCATATAAAATGAAAATGATGCAAGTAGGTAGGCCAAGGTGTAGTTAATCAAGCTCCAAGTCATGTAAAATCCAACAAATTGAAGCAAAACACTCCAACACAATGCATATGGGATCAGACCAATTGGGAGTAAAGCAAGCAAAGTGACTGAGGCATTTTATCAAGCAGTTAATAGGCATTCTTTGTCAAGGCATTTCAGCCAATTTCGTTATAAGAAATCCTCTAATCTATCCTATATCACGAAGATTATAAACCCGTATTTCAGTCAAAAACCAACCAATTGATGTTCAAGCTTATGAGTAGACTCTGTACTTTAACTCAACCTAACGAAGATAATTATTCTGCCAAAACCTTCTTCTCTCTGTTTCAATAGAAATTACAGATACTTTAAATAATTACCAGGGGCAGTATGGTGGATTTTCCGATGAATAGTCTCGGCAGCGGTGGAGGCGTCTCCTGCGTACCGTATAAGTGGAAGCGCCATCACCAGAAAATACAAATCCAAAAGCAAAAAGATTAAGGCGTCGATTTGGGGGCTAGGGTTTGACTGAAAGACGGAATAAGAAATTAGGAGTTTAGGACTAACCTACCATGGAAGCCTTTAAGCCTTGGTGGTCGCTGTTGTCCGTCTGTCCGAGAAGGAGACCCCCATCGGCGTAGTGAGAATGGAGACCTTTCGTCTGCCCAAATGCCCGACTTTTTCTTCAGAATTTTTTTTTGCCTCTGCTGAGTGTCGACTCCCTCAAAGTTTGGTGACTGAGGGTAAAGGTTGGTAGGAGGATTTGGAGTAATAGTAGTTGTGAAGATCCGGTGTGGAGACGATGGCGCAGCGGGGTAAGAGCTGTGGTTTGGAGGAGGCGAGCCGGGTGGATCGAAAAAGGGCCCGAGAAGCGAGTTGACCCAGTCCCATATCAGTAATTTTCACTCGATTAAGGAGGGGAGAGATTTGACGGCGGAGGGGAGAGGGGCACGGGCGACGGGCAAAGGGGAGAGAGGCGACAGCCGGCCGGCGACGGGCGATGGGGAGAGGTGAGAGACCGGGGGCGCAGGGAGATTGGTTTGAGTAGGGAGAAAGGATGAACTTAATTAATGACCTAATTAATTAGGGGCCTAACGACACCGGTTGTAGAACCGGTGTCTAAAGATCTGGTGTTAAAAAATAAAGACACCGGTTTTATAATCGGTATCAAAAACTCTGGTGTCTAATCTAAAAATAATTTATATAAATAGACACCGGTTTCGATATCCGATGCCAAAAGCGGTGTCTATTTGTGAAATATTTTACAATAGACGCCGGTTCTAGGAAACCGCTGTTGTTTATCAAACGACACCACTAATTAGACACCGGTTTCTTACAAAACCGGTGTCTTTTTGGTGGTGTCTATCAGTAGTTTTCTTGTAGTGTATATAACATATAAAACAATACAGGAACAAGAAAAAACGAAAAAAACGTAAAAATAATAAAAAATAAGCTGGAGCGTAAAAAAGAAAAAAATTAGGTATAAAAGTGATAAGAGCGTATTTTGTAGAGAGTGTATATGGTGGAATTTCCCCTAACTAGAACACAATGTGTGATGAAGCCAACTCTTGTGCGGTTTTATGAAAAGTTAGTTTTTGTTTTGAAAATGAAAGACAAATATATAGTCTTGAATGTATTTTATATAATTCTCTTTTTTGATTTTATTAATAAAAAATATTAAATAGTATTTCCCACCTAATGGTCTGATGCTATTTTCAAATTATTAGAATACAAAGAGATAAAATTCATAGAACTATATATTAGGAAAATGCACATGCCATTATATGAAAGGGAGGTCATATACTGCCCATGTATTGCATGGGGTCTCATATAATTATACTTTAACCAGTTGTAATTGCACCTTTTATTTTAATGAAATTTTAAATAATGTTTATGTGTATTTTTTTTTATCTATCGTATCCCCATTTTCAAATTTCTGGATACGCCATTGATTGAAATGTTTAAACAAAATAAGATGATAGAGGTAGTTTTTTTTATATCTATATTCATTATGGTAATTTTGTAAAGAAAATAGTCAAATTAAGATTATTTCAAAAAAAAGTTGTAATCTCTTTACTTTTAAAAAACAATTTATAATCGCTCCCAAACATTTTTTTAGAATTTTAATTATATGCTCTTTATAAAAAAAGAAATTACCAAACATTATTTTAGATCTTATAAACTCTTAAACAATTTATAAAATTCTTTTAAGATCTTATAAACTCATGTCGAACACTCTCTACATATTCTGAGTACTTATATAAGTGTCGAATAGAATACCTAGAAAAAAAAAATTCAAAATATATATTTATACCAAAGTACATATTTTATCAACATATGTGAATTTGTGCAATCCCATTCTACTTTCATTTGTAAAATGAAGCATTGAGTATTCTTTCATTTATGATAAATTGGCAAAATAAGGTTGTGATTGGTTGTGAAATATTTTCCAAAATTTTTATTTTGGAGTGAAATTTTTTTAAGATGCATGTGTGATTGTTTCTGAAAAAAATTAAAAAATTTCAAAGATAATATCATTTGTCTCCAAAATTAACTCATTTTTCTCTTTCCCTTTCACATTTTCCAATACCCAATAATATTATTTATTTCTCTCAGCTCTCCTTATTTATATAAAAAATTTCGATAATTTCGTTAATTTATCACTATTTTTATTATTTTTCTCTAAAGTTTTTGAACAAAAGGTATAAAATGAGATCTATATTTCCTATTTTTGGATCAATTTTTTATTTCAGTTCAATTTTCTTATATTATATTTTACACTTTTATTTCCACAAAAATTTCCACAAACAATTTTTCTCTATAAGATTATATATCACATCAACATAACCATCAGTTTTATCTCAGAAAGATTATCTATCACATCAACATAATCAACAAATTTTTTCTTACATCAACGTCTCTAAAAGATTGTCTATCACATCAACATAATCATCAGTTTTTCTCTACACATCCAATTTTCACTTTTAAAAAAAATTTCACTACTATTATCTCAGAAAATGAAAATGGAATGAAAGTACAAACAATCACAACCATAAGTTTTTCCATGTTTAATGTAGTGTTGTTTAAATATATTTTTATCTATATGCTTATATTAATAATGCTTATAATGAAAAGAAATAGTTTTTCTTTATGTTGCCATGAAATAAGTATTGAATGTAATTTGATCCTAGGCCAACGATTTGAGTTACAAATGCTCAACAAATTAATTGAGCTACAATCAATTTCCTACTGAATATAATTTTTAGACAAAACGACAAATAATTTTCGAATAATGTTAGGGTGCCATCATCAAGCATTGACTAATAGAATGCGACAAATTAAATGACTTTCGTACAACGTTAAGGTCACAAGGTGCCTATCACCAAACTTCGACTTAGGTAATAAGTAACATTTTAGGGCATGAAATATTAAAAACACTACAAGAAAAACGCTCAAAGATATTGCGTACACGAATTTAATGATGTCTTATAGTATACAACATCATGCTTTAAGTGAAGCGATGTGTGTGAGCGAATGTTTTGGCTATTACACATCGTTTTTTCGAGCATATGTCTTTGACCATCCATTTCTTGCTTTATAACATCAACTTTAAGATTGGTTATTGCAAGAGATGTCTTTGTCCACTCTTTATTGGTTTATAAAATCATTTTAAACATTTTTTTTTTTGAAATTTGATGTTATACTTAATTATTATCATTTTAAAATTAAATTTCTTTAATTTAATTCAGGAAGAAACTGAGGATTTGTGTGTAAATATACTTAAAAAAATAGATCCATCGTTTTTTTGTAGCCGAGAGTCCCAAAATCCCCAAAATCTTTCTCACACACAGAAAACATTCAGCAAAAACTCTTTCCATGCCTTTACCCATCGCAAGGTGACAAGGAATCGCGACAACTGACGAGAAGAGAGGATCCGCTGGTCACCGTCCGCCGTCTGCAGTCCGCCATTTCTATCACGAGTCACGACGCGAAACCCGTCGCAAGCTCAGGTTCCATTTTCCAAACAAAAATTCCTTTGTCCAAGCACCATTGCACCATCACCTTCTGTCAAGCTCGATCTATCAAGAACCAGTGCACCAGTAATCGGCCGACGGCCGCGATTCTTTGTTTATTGTGGTTGTGTTGTTGATTTATTTTAGGTATTCCAAAAACCCCCAAATCTTAAAAACCCTAGCTCCCAATTTATTTTTGCTCTCTGTATTGAGTTCTTCGTTTTTGGTTTTGTAGCTTGTAAGGGGCTTTTGACTACTGATTGTGTATATATATGTTTAGTTAATTTAATTTGAGTTTTTTGTGGTAAAAAAAGGTGCAGAAAATGCAAGGACACTTGCAGAAACTAATGGAGGTTAACAGGAACCTTAAGAGGGAGATTAGGTACATAAATATTAAATATTGTATTTACTAATAAAGTCGATGAAGATTTTGTTTTTTTAATTTCCATATTTTTTGTTCATTTTTATTTTTTATATTTGGAATTTTTTTTGTGAATTAATGGACAGGCAAAGGATGGGAGAGAGCTTGAACGATCTGGGCTACAATCAAATGGTTAATCTAATTGAAGATATTGATAGTTCTCTGAGGCTCATTCGAGAAAGAAAGGTTTTTTCATATGATCTTTCCGTTATTTAATTTCTCCCAAATTAAGTCTAGGGTTTTTGCACTTTTCAGTCAATATTTCTAATTTTGTTTCCTCTCTTGGTCGAAATAATTTTAGTTTAATTAAAATGAAAATATTTATAATTTGCTGGTGATTAGCTAGATCTGGCTTTCATTTATTAATAAATTAATAAGATGAAACAGAGGGTAATAGCAGGCAGTTTCAGTTACTTGGAAGGGCTTAGAAATTACGGTGTATTTACGATGAAGAATTCTTTTGTTGTCTCTCTTTTCTATCTCATGTTGTGTGGTTCTGCAAGTACCAATCATTGTTTTACTCCGTGTCTTATAGTGATCAATTTCACCCAAAATCAATCTCTGTTGCAATCTCTTCCTATGCATCTCTGAGGTAAGCTAGTGAAGCAACTCTGGTTTAGTGCTCTATGCTTATAACTTGTACCAGGATGCAGTTAGTAGTCTGTGTTCATTCATTTACTCTTATTGTAGAAAAAGGGAGATTTAGTTAAGAAAGTTTGGTGCTTTGCATATTTTGTTGTTCAGTTATTGAACTTGAATAATAATATAACTTGATCCATGTTGGTGCATGTGACTTGTTGGAACTTGCTTTATTTAATTGTTCATGAATTCTTAAGGATGGGGAAATGCGGAATAAACAGAACAATTAAACTTGCTGGCATTTACTAGACTTATTTAGATGTTGGATAATGAAGCGGAGTACTTAGACATGTCTTCATTTTTAACCTTAAACTAAGAAGCTCTTTTCAACACAACTGTTGGATAAGATTTAAATTAAAATCTAATTGCATAAACAAATAATTTATGACTTGATTCATGTACATATGCATGAAGTTAATATTCTGATTCATGTAAATTTTGGATCAATTGATTCTTGTTCCTTATTTTTTAAAATTTTATCAAATTCATTAATATCACCAAATGGGTTTTTCAGATTATTATGGGTCCATTAACCATGCATATGTGAGCTATATGACCCATTATAACTTCCTGTATTGGTTTTTTTGTGATTCTGTTCCATAATAACTCTTGTATGCTGGCGATTTATCTCCTTTATCACAAAATTTTCAAACGCAGAGTTTCTAATATTCTGATCAAATAATTACTTTGTTTGGATATTTTTCTTGGCAGGTATAAGACAAACACTTTTATGGGTGAAAATATTGTTGTTTAAGAATGCTCTTGATGTTTTGGTTTTGTGGACTATTTGATGTTTGAGCTTTTTAATGCCATTTTTTTTTCTTTCTTCTTTTGGTGCATGTGACTTGTTATAACTTGCTTCATGTGATTGTGTGCAGCTTGTTCTAGGGCTGTTGTTTCTTAGTTCAAGCTTCTAAGTGGTTATACCTTATATAATCATTAAATTGCATGTTTCTTCAATGTATTTTCAGTTGTATCCGGGAATCTGTCTAAATAAGATGAAAAGCTATATTACTGTTTGGCAAATATCCTCCACGTAGAAGAATAAATGAAAGCCAAATGCTCCATTAAATGTGGATCCACAATCTGAACTAATAATGAAAAAGAAACCACATGAGCAACTCATTATTTTACATATGTGAGTCTTTTTTGTTTCTGGCTAGTTATATTTTACATAATCAGAATCACTTGCCAAAGTTATTTTTGAGGATAGGCTTTCAACTCGATTTTTCATGATTTTCTGGTTATCATTGATAATAGGGCTCTTCCTTGCCTGCTTAACTTGTTGACACAAAATTATAAGCATCGAGAAGGAAGCTTATTGGACTATCTCAAACATCACTGCAGGAAATAAAGATCAGACTCTGGTATGCAGAATACAACGGAGTTATATGCTTTGATTTCTATACTGATTGATTCATGAATTATGTCTTATTTGGTTAATTTTGAGCTTTGCATTTGTTACTTTTATTGTTTTTTAATTCATGTGGAAGCATTCAGTCCGGCCCATGAATCAGGCCATTGATATTTATGTTTCCTGAAGGTACATTTGAACTGTGTTTAATATGCTTTTGCTGCATGTTAATCATCAACTGTTAACCTAATAACCAGAATATAAGAGATTGATTTGCTAAGGAATCCCAAACTTATTATTCTGTCTATCTATCCTTAATTTGAGACATCCCAAAATTCGTTATATAAATGACTCTTGCAGAGATGATTTTGAGACACAACTGGAATGCTTCAGTACACATGCAAATTAGAGTTCTGAATAATTGATTGTGTAGTTTAATTGCAAATTAACTTGAACGTTTTTGTTTCTTGTGCCTTTAATTCTGAATTTCATTTCTTAATTGTTTTTTCCAGGTTTCTTAATTTCAATTCCTTTTTTCTTTTTATTCTTTTTGGTTTACAGGATTGATAAAGGATATGTGACGACCGACCGCGATGCTCCTTCAATTTTATACTCGTGTTATGAGTATGCATTTTGAGTCTAGCGTGAATTTTTCAATGACATGTTTTAGTAGTACTCTAATTATTGATTTTAATAAGTTTGCAATATTAGTTACCATTTGTGCTGTTTGGATCTAATGACAATGTAGTGACCATTTTGGAAATGATTTTACTGTTGCCACCATTATGTTGTTATATTTAACTGGTCTCTTATCCGTGCGATGCACGGGGTGTATATTCGTGAGACCTATATTTTGTACTATCATATTTATATTTTTCTAATAGTTCTATAAATTATTTTTCTGCATTTAGGGATGACAACATCCACGCTGGGAACCAATATCCCCGTAGATAACCGAATAGAATGAGACGAAAAATTCTTTAGTTAATTTGGGGATGGGGATTTCCCATTTATCTATAATCGAGTTTCTCTAGAATTGGAATGGGATAAGGATGATATTTATATCCCCGTCCCCCTTCTTATTCCGATTAGATAAAATGGTGATTTTCCATTTTCATCCCCATTCTCCGAATATGTATATTGAATTTATCTATTAATAATATTAATTCTATTTATAATTTCTTTTCATTAATTCAAAAAATTAAATCTAAGATTCTTTACAATTTTACTTGTTCTCGTTTTTTATTTTACAAATTATGGATTTATGTTATCTATATTTAAAAAGATAATAATTGCAAATAATTTAAAATTCCAAAAAAAAATTAAAATATAAAGATAATTAATTTGATTATAAATCATACAATTAACAAAAAAAATTATAAACTATAAAAATATCTCTTTCAATACAATGTATTTGTTGTGTGAATATGAATTGTATCTATTTATTGAACATTTTTGTCTATATCAAAGTGAAAGTTTGAAAAAAAATTAGTTACTACCCAATGTTATTTTTTTTACTACCACAATATAAATATTTAAAAATTATATTTTTAATATAATTATAAATAAAGTTATTTCAAATTTCAATATTTGTGGTTTAGAAAGTCTGAACAATTGTCAAAATTATTGAAGAAATTAAATAAAAACCATGTTTTACATTTAGCGATGCATTTGTAAGGGAAAATAAAATATTTACAAAAACTATTTTATATATATATATAAATTATCAAACAAACAAATTCTTATCAAGTTCCAATTGTACAACCTTGAAACTTGAATATCAAAATATATTTATAAATATAAAGAATTAATTTATATTAATATAAAACATACGTTAATATATAAAAACTAATTTTTTATGTAAAAAATACTATTTCGAATAGAATGTCATATTAAATAAATTTTAATTTTTTTATTACTTAAATATATAATTCTATTTATGGATATATGTGATATATAAAAATTGCATATATATTTTGAGATATTTACCTCAAACAAAATAAGTATTTTAAGTTTAATTTAATAAATTTAGACATAATTCTATATGATTATAAAGAAATGTATCTATATATAACATGTTTGTCTATAACAAAGTAAAAGTTTGAAGAAAAAATTAATCACTACCCAATGTTAACTTTTTTACTATCCAAATGTTGAATATTTAATAAATTATATTTTTAATATAATAATAAATAAAGTCATTTCAAATTACAATATTTTTGGGGTTTAGAAAAGCTGAACAATTGTCAAAAATATAAAAAAAATAATTAAACAAAAAACATGTTTTATATTAGCGACGTATTTTTAAGGAAAAATAAAACATTTAGAAAAATTATTTTATATTTATATATACATATATATATATATATATCAAAAATATTATCAAACAATCAAATTAATATCTAGTTTAGAATGTACAACTTTGAAATTTGAATATCAAAATGCATTGATAAATATAAAAAAAAATTCTATTACTATAAAAAGTACGTTAATATATAAAAAATAATTTTCTATATAAAAAATACTATTATGAATATAATTTCATATTAAATAAATTTTAATTTTTATTACATAAATATATAATGCTATTTATGATATATGTGATATATAAAATTTGGATACATGTTTGAGATATTTTCTTTAATTAAAATAAATATTTTTAATTGAATTTAATAAATTTAAATATAAAAAATCTATAAAACACATTGATAAATATAAAAAATTTGTAATATATGTGTCAAATTAAAGATCGTAAAAAGTTGATTAATTTGATATATCATACTTAAAAATGGATCAAAAAAAAAAATAATATTAAATTTTGAAAATAAAAAGGAAAAACAAATATAATAATAAATGCAAAGACAAACACAAATTTGGAAAACTAATGAATGCAAGTACATTGATTAAAAACCATGAAATTACAAAGATTGTTTTTACCTTTTTTGTCCAAATTTTTATTGCTTTTTATAGCAATGTGAAATAGACGGGAAAATTTCGGGTTACTATTTCCAGAAGAGGTCATTATTATTATATATATATATATATATATATATATATATATATATATATAGAGAGAGAGAGAGAGAGAGAGAGAGAGAGAGAGAGAGAGAGAGAGAGAGAGATTGTTTCTAGCTTTTGATGTTTGATGGTGGATGGTTATTTCTTGCTTTGATGGTGATAGTTGTTTCTTATTTTGATGGTGGATGAAATAGTTGTATAAATGTGAGGGAGATGATTGTTGATGTTAAGTTAAAAACCAATCTATCTATTCTATCTATCTATTAATATCTATATCTATATCTATATCTATATATCTATCTATATCTATCTATCTATCTATCTATCAATCTATCTATATCTATCTATCTATATCTATCTATATCTATCTATACTATTTTAAAAGAGTGAATGTTTCTTCAAATTTGTGATTGGACAAAAATATCCTTTGGACATAGTAATATTTTAGGATAACTTAGTAATTTGATATTTATTAAGATTCTATTTTTTCAATTATAAAACAAGTGTTCTTTTATATTCTACACTTTAAAAATATTTATTATTTCATCTATAACTCTTAAAATATTCTGAATTTTCATATAATATTAGCTTCATATCAAACTAGATATCGAGAACTTTCTAACAATATGTCATAAGCATATATGGACTTCAAATGAGAAGATTTTAATATTATAAAGTTTAACACAATGTAAAAATTAAGAATTTATGTTTTTCTATAGTTTTATTATTTATTTAAATTTTTTATTTAATTATATGAGAGATGTTCATTATAGCCAATTTACTTTTCTGAATCAAAATATTATTTTAATCATAACACTAAGAATACTTTAAATTTCTTATAAAATCAATTTCAAATTTAAACTAGGTTTCAAAATCTTCAACCATATATTCTAAACATATACACAAGTCGTTATAGAAAATTTAACTATTAAACTTTTACTATGATGCAAAATTGTGTATTCCTTATATTCCTTTAAATTTTCTCCATAATTAAATATGTCTATTATAATTTATAAGAAAAAGATCAAATTATAATATATATGATAAGAAAAAATAAAATAAAAAATATTTTATGTGGTTTTGAGCTGAATAAAAGGTAGAGAAAATACATAATTCCTTTATGGTCGAAAAATTCTCCATCAATTAGTAATATGCAATTTGAAAATTAATTTATTGATGATGGTCAAAAAAATAATATCACAAAACAAGAGAGTTTCATATTTTATTTTTTTTTCGTAATTTCACGTATATTTTATTTTAATTAGCCATATCAGTAAAATAAAAAGTACAAAATAAAAGGAATAGCATTAACATGAAAAACAAGCGAATAAGAACCAAAACAAATTTGTCGTGGCAAAAAAGTTACCCTTTAAATTTTAACTATACGTGTTAATATGACTTTTAGTTAAGTTTCTATTTATAACATTATAAGGTTTAGTTTCTAATTTATTATTTTTTGAATATATTATGATTTCAATCTTTCTATTATTTTATATCCTATAAATTTTAAGAACAAGTGCAAAAAAGTGTTAAAAGTTGTATATATAAATTTATATAAAAAAACTTAGAAGACAAACTTAATAAATAAAATCTATATGTATTAAATTGACATTTGTGATAAAACTTGAATGTCGTTTGAAAATTACACCATTAAACTTATAAGTTTAAAATATCAATATGATACGTTTTTATAATAAAAATATATACCAAAATAATTAAATTTTAATAAAATAGTGTGAAAGAGTGAAACATGGGCTAAAATTGGATTAGTCTAAAAGATCATATATGCTATGCAAAGGAAAAAATAAATAAACACATTTAATATGTAACAATTTGACATTTACTGAGAAAGTAATATATTATAAATTATATATCAGTTCATATACTAACATAACATTCATAAAAAAGCCTAAGCAAATTAGATAATTACAACAAATTAGAGTGAAAACTAAGAATAAAAATATTGAAAAATAAATGGTTATACTTGACATTAATGAGTTGAGACTAACCTAAATAATTTTTGGGGTTAATCTCACACATACATATAGTTTATGATTAAACCAAATGAAACATATTATAAAGATATGAAAGAATAAAAGTAAATAGTTAAAATAAATATGTGGGTCATAGCTGGGAATTCTCGGTGTTGCAAAATCGGCCTAGAGAGACGTTCATTATAGCCAATTTATTTTTTAGAATTTGAATTTTTTTTTAATCATAACACTAAGAATACTTTAAATTTCTTATAAAATCAATTTCAAATTTGAACTAGGTTTCAAAATCTTCAACCATATGTTCTAAACATATTCGTTATAGAAGAAAAAATAACTATTAAACTTTTAGTATGATGCATAATTGTGTATTCCTTATATTCTTTTAAATTTTCTCAATAATTAAATATGTCTATTATAATTTATAAGAAAAGGATAAAATTAAAATATACATGATAAGAAAAAATAAAATAAAAAATATTTTATGTGGTTTTGAGCTAAATAAAAGGTAGAGAAAATACATAATTCCTTTATGGTCGGAAAACTCTCCATCAATTAGTAATATGCAATTTGAAAATTAATTTATTGATGGTGGTCAAAGAAATAATATTCAAAACAAGAGAGTTTCATATTTTATTTTTATTGCAATTTCATTCATATTTTATTTTAATTAGCCATATCAGTAAAATAAAAATACAAAATAAAAGGAATATCATTAACATGAAAAAAAAAGCGAATAAGAACTAAAACAAGTTTGTCGTGGAAAAAAAGTTACCCTTTAAATTTTAACTATACGTGTTACTATGGCTTTTAGTTAATTTTCTATATAACATTATAAGTTTTAGTTCTAATTTTTTTTTGAATATATTATGATTTCAATATTTCTATTATTTTATATCCTATAAATTTTAAGAACAAGTGCAAAAAGTGTTAAAAGTTGTATATATAAATTTATAAAAAAATTAACTTAGAAGACAAACTTAATAAATAAAATCCATATGTATTAAATTGACATTTGTGATAAAACTTGAATGTCGTTTGAAAATTACACCCTTAAACTAATAATTTTAAAATATCAATATGATACATATTTATAATAAAAACATATGCCAAAATAATTAAATTTTAATAAAATGGTGTGAAAGAATGAAACATGAGCTAAAATTGGATTAGTCTAAAAGATCATATATGTTATGCAAAGGAAAAAATATATAAACTCATTTAATATGTAACAATTTGACATTTACTGAGAAAGTAATATATTACAAATTATATATTAGTTTAGGTTACATTCATAAAAAAGCCTAAGTAAATTAAATAATTACAACAAATTAGAGTGAAAACTAAGAATACAAATATTGAAAAATAAATAGTTATACTTGACATTAATGTGTTTAGACTGACCTAAATAATTTTAGGAATTAATCTCATACATACATATAGTTTAGGATTAAACCAAATGAAACATATGATAAAGATATGAAAGAATAAAAGTAAATAGTTAAAAAAATATGTGGGTCATAGCTGGGGATTCTCGGTGTTGCAAAAATCGGCCTAGGCGCCACTAGGCCAATTTGATTTTGCTAAAATCACCAAAAAAATTGTTCAGGCCAAAAATCGAGCTAAGCTCCCGCCTAGGCGGGTTGGAGGCCTAGGCGGCCAAAAATCGGGCCTAGGCGGAAAAAATCGCGAAAAATGGTCAAAATTAAAAGAAAAACGAGAAAAATAATACTATTTTTAGGCACTGGGCCACCGCCTAGCTAGCGCCCAACGATTTCTGTAATATTGGAAATTTTAATGAAAAATTAAATGCTTATATGTATAATTTGATATTTTTGATAAAATCTCAGTTCATTTTAAAAGCACACCTATAGGACTTATAAATACTCAAACTGTAGCGCCCCAAATTTGAAAAATGTAGTTTTGGGCTCAAGGAACGCTACATTAGTGTGTACCTAACTTTAAATAACTTTCAACATCGATAGAGCATTTCTAACCAACATCAAATAACCACGCTCACAAAGCGGGTTAGCCCAATTCACAAAATACGGCGGAAGCATTATATAAGTAGATGAGTCACGGCTCATCTCAACAAATAAACAAAGGAAAACTTATTTACGATTCGGTTTATTAGTTCAAAGTTTAAGAAAGAGAGAAATAGGGACTTTGGAACTACAAAAGTATTTCATCATGCCCAAGTCTTCGTGTCAAACTTCGCCTGAAAAATATAATATGGGGTGAGTGCTATGGAAATACACTGGGGTACATTTAATGCGTAATTAATTACAACTAGCGAGAGATGCATCATACGTGGCATTTGTACGGACGGACCGTAACTTTGTAATATGTACGAGCTCATAATGTGAAGTGATCGTCACCACAACACATAAATATGTAACATGTACGGTACAACCGCAACATGGGATTCATGCAAAACATACTAATCATGATTAATTAAACAAATCAACTTGCATTGAATAGCAATAGTACGGTTAAGTGTAAAGGTAACCCCACCTTTTTTATGTGCAAAATGATTGTGTAGGATGCAAGTCCTAGTTGCCGGGCTCAATCTCGTCTCCTACACAAAATAGCATAATATGTCTTAGAATCCTGGAATGGAAATATAATAATATATAATAATTTAAATATACTAGATAAACCTATTCTTAAAATTTGGGGGCATTTGGATGTAAAATGAAGAAATTAGGAGTAAAACGGAATAAGTAAGGATGTTCGGGTCTCGTTTTCTTGAATTGGAAGATTGAGGGGCAATTTGGTGATTCTGAATATACCTTGTGTATGAGAATGGTATAACGAGACTATGGTTCAAATTTAAGGTCAACGGAGTTCGTTTGACCCCTTTCGGTCAAAAAGAAAGTTAGGACTTAAGGAATTTTAATTAAAAATTTAGGGGTCAATTTGCAGAACTCTAAGAGTTGAGTTGGGGGCAAAATTATAATAAGCTGAAAATTAATATGGGAGGACTAAACTGAACTTGGGAGGGGTCAAAATGAAGTTTTTCGAAAACATTACAAACAAGTCCAAAAGAATTTCAAATTTTGTTTGGCATCCCCAATACTTCCAACTTTTATTCATTCACATCCCCACCTTATTTGCCACCGTGCCGACCTCCGACGACGCCCGAACCTGCAGCCAAGGAGCTCTCCTACCCAACCCCAAGCCATTTCCGGCCACTTTGGCCGGAAAATACCTACACGCACACACGCACAACTCACGCACACACACACACACAACCCACGCACACACACAAGCGGCGGCGCTCCGTGCGTCGCCGCCACGCACCACCCTCTTAACCCAACCCCGGACACCTCCTATACCAGACATGGTGGCTTCCGGCGACGTGAACGGAGGGAGTAAAAGCAAGACGGGAAGTGGATGAAAAAATAGCAAGAAATGAAAGAAATTTCGTAATATATTTGACTTTGATTCACGGCGCAAAACAAACTCGAATGATGAAATTGATCGGTGGGATTTGAAGCCCTTGAAGAGACGAAGAGAACGGTATAAAGCTCGTCAATTTTGGACCGGTGGATAGCCGGAAATCGCCGCTAAAAGTTGACGGCGCGCGTACCGAATTGACATGATTTTCAGAAATTTCACCGGCGATTTGCCGGAGATCTAGAGCTCCGATCTTATCGTGAGAGGTGGCGTTGGAAACCTTATTGAATGTACTTTCTAACGGTATAAGGTTTGTGAAAATCCAACGGTCGGATCTCTGTAGATCTTGAGTCAAAGGTTTCGAAATTTTAACTTTACCGGCGACTTGCCGCGAACGGAAATCGAATCGAAATTCCGACCTCGGATTTGAAACGAGGGCGGCGAAAGGGTTCAAATGAGATGTGGTTTGTTAAATTCCACCGCCGATGGCGGCGGCCGAATTTGGTGGTGGTGGCGGCGATCGTAAGCTGCGGGAGGTCGAGTGAGGGAGAGAGAGAGAGAGGATTCTTACCTGTTAAGGTAGGTTTCCTTTTTTGGAAGGTTACCTGATATGGAAATGTATTATATTAAAGGAAATAAATGGGTTTTGGATATTTATGATAGGCTTGACAATTGGGCCAAAAGTTTGGGATAAAGATAATATATCTTGATGATTTATTTATATTTTGTTGGGCTTGAAATAAACTGATTTGTGAATTGAAAATAATAGGAAGCCCCGTAATTAAATTTAAAATTTTTCTACCCGAATTATATAATTTAAATAATACTCTTAATTAGCTATAAACCCCAATAATTACTAATCTAATTCCTTAAAAATTGCGAAAAATTTACCCTAAATTTTGAGATTCAAATTCTAATAAGGGTATTACACCTCCCCCACTACGAAAAATTTTCCTCGAAATTCGTAACTTACTTATTGTTGGAAGATTTGGATATTTGTCCTTCATCACATCTTCTCTTTCCCATGTCGCCTCCTCTTTTCCATGCCTACTCCATTGCACTTTAACTAAAACGATGTCTCTATTTCTTAAGGAGTGTATTTTTCTATCAAGGATCGCCACTGGAAATTCCTCATAAGTCAAATCTTCTTTAACTTGAATAGCTTCTTGATTAACGACATGACTCGGATCAAACACATATTTTCTTAACATCGACACGTGAAACACATCATGCAAGGATAACTCACGCGGTAGTGCTAACTTATAAGCTACTTCTCCAATTCTTTCAAGAATTTCGTAAGGACCAATATATCTCGGTTTCAGCTTTCCTTTCTTTCCAAAACGTATTACTCCTTTAGTTGGTGCTACTTTTAGAAATACTTTGTCTCCAATCTGAAATACCAAATCCTTTCTTCGTTTATCGACATACGATTTTCGATCTTGAGCAACCTTAATTCTCCTTTTGATGAGATCAATCTTTTCCTTTGTTTTCTCAACAATATTGGTCCAATTATTCTTTTCTCTCCAACCTCATCCCAGTATAAAGGGGATGCGACTTACGTCCATATAATGCTTCATACGGTGCCATTTTGATCGCCGTAAACTTGATAATCGTTGTTATAAGCAAATTCTACTAACGGTAAATGTTCTTCCCGACTTCCTCCTAGATCTAACACTACGCTCTCAACATGTCCTCCGAGTTTGTATCGTTCTTTCCGATTGTCCATCCTGTTTGTGGATGGAATGCGGTACTAAAGCCGAGTTTAGTTCCCATGGCACTCTGCAAACAAAACTTAGAGGTTACGATACAATTGTAATCGGGACTCCATGTAATCTTACAATCTCTCGCTAGATATATCCGGGCTAATTTATCTAACTTATATGTCATCTTGATCGGCAAGAAATGCGCCGACTTCGTCATGCGATCCACTATGACCCAAATAACCGTTTCCTCGTGTAGTTCTAGGCAATCCTGTAACAAAATCCATCGTTATATGCTCCCATTTCCATTCAGGTATTTCGAGAGGTTTTAACAACCCTGATGGTCGTTGATGTTCAGCTTTCACTTGTTGGCACGTCATGCATCTCTGTACAAACGACCCTATACTCCTCTTCATGTTTCTCCACCAAAATGTCTTTCTTAGATCTTGATACATCTTAGTACCTCCAGGATGTGCGGTATATGGCGCGCAATGTGCCTCTTCCATGATTTCTCTCCTCAATTGCTCATCCTTCGGCACGCATAAACGGTTCCCAAACATTAGTGATCCGTCATCTGCCACGCCAAATCCTTTTACGTTCCCATCTTTTGCTCGATCTCTCAACTTCATCAAAAACTTGTCATTTTTCTGAGCATTCACTATTCTGCTCCTGAGAGTAGGTTGGACTATCATTGCTGCTATTACTGCCTTCGTGGTATTTGGTGGGACAATGACATCGATTCTTAGCTTGGCTAAATCTTTGATAAGCTGTTCTTGGCGCGTCAACATGCAATTCAAACCTTCATGATTCTTTCTGCTCAAGGCATCGGCTACTATGTTTGCTTTTCCAGGGTGATATAAAATTGTACAATCATAATCCTTGACCAACTCCAACCATCTTCTTTGCCTCATGTTCAGTTCCTTCTGCTCAAAGAAGTACTTCAAGCTCTTATGATCGGTATATATTTCACATTTTGCTCCATACAGATAATGTCGCCAAATCTTCAAGGCGTGTACTACCGCTGCTAACTCTAAGTCATGAGTTGGGTAATTTTGCTCATGAGGCTTCAGTTGTCTGGAGGCATAGGCAACTACTTTGTTGTGTTGCATTAGAACACACCCTAATCCTTGCTTAGACGCATCACTGTATATGACGAAGCCTTCTGATCCGTCTGGTATTATCAAAACAGGAGCGATGATTAACTCTCCTTTAATTCTTGGAAGTTTTTCTCACATTTTTCGGACCATTGAAACTTCACACCTTTGCGAGTTAGTTGTGTCAAAGGTAATGCGATCTTCGAGAATCCCTCGATAAATCTCCTATAATAACCCGCCAAACCAAGAAAACTTCGTACTTCATTCACATTAGTTGGTGTCTTCCAATTCCTTAGTAACTTCTACCTTGATCGGGTCAACCTCGATCCCTCAAAATTTGAGACGATGTGTCCAAGAAACACCACTTGTTCCATCCGAATTTACACTTCTTGAATTTAGCATATAGTCGTTCTTTACGTAATGTTTCCAACACAATTCTCAAATGCTCTTCGTGTTGCTTCTTGTTCCGTGAATATATCAAAATATCATCTATAAACACGATCACAAAGTTGTCCAAGTAAGGATGAAATATTCTGTTCATTAAATCCATAAACACGGCAGTGCGTTGTTGCTAAGTCCAAAAGGCATCACCACAAATTCATAGTGACCATAGGGTTCAAGGCGTTTTGGGTATGTCATTTTCCTTAACTTTCACTTGATGATATCCGGACCTTAAGTCAATTTTAGAAAACACACTTGCACCTTTCAACGGTCAAACAAATCCTCGATCCTCGGCAATGGGTACTTATTCTTGATTGTAAGCTTGTTTAGTTCTCGGTAGTCTATACACATCCCGAAAGACCCATCCTTCTTCTTTACAAATAACACCGGTGCGCCCCATGGAGATACACTAGGTCGAATAAATTTCTTATCCAATAACTCTTGTAATCGCACTTTTAGTTCTTGCAATTCTTTGGTGCCATTCTATATGGTGCTTTTGATCTTGGACTGCTCCTGGCACTAGGTCTATTGCAAATTCCACTTGTCTATCGGTGGAATGCCAGGTAAATCTCGGGAAAAACATCTTTATATTCTCTTACAATTGGCACCTCATCAATTGTCACTTCTCTCAAATCGTGCTCATTACATTTACCAAGTAAGCCTCACATTTATCCTTTCTCAATGCTTTCATGGCCTTCATATGATATTACTAGGGGTATAGATCTCACTTTTGTCCCATAAAAACGAATTCTTTTCCATCACAACTTGGGAATTCCACTTCCGCTCGTGGCACCTAATTATTGCACGATTTGCTCTAAGCCAATCCATTCCCAAAATCACATTATCATATTTATCACATGTAAATCGACAAATAGATTCGTATCTTCAATTCCTATTTCCACTCCACGACACACTTGGTCAAGATTGATCGTTTGTCCGGATGGTATCCTAACTTCCAATACATCATCTATTGTGACACTATCACATCCCAACTTTCTAAATAACTTAGTAGATATAAAGGAAAGCCCCGGTGTCAAATAATACGAGCAGTAACTTAGATATAGTCAACATATACATCTGTCATAAGGTCTCGTCGCTGCTTCCTCTTGAGTCATAGCAAAGACTCGTGCTTTTCCAACCTTCCGTTTCCCTTTATTATCTTCTCTTGGATTCTTTGCTTCGGACAATTTTGGATAGTGTGGCCTGGTTTCTTAAAGTAACAAATTCCTTTTCCATAAGACATTCACCCTATGATTCTTAATCGAGGTTTATCCCCCTGGGTACTTGTTCCAGCATATTCACCAGTTCTTGCTTGCTTGTTTTGTGGCCCAATATTAGCTTTTCCACGATTAGTATTGTCCCATTTCCTTTTCTCCATTATGATTTGAGCCTTTCTGTTTCCAAGATCTAAATTTAGTCGGGCTGCAATCTCCAAAGCCCTTTCAACAAAGGTTCGCATATGTGGTAGTCTTCGGGTGCCAAGATATCTGTGATCTCGGTCGTAACCCTTGTTCAAAGCATCTAGCTTTATCATATTCCGTGCTCACCAAACTAGTAGCATACCTAGATAACTGGTTAAACTTTCTCTCATACTCAATGACTGTCATTGATCCTTGTTTCAAGTGTATGAACTCCCATCTTTTCTTTTCACGGTAAGATAATGGCAAATAGTTTTGCATAACCACATCCTTAAATTCTTACCAAGTCGATCCCCAATCTTTGTTGAGTGCGAGTCCTACAATACGATTCCCACCAATGGTCGGCATCTTCAAATCATCCGAAAGATTGCGCAAGATACCTTCCGAGCATCGGTGCAATGTGAGTGAATATACGTTCTAAAGCACGAAGCCACTCATTAAGAATCGCAGTTCTTCTCTTCCATTTTTGGTGGGTTGAATCGACGGAATTGCTCTACCACTTGAGTCAAAGTATCACGTGGATCCGGGGTTGTGGTTGTTGATTTCGAAAGTGGTGAAATGGTGTGCTAACCCACGCAACACGGTAATCGGATCTTCGCCAGGATTAGCCATCTCTCGGGAACATGTGGGGCGGTGGAGCCTCGGTGGCGGTTGCTCTTACGACCACGTCGGGCCATTCTAAAATTCCAACAACTAAATATATCTAGAATCAACAACCATAAACTAAAATAATACTAATCATTGTTCCTAATAATCATGAACTTACATCAAACTATTTAAGGCACGTAAGTAGATGTACACAATAGCAAATATGCCTAAAAAGTCCAATCCAACTCAAAGTTCGGTGATCAAAGCCTATGAGCTAGTTCTCTAGTATCATGTATGAAGTGTAGTGAATTTGTCAAAATCATGGAGTGCATGACAATATGGAAATTCATTTCATGAAATAAGTTTTCATGTAATATGCACTTGGCATAGATCATATCCACGAATAAGAATTTGCGAAAAATGGTAATCATGTTGAAACTGTTCATATGACATGACATTCATATCATGTGTAATATGGGAGGCACGGCTCCAACATAGCATTGATCGTGTAACATGTCTTGTATCATGAATCATGTAGATTGTTATGAGGAAAATCATGCGTATGTCTTTAGGCTTAGCATTTCACTTCAACTTGGGGCATGAAGTTTTCAAAAACAATCGTCCCTGAGATTAAACTTCAACTCAAAAATTTTCGACACCTATAAAATTATTTTACAGAGTATAGTCCGAAAAACTTGCTCTGATACCACCTCTGTAGCGCCCCAAATTTGAAAAATGTAGTTTTGGGCTCAAGGAACGCTACATTAGTGTGTACCTAACTTTAAATAACTTTCAACATCGATAGAGCATTTCTAACCAACATCAAATAACCACGCTCACATGCGGGTTAGCCCAATTCACAAAATACAGCGGAAGCATTATATAAGTAGATGAGTCACAGCTCATCTCAACAGTAAACAAAGGAAAACTTATTTACAGACATCGGTTTATTAGTTCAAAGTTTAAGAAAGAGAGAAATAGGGACTTTGGAACTACAAAAGTATTTCATCATGCCCAAGTCTTCGTGTCAAACTTCGCCTCAATCTGAAAAATATAATATGGGGTGAGTGCTATGGAAATACACTCGATGGGGTACATTTTAAGCGATGCGTAATTAATTACAACTATAGAGATGCATCATACGTGGCATTTGTACGGACGGACCGTAACTTTGTAATATGTACGAGCTCATAATGTGAAGTGATCGTCACCACAACACATAAATATGTAACATGTACGGTACAACCGCAACATGGGATTCATGCAAAACATACTAATCATGATTAATTAAACAAATCAACTTGCATTGAATAGCAATAGTACACGGTTAAGTGTAAAGGTAACCCCACCTTTTTTATGTGCAAAATGATTGTGTAGGATGCAAGTCCTAGTTGACGGGCTCAATCTCGTCTCCTACACAAAATAGCATAATATGTCTTAGAATCCTGGAATGGAAATATAATAATATATAATAATTTAAATATACTAGATAAACCTATTCTTAAAATTTGGGGGCATTTGGATGTAAAATGAAGAAATTAGGAGTAAAACGGAATAGTAAGGATGTTCGGGTCTCGTTTTCTTGGAATTGGAAGATTGAGGGGCAATTTGGTGATTCTGAATATACCTTGTGTATGAGAATGGTATAACGAGACTATGGTTCAAATTTAAGGTCAACGGAGTTCGTTTGACCCCTTTCGGTCAAAAACAGAAAGTTAGGACTTAAGGAATTTTAATTAAAAATTTAGGGGTCAATTTGCAGAACTCTAAGAGTTGAGTTGGGGGCAAAATTATAATAAGCTGAAAATTAATATGGGAGGACTAAACTGAACTTGGGAGGGGTCAAAATGAAGTTTTTCGAAAAACATTACAAACAAGTCCAAAAGAATTTCAAATTTTATTTTGGCATCCCCAATACTTCCAACTTTTATTCATTCACATCCCCACCGCCGTTTGCCACCGTGCCGACCTCCGACGACGCCCGAACCAGCAGCCACCGCTGGGAGCTCTCCTACCCAACCCCAAGCCATTTCGCCACTTTGGCCGAAAATACCTACACGCACACACGCACAACTCACGCACACACACACACACAACCCACGCACACACACACGCACACACACACGCGGCGCTCCGTGCGTCGCGCCACGCACCACCCTCTTAACCCACCCCCCAGACACCTCCTATACCAGACATGGTGGCTTCCGGCGACGTGAACGGAGGGAGTAAAAGCAAGACGGGAAGTGGATGAAAAAATAGCAAGAAATGAAAGAAATTTCGTAATATATTTGACTTTGATTCACGGCGCAAACAAACTCGAATCATGAAATTGATCGGTGGGATTTGAAGCCCTTGAAGAGACGAAGAGAACGGTATAAAGCTCGTCAATTTTGGACCGGTGGATAGCCGGAAATCGGCCGCCAAAAGTTGAATGCGAATTGACAGATTTTCAGAAATTTCACCGGCGATTTGCCGGAGATCTAGAGCTCCGATCTTATCGTGAGAGGTGGCGTTGGAAACCTTATTGAATGTACTTTCTAACGGTATAAGGTTTGTGAAAATCCAACGGTCGGATCTCTGTAGATCTTGAGTCAAAGGTTTGAAATTTTAACTTTACCGCGACTTTGCGAACGGAAATCGAATCGAAATTCGACCTCGGATTTGAAACGAGGGCGCGAAAGGGTTCAAATGAGATGTGGTTTGTTAAATTCCACCGCCCGACGAAATGGTGGTGGTAAACAAACGAGTGAGTGAGGAGAGAGAGAGGATTCTTACCTGTTAAGGTAGGTTTCCTTTTGGAAGGTTACCGATATGGAAATGTATTATATTAAAGGAAATAAATGGGTTTTGGATATTTATGATAGGCTTGACAATTGGGCCAAAAGTTTGGGATAAAGATAATATATCTTGATGATTTATTTATATTTTGTTGGGCTTGAAATAAACTGATTTGTGAATTGAAAATAATAGGAAGCCCCGTAATTAAATTTAAAATTTTTCTACCCGAATTATATAATTTAAATAATACTCTTAATTAGCTATAAACCCCAATAATTACTAATCTAATTCCTTAAAAATTGCGAAAAATTTACCCTAAATTTTGAGATTCAAATTCTAATACCGGGTATTACACCCTCCCCCACTACGAAAAATTTCGTCCTCGAAATTCAGAACTTACTTATTGTTGGAAGATTTGGATATTTGTCCTTCATCACATCTTCTCTTTCCCATGTCGCCTCCTCTTTTCCATGCCTACTCCATTGCACTTTAACTAAAACGATGTCTCTATTTCTTAAGGAGTGTATTTTTCTATCAAGGATCGCATGGAAATTCCTCATAAGTCAAATCTTCTTTAACTTGAATAGCTTCTTGATTAACGACATGACTCGGATCAAACACATATTTTCTTAACATCGACACGTGAAACACATCATGCACTCCAGGATAACTCTGGCGGTAGTGCTAACTTATAAGCTACTTCTCCAATTCTTTCAAGAATTTCGTATAACTTTCCTTTCTTTCCAAAACGTATTACTCCTTTAGTTGGTGCTACTTTTAGAAATACTTTGTCTGAAATACCAAATCCTTTCTTCGTTTATCGACATAATACATCGATCGATCTTGAGCAACCTTAATTCTCCTTTTGATGAGATCAATCTTTTCCTTTGTTTTCTCAACAATATCTGGTCCAATTATTCTTTTCTCTCCAACCTCATCCCAAAGTATAAAGGGGATCATTTTCCATATAATGCTTCATACGGTGCCATTTTGATGATCGCCGCTTGATATGAATTGGAGTGAAGTGACCATGGTTAGTGCCAAGTAATATGAATTCTTAGGGCATAAGAAATCTTAAATAAAGTGAATAGTTAAGAGGGTTTTTAACACTTGATATCTAAATTTTTCGCAACTATATTTTCTTATTTGATTAAAAATTCAATTAAAATCTTAAATAAAGATTAAAGTTTTGTATATCATTGTCTCAATAAAGGCACTAAACACTATATTTTAGTAACACAAAATTATATAACTATCATTAAATCATGTCAACAATTTATTTAATTAATTGATGTCAAAAAATAGGTGATGACAATAAAAAACCACCAAACCTAAAAATTGTAGACATCATGTACTTTGTTTTATTTTACTGAATTTTTGTTTTCTTTTTATAAAGTATTTTAGTTCTGCATTTATTTTTTTTTTTATTTTTGTGGAGGTAATTAATTCCGTCGTAATACCGACGGAAAATGCGTGTGTATATATTTTATTTTTACTATTTATTTATTTTTTAATTTTTACTAACGGAGACCAATTTCATCGTTAACCTTTTTTTTATTTTTTTTTTACTTTTTAAAAAACAATTACCAATGAAAATTGATGTTGTCGGTAATTACTTAAGAATTTTTTCCATCGGTAAATTTTTTTTTATTTATCGGTAAATTAATTTTAGATTTTTATATATTTTTTATTTTTCAGATTGAATATTGATCAATCGATAAGTCTATTTTATATATTTTTGATATTTTTAATTTTTGTATCCTTTAATATATAACATAATATAATTTTCAAACTATATACTATATAATATAAAATTTGATATATACAGTGTATAATATAATTTAATACATATATTATATAATATAATCTATATTATATAAAAAATATTATATATACATATAAAATAATTTTTATACAATTTTAATATGTATATATATATATATATATATGCGTGTGTGTGTGTATAGAACAAAACAAAAGTTGTAATAAGAATCAACTTAGCTTAAATCACTTCCACACATAGCAGGTCGTGGGTTCAAATCTACTTGGTGGCAAAAATAGTATTTCTACGAAGTGCTACAAAAAAAGTATTACATAAGATTCATATCTAACACTGTAAAAGTATTTTTTTAAAGTGTTACATAAGATTCATATGTAACACTTTAGAAATATTGCTTCAAAGTGTTACCAATAGAGAACTTAATGTAACACTTAGAAAAAGTGTCACAAAAAGCTAATAAAAGCGATACCTTAGACTATAGGTAGCACGGGCAAGTGCAGCACCATAAAAGTGCTATATATTGTCTATAGGTAACATTTTTTGGGTGTTACCTAATATCATTTATGTTGTAGTGAAAAATTGGATTGATAATTGCATTTTACAATAAATAATATGATTTTGTAAACGAGATTAAATGAGGTCAATTTTAAATTTACAGTCTCATCAAACAAATATAGATTAGTTTCAGAATATTAAGAATAATTGTAATTTTCATAACTATACGGCTCACAAATTTTACAACTAAGTAAATTTTAATATAACCAAAATAGACAAATTCAATTGCGAAGTACAAACTCTAATACTATAAACGTATCTTTCTAAAACTTTATGCAATTTAAAAAAACTATATTAATTTTTAGTTTATTATATAACTTTTAAAAACTTAAGTGTTTGCAAAAATAAATTCAAACATAAGAGTTAATTAGTATTATATTTAATTATTGAAGATTGACACATGAAAATTGTTCTTATTTTTTCTTTTATAAAGATGTCTTTAGTTTTATTATTTATTAAGTGAAGATATTCTGTGTGCAATTGAATAGAGTTTCAAAACTCATATTTCGACTTATCACTTTTCATAGTTTTATTAATACCGACTCTTGATGAAAATAATGGATTAATTTTTTTATATATTAGGTTAAGGTTTATTATTTTTAAGACATTTTGGAAATATGAGGACTACAAACATTAAGTTTAAGTGTTAATGATAAAATATTGACTTTGTTACTGGAATTGAAATAATATATGATTTTTTTCATATATATTATATTATATTTTTTTACATTTGTTTAATTGAAGAACTAAGATAGAATAAAAGAAGTAAGCACATGAAGTATAAGAATTTGATTAATCTTTATTTTATTTTATTTTAATTGAATAACAATAACAAATAAAATGATGATATTATGATTGATTTAGGTATAAAATTTAGTTAATTAATTTTTTATTAATGCGATAACTTGCATGTGATTTATTAATCATTAGCTTACGATTTATAAGTTAAATTATTTGTCTGGTTATGCAAAATGCATCCAATGCTAAAAAAATTCAAAAATCATGTAAGAGAAAAGACTTTTCTAGCCATAAAAATGAAATAAAAGACCGATGAATGTGATTGTAAGTTAATGTAAAACTTATTTCGTTGTTATACCAATTGTAAAAATTTTGTGGGATTGAGTTCTTTAAATTGATTATTTAACAATTCATATCGACAAATAATTAAAGTAAAGTAAAATACATATTAAATACTGTATAATATTTAAATTTAATTATTATTTATTTCTTTTTAATATTTTAATATTAAACAATAAAATTATTAAATGATATAATTATTTTAGTAAAGTCATGTGGATCACGTGCGGACGACATGTTTCTTACTAGTTTAATAAAATGACAGTACATTTTTAATCTAATAACCGATGTTGAACCCACCATACTAAAATGACAATAACATTGGTTACAAAATGATGTTTTAAGTGCGTATAACATCGGTGCAAAATCGATCTCTTAATTGATTTAAAAGATTGCCAATAACATCGGTCAAAAACTGATGTCTCCTAAAAAGAAACGATGTTTAGGCTAGCAACCCCAAAGTTAACAACATTGGTCGTAAAATGATGATTTCGTCGTATCAACATCTTTATTTATATATAGACTTTTAACATCACCGATTATAACATCAGTCAATTTTCACATAGACATCGGCTCAAAAACGTTGTCTTTGAGCATTTTTCTTGTAGTGTTGAACCACCATGTGAACAAAATGACGCATTAAAATCCTCAGATTTTGAATAAGCTCGCATTAAGTCAAAGCTGACTATTAAAGAAAGATAAATGAACTTTCATGTACTGAACAAAAAGACATTTTTAAGAAAATAATTGAAAGTATATCTTATAGAAATCTGAAAATTGATTTTTCTAACGATATAGTCGATATTTTTTTTTTCAAACAATATTAATAATTTGATTAATCACAACCAAAGATTACAATGGATAGCATAAAGCCATATCTCATCCTGCTCAAACATCAACAGGAGAGGAAAAGGAGAACCAGCTCCCACAAACCAACAAAGCAACAAAACAGGGTCAAGACCCAAAACAAAACAAAACTAAGGACGGAATGGGTTTTTTATTGACCATGTATCACACTCGATATATTGCATTATTTGTTGTTAATTACCAAAAAAACAATCAATGAAATAAATAAAAGTGAATTGAACAGTTTTTTTGTCATGTCGAGGCTCACACATGTTGACCACCCGAATTGAATACCCTTGAAAAGTGGGTAAAAATAAAGAGGAACGTTATTGGCACCCCCAAAACCTATCAATACACCCCCTTCTTAATACAACCCCATGCCCTTTTTAAAAATAACAAATTTACTTAATACACCTCCAAACATTCCTCAATTTGTCCACCTCCAAACATTCCTCAATTTGTCTCTCTATTTAAACCCCAATTCTTTCAGCCAAAATATAAACTCCCCAATACCCCAACACATACACCGAACACATACATAACATTAATGCTGCGAAGAGAAAAAGAAGCATGTCTTCGTGTTCAGCTTGGTTCACTGAACATGCCCATTTCACCTGCTTCGTTGGGGAACTGTGCAAAATGACGGAAACATGTCACCAAAGATGAATCTTTTCTAAGAGTCCATTCATCTCTTTTTCTTCCCAATGTCACTGTCCAAACATTTTTCGTTCTTCATAGTCTGTTTATCAGTCACTCAGAAATCTTTTTGGAATGGTTCATAATTACTACAGAAGGTTGGAAAAATATTATTTTACTGGAGCAGAGCTTGTTACTCGAAGAAGAAAGCACAATTATTATCTAAGGGCATTTCAGTCTTTTAATAATGATATTTTTATAATTAAAAAGAGGGGGGGTGTCTTGAGAAGTTCTGGTGGTGTCAATAGCAACACCCAAAAATAAATTTAAGTGTTAAACAGTTAAAAAGCACAAGGCATACTTTGAAATGCCTAGATAATCATTTTTGTTGAGTCTTCATTTGTGGAGTGATTTTTTTGTCTCTCTCTAGAATGCCTTGTCCTCTCCAAGGGTGGTTGGTTACCTAGGGTTTTATCTTGTCTTTACACTTCTGTCGTTTCCTTACTTTTTTTTTCATCTTATCTTATCTTCGCTTCATTTATTCCTCATTACTGCTGGTTGTTTTAGCTGTTAATTATCTTGTATGTTGTGGTTGACTTGGTACTTTATGTTTCTGTTTTTTAATTCTCTATACTTTCTGTTACTGTTCTATTGTCCTGTTCTCTCTTTTTAATTCTTGCTGTCTTACCCTCTCTTGCTTTTTTTTTCTTTTTCTTCTTGTTTCTCAGGTCTGTTTTCGTCCTCTTTGCCAAGTCAGTGGTAGTTCTTGGTCTATCCTTCCAAGATGGAGAATGATTTAGCAGAAGGGATGAAGAAATTCTCCCTTACGTCTGATGAGAAAAAAATTGTGGATCTTGAATCTAATGATATTGAGAATAGTACGAAGAAGTGCCAAAATAGTCTGGTCAGAAAAATCTATGGGGCTAAAAAAGCGGATTTCTCTGGACTGAAGAATACTATGTCTCTTATATGGCCTCTAAAAGATTCTTTCCAGCTCCCAGAGATTGGTTTGAACTTGTTTCAGTTTGTGTTCAGTTCCATGGAGGATTTGATCAGGGTGTTTGAGAGCAGAACTTGGTCTTTCGACAATCAGTTCTTAATCCAAAAGAGTGGGAGGAAGATGGAGATATGACGAAAGCTAATTTCTCTCTTGTTGAGCTCTGGATTCAGGTGTGGGATCTCCCTCTAAATTGGATATCCACGGAGACGACAAGAAGGATTGGGAGGATATTCCCCTTAATGTCGGATATATTCATACCTGAGTTAGGTAGTGCTCGTGGCAGACATATCAAGATTCTAGCATCAATAAATCTTAAAAAACCTCTCCTAAGGGGTACGTTTATCAAACTTGGAAGAAACTCTCAATGGGTTAATTTTAAGTATGAAAAGATAGTGATTTTTTGCTATTATTGTGGTTTGGTGGGTCATTCTGAAAGGGTGTGTGAAAAAAAAGAGAAATGATCCGAGTAAAAATACCTTTAAGGAAGGTGAGTATGGTGAGTGGCTGAAAGCTGAAGCTTTCTCGGTGTCTCAGAAAGCTTCTTGGTATGGTTCCAAGCAAAACCAGAACCAGGAAGAGTCTAGAGGTGGGGGTCAGGAGCGGAATCAAGATAATTCTGTTAATCGAGGGACCGTGGCTGTTGAAGGACCTGTTGTGATGGCGGAGAACGAACCTGTGCTTGCAAAAATTTTGGAATCCCAGTCCATTCTTATCAAAAATCCTGTCATTATTAACTCAAACTCTTCCTTCCTGGATGGTGGTTGTGTTATGATGGGTACTAAAGAAAATGTGGGAGGTGCCTCTACTTCCAAGATAGTTGAAGTCCCATCTCCTATGGAAATGGAATATTGGGCAGGGGATCTTCCCATATCCATTGTCCATGGCCCTTCTTAGCTTATCGAAATTGAGGTGATGAGTGCTCCATCTAGAAGTCCTCTCAAAGAGATTCAAAATAAGCTCAATTCAGGAGGAATCTTTCAAGATTCTGCCCATTCTATGAAAAAGGAGAAAACTCTTAAGAAGGCCGTCTCTGTTGGAAGAAAAAATAAAGGTATTATTGGACATAATGTTGTAGTGCTGGAGGTGGGTGCTAAGAGAAATAGATCATTGGTTGATGAATACTCAGAACCTCTGTCTGAGAATATTCAGTTATATAAGCGAAAAAAAGAAAAACCCCTAAATTTCAGTCAGTCTGGAAAAGTGGTGGAGGCCAACCTAAAAAGGCCCAAACCCTCAAATTACGATTTCCTGGAATTGTAGAGGTCTGGGAGGGCCCTCTACAATTCCTCAAACCAAGGAGATCTGTTGATCCTACCACCCGAGGTTTGTGTTTTTGTGTGAAATTAAAAGGAAAAAAAATTATTAGTACAGTGGTCCGTAACTTTAAATGTGGTGATAGATGTGATAACGTGGATGCGATTGGTAAGAGTGGCGATTTGTTGTTTTTTTGGGATATTTCTATCAGCATTAGAAATATTTATAAATAATTGTTTTGTATCGAAGTGGAGTACGAGTTTCAGGGGGAGGTGTCTTGGATTATCTTTGTATACATTAGTGTTGATTGGAACATTAGGAGAGATATTGGAACGATATCTCATGTCCTAGTGAGAAGAGTGGAGGTATTGAGAGAACCATGCGAAGCTGTTAAGGTTTTAAGGGGTTTATCCGAGATATGAATATGAAGGATATCAAGTTTGAGGGTCATCCGTTTACATGGGCAAATAACCGCGATAACAAAGGCTTTGTGTAGGAACATTTAGATAATTTTTTTTGTTTCCCCTTCGTGGTTCCTGAATCACTCCCTAGCCTTGGTTCATCACATCACACGCCATTCCTCATATCACATGCTACTGTTACTTAGCCACAGTCCTAAGAAAATCAAAAGTAAGCAAAGATTTTGTTTCGATATAAGATGGGTGAGCATGAGTGGTTTTCAACATGTGATCGATTCGGCTTGGCAACATGATCAGCGGGGGACCCCTATGTTTAAACTCCAAGCAAAAATTAGGAATTGTAGAATGAATATTTTGTCGTGGTGTTCTAAATCTAATTCTCCAAAACAAATTTTTGAGATCAACCATCAATTGGACATTATGAGTGAGCTGGGGGTAGTAGAGATTGGGACAAATGGAATCTTTTGAAAAATAGCCTACAATCCGCTTATGCTTGTGAAGAGACCTATTGGAGGAATAAATCGAGAGTGCAATGGCTTTAAGAGGGAGATAGAAATTCCAAATTTTTCCATGCTAGTGTGATCCAAAGACAAGTAAGAATTTCCATCCAAAAAATTGTTGTTAGAAGTGGTATCACCTATGAGTCGAATATGAGGAGATTGAAAAGGAGGTTGTTGATTTCTATAAGGAGCTGTTTCAGTCTTCATCCCCTGCTGTGAATTCTCTAGTCTTGGAAGGATTACCTAGAACTATTGATGACTCCCAGAAGAGCTTCCTGATCGAACCCGTGGAAGATTTCGAAATTAAAATTGCTCTTTTTGATCTCCATCTGCATAAAGCTCCGGGACCCGACGGTATGACACCTTTTTTTCAATGCTTTTGGTATATAATTTCTGTGGATGTTTTGTAGCTGTTAAAAATTTCTTTTCTTATTCTAAACTCCTTCAAGTATGAATCATGCCTTGGTTACCCTCATTCACAAAGTTAAACAACCTTCTTCAATCTATCACTATCGTCCTATCAGCCTTTGTAATATTGTGTACAAGATCATCCCTAAAATCATTGCCAATAGACTCAAACCATGTCTACCTAATTGAATTAATGAGTGCCAGGCCGCTTTCATTGCTGGTAGGAATATCAGTGACAATATTGTTATGGCTCATGAATGCTTTCATTATCTCCAAAATCGTAGAAAAGGGGAAAAGGGGTATATGGCTCTTACACTGGACATACCTAAAGCTTATGATAGAGTTGAGTGGGTTTTTCTCTTGAGAATTTTGGATAAAATGGATTTCCCTGATCTTTTTCTGAAATGGATTTGGTCTTGTATTTCCATTTCCTCATTTTTCCTTCTTGATCAATAGATAGGCCCTTGGCTATGTTCAACCTTCCAGAGGTATCCGTCAAGGTGACCTCCTCTCCCCATTCCTTTTTATTATCCTTTTTGAAGCATTCTCTAACCTGATTTCTCAAGCCAGAATCAATAAACATTTCTCTGGCCTTAAAATCTGCAAGAACACCTCAATCATCTCCCACATGTTCTTTGTAGATGACTCCCTTATTTTTTGTGAGGCCAATCCTGTTCAAGCTGTTAAGCTTAAATCCCTGATTGATGATTATTGCTCTACCTCTGGACAACTTATTAATCTTGAGAAATCAACAATTTTCTTCAGTCAAAATGTCTCTGCTGATCTCAAAGATGTTATCTGTGGGACCCTGAATGGGGTTCAAATTCATTCTAAAATCAAACATTTGGGTCTCCCCATGCTTCTTGGAAGATCCAAAGAGGATATTTTCTGGTTTGTTGTGGAACATGCTAGGAAAAGAGTGTCCAATTGGAAAAATTCTTTCCTCAGTCTGGCGGGCAGGGAGATCCTTACCAAATCTGTGCTCAGTGCTATTCCTACTTATATCCTGTCTTGTTATAGACTTTCTCTTGGTATTTGTAAATAATTGGCTAGAATCACCTCTAATGTTTGGTGGGGATCCCCTCTTGATGGTCAAAATAAAATCCATTGGTTGAGTTGGAAGAAGTTGACTGCTCATAAAGAGGAAGGGGGGTTGGGGTTTCAAGATTTTAAAAGTTTTAATGATTCCCTTTTTGCAAACAATTTGTGGAAACTTCTTACTCAACCCAACTCTCTTATGTGCTAATTGGTGAAAGCTAAATACTTCCTAAAAGGGGGTTTGCTTAATGTTAAATCTAAAAGGACTGATTCTTGGATATGGAAAAGTTGGGTTCAGGCTCTTTATGCTTTGAAAAATGGTATTTGTTTCAAGATTGGTGATGGGAAATCAATTCATATTTGGGATCATCCATGGGTTCCGGGGCTGCCCTCTTTTACCCCATCTATGTCTTCTTCATCTTCTATTCCCTTACCTGGGTTAGTGAGCTGTTGGATAATTCTGGTTACCCGTGGAATGTGAATCTAATCAGATTTTTTTTAATGAATATGAGGCTATGACCATTTCATCCATTCCCCTAAAATCTCAGGGGTTTAGAGACAGACTGGTTTGGCTTCCTTGTTCATCTAGAAAATTTTCTATTAAATCTGCTTATCAAGCTATCATGAATAAAAGGACTATTGTGTCTGGTAGCCTAGGTTGTAGTTCTGGTGTTTCTCAGGGCAAACAAATGTGGAAGGGTACTTGGAAATTACAGGTTAAAGGCAAAATTAAACACTTTCTTTGGAGATGTTTTCATGATATTGTTACAACCAAAATTAACCTTACCAAAAAAGGTATCTCCATGGATACCTTGTGTCAGTTTTGTGGGGAATTTCCTGAAAATCTGGAGCATCTCTTGTTTCATTGTGGGAGGGCAAAAATTGTGTGGAAACTTGCCCCTATCTCTTGGGAATTTGATGATGATTCATGTTTTTACTTCAAGCAATGGTGGGCTTTCATTTCCTGGCCTCATAACAAAGACTATTGGCAAGAAAAGATGCAACTTTCTTCATACATTCGTTGGTGGTTATGGAGAACTAGAAATCTGTGGATTTTTGAAAATGTTTGGACTTCAGCAAAAGAAACCATTGATGAAGCAGTAGCCGAATAGATTGAATTCAACAATGTGTTTAATTCTAAAGCTAGACCTTATTATGCTCATATATCTTCTTCTTGATGATTTTTTGTGCAGTTTCTGTGGTTGGCCTGCTCCCCAGGCCTGTTTTTTTTGTCTTGTCGGTTCTTGGAGATTGGTGTTGCTGCACGTAAGTAATGATGGAATTGAAACTAGTGGCGTATGCTTAGTGGCCAATCAGTTGCTGTTTTATTTCTCTCCTTGGTGACTTTGTGGATGCGTCTTGGCTCCATGTTTTTGTGACCTTTTGATGCCGAAGATATTATTGGACATTTTTTGTTTTTGTTTTTGTTGATTCTCTTGTAATATTTTTAGCATCATTAGCTTGGTGAACTATACCAATACTCTCAAACCTTGGGTGTTGTTTTAATTTTGTTTGTTCTCGGTTCCTTGGCACCATGTTGGTGTTTTTCCCCCTTTCAACTGTCTAGTGTTTGTTTGAGAGGGGCGTTGCAGCCAGTTGGCTTGTTTGTGTTGTTGCTCTTGTTTCTTGAGTGATATAAAATTGCTATCGTTTGGGGAAAAAAAGAATTTAAAACGCCTAGATTGAGTCTTTGGGCCAGATTATATGGGTTGAGCGAGGAAGACACACTCTAGGCCCAAGTGACAATGAATCCCGAGGTTTGACTTCAAATTTGATGCATGGAGTTTCCTAGAGTTATGCATGCAAAAATTGCAAACTTATTAGTCCTATAATTTAGCGAGTGACAAAATTTGTTCTGCTTAAACTAAAAAAGTTAAATTATTCCTGTAAATAATATAACTATCCAATTTCAATCCTGTTTTGACCAGAATTTTAGAAATTGGTCGGAAATGTCATGTGCACATCACGTGATGGACGATTTCCATCTAACTACTAAACTTCGACGTAAATAGAATCAAAATTGGACAAATTTATTACTTACAAGACTAAATAAAAACTTCGAGTTGTGCATGACCAATTTTGTCACCCTCTAAGTCACGAGACTAATTTTGCAATTTTGTATGGCGGGTTCTTGATCATGCCAAATGTCTCAAGTTCGAATCCCCACCTCTGCATCACTTTGTGAACCTATCACAATGGGCTTGTCTAATGTTGTTTACTTGGCTAGCGTGGTTTGTCGGCCGGCTATTGCATTAGACCAAAGGTTTATTAGTGTGCATCCACATCCGCACCACTTGATCGAGCTTTGTCATACATGGTTTTGCGTAGTGTGGTTTACGTGGTTGGCATGTAGTTTGCGGGTTATTGCATCAAGCCCGGGGATAATTTTCACATTTACGTTACTTAAGTGATTTGCATCAAGCCCGAGGTTTTCCCATGTGCAGAGAGTAGTAGTTGCGGGTTACCATTATAAAAAATTAATGTGTAAATACAAAATAGATGTCAAAGATTTCTTGCTTAACATTAATCAAAGTCATTCTATTGTAGACAAGTAAAATGATATTATTACTATTAATCAAGTTTGAAACTAGGGATGGCAATGGGGCGGGTTAAAAACTACCATCGCATCAAACCCACCTCGCCGGGATGGGTTTAGACCGGTTAAATGGGTCCTAGGGCGGGTCCTGGGTTCAAAACTTCAAAACCCGCTCGGGTCTGGGGTGGGTCCCAGGTGCAATAGGACTCGCCCTAATTAGTGTGAGTTTTGCATGTATTTTGGGGTATAATTCTGGCTATAATTGTTGTTAAACATGCAATAACTCATGTGAAATAGGTCATATTCTTCTTTTGTGGAAAAGATATTACGCTTTGCTCGTTTTGCAGGAATTTAATGATATTTCGAGTATTTCGTAGCAAATCGAAGCATTGCAATAAAGACACATCAAGAATCAAGTGCATATATGAAGTTTAGAGCTAAATCGAGAAGAAGTCAGACAAACCGGGCAAGAAATGAACATGAACGGAGCAGAATTGTCCTTAGCAGGGATGCACGGGCAGGGCGTGCGTCTAGCGCACGGCCCGTGCGTCATTCCCAGAGTGAACATTTCCTACGTAGGATTCGGGCGCGGGATGCACGACCCGTGCATCATTTGGTGAAGCAACATTTCCTACGGCAGGACGTACGACCTAGTCGTGCGTGAAGCGCACGGCCCGTGCGTCTGCGCTGGAATGTTACAAACTGACAACACTTTGCCCTAGACTTTTGAAAAGGTATAAAAGGACTTTTGGGGGCGCACACCAGGGGATATTCTGACATTTTTGGACATAGAACACAAGACAAAGCTCTACTCTTTCAAGGAGAAATCAAGAGGAGAATCGGGTCGCATACGAGCTTAAGGATTGAAGAGAAATCGAGAGATTTTCGACTTTCCTAAGTTTTTCTTACTTCTTTGTATCTCAATTTCTCATTTGAGCTTAATATTACATTGAAAAATTTGTCTATGAGTTGTTTGAACATCATGTGTAGCTAATCTTCTTGTGATTTTCGGGTTTTGGAAGTAGATTGATTGACTTTTGTTGGATGCTTTAATCTTGGTTGAAGTTATTATTTTGAAGCCTATTTGAGTACTTTGTTATTATCCTTGTTTTATCATTTGACCAATGATTTAGCATGTTTGATGTATTAATTCATAATTCGAGAGATGAGCTTTAATACTACATCTTGAGTGCTTGACATGAATATTTGCATAATCGAGAGGTTTGTGGATATTTGTGAGGATATTTGATCTTTGGTGCATTTGGGAGTTGTATATCTATTATTGAGTAGAGATGCTAGCATAGATATTTCAATCTACACTTTAGTTACATCTCGAGAGGGAGGATAAAATACCGTTCTGATCGTCTTATAGGAATATTGATAATAACTTTGGCTTTGATTAAATCAGATAACAAAAAAGATATTAATCGAAACCATAACCTGAGAATCCATTTTATTCTTTTGATAATTCCATTATTATTTCTTGCCTTGTGTTTTTGTAGTCTATCTTGTCTTTGATTCCACAACAACCATCAATTTTTATCGTCTAAATAAAAATAAGACTATTTTGGTCCAATATTTAGCGCACTAATTTATTGGTCTCCGAGATACAACCTTGCTACCCTATTCTATAAACTACACCGTACACACTGCGGTGAAGCTAAAAATAAGGCAAACAAGTTTTTGGCGCCGCCGGGGACTAATACAATTTTTGGTGCTAATATTGCGATAAATAGAATTATTTTTAATTTAGACATTTTTCTTTCTTTTTATTTTGCTTAATTTTACTCCTACATTATTTGATTTGTTTCTTTTTAGTTTGGTCCAAGTAGTGCATGAACACCCGCTCTAGGCGAGGAGAACTAATACCGCTCATACCGGAAGTTGAGGCTTTTGCAAGGAGAATAAGTGCAACTACTCGACGGGCAGAAAGACTACACCATCAAATTATGGGGGATCTAGAAGGCAATAATGGGGGTAACAATGGGATCAACAGGATCAATAATGAGTTACCAATACTGGTTCAGCAACAAGCAATCCGTGATTACTTTCGCCTATAAACGAATCGTAATTACGGTGGTATTGCTCATGTTCCTAAAAATGCCAACAATTTCGAGTTAAAGCCGACATTGATTTCCATGGTTCAACCGAACCAGTTTGGGGGCTTTGCAACTGAGGACCCAAATTCTCATCTTGCGCACTTTATACAGATCTGCAACACAATCAAGATGAACGGAGTTTCAGATGATGCTATAAGATTACGCCTATTCCCTTTCTCTTTGAGGGATAAGGCGAGAAATTGGCTAGGGACTTTAACTCAAGGGATTGTGAGTACATGGGATGAATCGAGCCAGAATTTTTTATTCAAATTCTTTCCACCGAGTAAAACTTTGCAGCTCAAGAGAAAAATTACACAATTCCGACAAATCGACTCGAACTATTGTACAAGGCTTGGGAAAGATTTCAGGATTTACTTAGAAGATGTCCACAACATGGGTTTCGGAAGATCAACAATTATGCTTCTTTTATAATAGTTTGATGGGGTAGACAAGGGCCTTTGTTGATGCCGCCGCGGAGGAGCCTTACTTGCGAGATTTCCTCAAGATGCCTTTAATCTTCTTGAGGAGATGGCCATGAATAGCTATCAATGGCCATCCGAGAGGACAAATGTACAACGGGTAGCTGAAATTTTGGATTCGACCCAATCAAAGCATTAACGGCTCAAATGACAAGATTGACAAATCACTTGAGTGTTCTAACAAAAGGGGGACGCGGGTACAAGCACAAGTAATGGGGAGTTCCTCTATATCCGATGGAGGAGGTCAATTATGTGAATAACCGAAATTCCAACAATTTCTAGAATAATTCAACTCCAACACACTACCACCCGAGCTTGAGGAACCATGAAAATTTCTCATATGCTAACACCAAGAATGTAAGGCAACCACCACCGGATTCAATGCGTTGAATGGTGTCACTAATGTGGAAGGTAAACCATCTTTGGAAGATGCCCTCACCTCGTTTATGAGTCAAACAAGTTCGTTCATGAGTGAAATGAGGAACCACTTTACAAGGGATGAAGTGAATATGGACAAGATAGAGTTACAAGTGACACATTGGCCAATAGGATGAGCTCACAAATGAAAAACCTTGAGACTCAAATTGGCCAATTAACTACTATTGTTGGTGGACAACATCAAAAGGGTCAATTCCCGAGTAACACTAAAGTTAATCCGAAAGAGCAGTGCAAAGCCATTCATATAAGGAGTGGTACAGAGTACGAGGGTCCGAAAAATATGGAAAAACAGGAAAGTTTGGAATCACGCATGACCCGTGGTCGCCGCACGACGACCGATCGTGCATGATGCCGAAGGTGGTTAGAAACAGGGGATTGAACGCACAACTCGTGCGTCAGAGCACGGGCAGGTCATGCGCGGTACTGAAAGTGGAACATTTAAGTCTGGAGATGCTGAATTTATGGTAAATGGCAATGTTGAGGTCGAGGAAGGAACCAAGAGACATAAAGATGAATAAAAAAAGGTCGAGAAGCTTAATTCATCTTTAATTCTAATGTGTCTAAACTTCTCATCCCCCTTCCTTTCCCTCAACGATTTCAAAAGAAAAGGCTTGATGATCAATTTGCAAAATTTCTTGATATATTTAAGAAATTGCACATTAGCATTCCTTTTGCAGATACATTAGAGCAAATGCCTAATTATGCGAATTTTCTGAAGGATGTGATGTCAAAGAAGAGAAAGATGACAAGCTTTGAAACAGTGAATTTGACGGAAGAATATAGTGCGATAATTCAAAGAAAACTACCACGTAAAACTAAAAGATCCGGGGAGTTTCACTATCCTTTGTGCAATTGGTGGTAATTTCTTTAATATAGCATTGTGTGATCTAGGAGCAAGTATTAACTTGATGTCCTTGTCCATTTTCAGGAAACTTGGACTAGGAGAAGTGAAGCCAACCACAGTCACTTTACAACTTGCAGATCAATCACTCACGTGTCCTAAGGGAATCATAGAAGACGTGCTGGTGAAAGTTGACAAATTCATATTCTCAATGGATTTCTTAGTTCTAGACATGGAAGAAGATCGTGATGTCCATCGATACTTGGACGTCCATTCCTTGCAACGGGAAGGCCTTGATAGACGTGCAGAAGGGAGAGCTCACATTACGGGTTAATGATGAGCATGTTTTATTTTCTATCTACAAGGCCATGCAATTTCATAATAATGTGGAGAATTGTAATTTCTTAGACATAGTTGGTTCATGCATTGAGGATTATATAGATCATACACGTCGAGGGACAATATAGAGTTTGGTTTGACACATTCATGTTCGACGTCAAGTGTAATACTTGATTTCGATAATCTAGACTTATACGACTATGTTTGTTCTTTAGATAATATGTAGGAACTACACCAAGAGCGAGAGGCAAAAACATGAAAACGGACTTAAGGGACTCCATTTCGCAACCACGACGCGGCCCGTGCACCCACGCACGAGAAGCTCGTGCGTGGTGCCAAATGAAGTGTTGAAAATAGGGAAGCACGCACTACTCGTGTGTATAAGCACAACTAGGTCATGCGTGATGCCGAAGAGATCCATGTATAGGCCCAAGAACGCATGGCCCGCAAGGCCGAGCACGGGTAGGTTGTGCGTGACATCGAGGCACCCCATTCAACCGTAACTCAAGCCATTACCCGAGCACCTCAAATACGCATTCCTTGGGGAAAATAACATGAATCCGGTATTTATATCATCCCTTTTAACTTCAACTATACTTGATAAATTGCTTAGGGTGTTGAGAAAACATAAGTCTGCACTAGGATGGTCCATAACTGATTTAAAAGGCATAAGTCCATCGATTGTCAATCATAAAATTCGGATGGAAGATGTGTATAAACCTTTAGTTCAAAATCAAAGGCGATTGAGCCCTATTATGCAAGAAGTTGTTAGGAAAGAAGTTTTGAAATGGTTAGATGCAGGGATCATATATGCTATATCCGACAGTTCTTGAGTAAGTCCGGTACAAGTGGTACCAAAGAAAGGGGGGTGACAGTAGTGAAAAATGAGAATGATGAATTGATTGCTACTATGATAGTTACTGGATGGCGTATTTGTATTGATTATAGAAAACTTAATGATGCCACTCGTAAAGATCATTTTCCCCTCCCCTTTATTGATATGATGCTAAATAGTTTGGCGGGATTTGGTTATTATTGTTTTCTAGATGGTTACTCCGGGTATAATCAAATCAGGATTGCACCGGAAGACTAGGAGAAAAAGACATTTACATGTCCCTATGGTACGTTTGCATTCCGTAGAATGCCATTTGGACTATGTAATGCACCTGCGACTTTTCAACGTTGTATGATGGCTATATTTCATGATCTTATTGAGAAAATTATGGAGGTATTCATGGATGATTTTTCTATTTTTGGAAATTCTTTTGATCATTGCCTTCACAATCTTTCTCTAGTTTTACAGAGATGTGAAGAAACTAATCTTGTTCTAAATTGGGAGAAGTGCCATTTTATGGTACGTGATGGTATTGAACTTGGCCACAGAGTTTCTTCTGCAGGTTTAGAAGTGGACAGAGCAAAGATTGTGGCAATTGAGAAACTCCCGCCTCCAACAAATGAAAAAGCAATCAAAAGCTTCTTGGGGCACGCCAGATTCTACAGAAGGTCCATTCGTGACTTTTCTAAAATCACTAAACCTTTGAGTCAATTACTAGAAAAAGATACTGCTTTCAATTTTTCCGATGATTTTTTGCAGGCATTCGAGGTTTTAAAGAAGGCGTTGGTGACCGCACCAATTCTAGTCGCACCGGATTCGAGTCAGCCCTTTGAACTGATGTGTGATGCTATTGACTTCGCAGTAGGGGCTGTTCTTGGTCAGAAAAGGGATAAATTGGGCCATCTATTACACAAGCAAAACATTAGACAGTGCTCAGCAGAATTGCACTACCACTGAGAAAGAGATGTTGGCAATTGTGTTCGCTTTTGACAAATTCTGATCTTACTTGATTGGAACAAAGACGGTAGTCCACACTGACCATGCGTCTATCAAATATCTCTTTGACAAGAAATATGCAAAACCGAGGCTGATTCGGTGGATTCTCTTACTACAAGAGTTTGATGTGAAAATTAGAGATAGAAAGGGATGCGACAATATGGTGGCAGACCACTTATCCAGACTCGAGTATAAAAAAGATGAGAAAGAGGGTACATATTCGATCAAGGAAGAGTTCCCAGATGAGCAACTTTTACTAGCACAGGCGAAGTTCCCATGGTACGAGGATTTTGTTAATTATTTGGTAGCGGGAGTCTTGCCTCCAGATTTGTCCTCGCATCAGAAAAAGAAGTTTCCCCATGATGTCAAATTCTATATATGGGACGACCCCTTGCTCTTTAAGAGTTGCATAGACATGATCATCAGACGATGTGTACCTCAAGAAGAGTGGGAGGGAGTTCTGCAACAGTGTCATTCATCACCTTTAGGGGGACACTTTGGTCCAACACGCACTGCAGCAAAGGTATTACAGAGTGGGATGTACTGGCCCACTTTAATAATGATTGCTATTTGTATGTGCAACAGTGTGACAGGTGCCAACGAATGGAGAACATTTCTAGATGACATGAAATGCCTATGACCAATGTGATAGAAGTTGAACTTTTTGATGTGTAGGATATTGATTTCATGGGTCCATTTCCATCATCTCCGGGCTATAAAATATATTCTACTTGCAGTGGAATATGTGTCTCGTTGGGTAGAAGCAATTCCTTCATAGACAAATGATGCACAGGTAGTGATGCGGTTTCTAAAGAAAAATATATTCACTCGATTTAGAACCCCGAGAGCTTTAATTAGTGATGGGGGGGGGTCACATTTTGTGAATAAATTGATGAGCAATTTACTGGCTAAGTATGGGGTTAGGCACAAGGTGGCATTGGCATACCATCCACAAATAAATGGGTAAGCTGAAGTAGCCAATCGCGAGATCAAACAAATCCTCGAAAAAACGGTGAGCATAAATCGTAAGGATTGGGCTACGAAGTTAGACGATGCTTTATGGGCGTACATGACATCTTATAAGACACCTTTGGGCACATCCCCCTATCAGTTAGTATTTGTGAAATCATGTCACTTGTCGGTGGAGTTAGAGCATAAGGCATTTTGGGCCGTAAAGAAATTGAATTTTGACTTCAAAATGGCAGGGGAAGAGAGGCTGCTCCATTTGAATGAGATGGAAGAATTCCGGGATGAAGCTTATGAAAACTCCCGAATCTACAAGGAGCGCACAAAACGGTGGCACGACAAAATGATAAAAAAAAGAGAGTTTTTACCGGGTGACCAAGTTCTCTTGTACAATTCACGTCTTAAACTTTTTCCCGGAAAACTCAAATCTAGGTGGTCGGGGCCATTTGTAATAAAAAAGGTGTTGAATTCCCCAGGAGTAGTAGAATTGTTAACCCAGGATGGTGAGACGTTCTTAGTGAATGGTCAGAGGATTAAACACTACTTCCATAAAGGTAACAAAGAGGAGATGACATCCCTCACCTTGCGGGATCCGTGATCAGACAATATACAGACGTCAAGCTATAGACGTTAATTTTAGCGTTTGTTGGGAGACAAACCGTTGGGTTGCGGTGTGATTTTTTTATTTTTGTTTTTTTCTTCATTTTTTATATAGGATTTCTCAATTTTTTATTTAAAAAAAAGGAGAAAAATTTCAAAAAATCCTTATTTTGCTACTGACCTCATGCACGGCAGGCGGGCGTGCTTGCGCATGACCCATGTGTACCTGCAAGGCCTGGAAGGAGGCTACTACATGACGCATGGGCAGCCCATGCGCAGCGCATGGCCCGTGCGTGCGTCTGCTTTCGAGTGTTAAAATCATCGACCAGGGCTCGATTTTTTACAAAGCAATCACAACACTTCTCACCCCCTAACATACGAAAATCACCCTTTCTCCCACAAATTGCTAAAAACTTCGATTTTTTCACTCATATGTCTTGCATAATCCATCACTCCAATCATATTACACTATTATCTTGCAACAATTGGAGATTTGGAGGACGAATTGGGTGAGAATAACACCTAGGGTTCAAAGTTAACCCCTTTTGCTAAATTTTGAGAATTCCGGTAAGAACTTCATGTTTTCATTTGAATTTCTTGCAAATTATGTATTAAGGATCATATAGGGTGCTTATTATGATAATTTTGCCATGTTTTACTTGAATTTGTCTAAGGGGCATTTTATCAAACACCTTGTGGGAGTTTTGAATTGGGCATAATTGGGTTGAATTGATGATGAATTTTGCATGAGTTTTGATGTTTAGGGTGTTGGGACAATGATTCTCTACAATTGCATTAATATTTGATAGTTTGGAGCTTAATTGTTGATTAAATTGGTAGAGAAGAGTCACTATGTCCTATTTGAATTGTTTGTATTGAATTCATCCTATTCGTAAATGTACTTGGTTTATTCGGAATCTCATAGATGCTTTTGCTAGGTACAAGTTTTAATTAATGGCAGAAAGGAGAAGCCTTCAGAGTAGGAGAAGACGCCCTAATCAGGCTGCACCACAAGAGACACACCCGGATAGCCCCGCGGCTTATGGGATAGTACTTGATAAGGACAAAGATATAGAGAAGTGGAATAAGCTAATCACCCGACCAATGGCACCTACTTGTGACGCGATGATGATGAGTGTACCCGACTTCTTAGGATACACGAGGATGTTTGGCAATTGGTTGAAAGAGTTGGTTAGAAAATCATGTTTAAGAAAATCATTCCTCGATCATCGTGGAACTATTTAAAGAAGGAGGAGCTAACGAACCCATTGAGATATATTTTCAGTTGGGTAACGTGCGTAGATGACTATCTATTGCCCAACTCAATGCCATCTTCGGGGTGCCTACTGATGCCCCATTCCGACCTCCGGAGCTCTACAACCAGTATGACTTCTGGTAATTATTAATACAAACACTGGAAACGGGGAGGCATGCGCTGCTAAATCATCATGGGTCGGAATCCTATTTTTCGGTACATTCAGTGGGTCACGTCTCACTCCGTCTATGCCCGAGAAAATAATAGGGGCATGCAAGTTCGGGAACTTTATTTGTTGTGGTGTATGTTGACTAGTACACCCTATAACACGGCGGTCTATTTCGCGGAACAGATTGAACATGTGGCCAAGCAGGGTAGTGGCATGATTATGATTGGAGGTATGATCACTCCCATAGCCCGACATTTTAATGTTGATATTAGAGGCTTGGAGCCGATTGAGGGCAGCAGGAGGATTAACATGGTGGCTCTGCGCCAAATGAAAATAATTAAGGAAGAGTAGGGCATGTACCTCTTCCTACAAAGTGCCGGGAATCTCTTCCCACCACCGAACACGCCACTCACGACAGTGGACAATATAAATGATCGTGCCAATTTTCTGCTCAACTTTGAAGCTCATAACAGAGTTGTAGAGGCTCATTTAGCAAGGAAAAGGTGAAGGGTCGAAGGTTTCCTCGACGAGGACGATGTGGGGACTGAGAAAATGGAGTTTGATAGGCAAGAACGGGATTTGAGCAAGAAATTCCTCTCATGGATGAGAACAACAAGAAGGACATAATTTTAATGAACGATTATTTGCAATTGAGGAGAGCATGCGACAACACAGGGATGAATTCCGTACTTTCAGGATGGAACAGGAGCAGAGGAGCCTGGAGATGATGCAAATGATGCATCAGATACCCCAATGGCACATCTCCTAAGTCCACTTTCCGCCTCCTCCTCCTCAGTGAATCAAGTAAATCCACACTTTTCAATATTGAAATTCTATCTTTCCTTGCGTGCGATATAATTCCATTCAAGTTTGGGGGAGAGATAGTTATTTCTCTATGAAATGTGTGGATAGAAATTTTTTTTTTGCATTTTTTGTGTGTTTTCATATAGATGCATGTAGATCATTATGCATTTGCATTAGTAGCACGTTTACAGTTTTAGCACGTTTATTGCTTTCATAGTTTTTAGGGAGTGAGTTGATCTCTTGTTTGTGACTTGAGCTTAAATTTGAAAAATTTATATTGTTTGGATTGGATGTTGAGTATGAATTGATTGAGCTATGAATAGATGATTTAAGAACATGGATTTGATGCATTGAATTATGAATTTACAATCCTGTGAGCTTTTGATCCTTTACTGCTTTCTTTATATATGCAGTCTTGTTTGTGATTTGAGTGTATCATTCATGTTGTTTAGAATTCTAGAACTTGCTCTGGTATCTCTATCAAGGCCACATGTTGTATGCTTTTTGTGAAAATGATTAAATGCCATTTTTGTTAAGCCTTTCAAGCCTTTTTGCTTACCTAATGATGACATTGAAACTCCTAGTTTGCCAATTTGAGCCTTTTGCCTAATTTCTTCATAGCCATGATGTGTGTAAAATATACGTGCATTTTGGGGCTTAAATTGATATATAATTGATGCATTTGCACGCATATTTATTATGTTTTTACTTGATTTCCTTTAAATGGCATGATACTGCGTATTCTTCTAATTCTTGCAGGAAACGAAGCTTAAAATGAAGAAATGTTAGTAGGGATGCCCTGATAAGATTGCCGAATGCAAAGAGAAGATCATGTTAGATAAATATTTTTATCATGATTTTGATGATTTTGTTTGAATGTTTTTTTACACCAAAACAATATTTTTAAATGTTGTCCTAATACTCCCAAACGATTTAAAATGATTTTTTTCTTATTTTTCGGAGTATTTCTTGAAGTTTATTTTTGACAAAAATTGGACAACACTTCTGTCTCGTGTTCAATCGGTCGCCCTAGAGGGCAACCTGTACCTGAAAGTTGATTTCCAAAATAGAAACGAGACGTTTGAAAATTCCCTGGAGGTCGACCGGTCGAACAAGAGGTCGACCGGTACCTGAAGAACGTAAATCAAATACAAAACTCTCTGTATCTCATTCTGAGTGACCTGGGCCGGTCCCCTAGGGGGTCGACCAATCGGACAGGGTGTCGACCGGTTGGACCCCTCCCTGACCGGTCCAACAGCTTATTTTTGATGTCTTATTTTCATTTCTGTATTAGAGGTCGACCAGTCGCCCTACCGTTTTGACTGCAAATTCTGACCGTTGTGCAACAAACAACTTTTCCTCAATTTATGGTATTGATTTGTAACAACTATATTCTTCATTTGTCTTGCAATGTTTTACAGATTTCAATCTCCTAGGAAGAGCCTATCATGTTCAAGACATCTTCTATAAATAGATGAAGAATTGAAGCAACACAACAAGAGAGCATACAATACAACACAACAAGAAATCTGCAAATTTTGTGTAAGTCCTTATTATCAACATTCTTATTGTAATAGCCTAAGTATTTAACTTTCACATCTTGAGGTCTAGGCTTAATTCTTGATTACACTTGCACTCAAAGTTTGTATACTTCATTATCGAGTTGTAATCTTGAATTTGTGTTTGTCATTCAACACAAGATATCTTTGTGAGTGTTCTTGTGGTAAGAGCATACTTGGGTGATCTTAGGTGTTAGGTGTAAGAAGATTGTGGTAATCTTCTTGTGGAAGAGTTTGGTGCTCTTCGAGGTGTTGGAGAGTTTGATGCTCTTCAAGGTGGAAGATTGTGGTAATCTTCACAAGGTATCGTAGAAGATTGTGGTAATCTTCTAGGAAGATTGTGGTAATCTTCAAAGAGGTGTTGTAAGAAGATTGTAGTAATCTTCAAAGGTGATGTTGTAATAATTTTGATAATTATTAATATTTATTTTCTTTTTAAAATCCATCCCGGAGATAATGGGGTGGTAGAGGATTAGGCCCTAGCTGGGTTGAACCTCTATATATCGACGAGTGTTGTTTACTTTCCGCACTTCCTTTCTTGTCTTTGCTTATTACATTCGAAAAAGAAGGCATAATCGAGAAAATGGGCATAATCTATTCACCCCCTCTAGATTATCATAGCCACTTGAACTTACAAGTGGTATCGTGAGCCAAGAACGCATGTTATGATGGACTTAGCTCTTTTCTTTTGCAAAATGGTTTTACAAGAGGTAAAGTTGAAACAACTCTCTTTATTTTTGAAAAAGGGCAAGATTGCTTATTAGTTCAAATTTATGTTGATGATATTATATTTGGTGCTACTAATGAATCTTTGTGTAAGGAATTTTCAAGTTAATGCAAGGTGAATTCGAGATGAGTATGATGGGTGAGCTCAATTTCTTCCTTGGACTTCAAATTAAGCAATGCCAAAAAGGTATTTATATTTCACAATCAAAGTATACAAAAGAACTTCTAAAGAAGTTCGGCATTGAAGAATGAAGAATCGTCACTACTCCAATGGCAACCAATATCAAGCTAGACAAGGATGAAAAAGACAAATTGGTTGACAAACAAAATCGAGGTATGTTCATCAACTTATCTTACTCTTATAGACTCGATATTCTTCATGCCTTATGCCTATGTGCTCGATTTCAAAACAATCCCAAACAATCTCATATAAGTGCCATTAAAAGAATTTTTCAATATTTGAAAGGCACTATCTTATGGCTTGCCTTATACAATGTTTTAAATCGTTCCATTTCTTTTAGGATAACAAGTCATGTATAAAATATTTCTCAAACTACGGTTCTTCATAACCGAACTAAGCATATTGAGATTCGACATTTTTCTTGGGATTAGGTTTCTTAACGGAAATTTGAGATGTGTTTAATTCCATCTCAAGATTAACTCGCGGATTTTTTTAACTATTAACCGTCGAGTCTTTTACCTCAATTCGAGCGTATTTAGGCATAAAGTATATTGAATCAGGTTTATGTTTACATTGTGTGCATATTTAAAACTTAGGGGTGAAAAATCAGATTTTTGGACCAAAATTCGGACAGAATCAGAAAAAGAGCTCCATGGACCGGATTAAGGGAGGGGGACCGGTCGGACCCCCCTTTGACCGGTCAACCAGGCATATTTCAGAGATTAAATGCATTATGTCCAACACTTAGCCATTTTGTGCTCTACTTCTTAAAACTCGAACCCCTTTCCAAATTTCACACACAATTCACTCAGAATTATTTCTTTCTTGTAAATCATATATTTTTGAGTTTAGGCTATTGGTATATCATCCATGATACTTGACTTCTCCGATTAATTGGTAAGTTTAATCCCCTTTTAATCTCAATTGGGTTGAACCCTTGAGAAAGTGCTTTTACTTGATGTATTGATGAAACTCTTGTATGTATGTGATGTGGATTATGTATGTTGATGGATTATAATCTTAGAACTGTGATTGGTGATGATATTTGGGCATGATTGTATTTACAAGCTTTTTATACGCCTTCGGCCTTTTACTACGCACGTCAAGTGTTCGATAAATTGCTTCAATGAAAATTTCTTAAATTAATGATTCTCTCGATTTCAAAAGTCTTATAAGTTTATAGAGATCATGGTTTGTCAATCAAATGAGCTTTTACAAGTTATATTATCGATTTTTCCCTTAGCTTTTGGAATTTTAAGCTTCGTGATCATAAGCTCGATAAAATCGATTCAATTGCGCACTTTGATATGATTATATGATATTTTTATTGTGCTAACATTCTTTTTGATGATTCCAAAGGGGGAGAAACAGGAAATAAGCTCTTTAGCTGAAAGAAGCTAAAATAAGCTCGCGAAAAAAGCTATAAGCTATGGCTCTTCAAAGCCAAAAGCTGTGAATGATACTTAGTCCATTGGATGTATTATGGACTTATATACATGTCTAATGATGTTTCTTTGACAGGGGGAGCTTTTAAGCTCATGACATTAAGCTTCTATTGTAAAAAGCTGAGATTTTACCTTTTGTTTGATTGTTTCTATACTACTCTTGTTGTGCATGTTGATAAGGGGAGCTTTTGCAAAATGTTTCTGTTTACTCCAATCCTTGTGATTATTATGCATGGAAAGTTGTCACTTAAAATGGATAATTATCTTTGACCGAAAAATTTGTTTTGTTTTCAAAATCGACTTCTTAAAATTGTTTTGGTTTGTAATCATCAAAAAGGGAGAGTTTGTTAGATAAATGTTTTTATCATGATTTTGATGATTTTGTTTTAATGTGTTTTTACACCAAAACAATTTTTTAAATGTTGTCCAAATATTCCCAAACGATTTAAAATGTTTTTTACTTATTTTTTGGAATATTTCTTGAAGTTTATTTTTGACAAAAATTGGACAACACTTCTGTCTCGTGTTCAACCGGTCGCCCTAGAAGGCAACCTGTACCTAAAAGTTGATTTCCAAAATAAAAACGAGATGTTTGAAAAATCTCTGGAGGTCGACTGGTCGAACAAGAGGTCGACCGTACTGAAGAAGAAAGTAAATCAAATACGAACTCTCGTATCTCATTTTGAGTGACCTGGACCGGTCCCCTTAGGGGTCGACCGGTCGGAGCCCTCCCTGACCAGTCCAACAACTTATTTTTGCTGTGTTATTTTCATTTCTGTATTAGAAGTCGACCGGTCGCCCTACCGTTTTGACAGCAAATTCTAACCGTTGTGTAGCAGACAACTTTTCCTCAATTTATGGTATTGATATCTAATAGCTATATTCTTCATTTGTCTTGCAGTTTTTTACAGATTTCAATCTCCTAGGAGGAGCCTATCATGTTCAAGACATCTTCTATAAATAGATGAAGAATTGAACCAACACAACAAGAGAGCATACAATACAACACAACAAGAAATCTGCAAATTTTGTGTAAGTCATTTTTATCAACATTCTTTTTGTAATAGCCTAAGTATTTCACTTTCACATCTTGAGGTCTAGGCTCAATTCTTGATTACACTTGCACTCAAAGTTTGTGTACTTTATTATCGAGTCGTAATCTTGAATTTGTGTTCGTCATTCAACACAAGATATCCTTGTGAGTGTTCTTGTGGTAAGAGCACACTTGGGTGATCTTAGGTGTTAGGTGTAAGAAAATTGTGTTAATCTTCTTGTGGAAGAGTTTGGTGCTCTTCGAGGTGTTATAGAGTTTGGTGCTCTTAAAGGTGGAAGATTATGGTAATCTTCACAAGGTGCCGTAGAATATTGTGGTAATCTTCAAAGAGGTATTGTAAGTAGATTGTGGTAATCTTCAAAGGTGATGTTGTAATAATTTTGGTAATTATTAATAATTTTTTTTATTTTTAAAATCCATCCCGGAGATACTGGGGTGGTAGAGGATTAGGCCCTAGGTGGGTTGAATCTCTATATATCGACGAGTGTTGTTTACTTTCCGCACTTCCTTACTTGTCTTTGCTTATTACATTCGAAAAATAGGGCATAATTGAGAAAATGGTCAAAATCTATTCACCCCCCCTCTAGATTATCGTAGCCACTTGGACTTATAGATCAAAACGACGGAAAAAAGGGAACAGAAGCAAGTCACACGGCCGGAGCGTGTAGCCTCACACGGCTGTGTGGACTGGTGTTGTGAAAATCACACGGTTGTGTGAAGAAAGGAAGAAAACAGAGGACGGAGCACACGGCTGGACCGTACGAACTCATACGGCCGTGTGGACAAGGGTATCAGCAGCACCACCTACCCGTGCGACCAGCCTGCCCGTGCGACAAAGGGCTAAGCCCAAAGCGACAGCCTGTGTGCACCCACACGTCCTGACTGTGTGGGAGTCTATTTCAGCATGTTTTTTAGAGTTTGTTTCATGTTCAAGCTCTACAAGTGATCTCTCCAAGCATCTATAAAAAGGGACCAAGTCTTGCACGGAAAATCATCATTCTCTACACAGAAAACACATCAAATAACAGGAACGCAAGAATTGAAGAGCTTGTGAGAGCAAAAGGCTAGGTCGCGAAGAACACCACAAGGCTTTCGCATCTAGGGGGCACAAGAGCTTCAAGGGCTTGGAAGGGGAATCCATCCTGACAAGAAGGGGTTTTCTTTCTATGTTTAAGAACTCTTATCTGTGCTTATATGATGTCATAATATTGATTCGGATTTGTATATGAGTTTGTAATCAATGTTTGGCATATTTTTCGGATCTTAGAGGCATAATCGAAACTATAGATTTGTATTAAATATGATTACTTGTTTTCTTAATTGCTTCATGCATTCTATTTTATGAATTCGAGTGCTTATTTATAATTGCTTTTTATTTGGCCAATAATTAGCATGTTATATTTGTTATTGCAAAATTCGGCAAATGAGTTATAAGAAAGACGAAAATCGAATTCAGACATGAAATATGTGTGACAGATGTGTTTGTGGGGAGTCATTCAATTTACAAATATTTTTTGAGTTAATAAGAATTGCAACGATCCGGGAGGACTACAATTATTATTAATCAACTGTTTACGCACCACCCGGGAGGGGGAGTAAATGAATTTAGGAATTGAACCCATAAAATTGCATGAATTTAATATTGAAGAAGCATGTTGAGATTATTTGCCTAAGGTTGCTCCTAAAGATGTTGAAAATACTTGTGGGGTTCATAAATTTATTTTATTTATTTTTCTTAATTTTCAATTTTTAGTTAGATTAAAATACTCAATTTTCGATCGCATCAATAAAATTGGAATACGATATTATTATAGCCTAAGTGTTTCGAGATTCAATCCCCTGAGTAATACGACCTTGCTTGCCATTATCATATAAACTACACTGTACACTTGCAGTTGTATGAACCAAAACAATTTTTGGCGAATAAGTTTTTGGCGCCGTTGCTGGGGATTGATTAGATTCTACTTGGATATAGTAATAAGTAGTCCAATCTTAATTGAAGCATATTTTTTTTGTAAGTATTTTTTCTTTTTTTTGATTTTTTTTCTCTTCTTCGTTTCTAACATTGTTTTTATTGAGTGCGAGATTGAAATCTCTGGAGACACAAGTAGTCCAAAATCGCTACTGCAATGGAAGGCCAACATCAAAAGGGAAAATTCCCAGGTGATACTTAATCCGAGAAAACAGTGCAACACCATTCATCTGATGGATGGTACAGAATATGAGGGCTCAAGGATTTCAACCGACACGGTTCAAACAAAGTGATGCTAAAAATCTGAGTCTGGCTAAAGACGAAAAACTTAGCGCTTTGTGGGAGGCAGCCCAAGAGACGTCGCGACAAACTCCAGAGTACAAAAAAAAAAAAAAAAAAAAAATGAAAAAAAAGCGAAAAAAATTAAAAAAAAGCGCACGGGCGTGTGGAGCACACGACCCGACCGTGCGATCCGCTCCTCCAGTTTCACATTTGATGGACAAGCTCCCGGCTTCACCGGAATGATCCAGGTAAGTACTCTTTACGCATTCCTCTTTTCTTTTGATAATTTCCTCATATGTTCGGGACGAAGCATATTTTAAGTTTGGAGGGATTGTCAAGAATGCGTAAATTAGTATTGTTGCATATTTTGAATTGCATCTAGGACTGCATGTAGAGCACTTTGCATTATAATTTTCGAAAAAAAAAATATTTGATTTTTCTGTTAATTTTTATTTTTGTTTTAGCACGTTTACTGCTTTAGCACGTTTTAATTGCTTTTGTGTGTGGTTTTTAATTCAGTTCGTATGCCCAGCTCCCTTTGATTTTACTATGAATATTTTATGGCATGGATAACATACTTGGGGGAATAATGTGATAAATTCTTAGGAGGAAAGTTACTTATTTGCTTGGCATGTGTTAAGAAAATTGGGTATTTGAGCATGTTGCGAAAAATAAGCCTGTGAGCTTTTGTGCCTTAAACTGCTTTACATTATGCAGACTTATTTTTTGTTAAGTGTGTCATTAATGATTGATAGAACTCTAGAACTTGCTCTAGTATCTTCATTGAAGCCATGTGTGTGTGCAATTTTTGAAAATGATCTAAGGTCATGTTTGTTTAGCCTACTTAGCCTAAAAAGCATACCTATGAACTCATGATTCCCAATTTTGAGCCAAAACTTTTATTCTAAGCCACATTGGTCTTCAAAATTGATATGTTTTTATCCCTACAAATTCTTGAGCTTATAGAAAATGAATAAGTTTGGGGGAGATGTGGTGAAAATTTATGAAAAAGAGAGGAAGTTGGCAAAAGAAAGAGAGATGAGCAGTATCTAGGTAAATGAAAAAATACATGAAGCTCGAAAAAGAAAATATCTCTGAAAAATTACATAGAGAAAATCGAGCAAAGCAAAAGAAAAATTCTGAAAATTATAAATAAAAAAATGAGAGCTTGAGGCTAAAGAAAAAAGAAAAGAAGGCAAAAAGGCTTAAGAATGAAAAAAAGGAGAAATAAGGGTGGAATTGAGTTGAAAAAGAAAAATGAGTATTATGATGAAATTGGGTTAGTGAATTGCAAGTCTGTATGCTTAAAATTCTATTTGCTCAAGTCAAGTCACTTAATCCAAATTTCCCTACCCTTACCAAAGAGCCTACATTACAACCTAATAAAAGTCCTTTTTGATTCTTAGATGGTGCACACAAAAGTGGTCGAGATATTAGACGATTTGCAAGCTTATGGTAGTTCTACATTCACTGAATTGAATTTGAGCGTAAATACTATCCATACACTTCTGAGAGTCGATTGATACACTATCTTCTTCTGAGTCGCGATGTCAAGTACCTGAAACAGTATTAATAGTGCCGAGTTTATGAATAATTGATCTCTTGATGACGAATAGCATGGTTTCCTTGAGTACGGAAGTCGAGTGCTATTTAATGTTTATAGTGTTCTTGGGTGTTCTTTTGTTTATACCCCGTATATTATTTTTCTAAATTTGCTCGAGGACGAGCAATGCTTTAAGTTTGGGGGATTTTGATGTGTGTAAAATATACGTGCATTTTGGGGCTTAAATTGATATATAATTGATGCATTTGCATGCATATTTACTATGTTTTTACTTGGTTTCCTTTAAAGGACATGATACTGCATATTCTTGTAATTCTTGCAGGAATCAGAGCTTAAAATGAAGAAATATCAGTAGGGATGCTCGAATAAGATTGCCGAATGCAAAGAGAAGATAAAAACGGCGGAAAAAGGGAACAAAAGCAAGTCACACGGCGAATCAGTAGTAGCCTCACACGACCGTGTGGGTGGTGTTGTGAAAATCACATGGTTGTGTGAAGAAAGGAAGAAAATAGAGGACGGAGCAGGTCCACATGGCCGGACCGTGTGAACTCACACGGCCGTGTGGACAAGGGTATCAGCCGCATCACCTACCCGTGCGACCAGCCTACCCGTGCGACAAAGGCCTAAGCCCAAGGCCACACGCCCATGTGCACCCACACGTCCTGACCGTGTGGGAGTCTATTTCAGCGCGTTTTTTAGAGTTTGTTTCCTGTTCCAACTCTACAAGTGATCTCTCCAAGCATCTATAAAAGGTGACCAAGTCTTGCACGAAAAATCATCATTCTCTACATAGAAAACACATCAAGTAACATAGGAACACAAGAATCGAAGAGCTTCTGAGAGCAAAAGGCTAGGTCGCGAAGAACACCATAAGGCTTTCACATCTAGGGAGCACAAGAGCTTCGAGGGCTTGGAAGGGGAACACATCCTGACAAGAAGGGGGTTTCTTTCTATGTTTAAGAACTCTTGTCTGTGCTTATATGATGTCATAATATTGATTCGAATTTGTATATGAGTTTGTAATCAATGTTTGGCATATTTTTTGGATCTTAGGGGCATAATTGAAATTGTGGATTTGTATTAAATAAGATTACTTATTTTCTTAATTGCTTCATGCGTTCTATTTTATGAATTCGAGTGCTTATTTATAATTGCTTTTTATTTGGCCAATAATTAGCATGTCATAATTGTTATTGCAAAAGTCGGGAGATGAGTTCTAACAAAGACGGAAATCGAATTCAGACATGAAACATGTGTGACAGGCGTGTTTGTGGGGAGTCATTCAATTTACAAATCTTTTTGGAGTTAATAAGAATTGTAACGATCTGGGAGGACTACAATTGTTATTAATCAACTGTTTACGCACCACCCGGTAGGGGGAGTAAATGAATTTAGGAATTGAACTCATATAATTGCATGAATTGGTTTTTAAAACTCTATTCGCATTTAATATTGAAGAAACATGTTGAGATTATGTGCCTAAGGTTGCTCCTAAAGATGTTGAAAATACTTGTGGGGTTCATAAATTTATTTTATTTATTTTTCTTAATTTTCGATTTTTAGTTAGATTAAAATACTCAATTTTCGATCGCTTCAATAAAATTGGAATACGATGTTATTATAGCCTAAGTGTTTCGAGATTCAATCCCTGAGTAATACGACCTTGCTTGCCATTATTCTATAAACTACACTGTACACTTGCAGTTGTATGAACCTAAACAATTTTTGGCGAACAAGCTACGATTCAAGCCTTAACTTGATATATTTATTACCCTTTTTGTTTTTAGCAAAGATATATCTATTACCCTATACTTGAGCGTATATCATTGAGTAAAGGGATTGAATGAGGTTGAATGGGTTGGAATTGAAAAGTTGGATAATTGTGCAAATATTGGTTGATGGGAATAAGAGCAAGAAAAGGAGGAGAAATGAAGAAAACTCCGAAAAGAGTCGGAAAAGAAATCGGCTTTATGAATGAGTTTTATACAAATGAACTTGGGGGCTAAGGATTGTAATTTGAGGTGTTTCTCAAAAGAAAGAATAGGGTATGGAGATAAGGAAAGTTGATAAAATTGAGGGATGATTTGTGTAGCATATTGGGCTTTAATGAAGATGATTGATATGCTTACTGGTCTATACGCTCGAGTTTGAGTCACTTTACCTATATTTCCCTACCCTAACCAAAGAGCCGTCATTACAACCAAATAAGAAAGTCCTTTTTGATTCACAACTTGCATACATCCTAGTGGCGGAGATATGAGACGATTTGCAAGCCTATGATAATTCTGCAACATTGAATTGATTTGAGCGTAAACACATGCCATATTCATTCGAGATGAGAGTATACACTTAATCTATGAGAGTTGTGATTCAAAGCATTTTCCATGGATTGATTGATATGTATTCTATATTAGATGTTCGAAGTTTGATAAATTCATTGCTTGATACCTATGATGAGAAATATGAGTTTTATGTTGTTGTTCTTGCCTATTTGCTTTTCATTCTTCCCAATGGTGTATTGTCTTGTTTTTAAGCGTTGACCGGGATGGTCAACAGTTTAAGTTTGGGGGTTTGATTAGTGTGAGTTTTGCATGTATTTTGGGGTATAATTCTGGCTATAATTGTTGTTAAACATGCAATAACTCATGTGAAATAGGTCATATTCTTCTTTTGTGGAAAAGATATTACGCTTTGCTCGTTTGAAGGAATTTAATAATATTTCAAGTATTTCGTAGCAAATCAAAACATTGCAATAAGGAAACATCAAGAATCAAGTGCATATATGAAGTTTAGAGCTAAATCAAGAAGAAGTCAGACGAACCGGGCAAGAAATGGACATGAACGGAGCAGAATCGTCCTTAGCATGGACGCATGGGCAGGGCGTGCGTCTAGTGCACGGCCCATGCGTCATTCCCAGAGTGATCACATTTCCTACGGCAGGACGCACGACCCATGCGTCATTTGTTCAAGCAATATTTTCTATGGCAGGACGCAGGACCTGGTCGTGCGTGAAGCGCACGGCCCGTGCGTTTGCGCTGGAATGTCACAAACTGACAGCACTTTGCCCTAGACTTTTGAAAAGGTATAAAAGGACTTTTGGGGGCGCACACCAGGGGATATTCTGATATTTTTGGACATAGAACACACGACAAAGCTCTACTCTTTCAAGCAGAAATCAAGAGGAGAATCGGGTCGCATACGAGCTTAAGGATTGAAGAGAAATCGAGAGATTATCGACTTTCCTAAGTTTTTCTTACTTCTTTGTATCTCAATCTTTCGTTTGAACTTAATATGACATTGAACAATTTGTCTATGAGTTGTTTGAACATCATGTGTAGCTAATCTTCTTGTGATTTCCGGGTTTTGGAAGTAGATTAATTGACTCTTGTTGGATGCTTTAATCTTAGTTGAAGTTATTATTTTGAAGCCTATTTGAGTACTTTGTTATTATTCTTGTTTTATCATTTGGCCAATGATTTAGCATGTTTGATGTATTAATCCATAATTCGAGAGATGAGCTTTAATATTAGATCTTGAGTGCTTGACATGAATATTGGCATAATCGAGAGGTTTGTGAATATTTGTGAGGATATTTGATCTTTGGTGCATTTGGGAGTTGTATATCTATTGTTGAGTAGAGATGCTAGCATAGATATTTCAATCTACAATTTAGTTACATCTCGAGAGGGAGGATAAAATACCGTTATGATCGTCTTATAGGAATATTGATAATAACCTTGGTTTTGATTAAATCGGATAACAAGAGAGATATTAATCGAAACTATAACCCGGGAATCTATTTTATTCTCTTGATAATTCTATTATTATTTCTTTCCTTGTGTTTTTGTAGTCTATCTCGTCTTTGATTCCACAACAACCATCAAATTACGATAATCTGAATAAAAATAAGACTATTTTGGTCCAATATTTAGCGCACTAATTTATTAGTCTCCGTGGATACGACCTTGCTACCCTATCCTATAAACTACACCGTACACTTGCGGCGAAGCTAAAAATAAGGTGAACACGCCCCGCCGTATTAATTTTTATTGTATTAGATATTTTTGCATTATTTACTTTTAGGTTTCAGTGTTGTATTGATTCTAATTTACTACTATAACATCTTGTGATATTGTACTTTGAATATTAGTTGAGTACTATTACCAGATCCTAATAGTTTTGTTTTTTTTAAAAAAAATCATAATAGTTGTTGTAAAACGTAGTTATAATAAGTTGCATAATTACATTTATTTCTTTTAACCTTTGAAAATTTGGCCACAAATACAAAAAAAAATATTATTGCAATTAAAAAAAATAGATGCGGGCCCTGTGCGAGGCACGAGCTATTCTAATAATCGGTAGAACTGTCAAATAGGCGGACATATGCTGGTCCGTCGGGCCAAGCAGAAAATTATGGTGGGGCCTGGTCGAAATTCCATTGGGCAACTATTTTTGAGACCCAACCGATGAAAAATACACATGAAATGACCGAGTCAGCCAGATTTTCAGCCCACATAGGTGCAATCTTTTTGGGCCTCCAAAATTACAGTTCGGCCCCTCGGGTCGAGCCCATTTTGACACCTCTAAATATTAGATACTTGTATTCATATCAATCCGTACTGAATATATAGTCTGTAATGATGGTAATCATTTTCACAAAAAGTTGCATCATCAATAATGGATAAGTTGTATTGACGGTGGGCGTGAAATTATTTCGGTGTATATAGATTTGGATGTGACATAAATATTAGACATGTTAAAATATCTTGACTCATTATAGATATATAGATATTATAATACAATCAAAATATATAATTTTCAAATATAATAACTCAATAATATATATTTAATATCAGCACGTTCCATACATATATTTTTCCAGTTTGGAATAACATTATATTCTTTCTACATCATATATTATGAATAAAATCTTATCAAATTGATAGTTTGAAAACAAAAGAGATAGAATTGTAGAGTACAATTACAAAGATCGAGCCAATAATGCACATCCATTTTCATATTCTTGTTTATATCTTTTGGAATTTATTTGATACAATATTTAATACTGATTAATTATATATAAATTAGATTGTTAATGCATATCAAGATTAAAATGGACAAAATTAATGATAAATTGCAATAATATCGGTCAACAAACTATATTTATTTAAAAATCTTTCTAAATTTTGGTGTATAGAATTTAATACTAATTATACATACCTAAATTAAAATATCAATGCATATCGTACATTGAAATAAACAAAATTAATGATTTAATTACAAAGATATTGGACATATATGTCTATTTTTTTTAAATTACAAAAATATCTAATTTCATTTTTAGCAAGTGCAAAAAGGCGGGAAAATAAATTTGGAAACAACTTTGTTATTATATATATATATATATATATTGATGGGTCTAGACCCGCCCCGGAGGGTTTTAAAGCGAAGTGGGGCAGGGCAGGTCTTGAGGTGAGGCGGGTCTCGGACCTTAATTTTTCTTGATGGGCCGGGTCCCGGGTTTGACTTTGACCAGATCCCTATTTGAAACAATTATATTGTCCTTCAATAAGAGAGGTAAACCAAATAAAAAGAAATTAAAATTTAATCAGGAAAAGGCCGTGAGATTCAACATGTTGATGGTGGTCACGTAATCAGGCCTGTTACTTAAGGCATTAGATTTTACTTTAGTATCTTAAAAAGAAAAAAATAGTATCCGGACAGTACATAGTACTCAATCAAATAATCTTCATGAATTATCTATATCTATTTTTTTTATTAAATTCGGAATATATAATAAAAGAGTAAAATGCTCTTTACAAAGCCAAACAGCTAGCAATAACGAGAAACAAGAGAATAACCAGACAAAAAGATGAACCCAAGTCACATGCCGACCTGGTAGCCAAAATGGGGCCTCATTAAAACCTACCAAGGTAAAATCCACCCTTATGGGAAAAACACTTGGTAGGAAAAAGACTACCCCAAAAAGAAGAAAAGGCAAAACAAATCGCAAACACTATCTGATGCATAGCCCAAAGCAAAGAGGACGCACGGGTCGTGCCAAACCACACGGACATGTCGTGCGTCCTGCCGAAACAAACCAAGCCTATTCATCGAACACGCACGGGTCGTGCACAAAGCACGGACCGCCCGTGCGTAATGTCGAACATCCAAAAACCAATCATCGAAGACGTATGGGTCATGCTCAAAAGCATGAGCCGCCCGTGCGGATTGCCGCAACGCGAAACAACAACAAATGAACCCTCCCAACTAATGTTGAGGTGATAAAGTAATGTGCGATCTGCAGCAATAATCTCATGAAGAAAATCTGGCACCGCATCCCACCAAGTATTACCTACCACATACGCCTGCTTCGAAAGGGTATCAACCGCTCGATTAGCCTCCTGATAAACATGAGACGCTCGGAAGAGATGAAGACGGCAAAATAAGAGAATTAGCCTGCCCTTGATGACCCAAGGAACCTGCATAGAAAAGGTAGAAAAAATTGAAACCACATAAGAAGAGTCAGACTCTAACAAAATAAAATTCCATCCTTTATCCAAAGCAATTTCGCAAGCAGTGATAGCCCCTTGTAACTCCGCGAAAAAGCGAAACCCTGACCAAGCCGGACAGTGAAGCAACCAACCACAAAGCCATGGCAATTCCGAAAGACACCACCACAAGTAGAATCTCCTGGCGACCCCATTGCACTCCCATCAGTATTAATTTTAATCCAACCAGACGGAGGGAGACTCCAACGCACAAGAATAGGGTAATTATTACGTCTACAACATCTAGGGATGGCAAGTTTGCTCAAAATAAAAAGATCCAGGGAATCATTATTCATGTAGCCGATGGGAGTATGACGAGATTCTCTAATGAACGAAAAAACTTGAGCCCGAACAGCCATAACCGAAATCTTGTAATCCTCAAAGAATGCTTTATTGCGACAAGACCGGATGACCCAGATGAGAGTAATCAAAGTAAGTTTCCACAAAAATAGGATTTGAGAGCTCCCCTAAACCTCCAAGCTCTGAATGATAACACCCTAAATGCCAGAAGAGAAACCCAAATGAACATTGAAAAGTCCAGAAAAATAATCCCAGTTGGGTCGCACCATCGGACAATCCAAAAAACAATGATCTAAATCCTCCGAATGATGGAAACAAAAGTGACAGACTGCAGGCCCAATAGTCCCTCTGCTCTGCAAATGACCCCATAGGGGAGCTTGTTATGAATAAGGCGCCAAACAAGCAAAGAACGACAAGACGGGATACACATGTGCCAAATCCATTTACCCCAACAAACAATGGGAAGATTCATATGAATATGCCAATAGGCTATACGAGATGAGACAGCGCCATGAACCGATTTAGACCAAATCCGAGAATCTTCCCCACCAACTACAGGCATGTCCAACATGTCCATAACAATATCTTCACAATTCAAAATGAACAGTGAAGTAAGATGCCAAGTGCCATCAAAAAGATAGTCGGAGACCTTTTGAGCCAAAACCTTGCGAAATCTATGAGGGATACCCAATTTATCTGCAATACTATATCCAAGCCAATTATCCCACTAGAAAAAAATAGCAGAGCCATCCCCGATAATCCATCTAGAGTCTGTCTTGAGAGAAGAAATAAATGGACGAAATCCCGTCCACGGAGAGGAACTAACCGGAGTGACCTTAGGCTCCAGATCGCCATCCAAGAACCAGCTACGAAGGAATCTAGCCGCCAGAGAATCCGAAGCCAAAATATCCCAAGTAAAACGCATCAGAAAGGACGCATTCATAGATGAAATAGAATACAAACCCAAACCACCCTCCTCCGTAGGCACACACATACGACTCCAAGAAACTGTAACAAGACCTTTTTTCATGATGTCCCCAGTCCAGATAAAATTGCGAGAAGCCCGGTCCAATCGATGGATAAGCGTGACCGGCCACTTGTAGACCATCATAGAGTGAACAGCGGAACTGAAGATAACAGAATTTACCAAGCACACTCGACCAGCCATAGATAGAGAATGACCCTTCCAGTTACTAAATTTGCTAATAATATGATCGATAATAGGCTCCAATTGAATCCGTCTTGGCACCCCCTTAAAAAGCGGAACACCAAAAAGGGTAAAAGCAGACTCCCTCCCTCATCCGGATCGCACGAAGAATAGACCTCTTCCGACGAACAGATTTGCCAAAATCTATGATGGATTTATCACGATTAGCATATTGACCTGAAAGTTGCTCATAATCCGAGAGAATACGAGAGATAGTCGCATCATTATCAATGGAAGCTTGACAAAAAATGATCACATCATCAGCATACAATAAATGCGTAGGATAGGAGATACCATGACCAGCCCGAATACTAGAGGTAGCCCGAGATTGAACGTGTTGACTAATGACGTTACTCAAAATCTCCTCCGTAATGTAGAAAAGAAGTGGGGACAAATGGATCCCCCCTTGCCGCCCTTGCGAACACCCAAAATAACCAATCGGGAGCCGTTTAGTAAAACCGAAAGCTTGGCAGACTGGAGAATGCTAGAAATCCAACCACAAAATTTGTTCAAAAAACCAAAGGCTCTCATAACGCCCAACAAAAAATCCCAATAGATGGTATCAAAAGCTTTGTGAATATCCACCTTGATGGCCATGTTGCCACCGTATGCCCGGCGATCTAAACAATTAATGCATTCAGAAGCAAGAGAAACACAATCATGAATACGACGGCCTGCAATAAACCTAAACTGAACCGGCGAGATGATAGAGGCCGCCACTGGAGCCAACCTACTGGAAAGGATTTTAGTAATAATCTTGAACAGAAAATTACTAAGTACAATGGGTCAGAACTGTTCAACTTTGACAACCTCTGCTACCTTCGGAATGAGCACCACAAAACTAGAGTTAATCCCAGGGGGAGGACGCTCGTATCGAAGAAATTCTGAACAACTTGAACCACATCCGATGAAACCAACTCCCAAGCAAACTGATAAAACTTACCAGGGAAGCCATCGGGGCCAGGAGCACTCACAGGATCCATCTCAAAAACCGCTTGTTTAATCTCCTCGATGGAAGGGCGATTAATGAGACTCATGTTTTAGTGAGGCGTGACCGATGGGCGAATGATGGAGGATATACGGGTCAACGACGTAGGAGTAGGAGAAAAAGAAGTCGTGAACAAATTCTCATAAAATTGAACCACATGTTCTGCGATAGCAACAGTGTTCCTACAATTCTCCCCATCAATAACCAGTAAAGAAATAGAATTCCTACACTTACAAATTTTAGCCGCCCGCTAAAAATACGTAGTATTTCTGTCTCCATCCTTAAGCCAAACATTCTGGCTTCTCTGGCGCAACATCTCATATTCCTTATGCATTAGCTCCGATAACAGAGCATTAGACTCCACCTCTTGGCAAAAATTCTCATCTGAATAACCATCCATGGCGATCGACTCCTGATGGCAGCAATATCTGATAAAATGGACTCCTTTTGCTGAAAAATATTACCAAAGACTGTAGAATTCCAGTGTTTAAGACAAACTTTGAGACGCTTAAGCTTACCAGTAATACGACCCAGGGAGAATTAGACAAGATAGGCGTATTCCACGACTCCCTGATCACAACAAAGAGTCTGTCATCTAGAAACCACATGTGCTGAAACCGAAAAGAGCGCGGACTAGAAGGAGATGAATCCTTACAAGTGATGGAAATGGGATGATGGTCACACATAGTGCGAGGCAAAACATAGCAACGAACAATCTCCCATAAGTTCAAGAAACCCTCCGACATAAGACTTCTATCAATTTTAGATTCCACGTGATTCCCTGTATGTATGCGTCCTTTCCAAGTATATTTATGGCCGATAAAGGGATGTATATCAACCGACAATCTTCTATGAAACGCATAAATTCATGACACAAAGTCATATTCGGAAAGTGCGAGCTACGCCATTTATGAGCACCTAACACATCATTAAAATCCCCCACCACTAGAAAATTAGAAACCCAAGAAGCCAATAAATCACGCCAAAGCTCATGACGTCGCCCATACGAGGCATGACCATGAACAAATCCAATTTTGAAGTTACCCACTTTGAAAGAGAGCTTCAAGAAAAATAAATTGATCAGTCATGTGCTACACGGAGGTCGAAGAAAAATGAGAGGAAACCAAAATCCAAATGTTAGCAAGCATGCCCGTGCCCTATGATTGACCGTCGAACGAGAGAGACCCATAGCCGCCCAATAAGAGGAGTCAATCGAAGAGATATTCATTTTAGGTTCCACCAGACAAAGCCAATCTGGTTTGATGATCAAGCAATGATGATGGAGCGCAGCTTTAGAGAGATTGTTAGATATCCCTCTAATGTTCCAGTGAAGGATATTCATTGTTTACGAGAATGCTCCTCGCGAGCCATTTTAGTATGTCGGGATTCCTCCTCAACTTCATCAACCCAAGAATTAGTAGCAACCATATTCATAATATTATGATTCTCGATTTTCTCTGAGGCACCCGAAGAGCAGGCCTAGAAGGGCTCCCTTTTCGAACCACATATAGCTTTTGACGAATTTCTTGTAACTTTTTATCCGCTAATAAATCGACAGGTGCATCCTCGGATCTGAAGGTGGAAGAAATAATCAAGGTGTCCGGACCTAAGAGGGGATCCGGCCATCCACCTTCAGTAAAAGCAGATTCCGTTGAAGGCGGATTAATTACCATAATAACATCATTGTTCTTGCCGCCGCGCATCCTCTTTTGAAATCGAATCCATCATTCTGGCCAAGCTTCTATCGCTAAAATAGGGCTATTTGAAGGGGCTATCATCTCCAGAGGCATGCCATTCTAAATTTTCATATCCAAATTATCTCCATCCTGACTCTCAAGAAGGGCAAAAACATTACTAGTATTCAACGGTGGAGGAATATCATGAGAGGGAGATTTCGATCTCCTAGGGGCAGCAATATCAAGATCCCTTAGCTTCAAAAATTGCTCATCAGACGTAACCTTAGAATTAGGAGCTTCCGTCGACTTGCCATGTGGCTTAGGATTACAAGAACGGCTCCGAGCTCTAAAAAGGGTGTTGCTCGTTATTTATTTGTCGGCATACGATCGTGGAGTGACCAATAAATTGACAATGACGGCAGAATTCCGGTAGACGTTCATACTGAAAGAAAATAAAACCAGTGTGCCCTGTACGATCAATTTTCATTTTCTCCGGAAGACTCATTCTTAAATCCACATCCACAAGTACACGTGCAAAATGACCCAGAGACCCAGAAATATTGTTCTCAACAATTTTAATAGGCGAACCAATAGCTCTAGCAATTCCCATAAGCACCTCGGGGTGCCAATATTCCCAACTAAGACCAAAAATACAAACCCGGACTTGAGCAATGGATGTGGTTGTGTTGTCGAGATCGAAATCCGGTGTCTCAGTGGTCGCAAACAAAATGTGCCTCGTGAGAGAATAAAAATGTTTTTTCCACACAACATCCCTATCGTTAAGATTAGAAAAATGGATGTTATAAAACCCTTTACCCAAATAAATAATACGGAAAGAATCAAAACGCCATAAAGACGCAATTTGTCGTAAAGATTCGAAATAGTCGGGGTTTGCTACCCTTAGCATATAAAGTCCTACCAATGAAATAATTTTTGCATAATTGACGTCGAGATTCGTATATATCATCCGGAATTTCTAAAGAAAAGATATTACAGTTTTATTGGGAATGAGAGGAGATGAAACCTTAACATTCTACATGGGAATTTGAGAAGGCGGAGATTGTTTCAATATACCATTGTAAGAAGTAGCCGATGGAGCACCGGGGATCTTGTTTGTCGTGGGAAGGAAACATCGATTCAAGACATCGCAATGGGGGTCGATGAGGGTTTGTGAAACCGAAATCCATAGGGTTAGGTTTACTTGCATGAGGGGTCAATCCAAAGACTCCGATTGATAGCGAACAGAATGGAACCCTATTCGACATTTTGGGAGGGTCGCCGGAACTCGACAAGCATCGAGAAGGAGTTGTGATGGGGATACGACATGCACCGCAGCACGTCCAAAGTATTACGATCATGTGACGTTGAGAGCATGGAATCGAACCTAGAGAGAGAAGCGTGTAGAGTAAGAGATAACTTGGAATTTTCTAGACTCCATAATTGAGCTGGAGATAGAGGCCAAAAGAGGCATCATCTCTATCCGGTCAGTCCACTTATTACCTCAGCTTATTCCCCAAATGACCCCCGGGAAAATTTTTAGGTTGCAAGCATAGTGAAATATGAAGACAACCCCTTTATGTGTAAATGGGTTTGAAGGTATGGCAAACATCATCTCTATATCACTTGGTTCACCCTTTGCGACACCTTGCAATTGAGGTTTTAAAGATCGAAATTGGGGTTTTTTTCAAAGGTATGAAGAAGATTATCATCTATATCTTAAAACGTAGAACATCGTTTCCAATGGTCAAGATAAATGAATTATCTATATCTATACTACTATTAAAAGTGTGAATAGCTTTGAAAATTTTGATTTGTCAAAAATATCCTCATGGTAAATATCTTTAGGGCAATTAGGTAGTTTTTATATTGGTTTTGTTTTTATTTGTTTAATAATCGATAAGTGTCTCTTTATATTCCAAACTCTTCTCATTTGCATTATTTCAATTGTAATTCTTAGAATTTTTGGAATTTTTAAAAGAATGTTTTTCAATATTAAAGCGCATATCAAGAGCTTTCTAATCATATGTCATAAGATATATAGAGACTTCCTATGAGAGGATTTTAGGCATTTAAAGTTGAGTATAATGCAAAAATGTACATTTATAATATTTTTCTTTTAAATTTCTCAATAAATAAACACATCTACAATAAAAGAAAAAGAAGTGTAAATTTATAGCGGAATGAAGAAAAATAAATAAATAAATTAATTCATTTAGTTTGATTCTAAATAAATAATAGGACAAATATATTTTTAAACTTCACTTTTAGTTGTAAATTTAAAATCATAAATTTATTATCTTTGTGGGATACTATTTTATACGCAATGAGTATATGGTACATCTTTTAGTAGGGAAGATGGGAGTTGATATCCATTGAAAATTTCAGGAAGTTTATGCATTTTCCCATAAAAATATTTAGTTTTAAGATTAGTGAAATATAAATTATTACTAAAAATAATTATTTATTTTCCAAGCTTTGATCACTAATCTTTATCAATGTTTTTTCGTAATAATGGATATACTATTTAACATGATTTTGATTTAATTATCAATTTATATATTCATGTATTCTTTTAATTAAATAAATTCAATCAAATTGTGATAATGTAAAGCTAAACTTGAATAATTTAATCGAAGAAAAATATTTGTATCTAATCAATAACCTATTAAAAGGAAAATTTTAGGTTAACACTAAAAAATAAAAACAAACACAAATAGTTACTTCAACAAAGTTCACCGAAAGGAAAGAATTAAAGGAAAAAATAAACAATTGTTAACCACTAGGGTTAGCCCAATGGCCACGCTATTACTCGCAATGACGAGGTCCGGGTTCGAGTACCTAGAATGACAGGGTTGAACTTTTTTTTTTAAAAAAAAAAACAAAATAAATAATTATTGTTTTACTATATTTTATCACAATAAAATGATGATTATATAATTGAGTGAAGAAAATCAATTAAAGAACGTAAAATTTCTATTGCTCGATGCACTTTTTTCATAATGCAAACTAAAAAAATAATATATTGAGATACTAAATAAGAGACTAATAAAAATAAAGAAGGAACACAAATAAATAGCCAAATATTAATAGGAACTAAAACTATAGGGGAAACAATTGTCAAAAAATGGTTAGGGAGATAGAAGAATTAATGTTATGTAATCGATATAAAATAATAAAATGTCTTGGCTTGATTATAGTAAAACTTGAATAGAAATCAATTCAATAGGTAAAAATAAATAACTAAATAGAAATCAATTTGTTGGGGGGAGGGGGGACAAATCCCCCTATTATACGTGGCTCCTTCACTTTGGTTGAAAACTTAAAAATCATATCTACAATGTTATACATGTACTCGCAATATGTAGTTGTCTTGTGTAGTATATTAACTAATTTCATTTAAAGAATATGTATTATTCTTTCAAAGGAATTATTGATAAAGTGGAAAAATAATCGTACAATCTTCATGATATGATTGTTTTAAAAAATTTGCATCGATTTCCAAAATAAAGAGAATGTCACTTTCAATAAATGTAATGAGACAAGATGTTGAAACAATACCATTGTATTAATCATATATCATGCATTTTAATATTTTATTCATCCATCACATACTAATCATTATTTCATAGATTTTAAATTTAAAATATTTGAATTTCATACTTTCGTGCTTTATTATTATATTTGTGGAGGTAGTGACTATGTATAATGACTTGTTTTTCTTCATATTTTTACTTTTCTTTTTTTTGATGTATACTTTGCATAGTTGATGAAAACGCATCATGGTTCAAGCTATTTATCTATCTATATCTATATCTATATCTATCTATATCTATATCTCGTATCTATCTATCTATATCTCTATATCCTTATCTATCTATCTATATCTATATCTACATCTATATATCTATATATATTTGTCTATCTATATCTATATCTATACTATCTTAAAAGTGTAAATGTTTCTTCAAACTTTTGATTGGACAAAAATATCCTTTTCACATATTAAAATTTACACAAAAACTCCTATCGACCGTCTAACGGGTTTGACTGTTAAACGGATATGACTGTGAACCCGATGGCATTTTCGTAATATTAGCAAAGTGATGTTTAGTAATTTTCAGAGACCACCGATATTAATGATTCTTCGAAAAATATTAGTCGTCCTTCTAAAAAGTATTAGCATTCTTTGAAATGCATTAGTAGTTCCTGAAGAGTTTTTTAGTATTTTCTCCGAATATATTCCCAAAATGTATTAGCAAGTCCCTCAAAATGTATTAGTAGTTTCTCGAAAAATATTAGTAGTTCCTTGAATATAATTAATTTTTTCTCCCGAAATGTATTAACATGATCCTTTTGAAAAGTATTACCCATCCTTCTAAATAGTATTAGAAGTTCTTCGAAATGTATTAGTAGTTTCTCGAATATAATTAAATATTTCTCTTGAAATGTATTAATTGTCCTTCCGAAAAAGTATTAGTCGTCCTTCTAAAAAGTATTAACAGATTATTCGAAATGTATTAGTAGATCCGATTGGAATTTGTTTTGCATGTATTTTGGGCTAAATTGTAGTTAGAATTAGTTGCTATGTATGCATTACATGAGTAAAAAGGGCTTTATTTTGTTGTGGAAAAGGTATTACGCTTTGCTCGTTTTGTAGGAATTTGTTGATAATTGTAGCATTTTGGCAACAATTCGGAGCATTTCGGTAAAGAACCGCCGATACTTGAAGTAACGTACGATGTTTGGAGTTGAATCGGGAATAAGTCAGATGAACCGGGCGAGAAACGGAAGGAAACGAACAAGTATCAAGACCCGGCAGTGCGCGCAGGCGGGCGTGCATCCCTAGCACGATCCGTGCGCTAAACCCAAGATCGAGACTCGAGCCACGGCATGACGCACGGGCAGGTCATGCGTGATGCACATGGCCCGTGGGTCCTTCAAGAAAAAGTTGAATTCTGCGCCACCTAGCACGGGCTAGGCGTGCGCTAGGTGCACGGCCCGTGCGTCTGTGCTGGAAAACAGAGTTTGACAGATTTTGAACTAGGTTTTGACCCGAACGGAGTACAAATAGAGACGATGCGGCCACAAACGAGGACACACTGATTTTTGGCCTAGAAAACAGAGAAAAGAGCAATTTTCCACCGGAGAATTGGAGAGATCGATCAAGGCTACAACAACACGCTTGAGGATTGAAGATAGATCGAGAGATCATCGACGTCCCCGAGTCTTCGCATTCCATAGTATCTTTATTTTCAATTAGTTAGACATGAACATGAATAATTTGTCTATGAATTATTTGTTTTCTATGTCTGGCTAAACATCTTGTGATTCCGGGTTTGGGAGTAGGTTAATGGATACTTTTATTTGATGATTAATTGCAATTGAAGTTATTATTTTCCAACCCTATTTGAGTACTTTGTTTTAATTCTTGTTTTATCAAAAAGCTATTGGTTTAACTTGTTTGACGTATTGATTCATAATTCGAAAGATGAGTTTCAATACTAGATCTGTGAGTACTTGACATGAATATTTGCAAGATTGAGAAGTCTGTGAATATTTGTGAGGATATTTAATCTTTTGTGCTTTTGGGAGTTGGATATCTCATGTTGAGTAGAGATGCTAACATAGATATTCCAATCAACATTTTTACATGCATCTCGAGAGAGAGGGTAAATTACTTTTGTGATTGTTCTATAGGGAAGAATACGTATAACTTTGGTTTGATTAACGATAATGAAAGGGGATATTAATCGAAACCATAACCCATGAATCCATTCATCTCCTTGATCTTTCAATCAATCTTTATTTTATCTTTTTATGCTAAATTCATGTCTTAGTTTTACAAAACTAAATCACTCAATTCCGATCGCCTGGATAAAAATAAGGTTATTATAACCCCAATACTTAGTATATTAATTTATTAGTCCCTATGGATTCGATCTTGCTAACCCTATTCTATAAACCGCACCGTACACTTATGGTGAAGCTAAAAATAAGGCGAACAAGTTTTTGGCGCCGTTCTTTGGGACTAATTAAATTTTTAATACTAATATTGCGATAAATAGAACTATTTTTAATTTAGAATTTTTTTCTTTTCTTTTATCAAGTTGTTTAATTTTACTTCTCGTGTTTGACTTGTTTTCTTTAGTTGGTTCGGGTAGTGCATGAATACTCGCTCGAAGCAAGGAGAATTAACACCGTTCATACCGGAGGTTGAGGCTTTTGCTAGGCGAATTAGTGCGGCTACTAGACGGGCATAAAGACAACAAGAAACAGCTACGGCGGACGTGGAAGATAACAACGAGGGAAATAACGGAGGCAACAACGGAGGTAACAATGGGGCCAACAGGTTGTTAATGAGTTACAAGTGCGAGAGAGGTTCCAGCAGTCCAAGAAGCAAGTGATTCGCGATTAGTTTTGCCCACAGACCAATCGCAACTATGGTGGAAATGCCAATGTCCCAATTAATGCGAATAACTTTGAGTTGAAGCCAAGATCGATCTCGATGGTGTAGCGAGAATCGGTTTGGGGTTTCCGTCCGAGGATCCCAATTCTCATTGCAAACTTCATGCAGATTTGCAACACAATCAAGATGAATGGGGTGATTGACGATGTTATACATCTACTCTTATTCCCTTTCTCTTTAGAGGCTAAGGCTAGAAAGCGGCTCGGCACCCTAACTCGGGGAGTGTGAATACTTGGGATGAGTGAGTCGTCGAGGTTCTTGTTTAAATACTTCCCACCAAGTAAGATACTATAGCTCAAAAGTGAGATCACAGCAGTTCAATTCTCGAGCCACCGTATGAGGCCACGGGAGAGATTTCTGGATTTACCGAGAAGGTGCCCACAACACGGATTTCCCGAGGATCAGCGAGCTTTGTTTCTTTTATAATGGTTTGATGGGGGACAGACTAGGTCATTTGTGGATGTTGCGGCAGGAGGCGCTTTTATCGGCTATATTTCCACAAGACGCATACAACTTGTTGAAGGAGATGGCAATGAATAGCTATCAATGGCCTTCCGAGATGACTAATATGAAAAGGGTAGCCGAAGTCATCGATTCGGACCCAATTAAGAAATTGTCGGATGACCGCATTGACAAATCAATTGAGTGCAATAGCGAAGGTGACTAATGGAAACGCGGGTGCAAATAATGGGGAGTTTCTCTAGATCCCATGGAGGAAGCAAATTATGTTAATAACCAGAATTTCAACAATTACCGGAACAATCGACTCGACTCATTACCACCGGGTTTGAGGAATCATGAAAACTTCTCTTACACAAACACGAAGAATGTGATGCAACCACCACTCGGGATTTAATGTGACAAATGGTGTTATTAATGTTGAGGTTAAGCCATCTATGGATCTGAAATTTTCACCTCGTTTATGAATGAGACGAGGAACCGATTCAATAAAGATGAGGCGAAGTTGGATAAAATCGAAAACCATGTCGCGCAATTGGCCAACACTATGGGGTCCCAAATGAAAAACCTTGAAACCCAAATTGGCCAATTAGCTACAATTGTTGGTGGACAAAGATCAGAAAGGCCAATTTTCGAGCAACACCGAGGTTAATCCAAAGGAGCAGGTGTAAAGCCATTCGTCCGAGGAGTGGAACGAAATACGAGGGGCCAAAAATACGAGAAAATATTGAAGACCACGGGGAGCACGGCCCGTGGGCCACCGACGGCCAGTCGTCGTGCGTCTTTCGAGTGGGCGATCGTTGTTCCGGAGACGCGAAATCAAGCAAATGGCGATGTTGAGGCCGAGGAAGGAGTTGAGGACCATCTTGCTAAACAAAAAAGGGCCGAGAAGCTTAAATCTTCCTCTAACCCCGAAATTTCTAAACTAAATATTCCCCTTCCTTTTCCCCAACATTTTCAAAAGGAAAAGTTAGATTCGCAATTTGCAAAATTTTGGATATATTTAAGAAACGCATATTAACATATCTTTTGCAGGACGCATTGGAGCATATGCCCAATTATGCTAATTTTTTAAGGATGTTATGTCAAAGAAAAGAAAGATGACTGGTTTCGAGATAGTCAATCTGACAAAAGAGTGCAGTGCGATAATCCAGAGGAAACTACCACAGAAACTAAAAGATCCTGGGAGTTTCACTATCCCTTGTGCTATTGGTGATGTTTTCTATAAAAAAGCACTTTGTGATTTAGGAGCAAGTATTAACTTGATGCCCTTGTTCATTTTCGTGCAACTTGGATTAGGATAGGTGAAGCCATCTACGGTCACCTTACAACTTGCGGATCGATCACTTACTTATCCGAAGGGAATCATCGAGGATGTGCTTGTCAAAGTCGATAAATTCATATTCCCTGTGGACTTTTTGGTGCTGGATATGGAGGAGGACAAAGACGTCCCTTTGATACTTGGGTGTCCATTCCTGGCTACTGGGAAATCCTTGATAGATGTGCAAAGGGGAGAACTCACATTACGGGTTAATGATGAGCATGTTTTTTTTCCATCTATAAGGCACTACAATTTCATAATGGTGTTGAGCACTGTAGTTTCATAGACGTAGTAGAATCTTGCATTGATGAATACGCAGATCATACATTGTTTAAGGATGATTTAGAGTTTGGTTTGACACATTCGTGTTCAACGTCAAATATGATGATTGATTTCGATAATCAAGACTTGTATGACTGTGTTTGTGCTTTAGATAATATGCAGGAGCTACCGAGAAGCGCACACACGCAGAAAAATGTGTGGGAGTCCGTTCTGCAGGGACGCACGACCCGTGCTTTAGAGCACGTCCAGGTCGTGCGCATGGCCGAAACAGAGGATGAGAAACCTGAAGAACGCACGGTCGTGCGTCAGAGCACGGGCAGGTCATGCGCATGGCCGAAGGGCGGGATGAAACAACTAAAGAACCCACGACCCGTGCGTCTGAGCATGGGCAGACTGTGCATCAACCCGAAGAACCCGTTTGAACCTTAACCCAAACCCTTGCCCGAGCATCTCAAATGCACATTCCTTGGAGCAAATAACACGAATCTGTAATCGTATCATACCTTTTAACTTCATTTCAACTTCATAAATTGCTTAGGGTGTTGAGACAACATAAGTCTGCGATAGGTTGGTCAATTTCGATTTAAAAGCCATAAGTCCATCAATTGTAATGCATAAAATTAGAATGGAAGATGTCTATAAACCTTCATGCGAGTAATCAAAGAATATTGAACCGTATAATGCAAGAGGTCGTTAGAAAAGAGGTTTTAAAATGGTTAGATCTTTGGAATCATATATGCAATTTCGATAGTTCTTGGGTAAGTCCGGTACAAGTGGTACCAAAGAAAGGGGAATGATCGTAGTTAGAAACGAAAGTGATGAGCTTATTGCGACTAGAATAGTTCTTGGGTGGCGTATTTGCATTGATTATAGGAAGTTGAATGATGCCACTCGTAAATATCACTTTTCCCTTCCCTTTATTGATATGATGTTAGATCGTTTGGCGGGATATGATTATTATTGCATTCTTGATGGTTATTCCGGGTACAACCAGACCATGATTGCCCCAGAAGACCAAGAGAAGACGACATTTACATGGCCCTATGGTACGTTTGTATTTCGCAGAATGCCATTCGGACTATGTAATGCGCCCGCAACTTTTCAGCGATGCATGATGGCTATATTTCATGATTTTATTGAGAAAATAATGGAGGTATTCATGGATGACTTTTCTGTTTTTAGAGATTCCTTTGATCATTGCTTGGATAATCTTTCTCTAGTGTTGCAGAGATGCGAGGAAACAAAACTGGTTTTAAATTGGGAGAAGTGCCATTTTATGGTACGAGATGGCATTGTATTAGGCCACCGGTTTCTTCTGCAGGTTTAGAAGTGGACAGAACAAAGATTGTTGCAATCGAGAAACTCCCACCTCCAACAAATGAGAAGGCCATTAGAAGCTTTTTGGGGCACGCCGGATTCTACAGAAGGTTCATTCGTGACTTTTCTAAAATCACTAAACCTTTGAGTCAGTTATTAGAAAAAGATACTGCTTTCAATTTTTTCGATGATTGTTTGCAGGCATTTGAGATTCTGAAGAACGCTTTGGTGACAACACCAATTCTTGTAGTTCCGGATTGGAGTCAGCCCTTTGAGCTGACGTGTGATGCCAGTGACTTTGCAGTTGGGGCTGTTTTGGGACAGAAAAGAGACAAGTTGTTCAGAGCTATATACTATGCGAGCAGAACATTAGACAGTGCCCAACAAAACTATACCACCACTGAGAAGGAAATGCTGGCAATTGTTTTTGCATTCGATAAGTTCCGATCTTACTTGATTGGAACTAAAACGGTAGTCCACACAGACCACGCGGCGATCAAATATCTATTCGACAAGAAGGATGCCAAACGAGAGACCGATTCGGTGGATCCTTTTGTTGGGAGTTTGATGTGGAAATTCAAGATAGGAAGGGTTGTGAGAATGTGGTAGCAGACCACTTTTCCAGGTTAGACTACAAGAAAGATGAGAAAGAAGGTACAGATGCAATTAAGGAGGAGTTCCCCAATGAGCAACTTTTAATGTTACAGGCTAAATCCCCATGGTACGCAGATTTTGTGAATTACTTGGTGGCGAGAGTCATGCCTCCGGATTTATCTTCCTATGAAAAGAAGAAGTTCCTCCATGATGTCAAGTTCTACATGTGGGACGATCCATTGCTCTTTAAGAGGTGCGCATACACTATCATTCGACGATGTGTGCCTCAAGAAGAGTGGGAGGGAGTTATACAATGAGTGTCATTCTTCACCTTCCGGGGACACTTGGTCCGACACACCGCAAAGAAAGGTATTGCAAGAGTGGTTTATCTTGGCCTACTTTGTCTAATGATTGCTATTTATATGTGCAAGCGTGTGTGATAGATGCCGGTGGATGGGGAACATCTCGAGACGACATGAGATGCCCATGACCAATGTGATGGAAGTCGAGCTCTTTGATATGTGGGGATTCACTTTATGGGTCCCTTTCCATCTTCTTCGGGTTATCGTACATTCTACTTGCAAAGTGGAGCACGTATCTCGTTGGGTTGAGGTGATTCCAAGACACAAACAAATGATGCGCGAGTAGTCTTTGAAATTTCTAAAGAAAAATATATTCACTTGGTTTGGAACCCCGAGAGCTTTGATTAGCGATGGAGGGTCACACTTTGTGAATAAGTTGATGAACATTTTACTTGAGAAGACGGGTCAAGCATAAAGTGGCATTAACATACCATCCGCAAGCAAACGGGTAAGAGAGGTAGCCAATCGCGAGATTAAGCGGATCTTAGAGAAGACAAAGTGAATATAAATCCCAAGGATTGGGCTATGAAGTTAGATGATGCATCATGGGCATATCGGATCGCATACAAGACACCATTGGGCACATCACCCTATCAGTTGGTATTCGGGAAATCATGCCATTTGCCCGTGGAACTAGAGCACAAGGCGTTTTGGGCTGTGAAGAAGTTAAATTTTGACTTCCAAGCAGCGGGTGAGAAGAGGCTTTTACATTTGAATGAGATGGAGGAGTTCCGAGATGAAGCCTATGAAAATTCCCGGATTTACAAGGAACGCACCAAGAGATGGCATGATCGAATGATAAAGAAGAGAGAGTTTTTACCGGGTGAACAAGTCCTTTTGTTTAACTCGCATCTTAAACTCTTTCCCGGAAAACTCAAGTCTCGATGGTCGGGGCCATTTGTGATTAAGAAAGTGTTAAATCCTCCAGGAATAGTTGAATTGTTGACCTGGGATGGGGAGACGTTTATGGTAAATGGCCGAGGATCAAACACTACCTTCATAGAGACCAAAAGGAAGAGGTGACACGCCTCACTTTGCTAGAACCGTGATCGAGTAAACAGGCGTCAAGCTATAGACGTTAAATTTAGCGCTTGTTGGGAGGCAACCCAACGATTTCTTTGTTTCATTTATACCCATGTTTTTTCCTGGTTTCCCTTTTGCTACGTTAGGATTTTTATGCTTTCACAAGTTAGGAATTTTTGCTTTCCTTTTATTATTAAAAAAATTCGAAGTTTGGTGCGGCAACCCCCACGGCCCCCGCGTGCACCAGGATTTGGGATCGAATTCACGGCACCCGCACGGACCCCGTGCGCCGGGCGCACGGCCCGTGCGTGTGTCGGCCGAGGCATTCTTAAGGCGCGCCGCAGTTAGTTTTCTTCACACTCTTAAACAAACTCTCACGCACGAGCTTACCCAAACTCTCTCCTTCTCAATTTTGTTTCGACAAATACACTTGAAATTTCACCACAAATTCAACACCCACACTACTCACACACGATTTGGGGTCTCAAACTTGCATTGGAGTGAGAATTTGATTTACAAGAACACCTAGGGCTCCAATTTCGCCCCTTTCCTAAATTCCGAGAATTAGGTAAGAACTTTAAGTTTTTCTTGAATTTCTTGTAGATTATGGCTTAGGGTTATTTGTGGTGCTTGTTTGATGAATTTGCCATGTTTTAGCTTGATTATTCTATGGGGCATTTTATCGAACACCTTGGGGTTGATGAATTGAGGTGTATATGGTAAATTTAATGATGAATTATGCATAAGCTCCATTATTTAGGGTGTTAGTGACTAGGATTCTCTACAATTATATTTATTTGGGCTTGGGAGCTTAATTGTAGGGATGAGGCATTATGCCGTATTTGATTTGTTGTATTGAATTCTTCATGTTCTTGTGTTATACTTGGCATGTACGAAATCTCACATTTATTTTGCCAGGTACAAACTCGAACTTATGGCTGACCAAAGGAACCAACAGGGTCGGGGTAGACGCTTAAGGGGGGCCGCTGCTTTACGGCGGGAGGTACATCCAGACAGCCCCGAGGCCTATGGACTTCTTCTAACTGAGGCCGATGAACTGGAGCGCTGGAATAGGTTGATCACTCATTCTTTTACGCCAACAAGATATGCTAACGACGAGTGTACCCAAGCTCTTGGGATGCACGATGATGTTTGGCAGATGTTCGAACGGGTTGGGTGGACTGCGTTTGTGCAAGGGCGGTGGCCGACTTATAAAATGCTAGCGCTCAAGTTTCTAAGCACACTGGATATTACTGAAACGAGAGCGAACAACGAGCCCCAGGAGATCTATTTTCAATTGGGAAACGAGTGGAGGCATGTATCTATCGCCCAACTCAACGAAATTTTTGGGGTACCTTCTAACGCCCCTTATCGGCCAACACGAACTATAGCCCGAGTATGAATTTTGGAGTTTGTTGGTTGAGATCGGAAACCGGCCCAATGCTATATGGCGCGCTCATCTAAGGCCTCATCACTCCGAAACTTCATCTTTCGCTACATCCAAAAGGTCACCACACACTCCATCTTTGCCCAACACAATAATGGGGGCATGCAAGCTCGGGAGTTATACCTACTATGGTGTATGCTAACCCGTACCCCCTACAACATGGCGGCCCATTTCGTGGAACACGCCGTGTTTTTGGCCAAGCTGCATCTGGTATGATCGATTGGGGGATAATTACCCCATTGCTCAATATTTTCGAGTTGATTTGAGAAGAATGGAGCCCATTGAGGGCGATCGGAGAATCGATAAGAATGCCTTCCGCCAAATGAAGATCTTAACAGACAAAGAGAACATAACCTTCTTACAACAAAGGGTTGGACCTCGCTTCCCCTTCCTAACCCGCAACTCACTGTGGTTGACAATGAGACTAATTGGCTAATGAACTCTAAGGCGCATACCGCAGTCACGGAAGCCATGCGTGACCGAAAAAGGAGGAGGGTAGCCAGGTTGCCCGATGAGGAGGACTTGGCAATTGAAGCGATGGAGTATGATCGACAAGAGAGAGGTTTTGAGCCGGGTTTCCAGCATGGGGGTTTTGACCATGGGTTCCCACAGGGGAGGCCGGCATTCCGGAAAGCTCTCACCAAGGTGAGGAGCGTGGAGAGCATGCGACGGACCGAGACGATTTCGGCTGACACCAGGATAATTTTCGGCAGCGATCGGGATGATTTCCGGCATTACCAAGATGAGTTTCGTACTTTCCAAATGGAGCAAGAGCAGAGGTATCAGGCCTAGGAGTAGCGGGAATTGGAGATGTTGCAGATAATGCATCAAGTACAAATGTGGCACATCTCCCAGGGCCACTTTCCGCCGCCACCCCCACAGTGAGACAGGTCCATTCCACACTTTTCTTTGAAATTCTATCTTCTCTTCTATGTTCTATAATTTCATTCAAGTTTGGGGGAGAGGTAGTATTTTGATTGAAGGGTGTGGCAATATTTGCATTCATATAGTTGCATGTAGAGCATATAGGTTGCATTGCATTAGATGCTTATTTTTTATTTTAGCACGTTTATTGCTTTAGCATGTTTATTGCTTTCTTAGGTTTTTAGGGAGTGAGTTGACCGCTATTGTGTGCTTGTTGTGATCTTGGGAACATTTGTTGAACAATTTATGTTGTTTTAAATTGGGTGTTGAGCGTGAGTTGACCGGGTTAAGAATAGATGATATGGAGCATGTGAATATTGAAATCATGGTTGATATACTTTGAATTACGCAATTGCAAGCCTGTGAGCTTTTTGAGCCTTTATTGCTTTCATTATATGCGATCTTGTTGTTGATTGGGTGTGTCATTCATGTTCATATGAATTCTAGAACTTGCTCTGATATCTCTGTCAGAGTCACATGTTGTATGCAATTTATGAAGATGATTTTAGGTCATTTTTGTTAAGCCTTTCAAGCCTTTCGCCTACCTAATGACATTTAATTTCCCTAGTTAGCCAATTTGAGCCTATGGCCTGATTTTTTATAGCCACAATTCAATCCGTAACTTGATATATCTGTTATCCTAAGCTTGAGTGTATAGCATTAAGTAAGGGATTGAATAAAGTTGAATAGGAGGATATCGAGAAGTTAGATAATGGTGTGCATGTTGGATGTTGGGAATATAAGAAGAAAAGGAGGAAAATGGAGGATATTTTCACAAAAGGGTCGGAAAAAAATCGATTGCATAAGTGAGTTGGCCTTAATTGCATTTATAGGCGGAGGATTATGATGTGAGGCGAAAGAGAGTAGATTGTATGAAAAAAGGGGAGAAAAGAGATGTGATAAGAATAAGAGATGATTGGGGGTGCATATTTGATTTGAATGCATGTGAGAATAGTTGATTGAGAAAAAGATGTGCTTACCAATCTATACGCTGAGTTTGAGCCACTTTCTCCATTTTTCCCTACCTTAACCAAAGAGCCTTCATTACAACCAAAAGCAAAGTCATTTTTGATTTATGAATTGCATATAATCGAGTGGCGAAGATGTGAGACGATTTGCAAGCATATGGTAATTCTTCAACATTGATATGAGTTGAGCGAATACACGTCCCTTATTATTTTTAGAGGAGAGTATACACTTTATCCATGAGAGGCGTGGTTTGAATTATTGGCCATGGTTTTAATTGACTTGTGCTCTATGTTAGATGTTCAAGCTTGGTTGATTTGTTGCTTGGCGTCTAGGGATAAACGACATGAATTGTGATGCGTTGTTCTTGAGTTGCTCTTCATTACCACATTTGTGTTTTGTTTTATTTATAAAGTGTTGACCGGGACTGTCAACAGTTTAAGTTTGGGGGTTTGATTGGAATGTGGTTTGCATGTATTTTGGGCTAAATTGTAGTTAGAATTAGTTGCTATGCATGCATTACATGAGTAAAAAGGGCTTTATTTCTGTTTATGGAAAAGGTATTACGATTTGCTCGTTTTGTAGGAATTTGTTGATAATTGTAGCATTTTGGCAACAATTCGGAGCATTGCGATAAAGAACCGCCGATACTTGAAGTAACGTACGAAGTTTGGAGTTGAATCAGGAAGAAGTCAGACGAACCGGGCAAGAAACGAAAGGAAACGAACAAGTATCAAGACCAGTAGGTGTGCACGAGCGGCGGGCGTGCGTCCCTAGCACGCGACCCGTGCGCTAACCCAAGCGAGACTCGAGCCACGACATGACATGACGCACGGGCTGGTCGTGCGTGATGCGCACGGCCCGTGCGTCCTTCAATAAAAGTTGAATTCCTGCGCCACCTAGCACGGGTTGGGCGTGCGCTAGGCGCACGGCCCGTGCGTCTGTGCGGGAAAACAGAGTTTGACAGATTTTGAACTAGGTTTTGACCCGAACGGAGTACAAATAGAGATGAGGCGGCCACAAATGAGGACACACTGATTTTTTCCCTAGAACACAGATATAAGAGCAAATTTCCACCGGAGAATTGGAGAGATCGATCAAGGCTACAACAACACGCTTGAGGATTGAAGATAGATCGAGAGATCATCGACGTCCTCGAGTCTTCGCATTCTATAGTATCTTTATTTTCAATTAGTTAGATATGAACATGAATAATTTGTCTATGAATTATTTGTTTTCTTTGTCGGCTAAACATCTTGCGATTCCCAGGTTTAGGAGTAGGTTAATGGATACTTTTATTTGATGATTAATTGCAATTGATGTTATTGTTTTCCAACCCTATTTTAGTACTTTGTTTTAATTCTTGTTTTATCAAAAAGCTATTGGTTTAACTTGTTTGACGTATTGATTCATAAATCGAAAAATGAGTTTCAATACTAGATCTGTGAGTACTTGACATGAATATTTGCAAGATTGAGAAGTTTGTGAATATTTGTGAGGATATTTAATCTTTTGTGCTTTTGGGAGTTGGATATCTCATGTTGACTAGAGATGCTAGCATTGATATTCCAATCAATGTTTTTACATGCATCTCGAGAGAGAGAGTAAATTACTTTTGTGATTGTTCTATAGGGAAGAATACGTATAACTTTGGTTTGATTAATCGATAATAAAAGAGGATATTAAGCGAAATCATAACCCATGAATCCATTCATCTCCTTGATCTTTCAATCAATCTTTACTTTGTCTTTTCATGCTAAATTCTTTGTCTTAGTTTTACAAAACCAAATCACTCAATTCCGATCGTGCCGGATAAAAATAAGGCTAATCCCAATACTTAGTATATTAATTTATTAGTCCTTGTGGATTCGACCTTGCTAACCCTATTCTATAAATCGCACCGTACACTTGCGGTGAAGCTAAAAATAAGGCGAACAAGATCCTCTGAAGAGTATTTTAGTATTTCTCATGAATATACTCCCAAAATGTATTAGTTGTCCCTCGGAAAAGTATTAGTAGTTTCTCGAAAATGTATTAATAATTTCTAGAGAGTATTTTAGTAGTGCTCCCTGCAAAGTATTAGTTTTTCTTATAAATTGTATTAGTATTTCTCCATAAAAGTATTAGCTAATACTAATACTTGTATCATTTAGTGTTTCGTCTTCAAATACTCGCTAATGCAAATATTCATTGTTCGGATCACCTGAAGAAAAAAATAGAGCAAATCTAAAACCTTCTATTGATGGTAGTGCCCTTCACCATATCAATAATAACTCGCCAAAAACTCACTCTCATTGTTCATATTAGTTCTTTTTCTTCCTAAAAAGTTTAAAGCACTAAATAGCAAAATGATAATAACTGTTATTGGTGGTAGTGCCCTTCACCATATCCAATGTTTCACCTTCCACACAAGTTTTGTAAACAATAAAAAAGAATTTGTGTGTGCGTGCTTTTAGATTAACCAAACCATTTAGCGAATGAGGTGGACGACGGAGGTGCCGAGGGGTGACGTGACGAGGTGGACGACGGAGTGGAAAATTTGGCGAAGCTCGAGAAGAAGATTTGAGTAATTTGTGTGTGCATGCCTTTTATTATTATTATTGGATCGGGTCGGTTTGGCTATGGGTGTGGTTGGTTATTGGGGCTCCGTCGATCGTCGATAGGAGACTAGCTCTAAAATTTTTGGGCAACTAAGTAATTTGATATTTATTTAGTTTCTATTTGTTCAATTATAAGACAAGTGACCTTTTATATTATACATCGTTTGTAAAAGTATTTATTATTCCATCTATAACTCTTAAAATATTTTGAATTTTGAAAAAATATCAATTTCATATAAAACTAGATTTCGAGAGCTTTCTAACCATATGTCATAAGCATATATAAGAACTTCACATGAGAAAATTTTAACCTTATGAAGTTCAAAAATATGTAGAAATTAAGAATTTATGATTTTTATAGTTTTGCTATTATTTAATCTTTTTTGATTATTTATTGCCTAAATGTTCATTGTACCCAATTTATTTTTCAAAATCCGAAAATACATTTTTAATCATAACACTTAGAATACTTTAAATTTGTTATAAATCAACTTCAAATTTAAATTATATTTCAAAATCTTCAACCACATGTTCGTATATATACACAAGTCATTAAACAAGATTTTTTTTTAATTATTTAAAGTTTAGTATGATGCAAAATTGTATATTTCTTATAATCTTTTAAATTTATCAATAATTAAATATATCTATTACAATTTGTAAGAAAAAGATCAAATTATAGTAGACATGATAAGGAAAAAGGAAAAATCAAATAAAAATATTTTAAGTGGTTTTGGTGCTATATAAGAAGTAGGAATATACATAATTCCTTTATGGTCGGAAAATCCTCCCTTAATTTGTAATATCTAATTTGAAAATAATTTTATTGATAGTTGTTAAAGAAATAATATTGAAAACAAAAGAGTTTCTTATTTTATTTTTAATTTCATGTCTTTTTGTTTTATTTAGCCATATCAGTAAAATAAAAAGTACACAATAAAAAGGAATAAGATTAACATGAAAAAATAACACGAATAAGAACCAAACAAGTTTGTCGCATGACAAAAAAAAATATTTACCTTTTCAATTTTAACTATAAGTGTTAATATGACATTTACTAATTTTCTACATTATAAATTTTAGTTTCAAATTTAATATTCTTTGAATATATTATTATTTCAATATTTAGGTTTCAAAATCTTCAACCATATATTACGTATATATACAAGTCGTTATAGAAGATTTTTGTTAATTATTTAAAGTTTAGTATGATGCAAAATTGTATAGTTCTTGTATTATTTTAAATTTTACCAATAATTAAATATATCTATTATAATTTATAAGAAAAAGATCAAATTATAGTATACATGATAAGGAAAAAGGAAAAATAAAATAAAAATATTTTAGGTGGTTTTGATGCTATATAAAAAGTAGAGAATGTATATAATTCCTTTATGGTCGAAAAATCCTCCCTCAATTTGTAATATCTAATTTGAAAATAACTTTATTGATGGTTGTTAAAGAAATAATATTGAAAACAAGAGAGTTTCTTATTTTATTTTTAATTTCATGCATATTTTGTTTTATTTAGTCATATCAGTAAAATAAAAAGTACACAATAAAAAAGAATAAGATTAACATGAAAAAATAACACGAATGAGAACCAAACAAGTTTGTCGCAACAAAAAAATATTTACCTTTTGAATTTTAACTATATGTGTTAATAATATGACATTTACTAAATTTTCTAACATTATAAATTTTAGTATCAAATTTATGATTTTTTTGAATATATTATTATTTCAATATTTCAAAAAAAAATCCTATAAATTAAATAAGTGCAAAAAGGAATTAAAACTTCTACATATAATAAAAAAAGTTCCATATATATATATATATATATATATTAAATTGACATTTATGATAAAACTTGAATGTCGTTTGAGAATTACACCCTTAAAAAGTTATAAGTTTAAAATATCAACATGATATATATTTATAAAAAAATATGTATCAAAATAATTAAATTTTAATAAAATGATATGAAAGAGTGAAACGTGAGCGAAAATTTGATTGTTTAAATGATCATACATGCTAGGCAAAAGAAAAACTAAATAAACTCCTTTAACATGTAACAATTTGACATTTGTTGAGAAAGTAATAAATTTCTTAAATTATATATTAATTCAAATACTAACATAACATTCATAAAAGGCTAAGTAAATTAAATAATTACACCAAATTAAAGTGAAAATTAAGAATAAAAAATATTAAAAACTAAATAGTTTTACTTGACATTAGTGAATTGAGACTGGCCAAAATAATTTTGGGCGTTAACCTCATATATATAGATACTTTAGGATTAAGCCAAATGAAACATATTATAAAAGTTGAAAGAATAAAGGTAAATAGTTATAAAAATGTGTGTCCCCTAGCGGGAAATTCTAAGAAAATTGAATAACTTTCATATAATATGTATAATTTGACATTTTCGATAAAATATTAGTTCATGTACACCTTTAGGATTTATAAGATTTAAGCACAAAAACAATTATTATAGAATTCGGCACAAATTATTCTAACTTTTACAAAATCAAATAGTATGATCAAAAATGGAAAGTCACTCTATGCATATGAATTTGTAATAAATAAATAAATAAAATAAACTTATTTAATATGAAGTAGTTTGATATTTATGTCAAAGTTTTATATTTCTGAAATTATATGTTAATTTACTTACCAATATAATATTCAAAATATTATTTATGTATCAAATGTTGTGTTAAATTATATATAATAATAAATTGAAGTGATGACCATATTTAGTGTCAGGTATATGAATTCTCCCGGGCACAAGGAGGCGCAAGAGAATAATTAAGGGTTTTCTTACAACTTGGTATCTAATTTTTTGGCAACTATATATTTTCTTATTTGATGAAAATTTCAATCACAATTCTAAATAAAAATCAATGTACTATGAACCATTTTCTCAATAAAGGCACTGAAAATGGTTTTACAATTATATTTTAAAATAAATAATAGGATTTTATAAACGAGATTAAAATAGATCAATTTTAAATTTACAGTATCTTCAAAAAAATATAGATTAGTATTAATATATTAAAGAATAATTGCAATTTTCATAACTATATGGCTCACAAATTTATAATTATATAAATTTTAATATAAACCAAAATAGCCAAATTCAATTGCAAGTACAAACTCTAATATATAAGTATATTTCTAAAACATTATGCAATTTAAAAAACTATATTAGTTTTTAGTTCATTATACAACTTTTAAAAACTTAAATGTATTCAATATAATCGTCAAACATAAAAGTTAATTAGTATTATATTTAATCATACAAGATTGACACATGAAAATCATTAACATGTTTTTCTTTCATAAGATTGTCTTTGATTTATTATTTATTAAGTCGGGATATTTTGTTTGTAATTAAATAGAGTTTCAAAACTCATATTTTGACTTATCACTTTTTCATAGATTTATTTAATACTCGATTCTCGATGAAGATAATTGATTAATTTTCTTATATACCAGGTTAGGGTTTATTATTTTTAAGACACTTGAAATAGGAAGACTCGGGAACTTTATTTTTAAGTGTTAATGATAAAATATTGATTTTATTACTAGAATTAAGATAATATATGAAAAGTCTTTCTTACATATATATTATATTGTAATTTTATTTTTTTATATTTCGTTAATCGTAGAACTGTGATAAATAAAAGAATTAAGTAAGCACAAGAAGTATGAGAATTTGATTAACCTTTATTTTATGTTTATTTTTTAATTGAATAACAATAACAAATAAATGGTTAATATTATCTGGATTTTGTTATAAAAGTTAATTAATTAATATTTTTTATAAATACGATAACTTGCATGAGATTTATTAATCATTAGCTTACGAATTATAAGTTAAATTACTTGTCCGATTATGTAAAATGCATCCAATGTTAAAACAATTCAAAAATCAAGTAAGACAAAAAGGTTTTCTAGCCATAAAAGTGAAATAAAAGATTGATGAATATGATTATAAACTAATATATAAATTATCTGGTTTTATACTAATTTTAAAAAATTTGTGGGATTGAGTTCTTTAAATGAATTTTTAATAAATCATATCGATCTATAATTAAAATAAAAAATATATTAAATAATCTGTAATATTTAAATTTAAATAATATTTATTTTTTACTAAAGTATTTTTTAATATTTTAATATTAATCAATAAAATTATTAAATTATATAATTATTTTTGTAAAGTCATGTGTGCGACGTACATGTTTCTTACTAGTTTGACATAAATGGCATTGACTTGTCTCAGCAGTCAGCACATTGAGACCTCATCACAGTTACCTACATAAACACTAATTAAAACTAGTATTGGTCATGACACACTTTAAATAATTTCATCATAACTAACTATCTTCAACTGCATTTTCGTTTAATGGAAATGTATGTTATAAATAGGAACATTATTATGCTTTTGACAGGAAAATTAGTTGTCTAATAAAGGAATATAATGACATGATAAGAGTCTAGTTAAAAGGACCAAAAAATCAAATGAAAATTCAAATGATCAAGTTTTATATAGTTAATCATTCATCTGGAGGAAATACCGAAAGCTTAAGCCCATTGCTTCCCAAGTATCCTCTGATTTGTAGTATTTCCTTTTGAATTTTCCTGGCGAAGCGGCAGCTGTTTTGCTCGTACGATGCAATTCCATTACCTGGAGACTTTGTATATTTGCCAGCCCTTCAGGCACTGCTTCAAGCTCCTCACAGTTTCTAAGCATAAGACCTTTAAGTCTTGGAAAGTGGTGACCGAAGCTATCCAATAAACTAAATTTGTGTATTCAATCAGTAGGAGTTGAAGAAGACGAAAACCATCATCTTCTACCTCCCAGCACTCTCCCACGAATGCGTTATCTTTCAACTTGAGCACCTCAAGGTTCTTCAGATTTCCCAAGACAGACATTTGTTCCCAATTTAGAAAAGTAGCTGACAATGTCAAGCTTCTTAGTTTTGGCGGGAACTTGTTAGGTAGAGGAAGGCAAGGCAATTGCCCTTCAGAAGGTGGGTTAGGATGGACATCATTCAGTAACTTCAAATTTTCAAGACTGCTCAGTTTCCCAAGACTATCAAATTTTCCATTATTATCAGCCAGAAGTATGGCCAATCTCCCTCGAACGCCCAATTTCTTTAGGTAACATGCCTGGTCAAACACGTCTTTTGTACAACTCTCAGGAGATATGTTGGCAAGGGTTAGAAGGTTCTTGCCTTGATTGTTTTCTGGTGATTTGAGCAAAATAATGGATGTGTTGGTCTTTACGTGCCTCAATTGAATCATCTTCCACATATCAGCTTTAATTTTCAAGGTACGTGATGTTGTGTCGATTATAAGGGTTTGTGTATTCCTTAGCTTCGACACAGCTTCAGGAAGAACTTTGAAATCGCTAGACAAGACGATGTACCTCAAATGAAACAGTAGGGTCAGCTCAAGTGGAAATCTAGTAAATCTGATGGGCTTGACATCTAATACCCGCAGCAGTTTGAAGGCGCAAGGGATTAGTGAAATTTGTTCTGGCCGCAAGACTGATTCATCTTTAGAGAAACACAAAAAAGAGCGGACAAATGGAGCAAAAGGTTCTGAAGAGAAGAAATCCAAGACATTGGAATGAAGACATATGCTGCGGTGTTTTGATATCAAAGGTTCAAAAATTCCTTCCAAGGACTTTCTTACTTCTTGGAAGAGATTTTCATTGCTTCCAGCTTTTATTTGACAAAATTGATGCAGGATATCATGAACACGACATGTTTTAACCTTACCATCGGGCCTCACTTTATCAACCATCACTAAGTTTCTATTGATAAGTTCCTCCAAATAGTCCATCGCAACTTCCTCCAAGCTCATTCCTGGAACTTGCAAAACAAACCCTTCGGCAACCCACATGCGGGTTAATTTCCAAACTGAGATCTCAAAGTCTTCAGGAAACATACCCATATATAGAAAGCACGGTTTCAAAGGATCAGACAACGAATTGTAACTCAATGACATAAGATTTTCGATAAATCTCTCTCTTAAAAGAAGTGTATTGGTGCTTTCAAGCACCTTTTGCCATGTGTTTCTGTTCGTTTCACCTGAGAGAATGCCTGCTATCATAACTACTGACAGTGGCAGCCCCGCGCATCTATGGGCTATACTTTTTCCGACCTCTTCCAACTCTGGGGGGCATGATGCCTCGCCAAATAACTTAGACTGGAGTAGCTTCCAGCAATCTTCTGGATTTAGGAAACGCAAGTGATGGTTCCTAGAATTAGGAAGCCTAACCAAATTTGCTTGACGACTGGTTATCAAGATTTTACTCCTCCTGTTTCTTATTGGCAATGCAACCTGGAGGTCATCCCAATCTTGTGCACTCCAAACATCATCCATCACAATCAAGAATTTCTTTTCTTCTAAATGCGAACGAATTGTTTGGACTAAATGCCCATCAGACATGCTGGAAATCTTATCAGTGAGCTTAGTGAGCCTGCCAAGAATGTCAAGATATACATTTCTTTTCCTTAAATCTGAAGAGATGCAAACCCATATACGAGTGGGGAACTCATATTCGATTCTTGGGTCACGAAAAACTTTCCATGCCAAAGTTGTCTTTCCAATTCCTCCCATGCCAATGATGGAGATAACACCAAGCTCCTCATTTTCTTGCTTGAGATAGGCAATTATCTCCTCCTCCTCATCCTTGAAACCTATTATGTTGTCCTGCCTATTTAACTGAACCTGCGTAAAATATGAAAAAATCAGAACCAATTACAATTATTGATTGATACTATAACTTATATAACAGATTTTTGTGTTGCATGATCATCTACGACATTCTAATTGTAACCCCTTTGATTCCGAAAAATTTCTAATTGTACAACTTATATCCGGATCTACACGATTTCTTTTGAGCAAAAATAAAATAAAAAATAGAAAGAAAGAAAGAAAGAAACAAAAGAAGGATTGATCTACATAAACCGTGACTTCACTACAAGAAAACAAAATTCAACGATAAACAAAACCGTTAGTATAAATTGTTGGAATTCCCATTGGAATTTAAAATTTCAACGGAAATTCTAACACCACAACAAACCGTTGGAAAATTCCAATGATAATAAAATCGTTGGAATAAATCATTGGAAATACTATGGAAATTTTAAAAATTCCAAATGAAATTCCATCGTTAAAACATACCATTGGAAAATTCCAACAAAAATTTCAATGGTAAACAAAATGTTGGAATTAATTGTTGGAATTTCCGTTGGAGTTTTTAAAATTCCAACGGAAATTCCAATAATACAACATGTTGTTGGAAAATTCCATTGGAAATTCCAATACCGTAGAAAAATTTCAATAGGGGTTAAAAGATTTGATAGTATTATCCATATCGATAAAATATATCTTCATAAAGTCAATCATATTGAAACTACATAGTTAAACGTGCTTGACTTGAGACAAATTGATGATGGTTGGCCTCTTGAGAAGTTAAAGATATCGAGATAATGAGATAAAATAATTGAATATTCCAACACATATATACCATTGGAATTACCGTTGGACTAAATTCCAATGATATAACTCCATTGGAATAACCGTTGGAATTTTTCCAACGAATATATATTCCAATTAGGGGTGTAAACGAGTCGAGTCAGTCGAACATGTTATTATTCGAGCTTGTTTGAATTTTAATCGAACTTCAAAAATTGTGTTTGAGCTTGTTTGATTATTAATCGAATCGAGCTCGAGCGGGCTTTGGTCGAGGCGAAACACGAATCGAGCTCGAGTAGCTTGATATTTTTACACATATTTTATTCTTTTTTACTAATCGAGTTATAGCTTATCAAGCGAAAAAATTTGTTCAAGCTTGGTTCGTTAAATTAACGAACCGAGCTCAAACGAAGCTTTTAACGATCGAACTCGAATCGAGTATCGAGTAGTTTGGTCCGTTTTTTACCCCTAATTCCAATAGATATATCGTTGGACTAAATTCCAATGGTATAACTCTGTTGGATTTAGTATTAGAAAAAATGTTGGATTTTTTTTCAACGGTTGTATATTCCAATGGATAATACCGTTGGAAGTGCCGTTGGAATATTTTTCATTGGAATCTTCATTGGAATTTTGCCATACCAATGACCATTTTACCAATGATGCATTTTTTTGGAATTTCGTTGGAATTGATAATTGACGGTAATTGACCAAATTCAATGATTTTTTATGTTGTAATTTTCCTTGTTTTCTTGTAGTGCTTATCAAAGCATAACCGCATGAACTACGAGCTTGTAGTTCGGGTGGTACGCTTTTCTTTTATAAGGGTGTTAACCAGGGATCGAACCCTGTGTCTTTCGAGTTTTTGAAATTTATCCCTTCCACTTCTACCACTACTCCCAACTTATTAAAAATAAAAGCATAACCGCATGAGAAGAAAAATAGATGATGTAATAATAAAGATTTTTATACAAAAAATTTAAAAAAAAATATGAAAATAGTACTCCCTCCGTCCCAATAAGATAGGACATCTTTTCTTTTTTAAATCATCCCCAAATTAGAGACTTGTTTCTTTATTGGGGATATTAATTACACAACAATAGACTAACCTACCCCTATTTAATTCACTTTGTGCGATACTAACAATGATATTCTTTCATTTAATGCAAGGGCAAAAAGAGGAAGAATATGGAAAAAAGATTATGATTCAAATCATATTTATTATGTTTTTTTAATGTGTAAAACATTCTATTTGCCTATCTTATTGGGACGAGAAATAGTAGTAATTAATGCATAGTAAATGATCCATCATATATTAAGAGAGTTCAAGATAACTTTATAATCAAGTTTAAAATTTAAATTCTCAATAGGAAAGAGGGGACTAGAAATTATATATTGAGATTATAAATTCTAATGATATCTCCACCAAATAAAAATCCAAAATTAAGGGGTTGTGTGGTTCCATCCTATTGGAGGATGTTCCATTTTTACCATTTGATTTGATATATTTAAATCATGTTTAATTTAGTCAATCTCATTAGCACTATTTTGGAGCGACTAACATTCCAAAAGGGAAGAAGTTCCATTTTCAATTTCTTATTACCAATCTCAACAACATGTTCTCAATTCTCATACCTATAAATTAAATTTTCAATTTTTTATCACATCAGCGAGACACCCTACAACCACCACATATTTAATTCTAACCTTATAGTACATAAGGGACACGAATAACCTAGATCATATGCTCAATATTACTACTGGCTTTTGTCAAATATATGGGGTCGATATTAAAGCGACAGCGTATGTTTTACCTTTTTCACTTTTGCCCACGGTTCTTCCACAGTGCTGCCACGTCCATCGCTAATATGTATGTCAGTGATCCGCATCGCCAATTTGTCGAACATTGGTTTCACTTTATCTTCTCTAAGGGACTTGACCTCTTCAGCAAAGCTGACTCTGTTTGGATTTAGAATTCGGCGCACGAAATTCCTGCCCTTGGCTGCATCTGCCTGGGTCAAACAATTGTCAATAATGCCTTCGGCATCATAAACCACCTCCTTGATCTGCCTCTCAATTTCTCTGAAGAGCTCCTCCTTCGTCGGCTTCTGATGAAGGAAAGCCTTCAATAAACAAAGTTCATTCTTCAGCTGCTCTAGCTCTTTCTCTGCGCCAGAGATGAGATCGACATGCGATTTCAATAGCTGCGACACGTTTTCAACAAGGAATGTCAGTGCAGCATCCGCCATTTTTGATAGATATTAGATAAGATTGATCGAGGGGATGAAAGTCTTGGAAGAGAGATGACTAATTCAAATTTTCAGTTAGAGACCACCGAAGCCTGGCAAGCATTAATTAATGAAGCATCTTGGGACTTGTTAATTGAATTTTAGAATATTTCAAGTCGGTAGAAAACTATTAGCAACTTGGGACTTGTTAATTCATGTATCCAAGTAAACTACAATTAAGAAATTGCGAAATTGGCATTGACTCTTAAGCAATTCACATTATTGGTTTCACGTTATCTCAAATATTTAAACTTAACAAGTGCGTCATAGTAGCTAGCAGGACATGTCGACCGTTCTGGTTCTGCAACATTTTAAATTAAATTAAATAATAAAAATAAAAAAAAAAAAATATAAAAAATATAATTTACAAAATTTATTATTATTAATTTATAAATATTAGATATAATATAAGAATACATAAAAACTATATTATAATATATATCATATATGTAAAATATATTTGAAAATATATTTTAAAAATAAAAATACTAGGTGGGGGGCGGAAGTAGTCGGATCGAAATTGTCATCCTTACTAAATATATGAGGCGTAGTATGGTTCTGTTTATGGTGAAAACTCATATAAATCTATTGTAAATTTCGTTTATATTTGTTTTGGTGTAATAAATGAAATTGTGTTTTGGATGAGTGAATGAAATCAAAACTTTTGGATTAGAAAGGCCAGTTCAATTAGAGATGGCTTATGGTGCTGTAGTTTCTCTTATGCAGATTCTAAAGCCCCAAATGCTTTCCGATCTATTTTCATTCCTTATCCAAAATCACTAATTGAATCTCTCTACACCAAGGTCTGTTCCTTGCAAGCCATTCTTGAAGAAAATTTTCCTGCACAAAGTATGGTAAACCAGTTGGAAACACAAATCAGAGATGCAATATATGAAGCCGAAGACATCATTGAATCCCACATATATGACTATGGAAGCTCAGAAGACGAGATCTTCTCCCGGGACTTGCAGAAATTGTTGCAAAAATTGGATTATTCTATTGAGAAGACGTTGTCAGCAATTATGTCGACGAACAACGCTAGCCAACAAAGCAACTCGAAGCCTGCTGCTAATTCATCAAGATCTGCTCCCAAGGTCAATAGAAAGCTGGTGGGACTCAGGGATGGCTTGTTGCAACTGAAAAATCAACTTATTGGAGAATCATCGCGACTCAAAGTTGTCGCGGTTGTTGGTATGGCTGGCATCGGTAAGACCACTCTTGTTGATGAAAATTTTCAGGATCCATCAATGGGGCAATTTTTTCGCTATCAGGGATGGGCCACGGTAGGTCCGAATTATTGTGCTCATGATATACTTGTAGACCATTTTGTAGACCTTTTAATGTCTGTGGCTCCCAATGCCTTAAAATTTAATCAAGAAACTAATGATGGCCACTTAACAGAGTCCATATACAAAAACTTGAAAGGTAGGAGATATCTCATTGTGTTGGATGACTTATGTGATATTAAGGCTTGGGATGATTTAAAAGTTTATTCCCAGATGATAATAATGGAAGTCGAATCATGTTGACGACTAGACTGCGGAAAGTTGCTCTTCATGCAGCTGGGACCATCAGAAATATTCATCCGATGGCCTTCTTGGACAACTATGAAAGCTGGGATCTGCTCCGTGATATTGTTTTTGCTGACTCAACTTGTCCTCATCAACTCTTCAAGATTGGAAAGACAATTGCCGAGAATTGCCAAGGACTTCCGCTAACAATCGTCCTTGTTGGCAGCATTCTCTCAGGTGCTGAGAAGACGCCAGAGTACTGGAACAAAGTCGCGGATAGTCCGATTTCAGCTATTATTGAAAGTAAAGACGCTAACTTGACATCAGCGATGCAATTGTTGAACGACGAGCACTTGCCTCGACATTTGAAAGCGTGCTTTCAATACATGGGTGTATTCCTCCCAAAAATGAGATCCCTGCCTCGAAAATTATCAAACTATGGGTTTCTGAAGGATTTCTCAAACAGAGTAAGTCAGAAACATCTATGGAAGACGTGGCTGAGGAGTGCTTGGAAGAGCTTTTCGACAGAAGTCTCATTTTGATTCACAAGTGGAGGTCGACAGGTGGAATTAAAACCTGTAGCGTGCATTCTGCTGTTTGGCATTTGTGCGTCAATGCAGCCGAGCAGGGACGAGTTTTTTTCATGCGATTAACAGGTATACCGACAGGGCTTCAAGCATCGGTCGTCGGCTCTGCATCCGCAAGAATATCCTTTTTGCTATCAAAGATGTGTATGATACCATTGTGTCTGTTTCAAAAGCACGCTCTCTTCTTTGCATCGGTCCAGACCATTCATATCCGTTACGCGTTTGCTTCGATTTTAGATTGCTTAGGGTACTAGATGCGCTTACACTTTGCTTCTATGAGTTCCCAACGGAAATACTAGAATCGATACAGTTACGCTACCTTGCGCTCACATGTAATGGAGGAGAGTTTCCAGCCTCACTGTCAAAGCTCTCGAACCTCCAAGTCTTGATCGTGAGTAGACATTTGAGCATCCGAACCTCAAGAGATCCGTCATATCTGCCATCTCAAATCTGGAGTATGAAATATTTAAGGCATCTTCAGATCATGGGATGTGACCTTCCAGATCCTTGTGGTGCTGTCCTAAAGGACCTTTTAACTCTTTCATCCGTGACGGCTCATAGTTGTACCGAAGGGGTTCTTAAAGGAACTCCAAATCTAAAGAAATTAGGAATTTGCATTGAAGTGGCAGAGGACGAGGCTGGTCCCTCGTGTGTTTTCGATCATCTTGCGCTTCTTAGTCAGCTGGAATCATTCAAATGCGTCGTCATGAATCCTAAACGTGGTTCACAGGTTGTCGCTCGGCCTGATTACATTTCAAACTTCCCATATAATCTGAAAAAGTTAACGCTAAGCGGATGCGGATTCCCCTGGGAAGACATGAAACTAATTGCTCAGCTACCAAAACTCGAAGTGCTCAAATTGCGACGCTACGCCTTTCAGGGTCCTAAATGGGAACTAGACGATGAAGATTTTGTCCGACTAAAGTTCCTGCTCTTGGAAGATTTGGACTTAGAGCATTGGACAGGTGATTGTCAAATAGTCCGGAGGCTGGAGCGCCTAGTCATTCGGCATTGCTACAAACTGAAAGAGATCCCTAATGGTGTGGACCACATTATAACGCTACAAATGGTGGAGCTGATTGACTGCAGCCCTTGGGTTGTAGGTTCAGCCATGCGGATAAAAGAGATGCAACAAGACCTGTCGAATGATGACTTTCAACTGTTGATCAATTCGTCGTGGAACGAGAGGAGTAGGAAGCACGGTTCACCTAATTGGCTCTAGAGTTAATTAATTTCCCCAAGAAATACGAGGGACAAGATCTCCTATCCCACATTCTGTTCTACTCCAACTTTCACTATTATATTGGATGAAAATACACGTATATAACTAGCGACATCATCATTTTATAAACCCGTCATTCATCCACCACATGGAATAAAGAATGGTACGGGAAATCTCAATTATTGAGAACGGCCTTTGCAATTGTTTGGTGGAATCAAACTGCACCCATCCGCCAACTAAAAGGCCTTTTTCTAAACGAAAAATTTATGTTTGGAATTAATTTAGAGGGTTGGGAAAGATTGATTTAAGAAAAATAGTTTGAGAGTGAACTGCATATAAGAATGTACGTATCTGGATGACTTGTTCAGAAATAATAGTGTACGTCATATATTTTGTGAAAATTGCTTTTGAATGAACTGTTTCCATAATGATTTTTTTTAAATAGCGAGGTTTTTCATATATAACATTTTGTCTAGTTCAATTTAATGTTATTGTTTTATTAACATAATAATTAGTGCAAATAGGTCGATCTCTTCAGCTCTTTGTCCCAAGTCATCATCTTTTTAGCCAAGTTTTTCAAAAATAATTTTTAGCCATTTTCAAAAAAAAAAAAAAAAAAGACTAGTAAAAGACACGTGCCTCACACGTGATCTACTTGACTTGACTGTACTAAAGTAATTATATTATTTACTAAAGTTATTGATTAATATTTAAATATTAAAAAGTAATTTATAAATAAATAAATATCAACGAAGTGCTCAAATTATCTAAAATTAAGTATTTCAAAGTATTTTAATATATATTTTCCGCTACTATAATTATAGATCGATATTAATTGTTGAATAATTATTTAAAAGAACTAAATCCGAAACAACTTAAAAATAGTATAACAAAAAAATAAGTTCTTATAATACTTATGATCACATTCATCAATCTTTTTTTTTTTTTTTTTTTTCATTTTGATGGCTTGAAAAATCCTTTTTTTCTTAATTGATTTTTGACCGCTTAAGTATTTGATGCATTTTAAATAATCGGAAAATCAATTTAGCTTATAATTTATAAGCTAATTATTAATTAATCACAATTTATCGCATTAATAAAGAAATTGATTAAATAACTTTTATACCAAAATCTAAAATAATATCATCATTTTTATTTGTTATTGTTATTTAATTCAAATATAAATAAATAAAGGTTATTCACATTCTTATACTTCTTATCCTTACTTCTTTTATTATATATCAGTTCTTTGATTAACGAAATTTAAACCACAAAAATTACAATATATAATTATTTGAAAAAAACTTTTCATATTATTTTTATTCTTGTAAAAAAAAGCCAATATTTTATCATAACACTTAAACTTAAAGTTTACAATCCTCCTATTTCAGTGTTTTAAAAATAATAAACCTTCACTTAATATATATATATATATATATATGTATATATATGCACAAGAAAATTAATCTTTTGTTTCATCGAGAGTCGGATAATAAATAAAATTATGAAAATTAAAATGATAAGTCAAAATCTGAATTTTAAAACTCTAATCAATTGCACATAAAACATCCTTAATAAATAAATCAAAGATAGTCGTATGAAAGAAAAAAATAAGTTACCAATTTTCAAGTGTCGAGTCTTTAATAATTAAATATAATACTAATTAATATTTTTGTTTGAAAATTATTTTGCAAAAATTTAAATTTTAAAAATTATATAAGAAACTAAAACTAATTTAGTTTTTATTTACATAAAAGTTTTAGAAAGATATATTATACTATTAGAGATGATACTTACAACCTGAATTTGACTATTTTAGTTTATACTAAAATTTACATAGTTGTAAATTTTTGTGAGCTTTATAGTTATGAAAATTGTAAGTTTTCTTAACTAATCTGTATTTCTTTTGAAGAGACATTAAATTTTAAAAATGATGTCATTTAATCTTGTTTACAAAATCATATTATTTATTATGAAATATAATTATCAGTCCACTTTAAGTGTGCCTTTCTTGAGAGTATAGTACTTTAACCTTTATCTAGATTTTTGATTGAATTTTTTATCAAATAAGAAAATATAGTTGCAAAAGATTTAGATATCAATGTGTGAAAACCCTTAGATATCTTCTTACGCCTCCTTATGTCCAGGGTAATTCATACTCCTCCTATTCAAAATAAGTGTCTTTTTAGGAAAAAACACACATATTAAGGATTGAGTTAAAACACCCAATATACCCTTAATAAATAATAAATGCTTACTTTGGAACAAACAATTTTAGGTATTAGTGTTAGTTGGAAAATAATATATTTAAGGGTAATTTGGGAAATCTTCTTCTCACCAACCTTGAAATGTGAGAAGGACATTCTTTTGAAAAAAATTCATGTGTCAAAATGACACTTATTGTGAATAGGAGGGAGTATTACTTAGTACTAAATAGGGTCACTTCGCCCCACTTTATAATTATATATGGTTTAACACGGAAAATTTGGCACATAAATAGTATTTTAAAAATTATATTGGTAACTGGATTAGTATGTAATTTTAAATAATAAACCTACACATAATATCAAATTATACGTATTGAATAAGTTTTCTATTTATTTATTTATTAATGTTATATACACACAGTGACCTTTCATTTTCGATTCTTGTTTAAATTTTTTAATAATACTTCATTTATTAAAAAATAGAATAACTTGTAACGAATCTTATAATAATTATTATTTATGTGCTTGAATCTTATAAGTTCTGAAGATGTACTTTTTAAATGAACCAAAAATTTATCAAAAAATGTCATATTATACAATATTATACAAAAGTCATTTAATTTTTCTTTAGAAGTTCTAGCTAAGGTACACATATTTCTTTTAACCATTTCATCTAATTTTTTCAACTTTTTATAATATATTTCATTTGGTTTAAACCTAAACTATCTTAGAGATTAACCTCCAAAATTATTTTTGATAGTATTGACTCATTAATGTCAAGTACAACCATTTATTATTATTATTATTTATTTTTGTTTTCCATTAATTTGTTGTAATTATTTAACTTGTTTGTTATGAATATTATATTAGTATTTGAATTAACATATAATTTAAGTAATATATTATTTTCGTTGTAAATGTCAAATTGTTACATATTAAATGAGTTTATTTATATTTTTTTCTTATGTGTTGCATATAAGATTTTTAGACTTAATCCAATTTTAGTGCATGTTTTACTTTTTCATGTAATTTTATTGAAAAATAATTATTGTGGTACATGTTATTTTATTATAAATATCACTATGATATTTTAATGTTATAATTTTCTAATGACACTCAAATTTTATCATAACGACAATTTATACATATATATTTATTTTATTAAGTTGCCTTCTAATTTATACACACACACACGCAATTTTGAAACACTTTTATGCACTTGTTCATTTAATTTATATATATGTATATATATGTGTGTGTGTGTGTGTGTGTGTTAAATCAAATTTTATTTAATATTATTTTGATTTAAGATAACTCACATTATATAGGAAACAAAATAATTGGAGATTGAAATCATGATATATTTAAAAAAATAATAATTGGAAACTAAAGCTTATAATGTAAGATATAGAAAATTAAACAATGTCATATATTCACACATAGTTACAATTTAAAAGGTTTTTTTTTTTTTGCAACAAACTTTTTTGGTTCTTATTCTATCTTTTTTTCATGTTAATACTATTCTTTTTATTTTATACTTTTATTTTATTAATATAGCTAATTAAAACAAAATATGCATGAAATTTGAATAAAAATAAAATAAGAAACTCTCATGTTTTCTATATTATTTATTTAACAACCATCAATAAAATTAATTTTGAAATTACATATTATTAATCAAGGAAGAATTTTACAACTATAAATGAATTATATATTTTCTTTAATTTTTATTTAGCATTAAAACCAGTGTTTTAAAAATCAGACCGGTGAGCAAACCGGGTGTGCTACCGGTTCACGGTTCAACCGATCGGACTGGCTCAACCGCCGGTCCAACCGGTTTAATAAAAAAGAATAAAATTTCTTGTTATATCGTATATAATAATATTTTAATAAGTCAAGTATTATAAAAGTATATAAAAATAACTAAATCAGTATCTTATATAGCTCAAAATTCAAATAATCATATAAATGTAGCAAACACAAAATTTAAAACTCTAAAATTACTTACAAAAATTAAAAAAAGAATATAAATAAATTAAAAACATTTAAGTCGATTCAAGCGGTTTTGGCGATTTTGACCGATTTTGACGGTTTAACGGCGAAAATGGTTTTAAGGCTGGCCGGACGGTCCAACCACCAATTCTCGATTCAACCGGTTGAACCGGCCGATCCGGTCCGGTTTTTAAAATAGTGATCAAAACCACTATAATATTTTTTTCATGTCTACTACAATTTGATCTTTTTTTCTTTAAATTTTAATAGACATATTTAATTATTGAGAAAATCCAAAAGAATACCAGAAATATATAATTTTGTATCATACTCAATTTTAACCAATTAAATTTTTTTCTACATGGACTTGTCTATATGTTTATAACATATGACTGGAGATATCAAAACAAAACCTAGTTTAATTATGTGAGTAGAAGCGTGATGTATTCGCTTTCCACTATCTTCAATAAGATTAAGGTTTTGTATCTAGTTTGCTCTTTATTAGTTAGGGGGAAACCGTGAATGTCGAGGTGAGTTGGCAAGAAAGAAGCAAGAATCCAGGGAAAGAGAGCCTCCCCCTTTTTTTGTCAGTTTTCGCTTGTTGGCGCACTTTGGCTTTCTTACCACTTTTTGGTGGTCGCATAGCAAGAAGATTCCGGGAGGGACAAATGCCTTAAGATCACTCACAAGCGGTACATAAATCAATTAGCATGTTGGACCAGGATTTTGCTCCCAACGCATCATTGATCTTTGTTGCGGCCTATTTTGGGATGACTGCCACCTTTCTATTGTTGTAAGTAATGAATATCATAACCTTCTGACATTCAACCAATGACCGGGCCTAGTGGTGCTTGCGTCTTTTCCTATTTCGGCTTGAATTGAAAATCTTTTGGACAAGAAAGAAAAATTGTCCACCTTGAATTCTCTTTTTAAATTGATTCTATAAGAGATTTAAAGTATTCTTAGCGTTATGATTAAAAAAATAATATTTTTTTATTTTTGAAAAAGAATTTGGGTATAAAGGAACATTTATCCTATAATTAAACAACCAAACATCAAATAAATAAAATAAATACTTATTTTCCTTAAATAACCATAATCATTTGATACTTTTGTAAAATTAAAAGTTTTGATAACCCATGCATGCACTTTTATCAATGGTATAGAGTATATTAATATATGTATATATATATTTAAATAAATATATAGATATAAATAGAAATATAAATGTTATCAAGTATTTAGTTTGATAAGATAAATGATACATTTGTTAGTTTAATGTGGTATTTGGCATCGTAAATAAAATAAAGGAAACTATATGTATTTTTACGTGCAACTTTTAAGCATCAAAACACCTAATTTTTTTAAATTATTTCTTCTTTATATTTTTTGTTTAAAATGGCCTTTCTTTCTTTTAGTTTTATATTATCAACTATCAAAATTATTTAAAAAAAAACATAAATTCTTACATAGTGTTGAACTTTAAATGGTTAAAACTTTTTCATGCAAAGTCCTTGTATATGCTTATGACATATTGTTAGAAAGCTCTCGAAATCCATTTAAGGCAGAAGCTATTATTTTTCTGAAATGTCAAAATATTTTAAAAGTTATAAATAAAAGAATCAATAGTTTTGAAATGTAGAGCATAAAAGGTCACTTGTCTATAATTGAAAAGGTATCAAATGACTTAATTACCCTTAAAATTTAAATTTACTATGCCAAAAATATATGTTTGTCAAATCAAAAAGATGTGCTTGAAAAACTAAAAAATATGTTAGCTTGGTCAAATGGTTAAAAACATTTCGGAATGTAATAACTAATATATATAACAATTCTATATACTTAAAGAAAAAACAAAGTTGACACATGTCATCACCTCATTAATTTTGACATGTGTCAACTCCTCATTCTCTCAAATCTACATGTCCACTTTATAATTATCCATATGGCAACATTATCTACAAATTAAAGATTTTTTAAAAGATTATAAATTTAAAAGATAATAACAAATTTAAGAGATAAGAAGTAATCTAAATATCAAGGATTTATCTATACTATCATTTAAAAATATTATCTTTCAAAAATTTATTTTGTTTATATGCACCTTTTAAATTTCGATTTATGCTAATCGCAATGTATATTTCAAAATACTCTTATTAAATCCAGTTTTGACCCACTAACCAATTATATTCCCAATTAAATAAATAAATCAAACCAAATTATAATCAAATTAAATAAGCTCATCTACCCTATATGCTAAAAGAAAAAATAAAGTTGACACATATCATCACCTCAGTAATTGGGATATTTGCCAACTTCTCGTTCTCTCAATTCCACATGACGGCTTCACATTTATCGATGTGGCAATCATATGTATAAAATTAAAAGATAACAAAGTTAATGAAGATTAGAAAAGATAAAATATAATCAAAAAATAAAGGATTTGCTCACAATTATTTTGAAAATGTCATGCCGACCAAATCTTTTAAATTTGTGATACTAAAATTTTATTTTTGGATAAATCCCGTATAACACACGGGTGTTATGCTAGTATATATATATATATATATATACACAATGAAATATTGGTGGATAGATATAAATATTTTTAAAACAATAATCCAAACATCTTTTTTTTTAGGGCTTGATGAAAGTTGAATGAAAATCTTTTGAGGAATTACACTAAAACCCCTGTATTATTCATGTTTTATATACTTTATTATATAAACTATTTTTTGTTACCATTTACCATGTGAACTATGTAAAGTTTTGCACTTTGCCCTATGTGGATAGTTTTACCCCTAATTTTATTTTTCTTAAAATAATAAAAATAATTCATTATGATCATATCCAACCCATCATGCTTCCATATATTTGTTTTCAAAGAAGAACTTGTGTGAACTTAATACCATTAAATTAAATTAAAAATAATAGTGGGGCGATTAGGTTATTTAATAGAAGAATAAAAAGACAATATGATATTTTAATAGAATGATGGGGTAAAGTGATATAAATTGAGAGCATAAGGGGTAAAATGATACAATTGAAAGTACAAAAGGCAAAGTGAGATTTACCTATTTTTAAACTCCGTTTGGCAAAATCACCCTTTATCATTAAAAATCTCTCAAATTTAGTCCTTAATATATTGGAGATTTCAAAATTATTTGGGAAATATAATGTGAGTTGTATGTCAATGCCAAAAAAACGTTGGGATTTTTGAATATTCTGGCAAAAATTAGAATTTTCGGTAAGTTGTCAAGGAAATAGTAGGTCTCTTAAAACACCGTTTTATGAATCTCAATTTGTAAGATGGAGCACAAGATCGGGATCTATACCCAATACCCCAGATCGGCATTAAAAAAAAAAAATTCCAAACATGTTCTCTCTCTCTCTCTCTCTCTCTCTCTCTCTCCACCCATATTCATGTTTCTCTCTGTGTGTGTGTGCACGCAAATCACTATCCACATCCATATTAACATTTACACACACGTGCATTCATGCACGAGAAGGCGAAACAGCAACCGCTTGCGGTGGATAGCGATGGCTTGGGCTTTTTGGTGACAAAATCTCAGAATTATTGTTGATATTTGGATTGGAGTGGAAATATAGTAATTTTTGTAGTTGATTGGAATGGGTTTGATTGTGGTGTTTTAGGGAGATTGCCAGCGGAATGGTGACCATGACCGGAGGGATCTATGCTAGGTCTTTAATTGAATAAACACAAAAAAACATTAGAGAATTTGATCAATACTCATGATAATAATTTTCAAGAATATACTAGTACTTTTCGAGAGAGAAAAACTATTATTTTTCACGGAAACTAATATTTATAGTTTTGTTAAACATATGCATTTTTGATTTAAAAGTGATATTGTTTCTAATGAAAAATGATATTGTTAAATAAGGATGTATGTAAATTTGCAAATAAATAATCAATTTTATTACTTTGAAAATTAAGCGTATATTTTTAAAATAAAAGTGATTTGTTTTTAATAAAAAGTGATACTTTTCGAGTTTAAAATGATATTATGTTAGGGGAACAACTTGTCACGCCTCAAGCGGGACGCGACGGCGATCCACAACTTAAATACAAATAACCAAGCGATCAGAGCGAATATCATCGAGAACCCAATGAAACGAGTCTAAATAGCAACGGAAATAAAGAAACACATTACAACTTACGATCCATAATATCCATAATCCAAATTACATCCCCAATATGATCTAAAAATAACAACTTAAAAGTCAAAGGGTCCTACGCCCTTGATTTACAAACCTAGGAATGAAAAGAAATACAAGAGTCCAACAAAGCAAACACAAGAAAAGAGTCCAACAACAAATAATAGTAACAAGTCTAGCGACATCAACAACAAAAGATAGTAAATCCAACAAGCGGAGTACAAGGGCTCAATCGTGGTCGGTTCAACATCTTCAACGAAGTCCTCATCTAAAGGTTAGAAAACAAGTGGGGATGAGACATAAATCTCAGTAGATGGGTGATCGTGTGCAAGTGTGGTGATATATATAGTGAATGCGAGAAAACAGTTATATGAAAACAATATACAAGCGTCGTGATAAATATATTTAAGTAATATACTTATACGATTCAAGAAAACAGATTCATGGTCACACAAGCACTATGTGATTGAGGCAAGACAGGTAGGATTGCGTGCGGAAATGTAACGCCAATTCCATGCAAGGCAATTAATGGTTGCGTATGGATTTGTAGCGCCAACCAATGCAAAGAAAGTAGCGGTTGCATTTGGTTTGTAGCGCCAACCAAATGGGTCCGATAACTCCGGAATCGTATGGATCGAGGCAAGCGATTCCTTCGTTCTTTCTTGTAACTCCCAGGCAAGATGGTCAAGACCGGTCACATTATCGCTCCATAGGCAAAGACAAAATCCACGGTGGAGCTTGCAAGGCTCGGATCTGTCATAATCATGATTATACCTCAAGTAATACGACCCGCTTCCCTTGGACACTCCGTCCCTCGATTTGCGGGATTAGGGCGATAGGGTAGGAAGAGTGGAATAGCAACCGAGCTGCCGGTTCCATCCCCGGCGTATCCATTCCGGTTGTGAGCTCGACACACCAAGTTGACTCGAGCGGGAAGGTAAATACAAGTACTGAGGACGATCAACCAGGCAATGAGTATTATTGATTCGGGGAAGCGATTCGGGGAATTTTTTGACAATTCACGAGTAGAAATATGGCGTTGGTGGAGTTATTTGGATGAAGATGATTATCGGAAGGATAAGCAATCTTCGGTATCTTGAAAGATTAGGTGGAACATAAGTCCCGTTATAGATTCAAAAACGCAAGACGAGGAAGTCGCCCGCGATTGGGTATTAATCGGTCGAATCGGTCCGATAAGTCGAGGGTTTTGAGAAAATAAAACACTTTAATTAAATCTCCAAGTCAGAGGGTCCAGGGCTATTTTAGTAAAAGGAAAAATAATTTGAGTTAGGTCTTTTATAAAAGCAAATTTACAATTTAGCCATGTTTTGTAAAAACCAAAATCTTTGGGGTTAAAAATTAAATAAATAAATTTATCGTGAATGAAGAAATCATTACACATACCGACCTTGAAAAATTATGAGGTCAGTTCTTAAATTCTCCAAATTGTCCATAGATTCAGGTTTTTAAAGTTTTGAGGTCGAGTTTTTATAAAATTCTCACATTGGCCCCAAATTTGTAAAAATTGTCATTCAGGACCTTAAGTTTAAAATAATCGGAACTCACAAACCGGAAGGGGTTTTAATGTGATTCCAGTTGGAAAATGTCACTAAGGTTAGTAGGATATTGGGACAAAAGACGTTTTTAAAATAAATAAGTGTAGGTCCTTTAACTTTTGAAAATATCATTTTTGTCCCATTTTGAAATAATTGCCTTTAAGGCTTTTAGGGGTCCAATTGTTATGATATTTGAAACTTGGGTCCAAAATATAATTAAGTTATAGTTAATTTAGTATTTCCAGGTGCATGGGCTGCATAAGTCCTGTAAATTTCATTTGGGTCCTCAAGTTTAGTATTTTACACTTTAGTCCCTCAATTTTAGAAAAATTACTTTCCAAGCCCTAAACACTTGGATTTTTGGAATACATTTAAAATATGTCATTTCCAGTACGTTAATAGTAAAAATTTCAAATTTTAAAATTAAGGTCTGGTACAGTTTCAAAATTTGCAAAGTAGCCCTTAAACTTTCAAAATTTTACAATCTAGTCCTTGGGCTTTTAAAGGTTGATTTTATTTATCTTAAAACTCTTAAAACTTTATTAAAATGTCCAAAAGTCATTTTTGAAACTGAGTACAGTCCCAAATTTTGAAATTTGCAGAGGGGTCCTTTAACTTTCATTTTCTTGCAATTTAGTCCACCAACTTTCTATTTTTATATTTTTAAGTCCAAAATTGAAATTTAATCAATTATGCTCGACTTTTCCAGGTTATAAGTCATCCAAAACATGGATTTCAAAGATCATACACATGCATGTCCAATACATACAAGAATTCATCAAATAGAACATTAAATTGTACATGCATTCACCTAAAATTCAATAAATAGCAATTTTGAGCAACTCTTGAGAATTTTCATGATTTGATACAAAAATTGACATGCAATACATAGATTATATATCTCAAGGGCTCATGATAAAAATTCTACATGCATTTTAATAAAAACACCTAGAAGTTGGAAATTATTTTTCTCCCACCTTAAAATTGGAAAATTGTGAAATAAAAGGATAAATTTCACAACTTTGGATGAGGTCAGTTAGGTCAGCCCCTAAGTCAAGAAATATCAAAATTTTGGAGTTAGAAAATGAGAGAAAAATTAAGGAGAAAAAGAAGGAGATAAGGAAATTGGAAAAGACTACACTTTACCTTGTGTAGTAGGTGATTTGAAACTAGTTGAAGCTTCAAATTTGGAAATTTTGGTTCAACTCCAAAATCACCTAAGGTCAGCCCCTATTTCTCAAAAATGAAAAAGGGGTGTTAAAATTTGAAAAAAATAGGAAGAAGAAGAAGAAAGAAGGGCTTTAGTGTCCAATTCTTACCTTGTAGTCCAAATTTCTCTACTAGTTCTTCTTCAAGTTTTCTAATTAGGCCACCATGCATACATGTCTTCAAGTGGTCTTCTAAGTACCTCAAAATCCAAAATTCAAGCTTATATTAAAAGAGAAGGTGATGAGTAGTAAGAATTTAAGTTGAATTGAGGAGTGAAATTTCTTACCTTGAAATAGGGGTGTTCGAAATTTTGGTGTTTAAGTGGTAAGATTGTTTGTTTTGGTTTAGATGTTTGAAGAAAGAATGTATGTTTGATGATAGGAAGAAGATGTTTTTGAAGATATGAAGATGGGTTTGAAGATGTGAAGGACTTGTGTTTGAATATTTGAAGATGTGAAGAAGTGGTACTTGAAGATATGAAGAACTTATGTTGAAGATTTGAAGATGTGAAGAGTTGGTGTTTGAAGGTTTGAAGATGTGAATGATTTTGTGTTTGAAGATTTGAAGATATGAATGAATTTTAGAGAGAGATTAGAGAGAATGAGGAGAATTAGTTGGAAGATCAAAATGTGTTGGATGAAATTTTGAACCAAATTTTGTGAAAAAGTAGGGGAGAGAGAAGGAGAAAATTTTTGTTCAATTTTGTGTCTTGCAAATTATCTCTTGCATGGAGACAATTAGACTAGTCAAAGTATGGGCAAGGTATGGAAAGAGAAGGAATGTTGGGAAGACTCAACATGTTGGGAAAAATAGTATTAAAGAATTGATGTATGAGATGATGTGTATAATATTTGAATTAATGGTATAATTATACACAAGATAACTAATATAAGGTGTAAGTGTACAAGAGTTGGATGATATTTCTACTCCAAAAATCCCATGTTGGCCGTCCACTATAGGGTATTATTGTAATTCCATATATTTTTTTGTCCCAAATTTGATGATAATAGATGAAATATATCAATCTCCAAAATAATTAGTGATTTCCTTGATCACTTATAAGTCTCATGATCATTTATACTAAATCAAATTCTTAATTCTATAAGGTAAAAGTCTCTAAAATAAATAGTCTCTTAAAATTCTAAGGTGACTAATAAATACAAAAATAGTAATAATGATCAATCAAGTGATCATAAATGTGAAATAGAATTAATAAAGATCATGATCACAAGTAATAAATGAAATAAAATAAAATACAAAATATATATATATATTAATGATAATTACCCGTCAAAGTGACGCGGTAAAATAGTCGATCAAATACATAGACGACAATAAGAATCAATTATATGTTCGGAAAAAAATTGGGGCTCACATCCTCCCCCTTAAAAGAATTTGGTCCCCAAATTCTCTTCAAAATAGTTCGGATATTGATTTCTCATGTCTTCTTCCATCTCCCACGATGCGTCTTCGTCTCGGTTGTGGTTACGCCACACCACTTTAACCATCGAATTTCTCTCTTACTTAACTGGCGTCGATCTGGCGATCAATGATCCGGATTGGTCTCTCGGTGTAGGATAGATTTTCCATTAGAGGAGGAGTATCACGAGTGATGATATGTTTGGGATCCGGTTGATACCTCTTCAATCTTGATACGTGGAATACATCATGCATTCCGCATATGGTCTTTGGTAACTCGAGTCGGTAGGTTAACTTCCCGATCCTCGTAAAATGTTGTAGGTCCAACATATCTCGGACTCAACTTGCCTCCTTTCTTCGGATTGATTAATCCTTTCCGTGGTGAGAGTCCGAGAAATACTTCATCTTCGACTTCAAATTCCAAATCCATTCTTCTCTTGTCCGCGTAACTCTTTTAGCGGCTCACGAGCTATGCGAATCCGCTCCTTGATCGGCTTGACCTTCTCCATGGCCTCTTCCGAACTAAGTCGACCTTTGGAATCGAGGGCGACTTTCGTTTCTCTTTCGGAGTCCATTGGTCATCAATCTCCCAGTGTAGTGGGGATCTACATTTTCGCCCATATAATGCCTCGTAGGGTGCCATCCCAATCGTGGCCTGATAACTGTTATTGTAGGCGAACTCGGCTAATGGTAAGTGTGAATCCCAACTTCCTTGAAAATCCAATGTGCGAGGCTCGCACATATCTTCAAGGGTTTGAATTGTTCGCTCCGTATCCATCGGTTTGTGGATGTCTTCTTTGTCTTTGAAACTTAGCGAGGTACCCAATTCCTTGTGCAAGCACTTTGAAAATCTGGAGACAAACCTCGGGTCTCTGTCGGATACTATGTCGTGGTACTCCATGCGAAAGTGATTTCTCGGATATAAATGCGTGCAAGTTTACAGTTACGCAGTTTATCGGTTTTTCGATGGGTAAAAAGTGTGCGATTTCGTGAGTCGGTCTACAACTACCCAAATAGCATCATGGCCTCCTCGGGTCCTTGGTAGATCCGTCACGAAGTCCATTGTTATGTGTTCCCATTTCCACTCGGGAATTCTCAACGGTTGTAGTAAACTAGATGGTCGTTGGTGTTTTGCTTTTACTCGTTGATAAGTTAAACATCTCATACGAACTCCGCTACCTGGTTCTTCATGTTTACCCACCAATAACTCCGTTTCAAATCCTTATACATCTTGTTTCCTCCGGGATGTATAATGTATTTCGAGCGGTGTGCCTCTGCTAGAGATTCTATTCCTAACCTTTCGCCATTTGGTACACACACTCGATTCGAGAATCGATAACTCCATCTTCGTGTACCGAGAATTCGATCTCTCTCCTTTAAGTATCTTCTCCTTCGGTTTTTTGAAGATGTGCATCTTTCCTTGTGTTTCTTTGATCTCATTCAGATCGGGTTTAACCGAAATGTTAGCACATGAAATCGAGTATTGGTTCTCGTCGATTCCAATTGCTCACCTCTTCTAATGATTCCCTCTCGTATCATAAGCCTGGCTAAGCTCGCCTTTCTACTTAAAGCGCTGCTATGGCGTTAGCTTTCCTGGGATGGTATTGAATATCAAAGTGATAGTCCTCAATCAACTCCATCCATCTCCGTTGCCTCAGTTGAGGTCTTTGCGGGAGAATAGATACTCCAAGCTCTTATGATCCGTGAAAATCGTGAACAATATCATTGCCAATTCCAAGTCATGCGTTGGATAATTGGCTTCATACGGCTTGAGCTTTCGTGATGCATAAGTGATAACTTTTCTTTCTCGCATGAGCCTTTGCTCCTAGTCCTTCCTTTGATGCATCATTTGTAGGCGACAAAGTTTTCGGTTCCCTTTAGAAGAGCTAAGACTGGAGCTATAGTAAGTCGTTTCTTGACTCTTGAAACTAACCCGACTTGTCATTCCACTCAAACTTGACTTTTGCACGGGTTAGTCGAGTGAGTGGTCCGCTATCTTGGAGAAGTCCTGGATAAATCTTCGATAATATCCGGCTAGTCTAGGAAACTCTAATTTAATTCTGAGACTCGGGTTGTTTCCATTCAACCATTGTATCGTACCTTGAAGGATCTATTGCAATCCCGGTGCCGTATACTATATGTCCCAAGAATGCGACTTCACTAAGCCAAAATTCGCACTTGCTTTGAATTTGGCATACGACTTATGTTCTCGTAGTGTCTCCAAAACGATTTTGAGGATAGCGTTCATGCTCTTCTCTAGACTTAGAGTATACGAGTATGTCATCAATGAATATCACTACGAATTGATCCAAATAAGGTTGAAAGACTCGATGCATCAGGTCCATAAATGTTGCGGTGCATTCGTTAAATCGAAAGGCATCACTACAAACTCGTAGTGTCCATATCGGGTTTGAAATGCGATTTTGGAAATGTCTCCTTCGCGGATCTTGATTGGTAATATCCTTGTTGTAAATCAAACTTGAGTACATTGTCGCTCCTTGGAGTTGATCAAACAATTCGTCTATCCTCGGGAGGGTATATTTGTTCTTGATGGTCACATTATTAAGACCACAATAATCTATACATAATCTTAAGGTGCCATCTTTCTTTTTGACGAACAAAGAAGACAGTGCTCCCCACGGAGGCGTACTCGGTCGGGTAAATCCCACATCCATCGGTTTACGTAATTGCATTTTCAGCTCTTGTAACTCAAGATGAGCCATTCTATACGGTGTTACGGCAATCGAGGCGGTCCCGGTAACACTCGATGGTGAACTCGACTTCCCTATCTAGAGGGACGGTGGTGAGTTCTTGTGGAAATACATCCGTATATTCGATACAATAGGTACTTGGTTGATTTGTGTCTCAATCTTGGGTTTGTTAATTACAAACGCCAAGTACCCACGAGCCCCTCTAGTGATTGCCTTCCTTGCTTTCATTCTTTGAAATGATTGGGGCAATCTTAACTCGTGCCCTTCCCGAAATTTCCACTTCGGGTTTTCCGGGTTCACATAGCTTAATGGACTTGTTATGGCAGTCCATTTGTGCATGGTGTGCTGAGATAACGATTCATCCCCAATATCACGTCGTATTCGGATATAGGTAATAAGATTAAATCGGCGGGAAAGTTTATCTCAAAGAATCTTAATTTCGCATGCATTATAGATAATATTTGTTATCGACTTGCACCCATAGGAGTTGACACTTCTAGACATATAGGCATATGTTCCATGCATGCATGCGGTTTGTGTACAAAATGCGGTGCAACAAATGAATGCGTTGATCCAGGGTCGAACAATATTTTAGCGTAGTGGTTAGATACTAGAAGCATACCTTCCACCACGCGTTGCCTCCGGAGCCTCTGTCCGGCTAGTGCAAATGCTCGGCGGGCATCGCCCAATTACCCTGGCCATTTTCGCTTCCGATTGCGTCTGTTTGGTTCGTCATCGTGCCGGGCGGTCTGCGGCTTGTGCTGATTACTACCACAACGCGAACACCTTCCTTGTTTACGCCATGTGATCATTGGCGTATGTCCCGGTTTCGGCAATGTGCACACACTTGACCCGGCTTTCCTTATCTTGGTACTTTTCCCTTATCATCTTATTAATCGGTCCTTTCGAAACTTAGCGGGCGGTTTAGATGACATTTGTCCCAGTATTGTTCTCTTGAGACTTGTTTGATGGCCTACTCTGTTGAATCATCCAATACGGTTCGATCCCGACTCAATGCGGAGAGTCGCCTTTCCATGGGAGTAGGTTGTCAATTCAATGATCAACGATTGTTTTCGAAGTTCCAATTTCAATCCTCAAGTGAACTTGTAAAGCTTATCCTCTTGATCGATTGTCCCAGAGCATACTTGGACAATTGGTGAAATTGAGACTCGATCTTGAGCTCTGATCATGTTCCCTTGCCTCAATCTGTGGAATGTATTGTTCATTGAACTCGGCCAAGAAATTTCCCATGTTCGGCTGCGGTCTGTTCCCACCTTCTTTCATCCGCGCCTCCACCAGTCTCTCTAGCGGCCGATTCAGGCGAAATACGTCAAGTGTGACTTTTTGCTCATCCGAGTATTGGAGAGCATTGAAGATATTCTCGTTTTTCTATCCATTCTTCTCGCCTTCAAATCATCCGGCTCTCCTAAGAAGGTGGTGGGTCGAACCGTAGAAATCGCTCCAACGTGCGATCGTTCACCTCTCTGGCGGGTTCGGGAGCACGGGGTTGAGGCTCGTTGTTGCCTCATGAAAACCGAGTATTTGTTGTAGGGCTGTGCGGTCAAGTTGTCTCTGCAGAGGTGGGTGGAGGCGGTGGTAAGTCGGGAGGGTACCCGGTCCCGGGTACGTCGTCATCCCCCTTGTGGAACGCGGCGAGGTCTCCCACGTCCTCGATGTTCGGTCATTCTATATCTTGAAGTGTTAGTTGCGGTTCATGAGTAAATGAATACAATAATTATTCGCGTAAAGGAAGTTATATCGTAGGGAAAGTAACATCAAACACAAGACATGAATAAATAGCAAAAGGCATATCCATTAATGTAAAACTTGAATACACCCATAGTACAACATTAGTAACACGAGTCAAGATACATCAAAGACAAAAATACAATGAATCTAGTACAATAAAAGGTAAGGTACAACATGGAATAAGCGTCTACAACAACAAAAGTACAAAGCGACAATTAAGCTAACTAATCGGTGAGATCGCCATCATCGTCACTCGCATGACTATGTCCATAATCGGGGCCAGTCGGGTGAGGTGGCGCCTCGACCTCGGCCAATCAACAAAATCCAACCATTGCTCGAATCCCCGAAGGCATCATCAAGTGGAGCAGCCTCGAGTGCCTCGGGCTCTCCGATCTCGATTGGATCCTCCTCGAGAATCCTCCCGGGATCCTCCTCGGCGTCAGCACGGGCTCCACCTCGGGTGGTGGCAATGGTTGTGCATTAGCTGCCAGCGAGCCTCCCGGCGACGCGTCTCTCGATCTAGGGCTGTGTAAGGTCCTCTATCTTTGTCATCCGCTTGATGAGGGCCTCCTCCAAGCGCTCAATGGTATCGCGGGATAGGCGGGCGTCAATCTCCCATTTCTAGAGGTCGTCACTTGTCCTCTTCATCTTCTCTCGCATGTTATCCAGGCGCTCTGGATATTCTCAGATCTGGTCCTATCGCTCTTATGGTGTTGTCGCGGTCCTTGATGATAGTGGTCAACTCGCTCTTTTCATCTTGGCTCCTCGCCAATCGCATGTCGAGTCCCCTGTTCGGCTGGCGCTCCTCGGATAGCTCGAGGTCGCTCGATCACTCTCCGGTGCGGTGAATCATCGGTGCCGGTAGTGCTCCGCCAAAGACGGGCATGAAAAACGCCCCACCAAGAAGGTGGCGCCGGCTCCATCACGATCAAACAAAACTAAGGCGAATCGGTCAAAGGTAGAGGAAAGATAAGAAGAGAATAAGGAAAGAATGAATAAAGAAAGTCGATCAAGAATCAACTAAGTCAAGACAAGTATGACTATGGAATCTCCAAATATGCGTTCTAACTTAGTTCAAACATCAATAAGCAGTTCTATGCCAATTTGAAATCGATTTCACACTTAATGAGTCAAGTCGCGGTACTACCCAAAATACGGACCGAGGGTCCTATCTGGGTCAGCTCGGTGTAAGTTTCTATCTTACTAGCCGAGCTCGATACCACTCTAAGCATCACGCCCCAAACGGGACGCGACGATGATCCACAACTTAAATACAAATAACCAAACGATCTGAGCGAATATCATCGAGAACCCAATGAAACAGTAGTCTAAATAGGAGCAGAAATAAAGAAACACATTACAACTTACGAGTCCATAATATCCATAATCCAAATTACATCCCCGATATGATCTAAAAATAACAACTTAAAAGTCAAAGGGTCCTACACCCTTCGATTTACAAACCGGAATGAAAAGAAATACAAGAGTCCAACAAAGAAACACAAGAAAAGAGTCCAACAACAAATAATAGTAACAAGTCCAAATGACATCAACAACAAAAGATAGTAAATCCAACAAGCGGAGTACAAGGGCTCAATCCGTGGTCGGTTCAAAGATCTTCAACGAAGTCCTCATCTAAAGGTTAGAAAACGGTGGGGATGAGACATAAATCTCGGTGGATGGGTGATCGTGTGCAAGTATGGCGATATATATAGTGAATGCGAGGCTTGATTATATGAAAACGCGTGAGTATGATGCATTAATTCATACACGATCCACAAGCGTCGTGATAAATATATTTAAGTAATATACTTATACTGATTCAAGAAAACAATTCATGGTCACACAGCACTATATGATTCAGCAAGACATGTAGGATTGCGTGCGGAAATGTAACGCCAATCCCATGCAAGGCAATTAATGGTTGCGTATGGATTTGTAGCGCCAACCAATGCAAAGCAAGTAGCGGTTGCGTATGGATTTGTAGCACCAACCAAACGGGTCCGATAACTCGAGAATCATGTGGATCGGGCAGCGATTTCTTCGTTCTTCCTTGTAACTCTAGGCAAGATGGTCCAAGACCGGTCACCTTATCGCTCCATAGGCAAAGACAAAATCCACAAAGTGGAGCTTGCAAGGCTCGGATCTGTCATAATCATGATTATACCTCAAGTACTACGACCCACTTCCCTTGGACACTCCGTCCCTCGATTTGCGAGATTAGGGCGATGGGGCGGAAGAGTGGAATAGCGGCCGAGCTGCCCGGTTTCCATCCCCGATGTATCCATTCCGACCGTGAGCTCGACACACCAAGTTGACTCGAGCGGGGAAGGTAAATACAAGTCTGACGATCAACCAGGCATCGAGTATTATTGATTCAGGGAAGCAATTCAGGAAATTTTTTGACAATTCACGAGTAGAAATATGGCGTTGGTGGAGTTATTTGGATGAAGATGATTATCTGAAGGATAAGCAATCTTCGGTATCTTTAAAGATTAGGTGGAACATAAGTCCCATTATAGATTCAAAACCGCAAGACGAGGAAGTCGCCCTGCGATTGGGTATTAATCGGTCGAATCGGTCCGATAAGTCAAGGGTTTTGAGAAAATAAAATACTTTAATTAAATCTCCAAGTCAGAGGGTCCAGGGCTATTTTAGTAAAAGGAAAAATAATTTGAGTTAGGTCCTTTATAAAAGAAAATTTACAATTTAGCCCTGTTTTGTAAAAACCAAAACCTTTGGGGTTAAAAATTAAATAAATAAATATCCCGACCTTGAACAATTATAAGGTCAGTTCCTAAATTCTCCAAATTGTCCAGAGATTCAGGTTTTTAAAATTTTGAGGTCGAGTTTTTATAAAATTCTCACATTGGCCCCGAATTTGTAAAAATTGTCATTAGGACATTAAGTTTAAAATAATCGGAACTCACAAACCGGAAGGACTTTTAATGTGATTACACTTGGAAAATGTCACTAAGGTTAGCAGGATATTGGGACAAAAGCAGGTTTGAAAATAAATAAGTGTAGGTCCTTTAACTTTTGAAAATATCATTTTTGTCCCATTTTGAAATAATTGCCTTTAAGGCTTTTAGGGGTCCAATTGTTATGAAATTTGAACCTTGGGTCCAAAATATAATTAAGTTATAGTTAAGTTAGTATTTCCAGGTGCATGGGCTGCATAAGTCCTGGAAATTTCATTTGGGTCCTCAAGTTTAGTATTTTACACTTTAGTCCCTCAATTTTAGAAAAATTACTTTCCAAGCCCTAAACACTTGGATTTTTGGAATACATTTAAAATATGTCATTTCCAGTACCTTAAGAGTAAAAATTTCAAATTTTAAAATTAAGGTCTGGTACAGTTTTAAAATTTGCAAAGTAGCCCTTAAACTTTCAAAATTTTACATTCTAGTCCTTGGGCTTTTAAAGGTTGATTTTATTTATCTTAAAACTCTTAAAACTTTATTAAAATGTCCAAAAGTCATTTTTGAACCTGAGTACAGTCCCAAAATTCAATATTTGCAGAGGGTCCTTTAACTTTCATTTTCTTGCAATTTAGTTCACCAACTTTCTATTTTTACATTTTTAAGTCCAAAATTAAAATTTAATCAATTATGCTCGACTTTTCCAGGTTATAAGTCATCCAAAACATGGATTTCAAAGATCATACATATGCATGTCCAATACATACAAGAATTCATCAAATAGAACATTAATTGTACATGCATGCACCTAAAATTCAATAAATAGCAATTTTGAGCAACTCTTGAGAATTTTCATGATTTGATACATAAAATTGACATGCAATACATAGATTATATATTTCAAGGGCTCATGATAAAAATTCTACATGCATTTTAATAAAAACACCTAGAAGTTGGAAAGTATTTTTCCACCCATCTTAAAATTGGAAAATTGTGAAATAAAAGGATAAATTTCACAACTTTGGATGAGGTCACTTAGGTCAACCCCTAAGTCAAGAAATATCAAAAATTTGGAGTTAGAAAAATGAGAGAAAAATTAAGAAGAAAAAGAAGGAGATAAGGAAATTGGGAAGACTACACTTTACCTTGTGTAGTAGGTGATTTGAAACTAGTTGAAGCTTCAAATTTGGAAATTTTGGTTCAACTCCAAAATCACCTAAGGTCAGCCCCTATTTCTCAAAAATAAAAAAAGGGGTGTTAAAATTTGAAAAAAATAGGAAGAAGAAGAGAAAGAAGGGCTCTAGTGTCCAATTCTTACCTTGTAGTCCAAATTTCTCTACTAGTTCTTCTTCAAGTCTTCTAATTAGGCCACCATGCATGAATGTCTTCAAGTGGTCTTCTAAGTACCTCAAAATATAAAATTCAAGCTTATATTAAAAGAGAAGGTGATGAGTAGTAAGAATTTAAGTTGAATTGAGGAGTGAAATTTCTTACCTTGAAATAGGGGTGTTCGAAATTTTGGTGTTTAAGTGGTAAGATTGTTTGTTTTGGTTTAGATGTTTGAAGAAAGAATGTATGTTTGATGTTAGGAAGAAGATGTTCTTGAAGATATGAAGATGGGTTTGAAGATGTGAAGGACTTGTGTTTGAATATTTGAAGATGTGAAGAAGTGGTACTTGAAGATATGAAGAACTTATGTTGAAGATTTGAAGATGTGAAGAGTTGGTGTTTGAAGGTTTGAAGATGTGAATGATTTTGTGTTTGAAGATTTGAAGATATGAATGAATTTTAGAGAGAGATTAGAGAGAATGAGGAGAATTAGTTGGAAGATCAAAATGTGTTGGATGAAATTTTGAACCAAATTTTGTGAAAAAATGGCCTTGTGGCCGTGTGGTAGGGGAGAGAGAAGGAGAAATTTTTTTCAATTTTGTGTCTTGCAAATTGTCTCTTGCATGGAGACAATTAGACTAGTCAAAGTATGGGCAAGGTATGGAAAGAGAAGGAATGTTGGGAAGACTCCAACATGTTGGGAAAAATAGTATTAAAGAATTGATGTATGGGATGATGTGTATAATGTTTGAATTAATGGTATAATTATACACAAGATGACTAATAAAAGGTGTAAGTGTACAAGAGTTGGATGATATTTCTACTCCAAAAATCCCATGTTGGCCGTCACTATAGGGTATTATTGTAATTCCATTTTTTTGTCCCAAATTTGATGATAATAGATGAAATATATCAATCTCCAAAATAATTAGTGATTTCCTTGATCACTTATAAGTCTCATGATCACTTATACTAAATCAAATTCTCAATTCTATAAGGTAAAAGTCTCTAAAATAAATAGTCTCTTAAAATTCTAAGGTGACTAATAAATACAAAAATAGTAATAATGATCAATCACGTGATCATAAATGTGAAATAGAATTAATAAAGATCATGATCACAAGTAATAAATGAAATGAAATAAAATACAAAATATATATATTAATGATAATTACCCGTCAAAGTAACACGGTAAAATAGTCGATCAAATACATGACGACAATAAGAATCAATTATATGTTTGGAAAAAATCGGGGCTACACACAACTACCGCAATTTCGCTACTTTGAAAATATATAATTTTTAGAGTAAAGGGCACTTCTTTTAATACAATGTGATTCTTTTGAATGAGATTATACATAACTTTGCAAGTAAATAATGAATTTTGTTACTTGAAAACATATATTTTCAAAGTAAAAGTTATGTTTTTTATTAATAAATGATACTTTACGAGTTCAAACTCGGTGTTCTAAAAAAGCGTTAGACACTTGTAAGGCGGCAGATCGGGGCCTAGCGCTGGCGGAAACTAGGCGTGGTTAGCGGTCTAATCGAGAAGAAAAACCAGGCGGACATTCACATGAGGAGCCTAACTCTGGCGGGGACTAATCGGGGCTAGGCGGGAATTTTTAGAACAGTTATTTGAAGTGATAATATGTCAATAAGACATCGACGTAACTTTGTTCTTTGAAAACATATACTTTTTAGAGTTAAAGTGATACGTTTTTCGATAAAAAGTGATACTTTTGAAACTGTATATAAGTTTGCAAGTAAATGACCAATATTTTATTCTTTGAAACATATATTTTTCGAGTCAAAGTGATACTTTTTTAAAAAAAGCGATACTTTTGCCCTTTGCTAGAGGTATTCTGCTTTGCTCTAATATTACATAAATGCCACCGCTCCCTATTGTTGTTTTTCACCTCCTAATATTTCAAAAATACTACAATCCCCAAGTAATTACAAAAAAACTAGCGGTATTGGGTTGGATCCATATTGGATATTGGTTTGGATCAATCTGCGGATTAAGACCTATAAAAAGGTCCTACATGAGTTTTGCTTTGTAGAAAACTCTAACATTTGGCCCAAAATTGGGGTGGAAGTCCTTTTTAAGGTTTGGAGAGGTTCGAGAATCCCTATTATCCCGAGTTGGAGATGATTTTACCAAATATAATTAATGATGGCAACGGAGGCAGTGCGGGCGGGTTTGGCCAAATGCGGAACCCGCCCACCAAGGAAAAGAGAGACCTAGTATCCGGCCCGCTCCATCTCAGGACCCACCCCGCCTTAGACCAGGGGACCGGCGGGTTGAACCGGTGAGGCCCCAACTTTTATCAACATATGATACGATGTTGTATAGTGATGAATTATTTGGTGTCACAAACCTATTATTAATGAAACGTGACGCGACTTTTATTTCTTTATTCCAACGTCAATTACACTTTCCTTATTTTCGAGCATACCAATTTTAATTCCTTCTCTAGTATTAATACTTGATCGATTAACTACGACTTTAGAAAAATTAGACCATCGATAATTTAGAAGTACATTTCAATCTTTATTCAAATATTTCACCTTATTATATAATACAATCCCAAACAACTTTCATTTTCTTTTGAAATATACACTTTATTTCTATTACACATCCTTGTTTTTATCCTATATATATATATATATATATATATATATGTATGTACCTTCAAAATATATATATATATATATATATAATTTATATATATATATATAATTTTGCCCCCTTAACTTTCAGCTATAGGGTTCATAGTGGGGAATAATTCCATTTTTCCCATAACAAGTCCATGACAATAAACAATTGTCAAGACAAGAAATTCTCCTACAAGCCCTAACTTTCAACCACAAGGATTTAGGGGGAATCAATTTTTTCGTCCATCTATTCATACATTCCGACCTTCTTCAATTCATCCTTGAACAAGAACACGCCATGATAATGGTTTGAGAAAAACTCTAAGGTGGCGAAAATTACTAAGAAATGTGAGGAAATTTTTCTTTAATTTTCATTTTTAGCTCCTTCAAACTTCAAACACATACCTCCAATTTCTAACTTGATGAATTCTTCTTGTTGAGGTACTCCTAGAGGAATTCTATTGAAGAATTAAGAAACCTAGACTTGATTACAAACTTGAAGAAGAAATTCAAGACTACACACTCTTAAGGTGAGAAATTGTGGTTTTGGTATTTTTTTCTCTTGACAACTTGAGGAATTAATTTTTGACTCAAGGATTGGAATTTTTGGAGCTTAGGGGCTGACCTATACAAGTTCAAGTTGAGGTTAGAAGCTTGAAGAAAAATTTCATTTTTGGAGACTACTTGAGGACATTAAGGCAAGTAGGGCCATTTGGTCCAAGTATATTTCTTTGAACTTGAGACTTTAATTTTAACACCAAAATATGGTTTGGATGCCATATAGGGTCTGACCTTCAAGAGTTTGAGTAAAGAAGTTTTTACAAGGAAGAAGACTTCATTTTAGATCACAACAGAAAAACTACTACGAGGTGGGTGAAAAATCTTTCAAAATAGGCAAATAGTTTTGATAAAATGCATGTAGTACATGAAAATATTTTAATTACCATATTATATATATTACATGTATTTGTTTATATGTATAAAGTTCAAGAAATTTAACAAAAATAAGCATGATTTGATTTCTTGCACAATAGGGACATACTTACATATATATCTTAATTTCTTGTTCATCTCTTGATTAATGTGTTAATGAATGTGTTATATGTTCAAAATCATGTTCCATAGTTGATATATATTCTTTAAAATATGAACCCGTCTTTCGAATTTGAACAAATATGCCATTTATGCAATTTTTACTAAGTTGAGGACTTAACCGTTATTTCGAATCTTGCCCAAGGACCAATCTGTAAATTTAGAAATTTTGGACTATATTAATGGTAATATTTAATATCATAAGTTAAAAATAATAGTTTAAGGGTTTTTAGTTGAGAAAACCCATTCTTGGAATTTTAGGGACTTAAACGTGGAAACTTGAAAGTTTAAGGGCCAAAAATTGAATTTTTAAAACTGCCCAAGGACCCCTTTGAAAATTTCGAAATTTTGAATTCCTTAAACTGAAAAATTTATATTTTGGGAAATTTTAAAAAAAAAAGTTAGTGTGGTTTTGGTTGAGAAAACCGATTTTTGAAACTTTAAATACTAAAGTGTAAAAATTCCAATTGTAAAGGACCAAAATGAAATTTCCAGAAAAGGTACGTCCTGGACACCTGGAAATTTACATACCTTAATTTTATAACATTTGAACTCATGGTTCAAGTTTCATAACAAACCAACACCAAATAAACCCTTAAGGGCAAAAACCGATTTTTGGACAAGAAATAGAATTTGTGAAAATTAAGGGACTTAAACCGATCCTATTTCAAAATTATTTTTGTCCCAACATCCTACTGTTATACGTGATATTTTAAAATTGGAATCACATCAAAATTCCCCGGTTTGTGAGATCCAAAATTTTAAAATTTGGGTCCCGAAAAATGATAATTTTGACAAATAAGGGACCAAATGAAATTTTCCTAAAACTTTGTTTGCCTTATTTTTAGCTCTACCGCAAGTGTACGGTGTAGTTTATAGAATAGGGTTAGCAAGGTCGAATCCACAGAGACTAATAAATTAGTGTACTAAGTATTGAGATCAAAATAGTCTTATCTTTATTCAGACGATCGAAAGTTGATGATTGGTTTATAAAACTAAGACAAGAATTCATCATAAAAATACAAAGTAAGAGTTTATTGAATGATCAATGAGATGAATGGATTCAGGGTTATGATTTGATTAATATCTCTTTTGTTATCCGATTACTCAAAACCAAAGTTATTATTATTCTTCCCTATAAGACAATCACCAAAGTATTTTACCCTCTCTCTCAAAATGTATATAAAAATCTTTGATTGGATTATCTATGCTAAGCATCTCTACTCAACATAAGATAACCAACTCCCAAAAGCACAAAAGATTATAAATCCTCACAAATATTTACAGACTTCTCAATCATGCAAATATTCATGTCAAGTACTCAAGATCTAGTATTGAAACTCATCTCTCGAATTATGAATCAATACATCAAAACAAGTTAAACCAATAGCCATTTGATAAAACAAGAAATAAAAAGCAGTACTCGAATAGGGTTTGAAATAATAACTTTAATTTTAATTATGCATCAAACAAAAGTATCCACTAACCTAATCTCAAACCCAGGAATCACAAGGTGTTTAGTGGACATGGGAAATAAACAATTCATAGACAAATTATTCATGTTCGTGTCTAACTAATTGAAAGTAAAAGATACAATGGAATGAGAAAACTCAGGGATGTCGATGATCTCTCGATCTATCTTCAATCATCAAGCGTGTGGTTACAAACTCGATCAATCTCTCCAATCATCCGGTAGAAGGTTGCTCTTTTCTCTGCTTTCTAGGGCAAATATCAGCGTGTCCTTGTTTGGGGCCGCCTCGTCTCTATTATACTCCCATTGGGTCAAAACCTAATTAAAATCGTCAAAACCTGACTTTCCCGCACTGACTCATGGGCCGTGCGCTTACGCACGACCAGCCCGTGCGTCAGGCCGTATGAAATTTCTTCACCCGCTATTTTGAAGTCAAAATTTAACTTCTTTACCGCCCAAAATATCTTATGCTCTAATTCCATGGGCAAGTGACACAATTTCTCGAATACCAAGCGATATGGAGATGTGCCCAAGGGCGTCTTGAAGCGATCCGATATGCCCATAATTCATCATCTAACTTCATAGCCCAAACCTTGCGATTTATGCTTACTATCTTTTCTAGGATTTGTTCGATCTTGCGATTGGCTACTTCAGCTTGCCCATTTGCTTGCGGAAGGTATGCTAATGCTACTTTGTGCCTAACCCCATATTTTGCAAGTAGATTGCTCATCAATTTATTAAAAAAAGTGTGACCCCCCATCGCTAATCAAAGCTCTTGGGGTTCCAAACTAAGTGAATATATTTTTTTTTAAAAGCGCATTACTACTGTGCATCATTCGCTGCGTGTTTTAATTGAATCGAACCAAGTATATCGGGGATCTCTTGCATAGGACAGACATGACTCATTGCAAACCTTGTCCTACTCTCTTGTATTCCCAGTGTTAAGTTGTCCTTACAGACGGTGGTGCTTTTGAAGCTGGAAGCCTCAATTATACAGAGCACGATTGGGGCCCTTCAAGATTGGCTATGACTAGACTGACATCTCCTTCTCGATCAATAAGTTGAGTCGGTTCTTACATGCCCCTACTGAGACAATCATTGGAAGGCTGCAAGAGGGTGCTTAGATACCTCAATGGTACCATGGAGTTTGGGATCTCATTTACTGAACATCTAGACTATACTTGGAGGGTTATGCGGATGCGGATGGGCTAGTTGTGTTGATGACGGGGAAATCCACTAGCGCTCTTGTGTGTTTTTTGGTCCTAACATTATAGCTTGGAGTTCTAGAAAGCGATCGGTGATTGCTCGGAGTAGCACTGAATCCGAGTACTGAGTCTCTTGCTTTAGCCACCACAGAGCTCCTGGATCGGATCCTTCTTGCGAGAACTTGGTGTTGCCTTATCTCGGCCCGGTGTTATGGTGTGATAATGCAGTGCCATTGCTCTCGCTTCCAATCCAATGTTTCACCACCGTACCAAACACATTGAGATTGACATTCATTATATTCGGGAGAAGGTTCAACAAAGAGCATTGGATATCGATTTGTCCCCTCGGAAGAACAAGTTGCGGATGTGTTCACAAAGCCCCTATCCATTGGCGGGTTTGATCCTTATGCCACAAGTCGTGCTTCAGCAGAGAGGAAGCGATTACGTTTGCAAAGGAGCATGTTAGAGATATTGAGAAACATCTAGAAGATTCCACGAGGAAGTTACAATTCATTATGAATTACGTTAAATGACGATTATTGTTAGATGGTAGTTATTCATTACTTGTGTTTAGTCTATAAATACTCGGGACCTCGGCTATGTAATCACTTCTTCAACATATCAATAAAGCGAGTTCTCATTCTTCTCTGTTTTCTCTACTCTCCTAAATACAATGGTTTCTTGTTCTATTCCAACACCGGAAAGACATGAAAGTAATTGCTCTACGCCCAAACTTGAAGTGCTCAAAGCTGCGATGCTATGCTTTCGGGGTCTGAATGGGAACTTGGCGAGGAGGATTTTATCCAACTAAAATTCTGCTCTTAGAAGATATGGACATAGAGCAATGGACAGGTGATTGTCAAATAGTCCGGAGGTGGAGCGCCTAGTCATTCGGCATTGCTACAAAGCGAAAGAGATCCCTAATGGTGTGGACCACATTATAACGCTACAAATGGTGGAGCTGGTTGACTGCAGCCCTTCGGTTGTAGCCTCGGCCATGCGAATAAAAGAGATGCAACAAGACTTGTCTAATGATGACTTTCAAGCTGTTGATCAATTCGTCGTGGAACGAGAGGAGTAGGAAGCACGGTTCACCTAATTGGCTCTAGAGTTAATTAATTTCCCCAAGAAATACGAGGGATAAGATCTCCTATCCCACATTCCTGTTCTACTCCAACTTTCACTATATTGGATGAAAGACACGTATATAACTATGATATCATCATTTTATAAACCCGTCATTCATCCACCACATGGAATAAGGAATGGTACGGGAAATCTCAATTATTGAGAACGGCCTTTGCAATTGTTTGGTGGAATCAAACTGCACCCATCCGCCAACTAAAAGGCCTTTTTCTAAACGAAAATTTTATGTTTGGAATTAATTTAGAGGGTTGGGAAAGATTGATTTAAGAAAAATAGTTTGAGAGTGAACTGCATATAAGAATGTACGTATCTGGATGACTTGTTCAGAAATAATAGTGTACGTCATATATTTTGTGAAAATTGCTTTTGAATGAACTGTTTCCATAATGATTTTTTTTTTTAAATAGTGAGGTTTTTCATATATAACATTTTGTCTAGTTCAATTTAATGTTATTGTTTTATTAACATAATAATTAGTGCAAATAGGTCGATCTCTTCAGCTCTTTGTCCCAAGTCATCATCTTTTTTAGCCAAGTTTTTCAAAAATAATTTTTAGCCATTTTCAAAAAAAAAAAAAACTAGTAAAAGACACGTGCCTCACACGTGATCTACTTGACTTGATTTGTACTAAAGTAATTATATTATTTACTAAAGTTATTGATTAATATTTAAATATTAAAAAGTAATTTATAAATAAATAAATATCAACGAAGTGCTCAAATTATCTAAAATTAAGTATTTCAAAGTATTTTAATATATATTTTCGCTACTATAATTATAGATCGATATTAATTGTTGAATAATTATTTAAAAGAACTCAATCCGAAACAACTTAAAAATAGTATAACAAAAAAATAAGTTCTTATAATACTTATGATCACATTCATCAATCTTTTTTTTTTTTTTTTTTTTTTTTCATTTTGATGGCTTGAAAAATCCTTTTTTTCTTAATTGATTTTTGACCGCTTAAGTATTTGATGCATTTTAAATAATCAGAAAATCAATTTAGCTTATAATTTATAAGCTAATTATTAATTAATCACAATTTATCGCATTAATAAAGAAATTGATTAAATAACTTTTATACCAAAATCTAAAATAATATCATCATTTTTATTTGTTATTGTTATTTAATTCAAATATAAATAAATAAAGGTTATTCACATTCTTATACTTCTTATCCTTACTTCTTTTATTATATATCGTTCTTTGATTAACGAAATTTAAACCACAAAAATTACAATATATAATTATTTGAAAAAAACTTTTCATATTATTTTTATTCTTGTAAAAAAGCCAATATTTTATCATAACACTTAAACTTAAAGTTTACAATCCTCCTATTTCAGTGTTTTAAAAATAATAAACCTTCACTTAATATATATATATATATATATGTATATATATGCACAAGAAAATTAATATTTTGTTTCATCGAGAGTCGGATAATAAATAAAATTATGAAAATTAAAATGATAAGTCAAAATCTGAATTTTAAAACTCTAATCAATTGCACATAAAACATCCTTAATAAATAAATCAAAGATAGTCGTATGAAAGAAAAAAATAAGTTACCAATTTTCAAGTGTCAGTCTTTAATAATTAAATATAATACTAATTAATATTTTTGTTTGAAAATTATTTTGCAAAAATTTAAATTTTAAAAATTATATAAGAAACTAAAACTAATTTAGTTTTTATTTACATAAAAGTTTTAGAAAGATATATTATACTATTAGAGATGATACTTTATTTGAATTTGACTATTTTAGTTTATACTAAAATTTACATAGTTGTAAATTTTTGTGAGCTTTATAGTTATGAAAATTGTAAGTTTTCTTAACTAATCTGTATTTCTTTTGAAGAGACATTAAATTTTAAAAATGATGTCATTTAATCTTGTTTACAAAATCATATTATTTATTATGAAATATAATTATCAGTCCACTTTAAGTGTGCCTTTCTTGAGAGTATAGTACTTTAACCTTTATCTAGATTTTTGATTGAATTTTTTATCAAATAAGAAAATATAGTTGCAAAAGATTTAGATATCAATGTGTGAAAACCCTTAGATATCTTCTTACGCCTCCTTATGTCCAGGGGTAATTCATACTCCCTCCTATTCAAAATAAGTGTCTTTTTAGGAAAAAACACACATATTAAGGATTGAGTTAAAACACCCAATATACCCTTAATAAATAATAAATGCTTACTTTGGAACAAACAATTTTAGGTATTAGTGTTAGTTGGAAAATAATATATTTAAGGGTAATTTGGGAAATCTTCTTCTCACCAACCTTGAAATGTGAGAAGGACATTCTTTGAAAAAAATTCATGTGTCAAAATGACACTTATTGTGAATAGGAGGGAGTATTACTTAGTACTAAATAGGGTCACTTCCCCACTTTATAATTGTATATGGTTTAACACGGAAAATTTGGCACATAAATAGTATTTTAAATATTATATTGGTAAGCTGGATTAGTATGTAATTTTAAATAATAAACCTACACATAATATCAAATTATTTTGTATTGAATAAGTTTTCTATTTATTTATTTATTAATGTTATATACACAAAGTGACCTTTCATTTTCGATTCTTGTTTAAATTTTTAATAATACTTCATTTATTAAAAAATAGAATAACTTGTAACGAATCTTATAATAATTATTATTTATGTGCTTGAATCTTATAAGTTCTGAAGATGTACTTTTTAAATGAACCAAAAATTTATCAAAAAATGTCATATTATACAATATTATACAAAAGTCATTTAATTTTTCTTTAGAAGTTCTAGCTAAGGTACACATATTTCTTTTAACCATTTCATCTAATTTTTTCAACTTTTTATAATATATTTCATTTGGTTTAAACCTAAATTATCTTAGAGATTAACCTCCAAAATTATTTTTGATAGTATTGACTCATTAATATCAAGTACAACCATTTATTATTATTATTATTTATTTTTGTTTTCCATTAATTTGTTGTAATTATTTAACTTGTTTGTTATGAATATTATATTAGTATTTGAATTAACATATAATTTAAGTAATATATTATTTTCGTTGTTAATGTCAAATTGTTACATATTAAATGAGTTTATTTATATTTTTTCTTATGTGTTGCATATATGATTTTTTAGACTTAATCCAATTTTAGTGCATGTTTTACTCTTTCGTGTCATTTTATTGAAAAATAATTATTGTGGTACATGTTATTTTATTATAAATATCACTATGATATTTTAATTTTATAATTTTCTAATGACACTCAAATTTTATCATAACGACAATTTATACATATATATTTATTTTATTAAGTTGCCTTCTAATTTATACACACACACACGCAATTTTGAAACACTTTTATGCACTTGTTCATTTAATTTCTATATATATATATATATATATATGTGTGTGTGTGTGTGTGTGTGTGTTAAATTAAATTTTATTTAATATTATTTTGATTTAAGATAACTCACATTATATAGGAAACAAAATAATTGGAGATTGAAATCATGATATATTTTAAAAAATAATAATTGGAAACTAAAGCTTATAATGTAAGATATAGAAAATTAAACAATGTCATATATTCACACATAGTTACAATTTAAAAGGTTTTTTTTCTGCAACAAACTTTTTTTGGTTCTTATTCTATCTTTTTTTCATGTTAATACTATTCTTTTTATTTTATACTTTTATTTTATTAATATAGCTAATTAAAACAAAATATGCATGAAATTTGAATAAAAATAAAATAAGAAACTCTCATGTTTTCTATATTATTTATTTAACAACCATCAATAAAATTAATTTTGAAATTACATATTATTAATCAAGGAAGAATTTTACAACTATAAATGAATTATATATTTTCTTTAATTTTTATTTAGCATCAAAACCAGTGTTTTAAAAATCGGACGGTGAGTAAACCGGGTGTGCTACGGTTCACGGTTCAACCGATCGGATCTGGATCAACCGCCGGTCCAACCGATTTAATAAAAAACAATAAAATTTCTTGTTATATCGTATATAATAATATATTAATATGTCAAGTATTATAAAAGTATATAAAAATAACTAAATCAAGTAACTTATATAGCTCAAAATTCAAATAATCATATAAATGTAGCAAACACAAAATTTAAAACTCTAAAATTACTTACAAAAATTAAAAAACAATATAAATAAATTAAAAACATTTCTGGTCGGTTCAAGCGGTTTTGGCCGGTTTTGACCGATTTTGACCGGTTTAACGGCGAAAACGGTTTTTAAGGCCTGACCGGATCGGTCCAACCACCAATTCTCGATTCAACCGATTGAACCGGCCGATCCGGTCCGATTTTTAAAATAGTGATCAAAACCACTATAATATTTTTTTCATGTCTACTACAATTTGATCTTTTTTTCTTTAAATTTTAATAGACATATTTAATTATTGAGAAAATCCAAAAGAATACCAGAAATATATAATTTTGTATCATACTCAATTTTAACCAATTAAATTTTTTTCTACATGGACTTGTCTATATGTTTATAACATATGGCTGGAGATATCAAAACAAAACCTAGTTTAATTATGTGAGTAGAAGCGTGATGTATTCGCTTTCCACTATCTTCAATAAGATTAAGGTTTTGTATCTAGTTTGCTCTTTATTAGTTAGGGGGAAACCGTGAATGTCGAGGTGAGTTGGCAAGAAAGAAGCAAGAATCCAGGGAAAGAGAGCCTCCCCCTTTTTTTGTCAGTTTTCGCTTGTTGGGCGCACTTTGGCTTTCTTACCACTTTTTGGCTGGTCGCATAGCAAGAAGATTCCGGGAGGGACAAATGCCTTAAGATCACTCACACACGGTACATAAATCAATTAGCACGTTGGACCAGGATTTTGCTCCCAACGCATCATTGATTGCGCGCACTTATTTTGGGGATTTGCCACCTTTCTATTGTTGTAAGTAATGAATATCATAACCTTCGACATTCAACCAATGACCAAGGCCTAGTGGTGCTTGCGTCTTTTCCTATATCGACTTGAATTGAAAATCTTGGACAAGAAAGAAAAATTGTCCGCCTTGAATTCTCTTTTTAAATTGATTCTATAAGAGATTTAAAGTATTCTTAGCGTTATGATTAAAAAATAATATTTTTTTATTTTTGAAAAAGAATTTGGGTATAAAGGAACATTTATCCTATAATTAAACAACCAAACATCAAATAAATAAAAGAAATACTTATTTTCCTTAAATAACCATAATCATTTGATACTTTTGTAAAATTAAAAGTTTTGATAACCCATGCATGCACTTTTATCAATGGTATAGAGTATATTAATATATGTATATATATATTTAAATAAATATATAGATATAAATAGAAATATAAATGTTATCAAGTATTTAGTTTGATAAGATAAATGATACATTTGTTAGTTTAATGTGGTATTTGGCATCGTAAATAAAATAAAGGAAACTATATGTATTTTTACGTGCAACTTTTAAGCATCAAAACACCTAATTTTTTTAAATTATTTTTTCTTTATATTTTTTGTTTAAAATGGCCTTTCTTTCTTTTCCGTTTTATATTATCAACTATCAAAATTATTTAAAAAAAAACATAAATTCTTACATAGTGTTGAACTTTAAATGGTTAAAACTTTTTCATGCAAAGTCCTTGTATATGCTTATGACATATTGATAGAAAGCTCTCGAAATCCAGTTTAAGACGAAGCTATTATTTTCGAAATGTCAAAATATTTTAAAAGTTATAAATAAAAGAATCAATAGTTTTGAAATGTAGAGCATAAAAGGTCACTTGTCTATAATTGAAAAGGTATCAAATGACTTAATTACCCTTAAAATTTAAATTTACTATGCCAAAAATATATGTTTGTCAAATCAAAAAGATGTGCTTGAAAAACTAAAAAATATGTTAGCTTGGTCAAATGGTTAAAAACATTTCGGAATGTAATAACTAATATATATAACAATTCTATATACTTAAAAAAAAAAAAAAGTTGACACACGTCATCACCTCATTAATTTTGACATGTGTCAACTCCTCATTCTCTCAAATCCACATGTCCACTTTATAATTATCCATATGGCAAACATTATCTACAAATTAAAGATTTTTTAAAAGATTATAAATTTAAAAGATAATAACAAATTTAAGAGATAAGAAGTAATCTAAATATCATGGATTTATCTATACTATCATTTAAAAATATTATCTTTCAAAAATATATTTTGTTTATATGCACCTTTTAAATTTCGATTTATGCTAATCGCAATGTATATTTCAAAATACTCTTATTAAATCCAGTTTTGACCCACTAACCAATTATATTCCCAATTAAATAAATAAATCAAACCAAATTATAATCAAATTAAATAAGCTCATCTACCCTATATGCTAAAAGAAAAAACAAAGTTGACACATATCATCACCTCAGTAATTTGGATATTTGCCAACTTCTCATTCTCTCAATTCCACATGACGGCTTCACATTTATCGATGTGGCAATCATATGTAAAAAATTAAAAGATAACAAAGTTAATGGAGATTAGAAAAGATAAAATATAATCCAAAAAATAAAGGATTTGCTCACAATTATTTTGAAAATATCATGCCGACCAAATCTTTTAAATTTGTGATACTAAAATTTATTTTTGGATAAATCCCGTATAACACACGGGTGTTATGCTAGTATATATATATATATATACACAATGAAATATTGGTGGATAGATATAAATATTTTTAAAACAATAATCCAAACATCTGTTTTTTTCGGGCTTGATGAAAGTTGAATGAAAATCTTTTGAGGAATTACACTAAAACCCCTGTATTATTCATGTTTTTATGCTTTATTATATAAACTATTTTTTGTTACCATTTACCATGTGAACTATGTAAAGTTTTGCACTTTGCCCTATGTGGATAGTTTTACCCCTAATTTTATTTTTCTTAAAATAATAAAAATAATTCATTATGATCATATCCAACCCATCATGCTTCCATATATTTGTTTTCAAAGAAGAACTTGTGTGAACTTAATACCATTAAATTAAATTAAAAATAATAGTGGGGGCGATTAGGTTATTTAATATAAGAATAAAAAAGACAATATAATATTTTAATAGAATGATGGGGTAAAGTGATATAAATTGAGAGCATAAGGGTAAAATGATACAATTGAAAGTACAAAAGGCAAAGTGAGATTTACCTATTTTTAAACTCCGTTTGGCAAAATCACCCTTTATCATTAAAAATCTCTCAAATTTAGTCCTTAATATATTGGAGATTTCAAAATTATTTGGGAAATATCATGTGAGTTGTATGTCAATGCCAAAAAAACGTTGGGATTTTTGAATATTCTCGCAAAAATTAGAATTTTCGGTAAGTTGTCAAGGAAATAGTAGGTCTCTTAAAACACCGTTTTATGAATCTCAATTTGTAAGATGGAGCACAAGATCGGGATCTATACCCAATACCCCAGATCTGGCATTAAAAAAAATTCCAAACATGTCTCTCTCTCTCTCTCTCTCTCTCTCTCTCTCTCTCTCTCCACCCATATTCATGTTTTCTCTGTGTGTGTGTGCACGCAAAGCACTATCCACATCCATATTAACATTTACACACACGTGCATTCATGCACAGAAGGCGAAGCAACCGCTTGCGGTGGATAGCAGTGGCTTGGGCTTTTTGGTGACAAAATCTCAGAATTATTGTTGATATTTGGATTGGAGTGGAAATATAGTAATTTTTGTAGTTGATTGGAATGGATTTGATTGTGGTGTTTTAGGGAGATTGCCAACGGAATGGTGACCATGACCGGAGGGATCTATGCTAGGTCTTTAATTGAATAAACACAAAAAAAAAACATTAGAGAATTTGATCAATACTCATGATAATAATTTTCAAGAATATACTAGTACTTCTTAGAGAAAAACTATTATTTTTCACGGAAACTAATATTTATAGTTTTGTTAAACATATGCATTTTTGATTTAAAAGTGATATTGTTTCTAATGAAAAATGATATTGTTAAATAAGGATGTATGTAAATTTGCAAATAAATAATCAATTTTATTACTTTGAAAATTAAGCGTATATTTTTTTAAATAAAAGTAATTTGTTTTTAATAAAAAGTGATACTTTTTGAGTTTAAAATGATATTATGTTAGGGGAACAACTTGTCACGCCTCAAACGGGGACGCGACGACGATCCACAACTTAAATACAAATAACCAAAAGCGATCTGCATTTAGCGAATATCATCGAGAACCCAATGAAACAGAGTCTAAATAGCAACGGAAATAAAGAAACACATTACAACTTACAGTCCATAATATCCATAATCCAAATTACATCCCCGATATGATCTAAAAATAACAACTTAAAAGTCAAAGGGTCCTACGCCCTTCAGTTACAAACCGGAATGAAAAGAAATACAAGAGTCCAACAGCAAACACAAGAAAAGAGTCCAACAACAAATAATAGTAACAAGTCCAGCGACATCAACAACAAAAGATAGTAAATCCAACAAGCGGAGTACAAGGGCTCAATCCGTGGTCGGTTCAACATCTTCAACGAAGTCCTCATCTAAAGGTTAGAAAACAGGTGGGGATGAGACTAGAAATCTCAGTGGATGGGTGATCGTGTGCAAGTGTGGCGATATATATAGCGAATGCGAGAAAACATTTATATAAAAATAGTCCACAAGTGTCGTGATAAATATATTTAAGTAATATACTTATACGAGTTCAAGAAAACGATTCATGGTCACACAAGCACTATGTGATTCGGGCAAGACAGGTAGGATTGCGTGCGGAAATGTAACGCCAATTCCATGCAAGGCAATTAATGGTTGCGTATGGATTTGTAGCGCCAACCAATGCAAAGAAAGTAGCGGTTGCGTCACGGATTTGTAGCGCCAACCAAACGGGTCCGATAACTCCGGAATCGTATGGATCGACAAGCCGATTCCTTCGTTCTTTCTTGTAACTCCCCGGCAAGATGGTCCAAGATCGGTCACATTATCGCTCCATAGGCAAAGACAAAATCCACAAAGTGGAGCTTGCAAGGCTCGGATCTGTCATAATCATGATTATACCTCAAGTAATACGACCCGCTTCCCTTGGACACTCCGTCCCTCGGTTGCGGGATTAGGGACGATAGGGCGGAAGAGTGGAATAGCAACCGAGCTGCCCGGTTCCATCCCCGACGTATCCATTCCGACCGTGAGCTCGACACACCAAGTTGACTCGAGCAGAAGGTAAATACAAGTACGCATACCAACCAGGCAAATCGAGTATTATTGATTCAGGGGAAGCGATTCGGGAATTTTTGACAATTCACGAGTAGAAATATGGCGTTGGTGGAGTTATTTGGATGAAGATGATTATCGGAAGGATAAGCAATCTTCGGTATCTTGAAAGATTAGGTGGAACATAAGTCCGTTATAGATTCAAAAACGCAAGACGAGGGAAGTCGCCCCACGATTGGGTATTAATCGGTCGAATCGGTCCGATAAGTCGAGGTTTTGAGAAAATAAAACACTTTAATTAAATCTCCAAGTCAGAGGGTCCAGGGCTATTTTAGTAAAAGGAAAAATAATTTGAGTTAGGTCCTTTATAAAAGCAAATTTACAATTTAGCCATGTTTTGTAAAAACCAAAACCTTTGGGGTTAAAAATTAAATAAATAAATTTATCGTGAATGAAGAAATCATTACACATATCGACCTTGAAAAATTATGAGGTCAGTTCTTAAATTCTCCAAATTGTCCATAGATTCAGGTTTTTAAAGTTTTGAGGTCGAGTTTTTATAAAATTCTCACATTGGCCCCAAATTTGTAAAAATTGTCATTAGGACCTTAAGTTTAAAATAATCGGAACTCACAAACCGGAAGGGGTTTTAATGTGATTCCAGTTGGAAAATGTCACTAAGGTTAGTAGGATATTGGGACAAAAGACGTTTTTAAAATAAATAAGTGTAGGTCCTTTAACTTTTGAAAATATCATTTTTGTCCCATTTTGAAATAATTGCTTTTAAGGCTTTTAGGGGTCCAATTGTTATGATATTTGAAACTTGGGTCCAAAATATAATTAAGTTATAGTTAATTTAGTATTTCCAGGTGCATGGGCTGCATAAGTCCTGTAAATTTCATTTGGGTCCTCAAGTTTAGTAGTATTTTACACTTTAGTCCCTCAATTTTAGAAAAATTACTTTCCAAGCCCTAAACACTTGGATTTTTGGAATACATTTAAAATATGTCATTTCCAGTACGTTAATAGTAAAAATTTCAAATTTTAAAATTAAGGTCTGGTACAGTTTCAAAATTTGCAAAGTAGCCCTTAAACTTTCAAAATTTTACAATCTAGTCCTTGGGCTTTTAAAGGTTGATTTTATTTATCTTAAAACTCTTAAAACTTTATTAAAATGTCCAAAAGTCATTTTTGAAACTGAGTACAGTCCCAAATTTTGAAATTTGCAGAGGGGTCCTTTAACTTTCATTTTCTTGCAATTTAGTCCACCAACTTTCTATTTTTATATTTTTAAGTCCAAAATTGAAATTTAATCAATTATGCTCGACTTTTCCAGGTTATAAGTCATCCAAAACATGGATTTCAAAGATCATACACAGGCATGTCCAATACATACAAGAATTCATCAAATAGAACATTAAATTGTACATGCATTCACCTAAAATTCAATAAATAGCAATTTTGAGCAACTCTTGAGAATTTTCATGATTTGATACAAAAATTGACATGCAATACATAGATTATATATCTCAAGGGCTCATGATAAAAATTCTACATGCATTTTAATAAAAACACCTAGAAGTTGGAAAGTATTTTTCCTCCCACCTTAAAATTGGAAAATTGTGAAATAAAAGGATAAATTTCACAACTTTGGATGAGGTCAGTTAGGTCAGCCCCTAAGTCAAGAAATATCAAAATTTTGGAGTTAGAAAATGAGAGAAAAATTAAGGAGAAAAAGAAGGAGATAAGGAAATTGGAAAGACTACACTTTACCTTGTGTAGTAGGTGATTTGAAACTAGTTGAAGCTTCAAATTTGGAAATTTTGGTTCAACTCCAAAATCACCTAAGGTCAGCCCCTATTTCTCAAAAATGAAAAAGGGGTGTTAAAATTTGAAAAAAATAGGAAGAAGAAGAAAGAAGGGGCTTTAGTGTCCAATTCTTACCTTGTAGTCCAAATTTCTCTACTAGTTCTTCTTCAAGTTTTCTAATTAGGCCACCATGCATACATGTCTTCAAGTGGTCTTCTAAGTACCTCAAAATCCAAAATTCAAGCTTATATTAAAAGAGAAGGTGATGAGTAGTAAGAATTTAAGTTGAATTGAGGAGTGAAATTTCTTACCTTGAAATAGGGGTGTTCGAAATTTTGGTGTTTAAGTGGTAAGATTGTTTGTTTTGGTTTAGATGTTTGAAGAAAGAATGTATGTTTGATGATAGGAAGAAGATGTTCTTGAAGATATGAAGATGGGTTTGAAGATGTGAAGGACTTGTGTTTGAATATTTGAAGATGTGAAGAAGTGGTACTTGAAGATATGAAGAACTTATGTTGAAGATTTGAAGATGTGAAGAGTTGGTGTTTGAAGGTTTGAAGATGTGAATGATTTTGTGTTTGAAGATTTGAAGATATGAATGAATTTTAGAGAGAGATTAGAGAGAATGAGGAGAATTAGTTGGAAGATCAAAATGTGTTGGATGAAATTTTGAACCAAATTTTGTGAAAAAGTAGGGGAGAGAGAAGGAGAAAATTTTTGTTCAATTTTGTGTCTTGCAAATTATCTCTTGTATGGAGACAATTAGACTAGTCAAAGTATGGGCAAGGTATGGAAAGAGAAGGAATGTTGGGAAGACTCCAACATGTTGGGAAAAATAGTATTAAAGAATTGATGTATGAGATGATGTGTATAATATTTGAATTAATGGTATAATTATACACAAGATAACTAATATAAGGTGTAAGTGTACAAGAGTTGGATGATATTTCTACTCCAAAATCCCATGTTGGCCGTCCACTATAGGGTATTATTGTAATTCCATATATTTTTTTGTCCCAAATTTGATGATAATAGATGAAATATATCAATCTCCAAAATAATTAGTGATTTCCTTGATCACTTATAAGTCTCATGATCATTTATACTAAATCAAATTCTTAATTCTATAAGGTAAAAGTCTCTAAAATAAATAGTCTCTTAAAATTCTAAGGTGACTAATAAATACAAAAATAGTAATAATGATCAATCAAGTGATCATAAATGTGAAATAGAATTAATAAAGATCATGATCACAAGTAATAAATGAAATAAAATAAAATACAATATATATATATATATATATTAATGATAATTACCCGTCAAAGTGACGCGGTAAAATAGTCGATCAAATACATAGACGACAATAAGAATCAATTATATGTTCGGAAAAAATTGGGGCCTCACATCCTCCCCTTAAAAGAATTTGGTCCCCAAATTCTCTTCAAAATAGTTCGGATATTGATTTCTCATGTCTTCTTCCATCTCCCACGATGCGTCTTCGTCTCGGTTGTGGTTCCGCCACACCACTTTAACCATCGGAATTTTCTCTCTTACGCAATCGTCAGATTCTGGCGATCAATGATCCGGATTGGTCTCTCGGTGTAGGATAGATTTTCCATTAGAGGAGGAGTATCACGAGTGATGATATGTTTGGGATCCGGTTGATACCTCTTCAATCTTGATACGTGGAATACATCATGCATTCCCGTATATGGTCTTGGTAACTCGAGTCGGTAGGCTAACTTCCCGATCCTCGTAAAAATGTTGTAAGGTCCAACATATCTCGGACTCAACTTGCCTCCTTTCTTCGGATTGATTAATCCTTTCCGTGGTGAGAGTCCGAGAAATACTTCATCTTCGACTTCAAATTCCAAATCCATTCTTCTCTTGTCCGCGTAACTCTTTTAGCGGCTCCGAGCTATGCGAATCCGCTCCTTGATCGCTTGACCTTCTCCATGGCCTCTCGAACTAAGTCGACCTTTGGAATCGAGGCGACTTTCGTTTCTCTTTCGAGTCCATTGGTCATCAATCTCCCGTGTAGTGGGGATCTACATTTTCGCCCATATAATGCCTCGTAGGGTGCCATCCCAATCGTGGCCACGATAGCTGTTATTGTAGGCGACTCGGCTAATGGTAAGTGTGAATCCCAACTTCCTTGAAAATCCAATGTGGCTGCTCGCAAAGATATCTTCAAGGGTTTGAATTGTTCGCTCGGTGTCCATCGGTTTGTGGATGTCTTCTTTGTCTTTGAAACTTAGCGAGGTACCCAATTCCTTGTGCAAGCACTTTGAAAATCTGGAGACAAACCTCGGGTCTCTGCCGGATACTATGTCGACTGGTACTCCATGCAATCAGTGATTTCTCGGATATAAATCGTGCAAGTTTTCGCAAGTTTAATCATCGTTTTCTCGATGGGTAAAAAGTGTGCGATTTCGTGAGTCGGTCTACAACTACCCAAATAGCATCATGGCCTCCTCTGGTCCTTGGTAGATCCGTCACGAAGTCCATTGTTATGTGTTCCCATTTCCACTCGGGAATTCTCAACGGTTGTAGTAAACTAGATGGTCGTTGGTGTTTTGCTTTTACTCGTTGACAAGTCAAACATCTCGCAACGAACTCCGCTACCTGGTTCTTCATGTTTACCCACCAATAACTCCGTTTCAAATCCTTATACATCTTGTTTCCTCCAGGATGTATAATGTATTTCGAGCGGTGTGCCTCTGCTAGGATTCTATTCCTAACCATTCGCCATTTGGTACACACACTCGATTCAGAACCGATAACTCCATCTTCGTGTACCGAGAATTCTCGATCTCTCTCCTTTAAGTATCTTCTCCTTCGTTTTTGAAGATGTGCATCTTTCCCTTGTGTTTCTTTGATCTCATTCAAACAGATCGGGTTTAACCGAAATGTTAGCACATGAAATCGAGTATTGGTTCTCGTCGATTCCAATTGCTCGCCTCTTCTAATGATTCCCACTCTCGTATCATAAGCCTGGCTAAGCTCGCCTTTCTACTTAAAGCGCTGCTATGACGTTAGCTTTCTGGGATGGTATTGAATATCAAAGTGATAGTCCTCAATCAACTCCATCCATCTCCGTTGCCTCAGATTGAGGTCTTTTCGGGAGAATAGATACTCCAAGCTCTTATGATCCGTGAAAATCGTGAACACTATCATTGCCAATTCCAAGTCATGCGTTGGATAATTGGCTTCATACGGCTTGAGCGTGATGCATAAGTGATAACTTTTCCTTTCTCGCATGAGCACTTGCTCCTAGTCCTTCCTTTGATGCATCATTTGTAGACGACAAAGTTTTCGGTTCCCTTTAGAAGAGCTAAGATCGAGCTATAGTAAGTCGTTTCTTGACTCTTGGAAACTAGCTTCGCACTTGTCATTCCACTCAAACTTGACTTGCTTCTCGGGTTAGTCGAGTGAGTGGTCCGGCTATCTTGGAGAAGTCCTGGATAAATCTTCGATAATATCCGGCTAGTCTAGAAACTCTAATTTCGATTCTGGACTCGGGTTGTTTCCATTCAACCATTGTCTCGTACCTTGAAGGATCTATTGCAATCCCGGTGCCGTATACTATATGTCCCAAGAATGCGACTTCACTAAGCCAAAATTCGCACTTGCTTTGAATTTGGCATACAAACTTATGTTCTCGTAGTGTCTCCAAAACGATTTTGGATGCGTTCATGCTCTTCTCTAGACTTAGAGTATACGAGTATGTCATCAATGAATATCACTACGAATTGATCCAAATAAGGTTGAAAGACTCGATGCATCAGGTCCATAAATGCCGGTGCATTCGTGCCGGACCGAAAGGCATCACTACAAACTCGTAGTGTCCATATCGGGTTTGAAATGCGTTTTGGAAATGTCTCCTTCGCGGATCTTGATTGGTAATATCCTTGTTGTAAATCAAACTTGAGTACATTGTCGCTCCTTGGAGTTGATCAAACAATTCGTCTATCCTCGGGAGGGTATATTTGTTCTTGATGGTCACATTATTAAGACCACAATAATCTATACATAATCTTAAGGTGCCATCTTTCTTTTTGACGAACAAAGACAGTGCTCCCCACGGAGACGCACTCGGTCGGGTAAATCCCACATCCATCGGTTTACGTAATTGCATTTTCAGCTCTTGTAACTCAAGATGAGCCATTCTATACGGTGTTCGGCAATCGAGGCGCAGCCCCCGGTAACACCTCGATGGTGAACTCGACTTCCTATCTAGAGGGACAGGTGGTGAGTTCTTGTGGAAATACATCCGTATATTACGATACAATAGGTACTTGGTTGATTTGTGTCTCAATCTTGGGTTTGTTAATTACAAACGCCAAGTACCCCCGAGCCCCTCTAGTGATTGCCTTCCTTGCTTTCATTCTTTGAAATGATTGGGCAATCTTAACTCGTGCCCTTCCGAAATTTCCACTTCGGGTTTTCCGGGTTCACATAGCTTAATGGACTTGTTATGGCAGTCCATTTGTGCATGGTGTGCGAGATAACGATTCATCCCCAATATCACGTCGTATTCGGATATAGGTAATAAGATTAAATCGGCGGGAAAGTTTATCTCAAGAATCTTAATTTCGCATGCATTATAGATAATATTTGTTATCCGACTTGCACCCATAGGAGTTGACACTTCTAGACATATAGGCATATGTTCCATGCATGCATGCGGTTTGTGTACAAAAAAATGCGGTGCAACAAATGAATGCGTTGATCCAGGGTCGAACAATATTTTAGCGTAGTGGTTAGATACTAGAAGCATACCTTCCACCACGTCTCGTTGCCTCCGGAGCCTCCCCGTCCGGCTAGTGCAAATGCTCGGCGGGCATCCTTGCCCAATTACCCTGGCCATTTTCGGCTTCGCGATGCGTCTGTTTGGTTGGTCATCGTATTTGGCGGTCTGCGGCTTGTGCCGATTACTACCACAACGCGAACACCTTCCTTGTTTACGCCCAGATCATTGGCGTATGTCCCGGTTTACGGCAATGTGCACACACTTGACCCGGCTTTCCTTTCTTGCGGTACTTTTCCCTTATCTGTCTTATTAATCGGTCCTTTTCAAACTTAGCGGTTTAGATGGTCTGTCCCACAGCTGTTCTCTTGAGACTGTTTGATGGCCTACTCTGCTGAATCTGTCCAATACGGTTCAGTCCCGACTCAATGCGGAGAGCTGCCTTTACCGCGGCTGAGTAGGTTGTCAATTCAACGATCAGCTTGATTGTTTGAAGTTCCAATTTCAATCCTCAAGTGAACTTGTAAAGCTTATCCTCTTGATCGATTGTCCCCAGAGCATACTTGGACAATTGGTGAAATTGAGACTCGTCTTCGAGCTACGTCATGTTCCCTTGCCTCATCTGTGGAATGTATTGTTCATTGAACTCGGCCAAGAAATTTCCCCATGTTCAAGCTACCCGGTCCTGTTCCCACCTTCTTTCATCCGCCCTCCACGATCTCTCTCTAGCGGCGATTCCGAGGCATTTAAATACGTCAAGTGTGACTTTTTGCTCATCCGAGTATTGGAGAGCATTGAAGATATTCTCGCTTTTTCTATCCATTCTTCTCGCCTTCAAATCATCGGCTCTCCTAAGAAGGCTGGTGGGTCGAACCGTAGAAATCGCTCCAACGTGCGATCGTTCACCTCTGCAGCGGAGTTCGGGAGCACGGGGTTGAGGCTCGCTGTTGCCTCATGAAAACCAAGTATTTGTTGTAGGGCCTGTGCGGTCAAGTTGTCTCCTGCAGTAGGTGGAGGAGGCGGTGGTAATTCGGGGAGGGTACCCGGTCCCCCGGGTACGTCGTCATCCCTTGTGGAACGCGGCGAGGTCTCCCACGTCCTCGATGTTCGGTCATTCTATATCTTGAAGTGTTAGTTGCGGTTCATGAGTAAATGAATACAATAATTATTCGCGTAAAGGAAGTTATATCGTAGGAAAGTAACATCAAACACAAACACATTGAATAAATAGCAAAAGGCATATCCATTAATGTAAAACTTGAATACACCCATAGTACAACATTAGTAACATCGAGTCAAGATACATCAAAGACAAAAATACAATCGAATCTAGTACAATAAAAGGTAAGGTACAACATTTTTGGAATAAGCGTCTACAACAACAAAAGTACAAAAGCGACAATTAAGCTAACTAATCGGTGAGATCGCCATCATCGTCACTCGCAGACTATGTCCATAATCGGGGCCTGGTCGGCCGAGGTGGCGCCTCGACCTCGGGCCAATCAACAAAATCCAACCACCGCTCGAATCCCCGAAAGCATCATCAAGTGGAGCAGCCTCGAGTGCCTCGGGCTCTCCGATCTCGATGGATCCTCCTCAGAATCCTCCCGGGATCCTCCTCGGCGTCAGCACGGGCTCCACCTCGGGTGGTGGCAATGGTTGTGCATTAGCCGCCAGAGCTGACCTCGGCCGCGACGTCTCTCGATCTAGGGCTGTGTAAGGTCCTCTATCTTTGTCATCGCTTGATGAGGGCCTCCTCCAAGCGCTCAATGGTATCGCGGGATAGGCGGGCGTCAATCTCCCATTTCTAGAGGTCGTCACTTGTCCTCTTCATCTTCTCTCGCATGTTATCCAGCGCTCCTGGATATTCTCAGATCTGGTCCTATCGCTCTTATGGTGTTGTCGCGGTCCTTGATGATAGTGGTCAACTCGCTCTTTTCATCTTGGGCTCGCCAAGCAGCGTGTCAGTCCCACATACCGGCGCGCTCCTCGGATAGCTCGAGGTCGCCGATCACTCTCCGGTGCGGTGAATCATCGTGCCGGTAGTGCTCCCGCTCAAAGCACGGGCATGAAAACGTCCCACCAAGAAGGTGGCGCCGGCTCCATCCTCGATCAAACAAAACTAAGGCGAATCACCAAAGGTAGAGGAAAGATAAGAAGAGAATAAGGAAAGAATGAATAAAGAAAGTCAGTAAGAATCAACTAAGTCAAGACAAGTATGACTATGGAATCTCCAAATATGCGTTCTAACTTAGTTCAAACATCAATAAGACAGTTCTATGCCAATTTGAAATCGATTTCACACTTAATGAGTCAAGTCGCGGTACTACCCAAAATACGGACCGAGGGTCCTATCTCGGGTCAGCTCGGTGTAAGTTTCTATCTTACTAGCCGAGCTCGATACCACTCTAATCGTCACGCCCCAAACGGGACGCGACGATGATCCACAACTTAAATACAAATAACCAAACAGATCTAGACGAATATCATCGAGAACCCAATGAAACAGAGTCTAAATAGGAGCAGAAATAAAGAAACACATTACAACTTACAGTCCATAATATCCATAATCCAAATTACATCCCGATATGATCTAAAAATAACAACTTAAAAGTCAAAGGGTCCTACACCCTTGATTACAAACGGAATGAAAAGAAATACAAGAGTCCAACAAACAAACACAAGAAAAGAGTCCAACAACAAATAATAGTAACAAGTCCAAATGACATCAACAACAAAAGATAGTAAATCCAACAAGCGGAGTACAAGGGCTCAATCCGTGGTCGGTTCAAAGATCTTCAACGAAGTCCTCATCTAAAGGTTAGAAAACGGTGGGGATGAGACATAAATCTCGGTGGATGGGTGATCGTGTGCAAGTATGGCGATATATATAGTGAATGCGAGAAAACAATTATATGAAAACGCGTGAGTATGATGCATTAATTCACACACGATCCACAAGCGTCGTGATAAATATATTTAAGTAATATACTTATACTGATTCAAGAAAACAATTCATGGTCACACAAACACTATATGATTCAGGCAAGACATGTAGGATTGCGTGCGGAAATGTAACGCCAATCCATGCAAGGCAATTAATGGTTGCGTATGGATTTGTAGCGCCAACCAATGCAAAGCAAGTAGCGGTTGCGTATGGATTTGTAGCACCAACCAAACGGGTCCGATAACTCCGAGAATCATGTGGATCGACAGCCGATTTCTTCGTTCTTCCTTGTAACTCTAGGCAAGATGGTCCAAGACCGGTCACCTTATCGCTCCATAGGCAAAGACAAAATCCACAGTGGAGCTTGCAAGGCTCGGATCTGTCATAATCATGATTATACCTCAAGTACTACGACCCACTTCCCTTGGACACTCCGTCCCTCAGTTGCGGGATTAGGACGATGGGGCCGGAAGAGTGGAATAGCAGCCGAGCTGCCCGGTTCCATCCCCGATGTATCCATTCCGACTGTGAGCTCGACACACCAAGTTGACTCAGCGGGGAAGGTAAATACAGAAAGTACAGACGAACCAACCGCATACAATGAGTATTATTGATTCAGGAAGCATTCAGAAAATTTTTGACAATTCACGAGTAGAAATATGGCGTTGGTGGAGTTATTTGGATGAAGATGATTATCGGAAGGATAAGCAATCTTCGGTATCTTGAAAGATTAGGTGGAACATAAGTCCCATTATAGATTCAAAACCGCAAGACGGGAAGTCGCCCTGCGATTGGGTATTAATCGGTCGAATCGGTCCGATAAGTCAAGGGTTTTGAGAAAATAAAATACTTTAATTAAATCTCCAAGTCAGAGGGTCCAGGGCTATTTTAGTAAAAGGAAAAATAATTTGAGTTAGGTCCTTTATAAAAGAAAATTTACAATTTAGCCCTGTTTTGTAAAAACCAAAACCTTTGGGGTTAAAAATTAAATAAATAAATATCCCGACCTTCAAAAATTATGAGATCAGTTCCTAAATTCTCCAAATTGTCCAGAGATTCAGGTTTTTAAAATTTTGAGGTCGAGTTTTTATAAAATTCTCACATTGGCCCCGAATTTGTAAAAATTGTCATTCAGGACATTAAGTTTAAAATAATCGGAACTCACAAACCGGAAGGACTTTTAATGTGATTCCAGTTGAAAAATGTCACTAAGGTTAGCAGGATATTGGGACAAAAGCAGTTTTTAAAATAAATAAGTGTAGGTCCTTTAAGTTTTGAAAATATCATTTTTGTCCCATTTTGAAATAATTGCCTTTAAGGCTTTTAGGGTCCAATTGTTATGAAATTTGAACCTTGGGTCCAAAATATAATTAAGGTTATAGTTAAGTTAGTATTTCCAGGTGCATGGACTGCATAAGTCCTGAAATTTCATTTGGGTCCTCAAGTTTAGTATTTTACACTTTAGTCCCTCAATTTTAGAAAAATTACTTTCCAAGCCCTAAACACTTGGATTTTTGGAATACATTTAAAATATGTCATTTCCAGTACCTTAAGAGTAAAAATTTCAAATTTTAAAATTAAGGTCTGGTACAGTTTTAAAATTTGCAAAGTAGCCCTTAAACTTTCAAAATTTTACATTCTAGTCCTTGGGCTTTTAAAGGTTGATTTTATTTATCTTAAAACTCTTAAAACTTTATTAAAATGTCCAAAAGTCATTTTTGAACCTGAGTACAGTCCCAAAATTCAATATTTGCAGAGGGGTCCTTTAACTTTCATTTTCTTGCAATTTAGTTCACCAACTTTCTATTTTTACATTTTTAAGTCCAAAATTAAAATTTAATCAATTATGCTCGACTTTTCCAGGTTATAAGTCATCCAAAACATGGATTTCAAAGATCATACATATGCATGTCCAATACATACAAGAATTCATCAAATAGAACATTAATTGTACATGCATGCACCTAAAATTCAATAAATAGCAATTTTGAGCAACTCTTGAGAATTTTCATGATTTGATACATAAAATTGACATGCAATACATAGATTATATATTTCAAGGGCTCATGATAAAAATTCTACATGCATTTTAATAAAAACACCTAGAAGTTGGAAAGTATTTTTCCACCCACCTTAAAATTGGAAAATTGTGAAATAAAAGGATAAATTTCACAACTTTGATGAGGTCACTTAGGTCAGCCCCTAAGTCAAGAAATATCAAAAATTTGGAGTTAGAAAAATGAGAGAAAAATTAAGGAGAAAAAGAAGGAGATAAGGAAATTGGAAAGACTACACTTTACCTTGTGTAGTAGGTGATTTGAATCTAGTTGAAGCTTCAAATTTGGAAATTTTGGTTCAACTCCAAAATCACCTAAGGTCAACCCCTATTTCTCAAAAATGAAAAAGGGGTGTTAAAATTTGAAAAAAAAATAGGAAGAAGAAGAAAGAAGGGCTCTAGTGTCCAATTCTTACCTTGTAGTCCAAATTTCTCTACTAGTTCTTCTTCAAGTCTTCTAATTAGGCCACCATGCATGCATGTCTTCAAGTGGTCTTCTAAATACCTCAAAATCCAAAATTCAAGCTTATATTAAAAAGATAAGGTGATGAGTAGTAAGAATTTAAGTTGAATTGAGGAGTGAAATTTCTTACCTTGAAATAGGGGTGTTCGAAATTTTGGTGTTTAAGTGGTAAGATTGTTTGTTTTGGTTTAGATGTTTGAAGAAAGAATGTATGTTTGATGTTAGGAAGAAGATGTTCTTGAAGATATGAAGATGGGTTTGAAGATGTGAAGGACTTGTGTTTGAATATTTGAAGATGTGAAGAAGTGGTACTTGAAGATATGAAGAACTTATGTTGAAGATTTGAAGATGTGAAGAGTTGGTGTTTGAAGGTTTGAAGATGTGAATGATTTTGTGTTTGAAGATTTGAAGATATGAATGAATTTTAGAGAGAGATCAGAGAGAAGGAGGAGAATTAGTTGGAAGATCAAAATGTGTTGGATGAAATTTTGAACCAAATTTTGTGAAAAAATGGCCTTGTGGCCGTGTGGTAGGGGAGAGAGAAGGAGAAAATTTTTGTTCAATTTTGTGTCATTCAAATTGTATCTTGCATGAAGACAATTAGACTAGTCAAAGTATGGGCAAGGTATGGAAAGAGAAGGAATGTTGGGAAGACTCCAACATGTTGGGAAAAATAGTATTAAAGAATTGATGTATGAGATGATGTGTGTAATGTTTGAATTAATGGTATAATTATACACAAGATGACTAATATAAGGTGTAAGTGTACAAGAGTTGGATGATATTTCTACTCCAAAAATTCCATGTTGGCCGTCCACTATAGGCTATTATTGTAATTCCATATATTTTTTTTGTCCCAAATTTGATGATAATAGATGAAATATATCAATCTCCAAAATAATTAGTGATTTCCTTGATCACTTATAAGTCTCATGATCACTTATACTAAATCAAATTCTCAATTCTATAAGGTAAAAGTCTCTAAAATAAATAGTCTCTTAAAATTCTAAGGTGACTAATAAATACAAAAATAGTAATAATGATCAATCACGTGATCATAAATGTGAAATAGAATTAATAAAGATCATGATCACAAGTAATAAATGAAATGAAATAAAATACAAAATATATATATTAATGATAATTACCCGTCAAAGTAACACGGTAAAATAGTCGATCAAATACATAGACGACAATAAGAATCAATTATATGTTTGGAAAAAATCGGGGCTACACACAACTACGCAATTTCGCTACTTTGAAAATATATAATTTTTAGAGTAAAAGGGCACTTCTTTTAATACAATGTGATTCTTTTGAATGAGATTATACATAACTTTGCAAGTAAATAATGAATTTTGTTACTTGAAAACATATATTTTCAAAGTAAAAGTTATGTTTTTTTATTAATAAATGATACTTTACGAGTTTAAACTCAGTGTTCTAAAAAGCGTTAGGCACTTGTAAGGCGGCAGACTGGGGCCTAGCGCCTAGGCGGAAACTAGGCGTGGTTAAGCAGGGTCTAATCAGAAGAAAAACCTAGGCGGACATTCACATGAGGAGCCTAACTCCTGGGCAGGGACTAATCGGGGCTAGACGGGAATTTTTAGAACAGTTATTTGAAGTGATAATATGTCAATAAGACATACTGACGTAACTTTGTTCTTTGAAAACATATACTTTTTAGAGTTAAAGTGATACGTTTTCCAGTAAAAAGTGATACTTTTGAAACTGTATATAAGTTTGCAAGTAAATGACCAATATTTTATTCTTTGGAAACATATATTTTTTGTGAGTCAAAGTGATACTTTTTTAAAAAAAATCGATACTTTTGCCCTTTGCTAGAGGTATTCTCACGCTTTGCTCTAATATTACATAAATGCCACCGCGCCCTAATGTTGTTTTTTCACCTCCTAATATTTCAAAAATACTACAATCCCCAAGTAATTACAAAAACTACTAGCGGTATTGGGTTGGATCCATATTGGATATTGGTTTGGATCAATCTACGGATTAAGACCTATAAAAAGGTCCTACATGAGTTTTTGCTTTGTAGAAAACTCTAACATTTGGCCCAAAATTGGCTGGAAGTCCTTTTTTTTTAAGCTGGAGAGGTTCGAGAATCCCTATTATCCCGAGTTGGAGATGATTTTACCAAATATAATTAATGATGGCAACGGAGCAGTGTCCGGGACGGGTTTGGCCAAACGGAACCCGCCCCCACCAAGGAAAAGAGAGACCTAGTATCCGGCCCGCTCCATCTCAGGACCCACCCCCGCCTTAAACCGGGGACCGGCGGGTTGAACCGGTGAGGCCCCAACTTTTATCAACATATGAAACGATGTTGTATAGTGATGAATTATTTGGCTGTCACAAACCTATTATTAATGAAACGTGACGCGACTTTTATTTCTTTATTCCAACGTCAATTACACTTTCCTTATTTTCGAGCATACCAATTTTAATTCCTTCTCTAGTATTAATACTTGTTCGATTAACTACGACTTTAGAAAAATTAGACCATCGATAATTTAGAAGTACATTTCAATCTTTATTCAAATATTTCACCTTATTCTATAATACAATCCCAAACAACTTTCATTTTCTTTTGAAATATACACTTTATTTCTATTACACATCCTTGTTTTTATCCTCCTATATTATATATATATATATATATATATATGTATGTACCTTCAAAATATATATATATATATATAATTTATATATATATATAATTTTGCCCCCTTAACTTTCAGCTATAGGGTTCATAGTGGGGAATAATTCCATTTTTCCCCATAACAAGTCCATGACAATAAACAATTGTCAAGACAAGGAAATTCTCCTACAAGCCCTAACTTTCAACCACAAGGATTTAGGGGAATCCAATTTTTTTCGTCCATCTATTCATACATTCCGACCTTCTTCAATTCATCCTTGAACAAGAACACGCCAATAACACTTTGAAGAAAAACTCTAAGGTGGCGAAAATTACTAAGAAATGTGAGGAAATTTTTTCTTTAATTTTCATTTTTAGCTCCTTCAAACTTCAAACACATACCTCCAATTTCTAACTTGATGAATTCTTCTTGTTGAGGTACTCCTAGAGGAATTCTATTGAAGAATTAAAGAAACCTAGACTTGATTACAAACTTGAAGAAGAAATTCAAGACTACACACTCTTAAGGTGAGAAATTGTGGTTTTGGTATTTTTTTCTCTTGACAACTTGAGGAATTAATTTTTAACTCAAGGATTGGAATTTTTGGAGCTTAGGGGCTGACCTATACAAGTTCAAGTTGAGGTTAGAAGCTTGAAGAGAACATTTCATTTTTGGAGACTACTTGAGGACATTAAGGCAAGTAGGCCATTTGGTCCAAGTATATTTCTTTGAACTTGAGACTTTAATTTTAACACCAAAATATGGTTTGGATGCCATATAGGGGCTGACCTTCAAGAGTTTGAGTAAAGAAGTTTTTACAATGAAGAAGACTTCATTTTAGATCACAACCCGAAAAACTACTACGAGTTGGGTGAAAAATCTTTCAAAAATAGGCAAATAGTTTTGATAAAATGCATGTAGTACATGAAAATATTTTAATTACCATATTATATATATTACATGTATTTGTTTATATGTATAAAGTTCAAGAAATTTAACAAAAATAAGCATGATTTTGATTTCTTGCACAATAGGGACATACTTACATATATTTCTTAATTTTTTGTTCATCTCTTGATTAATGTGTTAATTAATGTATTATATGTTCAAAATCATGTTCTATAGTTGATATATATTCTTTAAAATATGAACCCGTGCTCGAATTTGAACAAATATGCCATTTATGCAATTTTTACTAAGTTGAGGACTTAACCGTTATTTCGAATCTTTGTCCAAGGACCAATCTGTAAATTTAGAAATTTTGGACTATATTAATGGTAATATCTAATATCATAAGTTAAAAATAATAGTTTAAGGGTTTTTAGTTGAGAAAACCCATTCTTGGAATTTTAGGGACTTAAACGTGGAAACTTGAAAGTTTAAGGGCCAAAAATTGAATTTTTAAAACGTCCAAGGACCCTTTGAAAATTTCGAAATTTTGAATTCCTTAAACTGAAAAATTTATATTTTGGGAAATTTTTAAAAAAAAGTTAAAGTGGTTTTGGTGGAGAAAACCGATTTTGAAACTTTAAATACTAAAGTGTAAAAATTCCAATTGTAAAGGACCAAAATGAAATTTCCAGAAAAGGTACGTCCTGGACACTTGGAAATTTACATACCTTAATTTTATAACATTTGAACTCATGGTTCAAGTTTCATAACAAACGAACACCAAATAAACCCTTAAGGGCAAAGACCGATTTTTGGACAAGAAATAGAATTTGTGAAAATTAAGGGACTTAAACCGATCCTATTTCAAAATTATTTTTGTCCCAACATCCTACTGTTATACGTGATATTTTAAAATTGGAATCACATCAAAATTCCCCGGTTTGTGAGATCCAAAATTTTAAAATTTGGGTCCGAAAAATGATAATTTTGACAAATAAGGGACCAAACTCGAAATTTTCCTAAAACTTTGTTTGCCTTATTTTTAGCTCTACCGCAAGTGTACGGTGTAGTTTATAGAATAGGGTTAGCAAGGTCGAATCCACAGAGACTAATAAATTAGTGTACTAAGTATTGAGATCAAAATAGTCTTATCTTTATTCAGACGATCGAAAGTTGATGATTGGTTTATAAAACTAAGACAAGAATTCATCATAAAAATACAAAGTAAGAGTTTATTGAATGATCAATGAGATGAATGGATTCCGGGTTATGATTTGATTAATATCTCTTTTGTTATCCGATTACTCAAAACCAAAGTTATTATTATTCTTCCCTATAAGACAATCACCAAAGTATTTTACCCTCTCTCTCAAAATGTATAAAAAAATGCTGATTGGATTATCTATGCTAGCATCTCTACTCAACATAAGATAACCAACTCCCAAAAGCACAAAAGATTATAAATCCTCACAAATATTTACAGACTTCTCAATCATGCAGATATTCATGTCAAGTACTCAAGATCTAGTATTGAAACTCATCTCTCGAATTATGAATCAATACATCAAAACAAGTTAAACCAATAGCCATTTGATAAAACAAGAAATAAAACAGAGTACTCGAATAGGGTTTGAAATAATAACTTTAATTTTAATTATGCATCAAACAAAAGTATCCACTAACCTAATCTCAAACCCCAGAATCACAAGGTGTTTAGCTGGACATGGGAAATAAACAATTCATAGACAAATTATTCATGTTCGTGTCTAACTAATTGAAAGTAAAAGATACAATGGAATGAGAAAACTCAGGGATGTCGATGATCTCTCGATCTATCTTCAATCATCAAGCGTGTGGTTACAAACTCGATCAATCTCTCCAATCATCAGGTAGAAGGTTGTTCTTTTCTCGCTTTCTAGGGCAAATATCAGCGTGTCCTTGTTTGGGGCCGCCTCGTCTCTATTATACTCCCATTGGGTCAAAACCTAATTAAACTCGTCAAAACCTCGACTTTCCAAGCAGAGACGCATGGGCCGTGCGCTTACGCACAACCAGCCCGCAAGGCCAGCCGTATGAAATTTCTTCACCCGCTATTTTGAAGTCAAAATTTAACTTCTTTACCGCCCAAAATATCTTATGCTCTAATTTCACGGGCAAGTGACACGATTTCTCGAATACCAAGCGATATGGAGATGTGCCCAAGGGCGTCTTGAAGGCATCCGATATGCCCATAATTCATCATCTAACTTCATAGCCCAATCCTTGCGATTTATGCTTCTTGTCTTTTCTAGGATTTGTTTGATCTTGCGATTGGCTACTTACCGCTTGCCCATTTGCTTGAGGAAGGTATGCTAATGCTACTTTGTGCCTAACCCCATATTTTGCAAGTAGATTGCTCATCAATTTATTAAAAAAAGTGTGACCCCCCATCGCTAATCAAAGCTCTTGGGGTTCCAAACTGAGTGAATATATTTTTTTCTAAAACTGCATTACTACCTGTACATCATTCGTCTGCGATGGAATTGCCTCAACCCATCGATATACATACTCCACGCAAGTAGAATATATTGATAGCCCGAAGAAGATGGAAAGGGACCCATGAAGTCAATCCCCACACATCAAAAAGCTCTACTTCCATCGCATTGGTCATAGGCATCTCAAGTCGTCTAGAGATGTTCCCTATCCATTGACACCTGTCACACTGCTGCACATACAAATAACAATCATTATATAAAGTAGGCCAGTATAACCCACTTTGTAATATCTTTTTGCTGCGCAGGTGCTGTCGGATGAAGTGTCCCCTGAAGGTGAAGAATGACATCTTTGTTGTAGAACTCCCTCCCACTCTTCTTGAGGCACACATCTTTCGATGATCATGTCTGCGCACCTCTTAAAGAGCAAGGGGTCGTCCCACATATAGAACTTGACGTCATGGAGAAACTTCTTCTTTTGATAAGAGGATAAATCCGGAGGCATGACTCCCGCTACCAAATAATTCACAAAATCTGCGTACCATGGGAATTTAGCATGTAATAGCAAAAAAGCCGCTCATTGGGGAACTCCTCCTTGATTAAATTTGTACCCTCTTTCTCATTCTTTATGTACTCGGCCGGACAAGTGGTGCAGTACCACATTCTCACAACCCTTCCTATCTCTAATTTCCACATCGAATTCTTGCAACAAAAGAATCCACCGAATTAGTCTCGGTTTGGCATCCTTCTTGTCGAATAGATATTTAATTGTTGCATGGTCTGTGTGCACTATTTCTTTGTTCCAATCAAGTAAGATCGGAACTTATCGAAGGCAAAAACAATTGTCAGCATTTCCTTCTCAGTGGTAGTGTAATTCTGCTGGGCACTGTCTAATGTTCTGCTCGCGTAATATAAAGCTATGAACAATTTATCCCTTTTTCGACCCGAGAAAGGCCCCTTTACCGCAAACATCAAGGCGTCACACATCGGTTCAAATGGTTGACTCCAATCCAGGAACTACAAGAATCGATGTTGTCACCAACGCCTTCTTCAAAATCTCTAATGCCTACAACAATCACGAGAAAAATTAAAAGCAAAGATCTTTTTATAATAATTGACTCAAAGGTTTGGTGATTTTAGAAAAGTCACGAATGAACCTTTCAGAGAATCCGGCGTGCCCCAAGAAGATTCAGATGGCTTTTTCATTTGTTGGAGGTGGGAGTTTCAATTGCTACAATCTTCGCTATGTCCACTTCTAAACCTGCAAAAGAAACTCGGTGGCCTAGTACAATGGCATCACGTACCATAAAATGTCACTTCTCCCAATTCAAAACAAGATTAGTTTCCTCGCATCTTTGTAAAACTAGAGAAAGATTATGAAGACAATGATCAAAAGAATCTCCAAAGACAGAAAAATCATCCATGAAAACCTCCATTATTTTCTTAATAAGATCATGAAATATGGCCATCATCACATCGCTAAAAAGTCGCGGGTGCATTATAGTCCGAATGGCATTATGCGGAATGCAAATGCACCATAGGGACATTTAAATGTCATTTTCTCTTGGTCTTTTGGTGCAATCATGATCTGGTTGTACCTGGAATAACCATCGAGAAAACAGTAATAATAAAATCCCGCCAAATGATCAAACATCATATCAATAAAGGGGATGGGAAAATGATCTTTACGAGTGGCATCATTCAATTTTCTATAATCAATGCATATACGCCACCCAGTAACTATCCTAGTTGGAATCAATTCATCGTTTTCATTTCTTACCAATGTCATCCCCCCTTTCTTTGGTACCACTTGTACCGGACTCACCCAAGAACTATCAGAAATGACATACACAATTCCAGCATCTAACTATTTTAAAACTTCCTTCCTAACAACCTCTTGCATTATAGGGTTGAATCATCTTTGGTTCTGTACTGAAGGTTTATAAACATCTTCCATTCGATTTTATGCATGACAATCGATGGACTTATGCCTTTTAAATCAGATATCGACCAACCTATCGCAGACTTATGTTTCCTCAACACCCTATGCAATTTATCAAGCTGAGCTGAAGTTAAAAGGGATGAGACGTTTACCAGATTCATGTTGTTTGCCCCAAGGAATGCGTATTTGAGATGCCCCGATAATGGCTTGAGTTCTGGGGCCGAATTGTGCGTTTTAGACTCGCGCACGGGCTGACCGTGCTCAGACGCACGGGTCGTACGTCCTTCACTCTGTACCTGGGTCTCTTTGGCATCACGCACGACCGCACTGGTCGTGCGTCTTCTGTCCTGTTCAGTAATTGCTACGACATCATGCACGACCTGGTCGTGCTCCGACGCACAGGTCGTGCATTCCTGCAGACTTGATTCCTGCACATTTTTCTTTGTGTATTCGCCTCTCGCGCTTTTCGATAGTTCCCGCATATTATCTAAAGCGCAAACATAGTCATACAAGTCTTGATTATCGAAATCAAGCATTACATTTGACGTCGAACACGAATGTGTTAAACCAAACTCTAAATCATCCCGAGACAATGTATGATCTACGTAATCATCAATGCAAGACTCAACTACATCTATGAAATTACAATTTTCAACACTATTATGAAATTGCATTGCCTTATAGATAGAAAATAATACATGCTCATCATTAACCCGCAATGTGAGTTCTCCTTTTGCACATCTATCAAGGCCTTCCCCGTAGCTAGGAATGGACGCCCAAGTATCAAAGGGATGTCGCGGTCTTCCTCCATATCTAGCACTAAGAAATCCACAGGAATATGAATCGTCGACTTTCACGAGCACATCTTCGATGATTTCCTTAGGATAAGTGAGTGATCGATCCACAAGTTGTAAAGTGACCATAGACGGTTTCACCTCTCCTAATCCAAGTTTCGAAAATGGACAAGGGCATCAAGTTAATACTTACTCCTAAATCACATAGTGCTTTATTAAAGAAAATACCTCCAATAGCATAAGGGATATTGAAAATCTTTGTATCTTTAAGTTTCGAGGTAGTTTTCTTTGAATTATTGCACTACACTCTCTCTGTCAGTTGATTGTCTCGAAACCCGTCATATTTCTCTTCTTTGACATAACATCTTTTAGAAATTTAGCATAATTGGGCATTTGATCCATGCGTTGCAAAAGGTATGTTAATATACAATTTCTTAAATATATCAAGGAATTTTGCAAATTGTGCATCTAACTTTTCTTTTGAAATCGTTGGGGAAAAGGAAGGGGAGTAGTAAGTTTAGAAAAATCGAGTTAGAAGAAGATTTAAGCTTCTCGGCCCCTTTTTGTTCATCAATATGTCCTCAATTCCTTCATCGGCCTCAATATTGCCATTTGCTTCCGTTTCGCATATCCTCACCGATGACTCATCGATTGGCACCACGCACGACTGCTGCGTGTAGGCGCACGGATCATGCGTGGTTGCGTATTCTCGGTGTTTTCTCGTAACTTTCGGCCCCTCGTATTTTATTCCACTCCTCGACGAATGACTTTACATCGCTTCTTTTTCATTCCATTGTTATCTCTATTTTCTTCGTCCACGCCCCCATATTCTCGATTTTGTTGTCTTTCGGCCCGTCTAGTAGTTGCACTAATTCTCCTTGCGATAGCCTCAACCTCCGGTATGAGCGGTATTAAATCTCCTCGCCTAGAGCGTGTGTTCATGCACTACCGGACCAAACTAAAAGAAACAAGTCAAATAATGAAGGATTTAACCAAAAATATTGAGAAAATAAAAAATAATGTCTAAATTAAGAATAATTCTATCTATCGCAATATTAGCACCAAAAATTGTTTTAGTCCCCGGCAACAGTGCCAAAAACTTGTTCGCCTTTATTTTTAGCTCACCGCAAGTGTATGGTGTACGTTTTAGAAAAGGGTAGCAAGGTCGTATCCACAGAGACTAATAAATTTATGTACTAAGTATTGAATTAAGATAGCTTTATTTTTATTTAGACGATCGTAATTTGATGATTGTTGTTGTGAGGTTAAGACAATTTAGACTACGAAAACACAAGATTAAGATAATATAAATGATAGAAGTATCAAGATGATGAGATGGATTCCGAGTTAAGGTTTCGATTAATACCCCTCTTGTTGTCCGATTTAATCAAAGTCAAGTTATTATCAATATTTCTATAAGACGATCACAAAGATATTTTATCCTCCCTCTCGAGATGCATATAAAATGTAGATTGAAATACCTATGCTAGCATCTCTACTCAACATGAAGTATTCAAATCCCAAAAGTTCAAAAGAACAAATATCCTCACAAATATTTACAAACCTCCCGATTCATGCAAATATTTGTATCGAGCACTCAAGATCTAATATTGAAACTCATCTCTCGAATTATGAATCAATATATCAAACAAGTTAAATCATTGATCAAGTGATAAAACAAGAATAAGCTCAAAGTCCTCAAATAGGCTTCAAGATAATAACTTCAACTAAGATTAAAACATCCAACAAGAGTTCATTAATCTACTTCCAAAACCCGGAAATCTAAAGAGTTTAGCTACACATGATTTCTAAACAACTCATAGACAAATTGTTAAAAGACATGACAAACAAAAATGAAAGATTAAAACTACAAGAGAAGCAAGAAAAACTTAGGAAAGTCGACAATCTCTCGATATATCTCCGTTCCTCAAGCTCCGATGTAACTCGATTGTCTCCTTGATGTCCTCTTCCAAGAATAGACCTTTGTCTTGTGTTGTAGATCCCAAAATGTCAGAATATGCCTTGGTGTGCGCCCCAAAAAGTGCTTATATACCTCCTCAAAAGTCTAGGGCATTCATTTGTCAAGATATGCAAAGATGTGCCAGGGACGCACGGGCCATGTGTGGACGCACGGGTAGCCCATGCGCATTGTCGTAGGAAATTTCCATGTCTTCAGTGGCGCACGGGTGGTGCGTGTACGCACGGGCTACCCGTGCGCATTGCCGTACCGTCATAATTCCTTTCCCAGGGGCGCACGGGTGGTGCTCAGGCGCGCGCCCTACCCGTGCGTCTTCTATTTTGCGTTATTTGTGGTATTTTTCTTCTCGCAATGCTCGTATTTGTCTCCAAATTACTTCAAATATCGTTAAATTCCTACAAAACGAGCAAAGCATAATATCTCTCCCACAAAGAGCGAATATGAACCATTTCATATGAGTTTATGCACGATTAATTGCCATTTTAGCCATAAATACGCCCCAAAATACATGCAAAACTCACACCTATCAAAATCCCCAAAACTTAAACTGTTGACCGTCCCGATCAACAATTTTGAGAACAATATAAAACACAACAGGGATATAAGAATGATAGCGCACACAAAGGGACCAAAAATATATTCATATTGTTTATCATGAATGTCAAGCAACAAACCAATCAAGCCTCAAATATCTACTCAAAGGGCACGCATCAAACAAAACATGGTGAAATGCTCTGAATTACAACTCTCAAAGTTAAGTGTATACTCTCATCTCACGAGGATATAGGACGTGTTTACGCTCAAATCACTTCAATGTCGCAAAATTACCATAAGCTTGCAATTCGTCTCATATCTCCGCCATTATAATGTATGCAATTTGTGAATCAAAAAGGACTTTCTCATTTGGTTGTAATGAAGGCTCTTTGGTCGGGTAGGAAATTTTGGATAAAGTGACTCAAACTTGAGCATATAGATCGGTGAGCGTATCAATCATCTAAATTATAACCCCATATGCTACTCCAATCACCCCTTATTTTTATCAACTTTACTAATCTCCATCTCCTTTCTTTCCTTTGAGAATCGCCTCAAATTACAATCCTTTGCCCTCCAAGTTCGTTTCAATGAAAATTCACATTATAATTTTTTTCGATTCTTTTGTGAATTTTCAACATTTCTTTTCAACTCCTTTTCTTCCTCTTTTTTGTTCCAATTAACCAAATATGCCCAATTATCCCACTTTTCAATTCCCACTCATTCAACCTCTTCCATTCCCTTTACTCAACGCTATACACTCGAGTTTAGGGTGACGGATATATCAAGTTCAAGGCTTAAATTTGTGGTTGTCAAAGAAATAGGCAATAGGCTCAACTTGGCTAACTAGGAATTTCAACATCTTTAGGTAAGCAAAAGGCTTGAAAGGCTAGCAAAGATGACCTTTAATCACATTCACAATTCGCATACAATATGTGTCCTTGACAGAGATGCTCGAGCAAGTTCTAGAATTCTAACAACATAAATGATACACTCAAATCACAACAAGATCGTGCAGATGTAAGCAAAAAAGCTCAAAAGCTCACAGGCTTGTAAATATGTAATTCAAAGCATCAAACCAAGTTTTCCATATCCACATGCTCAATGTTATCTATTCAAGGCTCAATCAACTCATACCCAACATCCAATCTAAACAAAATTGTTAGTCCATGTGGCTACGATAATCTAGAGGGGGTGAATAGATTATCCCGGTTTTTTTGATTTTGCCCTCCTTTTCGTAAAACTCAAGCAAAGATGAAATGCTAAGGGCGGAAAGTAAATAGCACACGTCGATTTATAGTAGTTCAACCCACCTAGGGCCTAATCTACTACCACCCCAAAGATATCAGGAATGGATTTCAAAAAGAAAAAAAGATTTTATTAATTTACCAAAAATCAATACAACACCTTGAGGATTACCACAACCCTCTTTCACCACCTTGAGGATTACCACAATCCTCTTACAACACCTTTAAGATTACCACAACCTTCAAACACCTATCACCTAGATCACACAAGTGTATTCTTACCACAAGAATACTCACAAGGATGTCTTGTGTTGAATGATGACCAAAATCAAGATTACAACTCAATAATGATTGATAAAATATGAGTCCAAGTGTAATCAAGAATTGAAAGCCTAGACCTCAAATTTGTGCAAGTGAAAGTGCTAAGGCTAATACAACAAGATATATGAAAGTGTTTGCTTGATTGCTCTTTGCTTGTGTAGAGTGTTGTATCTTGTTGCTTGAATGAAGCCTCTATTTATAGGAGAGGACTTGGCTTTCATTTCCAGACATAGGCTCCTCCTTGGGGAGTGATTTGCTGCAAAAGAAACCATTTAAAATCATCAATAGAGCTATTAGAAATCAATCCCACAAAATAGGGAAAAGTTGTCTGAAAATGCAACGGATAGTTTGCTGATAAACAAGGGTTGCGACCAGCGCAATGAGAGATAAGATTGAAATTGAATTTCAACAAATTTTACAGGGGGGACCGGTCGGAGGGAAGTGCGACGGGTCGCCTCTTGACTATGACCGGTTGGGGTTGAAGAAAATACAAAATAGAGAAGATCGAACCAAAAAAAGGGTCAGTCCTGTGTACGGCCGCCGGGGGTAAACCAGTCGCCCTCACCGGTCGACCACCTGGTCGACCGGTTGCCCTCCCCCATTTTTCTTACGTCCCATTTTCTGTTTCAAAACTCAACTCAGGTACGGGTTGCCCTATAGGGCGACCGGTCGAGCTCGAAACAAATGTGTTGTCCAATTTTTATCGAAAATAAACTCCAAAAAATACTCGAAAAATAGTAAAAACATTTTAAGACGATCGGAAATATTTAGACAACATTTAGGGACATTGTTTTGGTTTAAAAACGCATTTTGAACAAATTCGAACAAAATCATCAAAATCATGATAAAAACATTTATCTAACAAACTCCCCTTTTTGATGATTACAAACCAAAACAATTTACTCGAGGATGATTTTGAAAACAAATAAATTTTCCGGTTTACGAGTGAACTATTCGTTGAAAATGTTTCATACAAAGCTCCCCTATCTATGAGCATATCAATAAGAGATATTGCATAAGCTAGAAACACAAGCTATAATAAGCTTATATAAGATGCCTATAAACATCATAGGCTAAGCTCCCCCTGTCACAATACTTATAATCTTTTGCAATTGAGTCCATAATACAAGCCATGGACTAGGTATTCTTGGCTTTAGGAAGCCATAGCTTATAGCTTTTTATTGCGAGCTTTTATTAGCTTCTTTTGGCTAACGAGCCAATTTCCTATTTCTCCCTTTGGAATCATCAAAAAGAATGTTAGGATGATAAAAACATCATGCAATTATATTAAAGTGCGCAAAAGAGTCGGTTTATCAACCGTTGAGCAATTTAGGCTTAAAAATCCAAAGAAAATGGGAGAAATGTATCATGAAGAGTTCATACGCTCGTTTTATTTGCCAAAACATGATCTCAATAAGTATAGAAGACTTTTGGAAGCAATAGAATCATGTAGAAGTTGAAATTTTCATTGCGACATTTTATTGAACACTTTGTGGGCGTGAAAATTAAAAGAAGTTGTATATAGCCCTTGTAAATGATTCAAGCCAAAAAATTTCATCACCAATGCACATCAAACATCATACAATACAATATAATAACTAAGCTCATCAAGATTATATGCAAAAATTATCAAGAAATATACAAGAAGGTCATAAACTCAAGGGTTCAACCCAATTGAGCAAAGGAAGAAAAATTCTTACCATTTGATCGGAAAAGATGAGCCATGATGATGATAAACATGCTATATAAGGTCCAAGTTGTGAATTGAATGCATGAAAACAAATTTTGAGTGAAATTTGTGAGAATTTGGCAAAGGGACGAAAAATGGCCAAAATAAGTTAAAATGAAGAATGAAGACAGAACGGTTTTAATCCAAACTTAGGCTTAGGGCGACCGGTCGAGGTTGAGGGCGACCGGTCGACGTTGAGGGCGACCGGTTGCCCTCAACCTGTTTAGCCCACTGTCTTGACATTTTTAATGAAATCCGAATTTTCAACCAAAAATCCGATTTTTCGCCCCTAAGTTTCAAAAATATGCAAAATGCAAACGTAAGCCTCATTCAATATGCATTATGCCTAACCGAGCTCGTATCGACGCAAAAGTCTCGGAAGATAGCGGTTTAGTAAAAATGTCCGCTAATTGATCTTGAGATAGTACAAAAAATATCTCAAATTTTTTTTTGAAACACAATCCCTTAGAAAATGATGTCGAATCTCAATATGTTTAGTACGGTTATGAAGAACCGGGTTTTGAGCAATATTTATATCGGATATATTATCACAAAAGATAGGTACATTTTCAAAAGAGCATTTGTAATCCGCTAAGGTTTGTTTCATCCAAAGAAGTTGTGTACAACAAAAGGCGGCGGAAATATATTCGGTTTCGGCCATTCAAAGAGAAATACGATTTTTGCTTCTTTGAAAACCAAGAAACTAGGCAATCGCCTAAAAATTAACATGATCCGGAAGTACTTTTTCGATCATCAATATTTCCCGCATAATCCGAATTACTATAACCTTTAAGAGAAAAATTATCATTATTTGGATAAAATAAACCATATTGAATAGTGCCTTTCAAATATCGAAAAATCCTTTTAACGGCACTCATATGAGATTCTTTAGGATTGCTTTGAAAACGAGCGATAGGCATACAAAGATGAAGAATGTCCGGTCTACTAGCGGTTAAATAAAGTAAACTACCAATCATACCTCGATACTTTGATTCATCCACGGACTTGTCTTTTTCATCTTTGTCAATTTTGACATTTGTTGCCATGGGAGTAGAAACGGTTCTTCCTTCTTCAATGTCGAACTTTTTCAAAAGTTCTTTTGTATATTTTGATTGCGAAATGTATATGCCTTCTTGGCATTGCTTAATTTGGAGTCCAAGAAAGAAGTTGAGCTCCCCATCATACTCATTTCAAATTCTCCTTGCATCAATTTAGAGAATGTCTTGCACAAAGAATCATTAGTAGCACCAAAGATAATATCATCAACATAAATTTGCACAAGTAAGCAATCTTGCCCTTTTTCAAAAACAAAGAGAGTTGTGTCAACTTTACCCTTATAAAGCCATTTTACAAAAGAAAAGAGCTAAGTCTATCGTACCATGCACGAGGTGCTTGCTTTAAACCATACAAGGCCTTTTTAAGTTTATAAACATCATTAGGCCTAGAAAAATTTTCAAACCCCGGGGTTGTTTTACATAGACTTCTTCTTGAATAATACCATTTAAGAAAGCGGATTTAACATCCATTTGGTAAAGTTTGAAGTTTTTAAAACAAGAATAGGCAAGTAAAATACGAATACCTTCTTTCGACAATACCCTCGAGCTACTAACCTTGCCTTATTTCGTTGAGTGTGAGTTTTGCATGTATTTTAGGGCATATTTATGGCTATAATTGTTTATAAACATGCAATAACGTGTATGAAATGGTATATATTCGCTCTTTGTGGATAAGATATTACGCTTGCTTGTTTTGTAGGAATATAACGATATTTGGAGTGATTTTGTGACAAATACGAGCATTGCTGCCTAGAATCATCAAGAATCAAGCGATTACACCCAATTGGAAGCCAACTATATGGAGTCTAGAGTCATAGTGATGAGTCGTGTGGCAAAACAAGCATGGATTATCAAACAACAAGGAGATTTATCTCAAGGAACATCCAAACGCGTATGGAATTTCCAAAGACTGGTAGGGTTTAGTATTTTAGTCATAAATCTCTCTACAAAATTGATATTGAGCTGATTCAAGTGGCTATGGAAAGCTAAAAGAGAGGGCTACAACTATTATGTAGACCCCGCAAACAAATTTGGACGTTTGGGTGGCGCACGGGTAACCCGTGCGTGGACGCACGACCCGTGCGCCCTACAGAGACTGGATGTTTTCTACGGATGGCGCACGGGTAGCCCGTGCGTGGGCGCACGACCCGTGCGTTCTTGTAAAAACTCCAAAAATGACAGCAAATTGACCTAAGCTTCTAAAAGGGTATAAATACCACTTTTTGGGGCGCACACCATAGGAGGAAAGGTCGGAAAAGACCCAAGAACACAAGAAATAGCTCAACTTCATCAAGGAAGAATCAAGAGAAGAATCGGGTTGAATCGGAGCTTGAGGATTGAAGATAAATCGAGAGATTATCCATTTCCCTAAGTTTTCTCATTCTTTGTGCTTTAATCTTTCATTTTAGCTTGTCATGAATATGAACAATTTGTCTATGAGTTGTTTATTTGTAATGAGTAGCTAAACATCTTGTGATTTCCGGGTTTTGGTAGTAGATTAATTGAACTCTTGTTGAATGTTTTAATCTTGGTTGAAGTTATTATCTTGAATCCTATTTGAGTACTTTGTTCTTATTCTTGTTTTATCACTTGGCCAATGATTTAACTTGTTTGATATATTGATTCATAATTCGACAGATGAGCTTCAATATTAGATCTTGAGTACTTGACACAAATATTTGCATGAATCGAGAGGTTTGTAAATATTTGTGAGGATATTTGATCTTTTGTGCATTTGGGAGTTGTGTATCTTATGTTGAGTAGAGATGCTAGCATAGATATTTCAATCTACACTTTATATACATCTCGAGAGGGAGGATAAAATACCGTTGTGATCGTCTTATAGGCATATTGATAATAACTTTGGCTTTGATTAAATCGGACAACAAGAGGAATATTAATTGAAACCATAATCCGGGAATCCATTTCATTCTCTTGATAATTCCATTATTCTTAGTATCTTGTATTCTTGTGGTTATTCTTGTCTTTACCTCCACAACAATCATCAAATTAAGATCGTCTAAATAAAAATAAAACTATTTTGGTTCAATACTTAGCGCACTAATTTATTAGTCTCCGTGGATACGACCTTGCTTACCCTATTCTATAAACTACACCGTACACTTGCGGTGAAGCTAAAAATAAGGCGAACAATTTCGAACAATGTTGCCTTGATCATCAAGTTTGTTCCGGAATACCCATTTTGTACCAATAATAGTTTGAGATGGAGGACAAGGTACCAATTCCCATACATCATTTCTTTTAAATTGATTTAACTCCTCTTGCATCTCTAAGAACCAATCCTCATCCTCAATGGCCTCTTTAGCATTCTTGGGCTCTTTTTGAGAAATAAGAGTTTTCTCGGCAAATTTTCTCCGGGTCATCACTTTGTCAAGGGGATCACCAATAATAAGTTCTTTTGGGTGATCTCCTTAAATTTTAATGCAACGGGAAGATCCGAGGTATCACCTCTATCTTCTTGAGGACCATTTGAAGTGGACGGTTGATCGTTTGATGTAGATGGTTGATCATCAACTTGAACAATTTGCTCAATAATATCCTCTTCATCACTTTCATCATTAGGTATTTTTTCAACACCCAAGCTTCATTAAATTTGACATGGATGGATTCTTCAACAACTCCACTAGTCTTATTGTAAACCCGATATGCTTTGCTTTTTGTTGAATATCCCATAAATATCCCTTCATCGGCCTTAGGATCAAGTTTGTCCAAATGATCCTTGGTATTCAAAATAAAGCATTTACAACCAAATATCTTGAAATAACTAATATTTGGAGTTCTACCTTTCCAAAGCTCATATGGAGTGTTATTCATTTTAGGACGAATATAAACTCGATTAATGACATAGCAAGCAAGATTTACGCTTCGCCCAAAAATATTTTGGAAGTGAAAATTCATTGAGCATGGATCGACTCATCTCTTGTAGTGTCCGATTTTTCCTTTCGGCTACTCCATTTTGTTGAGGTGTCCTTGGAGCCGAAAAATTATGAGCATATCCTTTGGTTTCACAAAAGACTCTAAATTCACCATCAAATTCTCCATCTCGATCGCTTCGAATAGACTTAATAGTGTCTTCCTTTTCATTTTCAATGAGTCTACACAACTTAACAAACTCATTAACGGCATCGCTTTTATTGGTAAGAAAAAGAGCCCAAGTATATCTAGAAAAATCATCGACAATAACGAAAGTGTAATGTTTTCCACTTAGACTTGCCATACCAATATCCCCATAGAAATCAAGGTGAAGTAATTGTAGGGGTTTGGTTGTGGAAATTTCATTTTTGGGCTTAAAACTACTTTTAACTAATTTGTTCTTTTGACAAGTGTCACATAAGCCAAGATTTTCAAAATTCAATTTGGGTAGTCCTTTCACATGTTGGTTTTTGTAAATATTTTTCAAATTCTTGTATCCAACATGTCCAAGTCGCCTATGCCATAAACTAGTTAAATCATTATTGGCGACTAAACAAGAAACATTTTGACTAACCAAATCACTTGTACAAATTTTGTAAAGATTGCCTTTTCTATATGCTTCACAAATAATTTCACCATTTTTAAATATAAGGCATTTTTTTATTGAAGGAAACATCATAATTTGAATCACAAAGTTGGCTAACACTTATCAAATTAAACTTAAGCCCTTCAATTAAAAGAACATTACTAAGAGAGAAAGAAGAGTTACCAATTTCTCCATTTCCAAGAATTCTTCCTTTCCCATTGCCGAACATGACCATACCTCTTCTTGGAGCTTGATGTTGGTAAAAGTTCTTTCCTCCCGGTCATATGGCGTGAACATCCGCTGTCCACGAGCTATTTTGAATCTTCCATTGTTGTTATAGCCCCTATTGCCTCATTGTTTTCATCGTCTCGGCCATGAGACCGTGTTCGGTTTCTTCTTCCTCATCGGTTGTTTCGAGTAGTTCATCCCACGTTTTGACCTCCACATTTAGAGCCTTCTTTTTCGTGAAAGGCTTCATTTTCTTTTGCTCCTCTTCATCGAGCTTTGGACAATTGGCAATGAAGTGCCCGGGTTTTCCGCATTTAAAGCAAACATTATCTCTTGGTTTTCTTGCTTTATTTTTATTCACAAATTTTCAAATTTTCGAACAAGTGCGGCCGTCTCCTCCTCATCATCATCATTATCATAGTATGCATTATTAGAAGAAGAAGCAAGACCTTTAGGAATAATTTGCATACCCGATTGATTTATGGATGGTTTGGAATTTTTCCTCTCCTTGAGATAGACTTCATAGATGAGGAGGTTTCCAATAAGTTCGTCAAACTTGAGTGTCTCAAGGTTTTGTGCCTCCATGATTGCCGTTATTTTTCGGACCATGATCCGGAAGAGTATTCAATACTTTTTTGGACCATGAGCCGTTACTTTTCCCAAACCTCATGTGCCGACCTTATGCCTCTTATGCGATTATACTCGGTGAGTCGTAAGAGAACAATGCAAAATATTTAAGGCCTTACCTTTTAGAGAGAAAGCCTTTTTGTCATTTTCATCGAACTCCTTGAAAGGTTTAGGAGTCGAGGTGCCATCCTCCGATTTCTTGGTTGGTTGATCAACTCCTTCAATGACCACATTCCAAATGTCGAACCCGCACCCTTGTATAAAGCACTCCATACGGTCTTTCCAAAATGCGTAGTTGTTGGCGTCGAATAGTGGTGGCTTGTTGGTGGAGGCGCCGGTGGTGAGATGAGCATCATATGTAGCCATGGATCTTTCCTCTTTACTCGGAACGAGCTAGCCAAAGAGTTTGGCTCGATACCACTTGTTAGTCAGTGGTTACGATAATCTAGAGGGGGTGAATAGATTATCCGGTTTTTCAGATTTTGCCCTCTTTTTCATAAAACTCAAGCAAAGATGAAATGCTAAGTGTGGAAAGTAAATAGCACACATCGATTTATAGTAGTTCAACCCACCTAGGGCCTAATCTACTACCACCCCAAAGATATTCGGGATGGATTTCAAAAAGAAAAAAAGATTTTATTAATTTACCAAAAATTAATACAACACCTTGAGGATTACCACAACCCTCTTTCACCACCTTGAGGATTACCACAATCCTCTTACAACACCTTTGAAGATTACCACAACCTTCAAAACCTATCACCTAGATCACCCAAGTGTATTCTTACCACAAGAATACTCACAAGGATGTCTTGTGTTGAATGATGACCAAAATCAAGATTACAACTCAATAATGATTGATACAATATGAGTACAAGTGTAATCAAGAATTGAAAGCCTAGACCTCAAATTTGTGCAATGAAAGTGCTAAGGCTAATACAACAAGATATATGAAAGTATTTGCTTGATTGCTCTTTGCTTGTGTAGAGTGTTGTATCTTGTTGCTTGAATGAAGCCTCTATTTATAGGAGAGGACTTGGCTTTCATTTCCAGACATAGGCTCCTCCTTGGGGAGTGATTTGCTGCAAAAGAAACCATTTAAAATCATCAATAGAGTTGTTAGAAATCAATCTCATAAAATAGGGAAAAGCATGCGAGAATGCAACGGATAGTTTCTTTGATTAACAAGGAGTGCGACGGGTCGCGCAGAGATAAGATTGAAATTGAATTTCAGCAAATTTTACACAGAGGACCGGTCGGAGGGGGGTGCGACCGGTCGCCCTTGACTATGACCGGTTGGGGTTGAAGAAAATACGAAACAGAGAAGATCAACAAAAGGGTGCTCCCAGTACCGGTCGCCGGGGTCGACGGTCGCCCTCACCGGTCGATTTGAAACAAAAAATGGGACGTAAGAAAAATGGGGGAGGGCGACCCCAGGTGACTTAGAGTCGCCTTCCAATCATTAAATGACTCTTGTCACTTCAACTAGAGACTTGACTATCTTGAGTTGACTTGATGATGCTTTACTCATTGCATCTCATTTGCACCTTGATCGAGTTCCGTCTTCTCTTCTTTTGCCAAACTCGGTTGTCTCGCAGTGAGTCTTCCTACTAGTCTCCGAGTTGTCTTCTTGCATGTTTGGGCATAGCCGACTTAACTTAACTTCGACTTGACCAGCCCTATTTGTTACAATGCAGTTTACAACAAAAAATGGGGTGCCAACTTCCTATTCTAAGTTTTACATGGCATTCATCAAAATCTAAACAATAAATTTCCTAACAATTTCCCCCTTTTTGATGATGCCAAAACTTAAAACATTCAAAATGTAAATTGCAAAGATACATACAGATAGTGCATTCACAGAGAATGTATGCGTAGAATCAATCCTTTTATTGATCATAACATTCTTGTTCTTTTACACAACAATTTACAAGGTGTATCAAAGCAAACATTTATGTCTACGCAAAAAAAATAGAGAATTTCTGATTTATTACAAAAGACTTACATAGTATGTATTTACATAGTAAAATACATGAAGGGGTGGACAGCAACACTTCATCTCCTTCGATGCCTCCTTCTTTCATCTTCTTCATTTATGTCATCTTCTGGTCTTCTTCTCTTTTTCTCATCTTCAACCGCCTTCTTCTTCTTTTCATATGCCTTCCGACTTCATCTCTTCTTAATCTCTCTTGTCTTTCCTCCCATAGCTGAGTTTGTCTTTTATTTTCTTCTTCGATTCTTCTCACATACTCAACATTGTTTTTAGCCACTTGCGATTGGCTACTTGGTCAAGACCACCCAGTAGATCCATCCTTTCTTGCTCGGATCTATGTACTCAATGTTTTTGGGGCGGAGGCTCAGTCCGAAACCTCTTCCTCCACCATCGCTTCTTCCTCTTCCTCTCGGGCGTGTATTTGTCTTGGGGTCTTCTTCTTTCGGTGAGTGACCAGCAGAGTGATCGCGGTAGTCTGTGCTGTCGCCTTCTTCACATAACGTGAGACCTTTTTCCCAAGACAAGTCCCAGGCTTAAGCCATAGACATGTTTGCGAAGTATCCTCGGATGCGGCGTTTTAAATTCATCAACTAATCGTGGCTCGGTCCCGACATCCGAGATGGCATAAGTGTCTCTGTCTCTTTGGAATGCCTCCATGTTGTTTCATGATGTCCATAACTCGGGCATTCAACCTTCCTTCCACTTCCTCCATCCCTCGCTTCAATCTGTCTTTCTCTTTTCGGCCATAGACACAAACAGAGTGTTGGAGTGGCAAAGTCTTTGGGAGTTTGTTCTTTGATAATATCGATTGTGACAAGACCTTATTGGGGGTTTGTGCAATCATTAAGGTCACATCTCTCGATTCTTCCCCTCAACAGACTTTCCTTTCTTTTGTTTTGACACTTCACTCATTTGTCTTTCCTTTGCAACCGCTCCTTCCTTCTCAACATCGAGAACTCTTCAAGACTTTTAGGTATTCCTCTTCCCCTTTTTGGCATCATCAAAGGAGAGAGGAACCCTGGAAACATACTAGCAAGCGGAAGTCGAGTCCCGCGATAGCCGAGTTTCGCCGAGCTGCGGAGTATGCGGCGTGAAATTGAGCGAGTAGCGTTGGACTCTCTTTGAAATGTCCTTCATCTCGGCCATGAGAAGGCTGAATTTTCTATCCATGTTTGCTCCAGGACGCAGGAGATCACTCTTATTTTGCTCATGCATCGCTTTATCTCAAAAGTGTGAGCTTCATGCATGTGCTCAATGTGTTCTCTCAATTTCGTCTTTGCATCGGCATTCTCGGCTCTCCATACCAACGACTTGTTGAACAATGTCCTGAAGTATCTAGCTTGTTCCACACGCATTGTTTCTTCTTTGTTGCCACCATTCCCCGATTCGACTATTATACCTCTCAAGTCGTGATAAGGTTGGCATCTCTGTTATCGATCTCATGTCCATCGAGGCTGGTGCCTCTCCATCCGTTCAATTTCGCAAATAATGCTTGAACACCTCCCGAACTTCGATTGTTCCCTCTGTTGCGGTGATGGCCAAGCGGCGTCAAAATCATAGTCGGCTAGAACGATGGTATCGATGGAATGACAGGATCAGTGCGTGGAGCGCGCGAGATCGTTTCGACTCTTGAGGAGGTCGGGTACCTCAGGAGAGAGAAGGGAAATGATTCTACAAAGGAATCATCACGGGCAATCGGGATTTGTTCAATGATGAGTGGTGCGCGTGAAGTTGTCAAGTTGACCCAGCTTATTTTGAGCCTCGATTGTCTCAACGGCCGTCGGTCTCGATTGGTTTCTTCAATTGAGTTGGTGGTCCTCTCGCCTTATCGAAGCGTCATCGGACGATGATGAGATTTCCATGGATGGCTCATCATCAAAGTTGAAAGTTTGACGAGTAGTCTTGAGGTCGACTTGCTCGTGGTTGGAACATCCTTAGTGAGTCTTTTGGATCGATCACGGGGGATGACTCGGCTTCATCGTCTTCTTCCGATCCCGGAAAGGTTACATCGGGATTTTCTGGGAGTCGTGAAGTGCGCTAATCTCCTTTTCGGATGGATCAATGATAGCAGGAGGGATGTTCTCTTCTTGACTTCTTTACCCGGGAAGTCTCAACCTCCGTTGGCCTTCATTACCTCCCGCAGTCTCAATGCGGCGAGGCCTGGACCTCCTTTCGACGGTGTCACTGTCTTAGGGTCTTTCGTGGTGGCATCCATTGGAGTCTCAACCCCATGGATTGCACTTTCATCGCCAGCAGTGTTAACTCCCGGGGTTGTTCCTTCTTCGTGCCTCGATCGCATCGGCGGCGTCGTCATTAGCCTTCGAGAGCGGTTGGCACCTCGGTGAGACAGTCTCAATCTGTCTAAGCTTCGTTGATGGCAACTTGTTGTGTATTTTGTGTTTGTATTTTCTCCACTTCGCCTCCTAGATTCGTTGTGGAGTCATCGTAGCATCCTCCGACCTTGCTTCGGTGGAGGAGTTTCCCCCACCGGCGCACCCGGTGAGTGACTTGGAATGGGGTCACTCGTCTCCAAACTCCTTGTTGTTTCTCGAGTGTTCGGTCGTTGGGGCGGTGGTAAGACACCTTCATTAGGGGTTGGCTCGATTGGGGTCCCCACTAACCCGGTTTCATCGCCAATTCCCTTAATTCCTTCTTCCGAGTGAGTGGGGAAGTGGTGGCAAGAACAATGTGGCAATATCGCACCACTCCCATTGGGTCCAACTCGGTGTGTTTTGGAGGACTCTCCTGGTCCTTCCATCATTCTTTTCTCATGAAGAATTCTCGGATTCGTGCATTGCTTGCTGCATTTGCAACTCTTCGTGGCGGCAGCAGGTCCGATCCTCATCACTATCCGATAAGACGTCAAGGAGATGATGTGTGTGTTATGTGGTGCCTGTGATAGGGCGGATGTTGGCCTTCTCACGTGCCCTTCCTCCGCCTGTCTCTCCTCTCTCCTTCTCCTTGTCCTTGAAGATCGCAAGATATCTGTGTAGTTTTCTTCATCCAATGCTTGGACCACGGTGGTCACTCCAAGAAAGTTCATCGGTTCTCTTCTTCTTCGATAAACTCAGGCCGTTGGAACTGTTCCTGGATCGACTCAATTTCCACTTCCTCCACTCTCGCGAGATGATTTTGGATGTCCGGATAAAGTGGGGATAGGATCATCACATCATCATCTCTTTCGACTTCTTCTTGTGTCTCGGTTTGCTCGAACTACATCCGGGTCTTGATTTGCCTCTCTTGATCGCCTTTCAAGAGACTTGGTTGTTTCATCAATAATATCCGGAGACTCTACTTTCTAGCGATCTCGGTGTCTGTTTTGGTGAGTGGTCGACTCGGTCGGTTTTTCAAGTTCGGATTGCTTGATGATTCTTCTTCGTCTCTTAGTTCGTACTAGAGGGATTTATGGCTCGAGAGAGTGTCTTCGAGTCTGGGGCGGGGGCGTGTCTTTGGTGTTGTCTTCGAGGAGCGAGGCCATCTTGGCTTATCAGGTTCTCCTCTTTTTGACGACGGAGGAGAAGGTATTTGAGATTCCTTCTCTCGGCTCTTCTTTGAGGCGGGAGACACGGCTGGGGCGACGACGACTCGGCTACGAGGGGGGAGCGATTTGTTTTTCTTAGCTGCAGGGGCAAAAGATTCTCTTAGCTGCGTAGGCGGCTTTTCTTCTTTGGTGGAGAGGAAACAATCGTATCTTGGTGGTGATTTCCCCTCACTTGTATCGCTCTCTTGGCGTGGGCTCTCTTCGTGGGCCGAGAGGTTTGATCTCGAACATTCTCTTGTTTACATGGAACGCCTTTCCATGTCGAAGAGGGACTCCTTTCACCTCCATCACCGCCAATCACAGGCCATATTCCATGGATCCTCCAAATGCACCATCCTCTTTGAAGGATTTGTTCCTACATCTCGGCGAGTCTTGTAGACAAACTCAGCCCAGTTTACTTGCTTTTCTTCAATGATCGCAGCCATTACGATCGGTTTTGCTTTAGAACAGGTTGGTCAAAGCTGCCAAATTTGATGTCTATGCATTTGGAAACTATGTCCAATAGTTTGTGGTAGTCCTCCTTGGCGACCCCTTTTTGGCTATGTAGACTATCTTTTCAAAGATAGTTGGTCTTGGCTACTTCCTTCCAAGCAAAGACCAAGTCACGTCGGCTTCATTGATTTCTCGGTGCTCCTTCCGCCGGTAGTAAGCGGTGTTCGCGAGATCCTTGGCGAGAGATGATGAACTCCTTCCCGTGAACAGAGGATTTGATCCCTCATCGTGAATCTCGGCATTCACGTAGAATTGTGTGACCTCTTCCACATAGGTCATCGAGAACTCCATCGTCGAGAAATGGTTTCGGCCGGCGTTTCGAGCTTTTCAGCGATTTTCTTTATGAGGGCGTTATCGGACCCCTGTTTGATCATTCCCTCGAAATCCACAAATGACCCGGTGTGGATTTGCTTCCTAGCTTGATGAAATCATAAGTTGGTGCCATTTTTGGTATTTCACGAAAATAAACTTAGAAGTTGATTTGAATATTGTTAGGGTTTTGAGAGAGTTTTGCCTTTGCTTACGAGATAGAAATGAAACGTTTTGGTAAAGTGAGAGAAAGCAGAGCGAAAATGGTTTAAGTATGGTTTTACGAAAGGGCGTGCGGGTGGTTTTTGAAATGTGATCGAAATCAACGGCTTAGATTTTGCACGCCGATTAGCATTTAATATCTCGAATTTAATGCGGCAAACATTTATATCCAATCATAAGCTTGGTATGCGCTTTTTGTTGTCTGTACACATCATCATTATCGACGTCATTCTTAAAAACATTCCCACTTAGTAAAACGATTTGCGTTTTTGTCACTTTGCTCATAAATGACTCAAACTTATCCATTAGCCGATTTAACTCTTTCAGTCACAGTTCTCTCATTGACTCATTTGTCGACTTATTCGGTATAGTTGTCTTTCCGACATGGTGATTCATTTAGCTGATTTTGAGAATTGATCCTTTTTCTCTTTTTTGTGTTTCATTTCTTTTCTTTGAGTCTTCGAGTGTCTCGGCTCAATTAACCCTAACTCATGCTTGAGTTCTTCAAATCTTGACTCACATAATGGTTTTGTGAATATGTCACCAACCTGTTTATCGGTTGAGATATATTCCAAGATGATGTCCTTCTTTTCAACATGATCTCTTATGAAGTGATATCTCGACATCGATATGCTTTGTTCTTGAGTGCAACACAGGATTCTCGAATGATTGCAATTGCACTTGTGTTATCACACATGATTGGAATTTCCTTTTCTTCAACTTCATAGTCTCTCATTCTTTTTGCCTCATCCATAGGATTTGGGCACAATGTTTGCCTGCAGATATATGTATTCTCGCTTCATTTGTAGAGGTGGCTATTGAATTTTGCTTTTTTGCTAAACCAGGAAATTAGCCTATTTCCAAGCATTTGACATGTGCCGAGGTGCTCTTCTGTCAACTCGCATCCAAAGATAGTCGTAGTCGAATAGCCAATTAGCTTGAATCCACCTTCCTTTGGATACCATAAGCCAACTTCTTGGCTTCCTTTCAAATATCTCGGGATCCTCTTAGCTGCAGTCATATGGCTCTCTTTTGGGGCAAATTGAAATCTCGCACATACACCTAAAGCAAAGGTGATGTCCGGCCTTCTTCTTTGTGAGATAAAGCAATGATCCAATAAGTGCTCAGATCTTGTTTGATCTACGGGCTTGCCGTCTGCATCCATGTCCATTTTGATGATGTATTCATTGGTATTTTCTGAGAAGACTTCTCCTCCATACCAAATTTCTTCATTAAATCTCTCTGGTGTATTTTGTTTGACTTATGAAGGTTCCATCCTTCACTATTTTACTTGGAGTCCAAGGAAGAATGTCGACTCTCCCATCATGCTCATTTCAAATTTGCTTTGCATGAGGTTTGAAAATTTTTCACATAGCTCATTGTTTGTGGATCCAAAAATGATGTCATCCACATATATTTGAACAAGCAAAGTATGCTCTTCTTGTCTTGAATTAAAAAAGTGTTCTATCTACTTTTCCTTTTGTGAATCCATTCTCGATTAGGAATTGTGACAAAGTATCATACCATGCTCACGGGTGCTTGTTTCAATCCATACAGAGCTTTCTTGAGTTTGTATACCTTATCTCCAAGAGTCTTCTTCTCGCTCAAATCCTGGAGGTTGTTCAACATACACTTCTTCTTCCAATAAACCATTTAGGAATGCACTTTTTACATCCATCGATATACAATAAAATTCTTGTGAGTGCATAGGCAAGAAACATCCTTATAGCTTCCAATCTTGCTACAGGAGCAAATGTTTCATCAAAATCTATTCCTTCTTCTTGGCAATATCCTTTGGCTACTAGTCTTGCTTTGTTTCTTACCACGCACCTTCCTCGTTCATCTTGTTTCAACACCCATTTAGTACCAATAACATTTTTATGGGTGGGTCTTTGAACTAATTCCCATATTTATTTCTTTCAAACTGATTGACTCTTCTTGCATAGCTTGAATCCAATGTGTGTCATCCAATGCTTGTAACACATCTTTAGGCTCTATTTGTGAGATAAAGCATGTGAACATAGCTTCTTATTGAGTTCTAGATCTTGTTTTGACACCTTCTCTTATATTTCCAATGACAAGTTCGGTGGATGGTCTTTCACCATCTTACATCGAGGTTGAAGTAAGTTAGCTGGATTGATCGTCTAGCGATTGTGTTGCTTTGATCAGCTCTCTCGCAATCACTTAGCCGCAAATTTTCCAGCATTTTATGAGACTCGGCTATCTCATCTTCATCCGAGTTTATAATTACGGACTTGACTTCAAAGATAGGGACTTTTCGTATGGTTGGATGATTGACTTATCGGTGATTCTTCAATGTCTTCTCCATTTACATTTGGCTCATCGAATACCACATGAATGGATTTCTCTCGCAACCATAGTCCTTTTGTTGAGTACTCTGTAGGCTTTGCTCTCGGCTAAGTATCCCAAGAAGATACCTTCATCGCCTTTAGCATCGAAAGCCTTTAGATTGTCTTTGCCATTGTTATGGATGAAGCATTTACATCCAAATATTCTAAAATATGCAACATTTGGTTTTCTCCTTGTCCAAATCTCATAGGGAGTCTTTGTCATTTGTCACCGTGTTTATCATACATCTATTTTGAGTGTAGCAAGTCGTTGTGTTGATTGCTTAAGCCCAAAATCTTTTTGGTAACCCCCCTTGACTAACATGGTCCTTGTTGCTTCTTTGAGTGTTCTATTCCTTCTTTCGCAACTCCATTCTCTTTGTGGAGTCCTTCTGCAGATAATTCACGACCAATGCCATTTTCAATACAATATTGAGTTATTATACCATTGACAAACTCGGTTCCTCTGTCGATCTTATTTTGATAATGGTTTGGCTCTTCTCATTTTGAATCCTCTTCATCATTTTGTGGTAGTTTTTGTAGAGTTTCTTTCTTCTTACACATGAATATTGTCCATGTATATCTTGAGTAGTCATCTACTACCACCAAGGTATATTTCTTCCCACTTATGCTATTTGGTTCAACTGGACCAAATAGATCCATATGTAGGTGCAATATCCTTGTTGAAGATGGGCATGTCTTTTCTTTGAATGATGATTTGATCTGTTTTCCCTTTCGCATGCGTCACATATACTTTCCTTCTTGTATATCGAGTCCGGAAGACCTTCCACAAGATTACTTACGGCAAGCTTGTTAAGTGTTTTGAAATTCGGGTGACTCGGCTTTTTGTGCCACAACCAACTTGATTGATTGTGCTCTTTGCTAATAGGCAGGTGTTGGGTGTTGCGATTGACCAATCTACTACATACATGTTCTTTTGTATCCGCATCCTTGCAACACAACTTCATTTGATTCAATATCCTTGATTTGGCATATACCCATGTTAAATCCAACATTATAGCCCTTTGTCACGAGTTGGTCGATGCTTAGCAAGTTGAAGTTGAGTCCTTCAACATATGCAACATCTGTAATTTCTAATCCGTTCTTCTTGATGGATCCAATGTCTCTTATTTCACCTGGAGCTTCATTTCCTCCAAATATGACTCTTGCTCCCTTAACTTCATTGAATTTTTTTGATTTTTCTTGTTTCTGTCATATGTCCGGAAGCGACCACTATCCATGTACCAGGTTCCTTGGCACTCACCGTTTGCTCCTTGAACCGCAATCAAGGAAATTAAGTTTTAGGTACCCATTCTTATGCGGGTCTGAGGGGTTAGTATTGTAAGATCATCCAACCGACTTCTGACCAAATGATCGGCTCTAAGGGGTTGCCATCTATCGTGCCATAATCATAATTAATTTTGGCAAATTGCTTGGGGATTCTAGGTTCATACAATTTGTCTCTTTTGTCGTATGCTGTATATGTGTTTTAGCAATTGTCTTCTTTGGGTAGTTATGGTGTCTCCGAGTGTAGAGCCTAGGTGCATATGTGTCTTTGATGAAAGCTCTTATACTTTTGGAATGGCCTTTGATGAGTTCTAGGCCTTTGCCATTTGGGCTTATATTCCATAAGTCTATCTTTGATAGTTCACATCGTTCCAATCGGCTTGGCTTGGATATTTTCTACCATTCCCATCATATGTGTTTCTTTTATAGAACTTTTGGGGTTTTTGGTAGCTCTGTTTCTTCTTTCTGAGTAATTCTGTTTGGAGTTTCTTTGAGGAACTTAAATTTGAATTTCTTCTCACCGCCTCTTAACGCACCCAACCGGGTGTTTTCCTTTTCCTTTATAACCAAGGTCAGTTTGCTTGTAATTGTGCTTTGGAGTGAATGTGTGTGCACCATTTGGAGTTTTGGATATTTGAGACTCTTTATTGCTTGAAGATCCTTTTTCCAAAATTACTTTTGGAGTTTGACATAGCACGAGAGGAATTAAATCCTAAGCTGTCTTGTCTCCACATTCTCTTTGACTCATAATAAGATCATCCAATGATTTAGATGCCTTAGTGAAAGAGGCAATCACATTTTGAGGTCATTCTCCCTCTTTTCTATGGCAGCTATTTCGCTATTAGCTTGGCATTTTCGCCTTTAAACTTTTATTCTCATCGGCTATTTGACTTAGAGTACTCAACTCCTTAGTCATTTTGTGAGTTTAGCTCTTGAGTAATTTGTTTTCCTCATTTAGTAGTGTGTGTGAGGATTTAATGTGTTCAAAATCTTTCATCATTTTGCCTAATGAATCATAAAGATCGAGTGGGTGATGAAGTGTGTGTGTCACAGTCACTATCACTAGAAACGAGTTTGATGAGTTAGAGTGTACCTCATCTTCTTGGTCAGGTTGATCTTGTTCCTTGGCCATCAAACGGATCGGGCTTCTTCTCGAGTCACTTGAGTAGTCAGCTTCACTGCTCTCTCGAATCACTGTCTCTCTTGACTTGTTTGTCTCGGTGATCTCGACCAACATTGCCTTTTTCTTTTCTTGTCTTTCTTTCTCTCAAGACCTTTCTTTCTTCTTCATTCTGTATTTGTTTGACTTTGGATATGGACAATCAATGGCATAGTGACCAGGTTGCCTACGGTTCAAAGATAAATATTCAACCTTTTGATCGACTCTTTCCATTCTTGGATTGTCGCCCTTTGATATTGACTTTACGATGATCTGTTCTCTTGGTTGGCATATCTTCCCTTGACTTGGAGGGAGCGAGTGTCTTCGGAAGATTCGCCCTTGCCTCTCTTGTAGTTCTTATTGAAGAACTTGTTGAACCTTTTAACCATCGGGGCTATTTCTTCCGGATCAATGACTTCTTTGACCTCGGCTCTCTTTCCATCCTTAACAATTAGAGCAGTTGTTTTGGGTACTGAGATGTCTCTTCTCGATCTTTTCTTCTCGGCTCAAATTCGTAGGCTTTGAGATCCGAGAATAGTTCATAGTTGGAGGTCTTCGATAGGTCCATGGAATGTCTCGAGTGCCATGACCTTCATTTCCCATTCAGTGGGAGACTTTTTAGGATCTTCATACACATTTCCTTCGTGTGTATATTCCTTTCCAAGTGCGAGATAGCTCGTTGGTGATTTACGTGAACCGAGCATCCGGTTGATCCAGGTTTTCTCCTGCGGTCATTTTGAAATTCTCAAATTTTTTGTACGACCATTTGATAATTTATTTTCCTTGATTTGCTCACGAGCCTTCACAAATCAATGTTAGCTTGTCCTGATTTCTTTAGCCGTTTTGCATGATTTGACTTTATTGAACATGGCTTTGTCCAAGGTTTTGTAAAGGATGTCCTTGGCTACATTGTCCAGGTTGTATCTTTTCTCGTCATCATTTGTCCATTCGGTTCTTGGTTTTTCAACCATAGTTGGTCTAGGGGTAACATCCTCTTCACCTTGATTGTAGCTCTTCTTACAATTGTGTTCACTTTTAAGATTTGCGGTGGCCCATCCTCTATCACTATCCACATCTCATCATGTAATCTTTGATAGATGAGCTCGCATACGAATTTTCCAATCATCAAATTCTTCAATTGTGAACATAGGGATGCGTGTCAAATTTGCTTCCATGATAATAACTTTTAATGATAAAAGGAGTTTTGAAAACTTAAGTACTAAACCGGACTTTGAAAAATTTGGAGATCTAGTTCAAGTAACGGTGCGGAAGGCTCAATAGACCAACCGCTCACGATACCACTTGTAGGTCCCAAGGGGTGTGAGTGTAAGGTTTAGAAGGGGGTTGAATAAACCTTACCAACTTTTCACTTTTGGTCCTTTTATAAAATTCGAGTTGACACTATACTGTTGTGTCCTTGGTGGATGACCAATTTAGTTAATCAAGAGAGTTAGTCACTCAATGGACTCGGCGATTTGTTGATAGAATAACTCGGTTGTTAAGACCGAATTAGCTCAACTGTGGTTTGTTTTAGTGGAAGACTTAACACCCTTAAGTTTGGTATAGTTAATGATTTAATCATGGGTTTTAGTACTTAGAGCTTATCGGTTGGATAGCAAATATGTCGTGAGAATTAAACAAATAAGATGCAGGAATTAAAGTCTTTGAAATGTAAATGACACGATAAGTTTTTATAGAGGTTCGAAGATGGGGTAATTCTTCTACTCCTCTCTTCTCCAACTCCTGGAGGAATCCACTAAGTATTGATCAAGATACGAGTGGTAGCAGTCCACATACAAGTCTTGATCACACGGTGACTTGATCCTTTGGGACTCGATCTGGATATGCCTTGGTCACTCGGTTGGCTTCTCGTCCGACTCGGCTTCTTTCACAGGCCGCTTTGCTACTTACTCTGACTCACTTGCTCAAGCTCTTGGATTTGATCACGAAGCCCTCCAAAAACTCGAGACCGGTTCGACCTTGAACCTTCCTACAATCCTCCGTGGAATGTAGACCCCTTGATTCTTCAAAAGTTTCCTCTTCAACTAATTGAAGTTATCTTTCCTTCACATGTGAGTGTTGGATTGATTTCCTTCGTAATGTAGGCTTTAATCTTGAATGATTTGAGAATATTTTGGTTACGAGTTCAAATGCTTTCTTGAATGTTCGTGGTTGAGGTAACCTTCTCTCGAGTCATTCCTCGGCCTTTTATAGTGATCTTTCAAAAATATGCCCGTTGAAGAGATAGGCTTATTTTTGAAAGTCACTTGTGGTCGTTGGCTTGTCTTGTTGCGATCCTTGGAATTGCCACTTCCTCGTATGAATTATTCTTGACTTTTCGAGCATCGACATGGTGTAGTGCTTCCCATTGGTTCATTCCTCTTGCACGCTCGGGGTGAGCACTTCGAGAAAGGTAGCATGGAGGTATTACTTGTTTAAGTAATTCTCTTGATTTACGTGCAACGGATCTCTTTCGATTATCTCGACTTGATTGCATTTCCTTGATTTCCCAGGTGACTTAGAGTCGACTTCCAATCATTAAATGACTCTTCTTGTCACTTCAACTAGAGACTTGACTATCTTGAGTTGACTTGACTGATGCTTTACTCACCTTTGCATCTCGTTGCACCTTGATCGAGTTCCGTCTTCTCTTCTTTGCCAAACTCGGTTGTCTCGCGTGGAGTCTTCCTACTAGTCTCCATTGTCTTCTTGCATGTTTGGGCATAGCTGACTTAACTCAGCTTGACCAGCCCTATTTGTTACAATGCAGTTTACAACAAAAAAAGGGGTGCCAACTTCCTATTCTAAGTTTTACATGGCATTCATCAAAATCTAAACAATAAATTTCCTAACACTCCGTTGCGGCATCAACAGAGGCCCTCGTTTGCCCCATTAAATCATTGTAGAAGAAACATAATTGTTGGTCCTCAGGGAACCCATGTTGTGGACATCTTCGTAACAAATCCCGAAATCTTTCCCAAGCCTCATACAAAGGATTGGAGTCAAACTGTCGGAATTGAGTAATTTCGCTTTTGAGCCGCAAAGTTTTGCTAGGTGGAAAGAATTTAAACAAGAACTTTTGGCTCGGATCGTCCCATGTGCTCACACTTCCTTGCGTCAAAGTACCCAACCAATTCCTCGCCTTATCCCTTAAACAAAAAGGGAATATGCGCAATCTTATGGCATCATCCGAAACTCCATTCATTTTTATTGTATTGCATATTTGGATAAAATGTGCAAGGTAAGAGTTAGGATCTTGATGCATAAACCCCAAACCCGGGTTCATTGTACCATATTGATCGTCTTTGGTTTAAGCTCGAAGTTGTTGGTTTGAGGTCGAAAGTAATCACGGATAGCTTCTTTGTGGAATCGGTATTGGTAACTCGTTGATCCCATTGTTATCTCTATTTTCTTCATCCACATCCCCCATATTCTCGATTTTGTTGTCTTTCAACCCGTCTAGTAGTTGCACTAATTCTCCTTGCAAAAGCCTCAACCACCGGTATGAGCGATATTAAATCTCCTCGCCTAGAGCGTGTGTTCATGCACTACCTGGACCAAACTAAAAGAAACAAGTCAAATAATGAAGGATTTAACCAAAAATATTGAGAAAATAAAAAAATGTTTAAATTAAGAATAATTCTATCTATCGCAATATTAGCACCAAAAATTGTATTAGTCCACAAAGCGCGCAAAAACTTGTTCGCCTTTATTTTTAGCTCACCGCAAGTGTACGGTGTACGTTATAGAAAAGGGTAGCAAGGGCGTATCCACGGAGACTAATAAAACACAAGATTAAGATAATATAAATGATAGAAGTATCAAGATGATGAGATGGATTCGAGTTAAGGTTTCGATTAATACCCCTCTTGTTGTCCGATTTAATCAAAGCCAAGTTATAATCAATATTTCTATAAGACGATCACAAAGATATTTTATCCTCCTCTTGAGATGCATATAAAACGTAGATTGAAATACCTATGCTAGCATCTCTACTCAACATGAAGTATTCAACTCCCAAAAGTTCAAAAGATCAAATATCCTCACAAATATTTACAAACCTCTCGGTTCATGCAAATATTTGTATCGAGCACTCAAGATCTAATATTGAAACTCATCTCTCGAATTATGAATCAATATATCAAACAAGTTAAATCATTGATCAAGTGATAAAACAAGAATAAGCTCAAAGTACTCAAATAGGCTTCAAGATAATAACTTCAACTAAGATTAAAACATCCAACAAGAGTTCATTAATCTACTTCCAAAACCGGAAATCTAAAGAGTTTAGCTACACATGATTTCTAAACAACTCATAGACAAATTGTTCAAAGCCATGGCAAACCAAAATGAAAGATTAAAACTACAAGAGAAGCAAGAAAAACTTAGGAAAGTCGACAATCTCGGATATATCTTTGTTTCTCAAGCTCCGATGCAACCCGATTGTCTCCTTGATGTCCTCTTCCAAGAATAGACATTTGTCTTGTGTTGTAGATCCCAAAATATCAGAATATACCTTGGTGTGTGCCCCAAAAAGTGCTTATATACCTCCTCAAAAGTCTAGGGCATTTGTTGTCAAGATATCTTGCCCGATCAGCCAGAGGACGCAAGGGCCATGCGTGGACGCACATGGGTAGCCCGTGCGCATTGCCGTAGGGAAATTTCCATGTCTTGATGGTGCACGGGTGATGCGTGTACGCACGGGCTACCCGTGCGCATTGTCGTACCATCATAATTCCTTTCCCAGGGCGCACGGGTGGTGCTCGGCGCGCCCTACCCGTGCGTCTTCTATTTTGCGTTATTTGTGGTATTTCTTCTCTGCAATGCTCGTATTTGTCTCCAAATTACTTAAAATATCGTTAAATTCCTACAAAATGAGCAAAGCATAATATCTCTCCCACAAAGAGCGAATATGAACCATTTCATATGAGTTTATGCACGATTAATTGCCATTTTAGCCATAAATACGCCCCCAAAATACATGCAAAACTCACACCTATCACCAATTGAGTGACATGATTTTCGATTTTATCTAGCTTAGCCTCATCTTTACTAAATCGGTTCCTTGTTTCACTCATAAACAAGCTCGCCCGAGTCATAAACGAAGTGAGAACATCCTCCATAGATGGCTTAGCCTCCGAATTAATAACACCATTTGTCACAGAACCCCGGTGGTGGTTGCATCACGTTCTTTGTATTCGCATATGAAAAATTCTCATGATTTCTTACACCCGGATGATAATGGATAGAGTCCGATTGTTCCGGTAATTTTGAAATTTCGACTATTGACATAATTAGCTTCCTCCATGGGATTTTGAGGAACTCCCCATTACTTTTTGGGATTCCTTGATCCCCTTTGTCAATAAACTCAATGATTCGTCAACGCGGTCATCCGAAAGTCCGTGCTTTAATTGGGTCCGAATTAGAAACTCGGCTACCCTTTTCACGTTTGTCTTCTCGGAGGGCCATTGATAGCTATTCATTGCCATCTCTTCCATAAGTTGAATGCATCTTGTGGAAATTTAGCCAAGAACCCGTAATAAAAGAAGCAAAGTTCTGATCCTCCTGGGAACCCGTGTTGCGGACACCTCCTCAATAAATCCCGAAATCTCTCCCGAGGCCTCATACAATGGTCCGGAGTCAAACTGTCAACTTGTGTGATCTCGCTCTTAAGCTGCATGTGTCTTACTTGGTGGAAAGAATTTAAATAGGAACTTCGACTCAACTCGTCCCAAGTATTCACACTCACCTCGAGTTAACGTGCTAACCAGTTTTTAGCTTTATCCCTTAAAGAGAATGGGAATAGGCATAGAGGTATAGCATCATCGATTACTCCATTCATCTTGATCGTGTTGCATATTTGCATGAAGTTCGCAAGATGAGAATTGGGATCCTCAGATGGAAAACCCCCAAACTGGTTCTGCTAAACCATCGAAATTAATGATGGCTTAAACTCAAAGTTGTTTGCATTAATCGGGACATTGGCAATTCCACCATAGTTGAGATTTGTCTGAGGGCAAAAGTAATCGTGAATCACTTGTTGCTGGACTGCTGGAATTTCTGCTCTGGGTAACTGATTAATGATCCTGTTGATCGCATTGTTACCTTCGTTGTTGGCTCCGTTATTACCCCCGTTGTTCTCTTCCACATCCCCGTAATGCGATCATGCTATCTTTCGCCCATTTAGTAGATGCACTCGTCTCCTTGCAAAAGCTTCACCCTCCGGTATGAACGGTGCTATTTCTCTTTGCTTCGAGCGAGTGTTCATGCACTACCTGAACCAACTAAAAGAAACAAGTCAAACACAGTAGGAGTAGAATTAAACAAAAATAAAAAGAAAAAAATGTCTAAATTAAAAATAATTCTATTTAACGCAATATTAGTACTAAAAATTTAATTAGTCCCCAACAGCGGCGCAAAAAATTGTTCGCCTTATTTTTAGCTTCACCGCAAGTGTATGGTGTAGTTTATAAAATAGGGTTAGCAAGGTCGAATCCACGAGAGACTTATAAATTAGTGTACTAAGTATTGAGATCAAAATAGTCTTATCTTTATTAAGACGATCGAAAGTTTATGATTGGTTTATAAAACTAAGACAAGAATTTATCATAAAAAGACAAAGTAAGAATTGATTAAAAGATCAAGGAGATGAATGGATTCCAGGGTTATGGTTTCGATTAATATCCCTTTTGTTATCCGATTACTCAAAACCAAAGTTATTATTATTCTTCCCTATAAGACAATCACGAAAGTATTTTACCCTCTCTCTCAAGATGTATATAAAAACGTTGATTGGATTATCTATGTTAGCATCTCTACTCAACATAAGATAACAAACTCCCAAAAGCACAAAAGATTATAAATCGACAAATATTTACTGAGACTTCTCAATCATACAAATATTCATGTCAAGTACTCGAATGGCCATTTGATAAAACAAAAAATAAAAAAGCAGTACTCGAATAGGGTTTGAAATAATAACTTTAATTTCAATTAAGCATCAAACAAAAGTATCCATTAACCTAATCTCAAACCCCAGAATCACAAGGTGTTTAATAGGACATGGGAATTAAACAATTCATAGACAAATTATTCATGTTCATGTCTAACTAATCGAACGTAAAATATACAATGGAATGAGAAAACTCGGGGATGTTGATGATCTCTCGATCTATCTTCAATCCTCAAGCGTGTGGTTGCGACTTGATCATTCTCTCCAATCCTCCGGTAGAAGGTTGCTCTTTGCTCTGCTTTCTAGGGCAAATATCAGTATGTCATTGTTTGGGGCCGCCTCGTCTCTATTTATACTCCCGTTGGGTCAAAACCTAATTAAAATCGTCAAAACCTGACTTTTTCTCTCGAGACGACACAAAGTCATGAGCTTACGCGACGACCATCCCATGCGTCGGGCCGTATGAAATTTCTTTTCTTTGAGTTGGCACGGGACATGCGTCCAGGCACGATCGTCAGGTCGTGCGTCTGCCGTAGGACTTGGCTAAACCTAGGAATGACGACGAGCCATGCGATAGACGACGCCCTGCCCGTGCGTCCTGCTAGGACAAATCGCTCCGTTCATGTCCGTTTCTTGCCGGTTTGTCGACTTCTTCTCGATTCATCTCCAAACATCACATATTCGCTCAAATGTTGGCGGTTCTTTATCTCAATGCTCGATTTGTCACCAAAATGCTATAAACATCATTTAATTTCCTAAAAAATGAGCAAAGCGTAATACCTTTTCCACTTTATAAGAATATGACCCATTTTACTCGGTTAACGCATTCATATCAACTTATTCAATTCACATTTAAGCCCAAATTACATGCAAAATTCATACTAATCAAACTTGACCCAAACTCTTTGAAAAACTTAATCTTTAAATAATTAGGAGAATTTAGAAACCGACATTACATTTTTCCGAGGTCGAAACCATGACTTATTCAATTTGGACTCGTAAGAACTATTTTCTCAAAATGGGACTATTTATAAAGTTTTTCTTTTATCGAGGACCCCAAAATAAATTATTTTTTTCTCCATGATCCTGGAATTGACGTAATTGTGTTTTAATTATACATCAATAATTTTCTTGAAAATCTCAGGACCATACGCACTATGCGTGGCGACTTCCTCGCTTTATGACAAAATTGAAACTTAACTTGTTGATATCTTGTACCGCTTTTTATATGTATCGCCATGCTTTTACTTGACTGCCTTGTTGACATGATATGAACTTTGTGAATCTAATTGTGCTTGAGTCAACTTGGTGCGTTGAGCTCACAGTCGGAGTGGACTAGTCGTGTTTTGGAACCGAGCAGCGCGACTGCGATTCCTTACCGGCCCCACCATCCTAATCCCACAACTGCGGATGGAGTGTCCAAGGGAAGTGGGTCGTAGTATGGGTATAATCATGATTATGACACTCTGGGCCTTGCAAGCCATACTTGTTGGAGTTGTCTCTCTGTATAGTAATAAGATAGATATGGCTATGTGTCAAACGTGCTTGGGAGTCATCGGATAGAACATAGAAATCGTTGTCCGATCCACACGGTTCCAATGTTACGTGCTTGGGTTGGCGTCACACTCCGTGCGCAACCATTACTTTCTTTGGTTGGCATCACACTCAGTGCGAAACCATTACTTGCTTGGACTGACGTTACACTCCGTACGCAACCATTACTTGTTTGGGTTGGTGTTACACTTCGTGCACAACTACTACTTGAACTACTTGCAACGCATTCATAGTGCTGAGTGTTCAAGAACTATTTTCATCAAAATATATAAAACCGTATTATTTTAAATACCACGTTGCTTGTGAAATGCGTATGACGACGCATCATAAATCGTGCATTCTTCATATAATCTTTGTTTTCATGCATCTATATAAGCCACACTTACACACGATCACCCATCCACCGAGAATTTTTGTCAAACCCCACCTTTTTCAACGGCGGTTGTTGATCCACCATATTATGAAGACGTCAAGGAAGAATACCCAACAATTGAGTAACTCCTAGACTTAGTCCGTCGATCTAGCCTTAAAATCCATTTATGCTTTGTTAACGGATAATTTATTACGTTTGATGTAATAGAGGGGCGTAGGACCCCTTCGCATGGATAATTGGTTAGTATTAGTATTTCCGCTGCGACAATTAATTCTATTTCCGAGAAGTTATGATGAACAATGTCTATTTGGGAATTAATATTGCTCAAATACTTGGTGGATTATATTCTTAAAATGGAGAACTGGCATAAGTTAACCGGTGTGTCGCGACTCCACTTTTGGGGCGTGACAAAACCCATTAGACCCCCACTAAGTTTGTTACAAAATTACTCAGTCACAGTAGAGTATAATATTTCATATTAATTGCCTTCAAGCCTCCCATCTTTGTTCTCAGTCCCCTGAGAGAATTAGGTGGTGGAAATAACTTTGTAATTAAAATTTCACAAAAACTTAACATCATGAAAAGACAAATCTAATTGAAATAGGAAAAAGAAACACGAAAAACATAAAAAGGGGCAGCACAAATAAAACATTTACTTTCGTCAACAAATTCCAAGACCAAATCTGTCATCACGATACAGTTGTGAATCCAGTAATAAGTAGTGAGGAACATCAGCAAATCAAACTATATGCCTAGGTTGTTGTCTGCTCTGCTCTTCTGTTTCAAACCTGTAATATCGTATTGCATGATAAACATATACGGGGTGGGTCCGAGGCAGATCTAGTCGGACCTGCTACCCCCCCGGACCCGACCGGGTCCAGAAATATGAACCCGTAACCCGCCCCATAATTCGCTTGGTCGGGTCTAGACCCGCCCCAGACGGGACAGGTTCACTGTGGGTTCGGGTTTGAACCGCCCATTGCCATCCCTAATTATTATGAGTAGGTCTCCTGTAGGACCGTCTTACGGATCCTATTCGTAAGACGGATCCTACCCGCCTTGACTCACTCACCAGCCCGCCTACTGACCCAAAGACCCGTCCCTGAGCCCAAAGAAAGACACCTCTTATTTAAAAAAAAAAACCGCTCTACAGGGGAATCGAACCCGCGACTTTGATAGGCTTAAGGGATTGTTCTACCACTACACCACTAGTGCTTATTATGTAATTTTAGTATGACAATTTATATAAACTCATTCATAAATATGTCCGGTAATTAAAAAAATTAAAAACACCTATAAATGTAAAGGTTAAGAATCGAACCCAAGTCTAATTAAAAAAACATGATACATTATCTCAATAAATGGATACTTATAAAAGTTTTACTTTAACTACATCATATTTATTTTTTATTTTTCATCTTTTTTTGTTCCTAGTTTGTAACTATATCAAGAAATCTGATACTTTATCTCAACAAACGGATACTTTTACTTATAAAAGTGTTACTTTAACTATATCATATTTTTTTCTTCTTTCCTTCATTTCTAATTTGTCACTAAATTAAAAAACATGATACTTTAAATCACGAAGGAAAAATAAATAAGACAGGGCTAAAGTAAAACTTTTATGAGTAAAAATATCCATTTTTTGAGATAAAGTATCATGTTTTTGTAAATAAATCACGAAGTATGAATTCAGTACAGTGAAAAAAGAAATATAAATATGACAAAGTTAAAAGTACCACTTTTATGAGTAAAAGTATCCATTTTTTTGAGATAAAAGTATCATTTTTTTTAATCTGATCACATATTGAAAATGCATTACATTGAAGAATCACAAATATATCATATTTAACATCAAAAGTATCACTATTTCCAGCACAAATATTAGTTTTTCACTGTAAAAAGCAATAGTTATGAGACTAGAATGAGTACATAAAAAATCTTAGTTTTTTAATATATAATAATTAAAGTGTCAATGTTCATCTTAAAAGTATCATATTTCTTATTCAAAAGTATCACTATTTTCGAATAAAGTATTACCTTTTTTTAAGAGAATTTAAAATTTTAAAATGTCATTGTCCATCATAAAAGTATCATATTTAATATCAAATGTATCATTATTTCCAGCACAAGTATCAGTTTTTCAATGTAAAAAATATTAGCTATGAGACTAGAATGAATACATCAAAAAATCTTATTTTTTGAATATGTAAAAATTAATGTATTAATGTTCACCTTAAAAGTATCATATTTATTACTCAAAAGTATCGCTATTTTCGGATAAAGTATCACTTGGTATTCGGGTAATTTAAATTTCTAAAATGAGGGGATGATAATGAAGCTTTATATCCATGGTTATACTAAATATGCACAACAAGCACTAGTGGTCTAAGCGGTAAAATAACACCTTGTCTTGGTATAAACCCGGGTTCAATTCATTTGGTGCAAATTTGTTGACTTTTTGATTAAGTGTGCGATGGGGTGGGTCTCTTGGGGCGGGCGCGGGCGGGTTAAGGTGTTAGGGGTCTTAGATGCCAATTTTTTTTTCAAAAAATTGACAGTGTTAACGCACATTGGGCCCGATAGGATTCGACTTTACGAAAGCGTGTTAGGGTCTTAGATGCAAAATTTTTTGCAAAAAAATTGTGACTTGTTAATTCATTTACCGGGGTGGAGATGCCAATTTTAATCGTCTGCCGGTTGAGATTCAAATATATATAAACTTAAACTTAGGTTAGTTGAAATTCTCATTCTCCCATTGGCTAGCATAGTTGTCGCACAAAGGTTGTCCAATAGGATTGGATTGATCACGAGACTAAAATAGGATTATAGACCAATTAAATCAGCTGCACAGGTGCTAGATGTACATCGTGATCAAGTTTTTGTCAAATATTATATAGTTAAATTAAGAACTGAAATTGCAATTTACCAAAGCAACTTGTGACTCGTTAATTCATTTACCGGGGTGGAGATGCCAATTTTCAGTGATCGTCTGCCAATTTTGATGAAAGTATATCAAATATAATAATAATTGTAAGTTTTATTTAAATTCATTTTGATTTATTAGGTTAGTTGATTTTCATAAAATTCTCATTCTCCCATTGGCTATAAAGCATAGTTGACTTCATGGCACAAAGGTTGTCCAATCAAGAGTTTTAATTGGATTGATCACGAGACTAAAATTGATCGATCAGATTATAGACCAATTAAATCAGCTGCACAGGTGCTAGATATACATCGTGATCGTTTGATTTTGTCAGGTCCAAGTAAACAATTTATAAGAAATTGCAAAGTAATTACATTAACAGCCTAATTCAAACTATCTCAAATATTTAAACGTAACAAGCTTGTCATATATAGTAGCTATCGAGGAAAATATTTTGATTTTTTCATATTTACAATATTTTTGCCCCATTAATTCAAACTTTTTTTAAACTTTGTCCACCTAAAGGAAAATATGTTTTGACTAATGTTAATCTAATTGGTTTTTTTTTTTTTGGGACACATTACCTCATGAAATTTAAGGATTTTGCACATACACGGTTCTCATTGGTGGCGCAATATTCCACCAAAACCTTGTCACGTATTATGCATGTAGGGGTAAAATTGTCATTTGACTCAAATTATACTAATATTGTTGCACTTTGCCTTCAAAGTTTGTGTGATTGTTACTTTGCCATATGAACTTTGAACAATTTACGTTTTACCTCCCAGTTTAAAAAACAAATCAAAAATTTATTCATATACATTTATTTTTTATATTTTTAAAAAAGCAAATTTAACTAGTATTGTTCGCCAAAAATTGTTTTGGTACATACAATTACCTGCAAGATTTTGCACATATACAATGTAGTTTATAGGATAATGGTAAGCAATGTCGTATTCCTCGGGGATTGAATCTCGTTTAAAAACACTTAGACTATAATAACATCGTATTCAATTTTATTGAAGCGATCGAAAATTTGAGTATTTTAATCTAAAAAAATCGAAAATAAAAAGAAAAAAATAAAAATAAATTTGTGAACCCCACAAGTATTTTCAACATCTTTAGGAGCAACCTTAGGAAAATAATCTTAACATGTTTCTCCAATATTAAATGCAATTAAAGTTTTAAAAACCAATTCATGCAATTTTATGGGTTCAATTCCTAAAATAGTTTATTGTGCACATAAAAGAGTAGATTAATAATAATTGAGGTCTCCGATCCATCACAACTATTATTAACTTTCAAAAGATCTTTGAATTGAAGTACTCCTCACAAATAGAAGTAGTCTTCCGATACATTACTCTATTTATGTCAATTCGATTTTCGTCTTACTAGAACTCACCTCCCGGATTATGGACTAGAAGTATGACATGCAAATTATGGATCAAATAAAAAATAATTATAAATAAGCACTCGAATTCATAAAATAGAAAGCATGAATTAATTAAGAAAATAAATAATCATATTTAACACAAATCCACGCGATTTCGATTATGCCCCTAAGATTCGAAAAATATGTCAAACATTGATTACAAACTCATAGACAAATTGAATCAATATTAAGACATCATATAAGCACAAACAAGAGTTCTTAGACATACAAAGAAAACTCATTCTTGTCGGGATGGATTCTCTTTCCAAGCCCTCGAAGCTCTTGTGCTTCCTAGATGCGAAAGTCTTGTGGTGTTCTTCGCGACCTAGCCTTTTGCTCTCGAAACTCCTCGATTCATTTGTTCTTGTGTTATTTGATGTGTTTTCTATATATCAAGTTGTGTATTTTAGTGCATAGCCTTGGTTCCCTTTTATAGATGCTTGGAGAGATCACTTGTAGAGTTTAAGTAGGAAAAGGAGACTAATTCACTTGATTCGTCGCACGCCCATGTCATCCCACACGGTCGGGTCATGCGATCGGAATTGGCTTGGGGTCTTCACAAAAGTTGTAGCCCTTTTTCTTAAATTTTCATATCCACTTGAATCACCTCAATATCAATTTTGTAGAAAGTTATGGCCAAAATACTAAACCCCGCCAATCTAGAAATTGTTAGCGCATTTTGGCGTTTTTGAAGGAAATTCCCTTTTGTTTGACCGTCCATGCTTCTTTCCTTCATATCTTTGCTTACACCTTAGCTATTGACCTATACTTTTGAATGTGATATCACTTTTTATCCAATTTAGCTCCATTTCTGTAAAATTCACAAGAGTACGCAGAGATCACGCCCAACAAAGGAAACCAAGTAAAACACACTAATTAGCAACCCATTTAATGAAATAGCGTTGTCAAATCCGAGACAATTTTAAGGATGAGCGTCACTAAATTTATGACGCGTTTGAATAATAATGTCACTAAACCGGAGACACATCGATAATTAGTGTCGTCAACTTCCTTACGTTTTTATGATTTGTGTCTTTAAATTAGCAACATGCAATAAATAGCGTCACCGAAATTGGAGACAATTTTTGAATTTGATCACTAAATTGGCTATGCTTTTAGAATTTGAGTCATTAAATCTAGCAACACTTCTTATAATTTATGTCATTAAATTGGTTACACTATTCATATTTTGTGTCCTAAAATTTGTAATGCTTTTTAATTAGAGGTTACCAAATTGACGATTGTCCCTACATATAGCCATCGGATCTATGATGTTATTTATAATAAATCCAACATTATTAATAGTATCCAAACGGAAGAATAATAACAAATATTAAACTAACTAAAAACAAGATTAAATAAATAGCCAATTTAATAACCAAAATCATTAACAAACTTGAAATCAAATTACATCATTGTCTAAAAAATGGTAAATTCAACATTGTTTAAAGACATGGAGAATAATCCAAAGGATGATAATCGATATGCTTCTAATGCTCTTCGTCGATTGTTAAATTCCTGTTTCAAACTAACAAGAATGTAAAAACAATGAATGATATAAAAAGAGCATATAAATTATCAAGCAACAAAAGGTTTATATATAGGAATAACCTTATCAGGTTCCCCTAGTGCTGCGACTTGCGAGGCCATAATTAACAATGTATTTATAATCTACCCCTCTTATTTTTTGTTTGATCTCCTGTGAATTGAAAGCAAGAGATGTAAGTTATCAAGTAATTATGGAATGAAAGTGTGAAACTGAGAGAATGAAAGATGATAAACAAGTATAGATAAATTATTTGCCTGTGCACAATAACCAAGCCCTATATCTAGTCCCCAAGCATCGATCAAGTCATTCTGCTAGAAAATCATAACATGAAAATTCTCATCTTAGATATTTTAAGTACCAAGTCAGTGAGGCCACAAAATGTCAGTCACTAAGCAAAATAAAAACTGGAAATGCATCTCAATCTTTTAGCAAACAAATCATACACTAGATTGTTTAAGCATTTTGCCCCAGGTCAATGTTGTACTGCTTGGGTGAGAAATCGATGAAAAATACCGGAACAAATACCATAGACTACACCAGGAAGCTTTCGAGAATACAGGGGCCATCACTTCCGTCCACCTATAAAATTAATTCATCTCAATCAACATAGTTGTAAAGGAACTTTAACTCTAATCTAATCAGCCAGATGCATCAGTATCATCTTTTGCTTTGTATGGAGCAAATAAGTGTATATGTATACATATACTTACAGCCATGAAATAAATAAATATATAGTTGGTTAATTGACTGTAAATTCTACCCTGTGCAAGGAGAACCGGAGGCCCCGGAGCTGTTATCATCACAGTGAATGCAAAAACGATTTAATAAAAACAAAACATGAAAATGATGGTCTTATAACCACAAAAATGCAAAATGTTTTAGAGCTTAGAGACCAAAAAAGATAAGAAGTCTATTACCATCTCACTGTATATTTCATGTCCATCTCTATAATGTAGCTAGTGATGTCTCATGTTTGAGCTACGGAGAGTCAAACCATGCGAAAAATTGTATACCCAAGTAAACTCAGTCTTCCGTTGCTCGTCAACCAATCTCTAAGCATATGATGAATAGTAGGCCCCACGTTTAACTCCTGCATCAATCCAATTTTAAATAATTTATTAGAATATCAAAAACAAATTGGACATTTAATATATAAGGCCATAGTTGAAATACCCGAGCCAATTCCTCTACTGATATATTACTCGGTTACCCTCCTGTTCGAGATATTCACTAGTTGTGGACGCAATTTGCTCCCAATTTTCAAGGGCCTCCAATTGATAAGTGCTAATTGCAGCTGCAGAAAACTCAAAGTCCATCTTTATACAAGGCAATGGTCCCATCTGAATACAAAAGAATGATGAGCTTAGTGGGATTCATTTACTCACTCCAGAAACAAGAATGCATACAGTTATTCAGTTCCACTATTCATGACAGAAGCTACGTCAAAGTACAGAAATGGACTACAGTGTTAGCTGTTTCATTATGTATGTAGGAAATAATTTCACTTAATGAGTGGATAAACTGACAAACACCAAATTCGTTATCTTCCCATCTTCATCTCTATGTATCTATACACCCAAAACACCAACTATCGAACAATAGTACACAATGTGCGGTGCCCTAGTGTATGTTACCAAGGTATTGAAACTAGAGATCAGGAATTAGAAACACGACACTCAAATTACATATTTCATCAATCAATTCCATTTCAGTTAACTCAATTCAATGAGTCGAAGTACAAAATCTAAAACCACTTACCTTAATTGGAAGAACCTTTCTGGTTTCAATTTTTGAAGACGAACCTAGGCCCGCCCGGATCTGAAGCGGGAATGTGGTGGAGCAGAAGAATGGGAGATTAATGTGCTTTAGTACGCAACAATTTCCGAGAAACAGAATTGGAGGCTGTGACAGAGAGATGTAGCTTTTGGGAAAAAACAACAGCGGGGATGCAACTCTAAGCTCATTCTCGGACGGAGACTCAGTGGCCGGAGATTTTCTCTCGGAATGCGGGAGTTGAGTAGCGGCTAAAGACAGATCTGGAGCAGCGAGTCGCCAGGCACGCAAAGAAAGTGGGGAAGTGCGGTGGTGACTAGGGCAAACTTAAGGCCTCGTTTGTTTATGTTTAATATTCTCTTTCAGGTTTAACTATACGTAAAAGTGGAATCGTGTTTTGTTCATAAAATTTCCAATGGAAATCATCATTTTCATTTTCTATTTTTCACATAAAACAACATCTCAAACCTATAATTTTATTCTCAAACCTATACACTACCCTACATAACTAATCATTACTTATCAATCACTATTTTCATATTTTAACCCAATTATACATGGGACCCACCATTATCAACTTTATCTACTTAAAATATTACTATTTTTAAATTATAATTATCTAATGGGACCTACCAACTATAATCTTACAAATATAATATTATATATTCAAATTAAAATACTAAAGTGGATCTCACCACTACCAACTTTTCAATTATTATATACATAAAATAATATTTCAAAACTACTTAAGCCAAACACAATCTCATTTCCAACTCTACATAAAACACATTTCAATTCATTCATCCAAATACAATCCCAATTTACATACGAAAACCAATAAATTCTCAAAATTTATTTTATTTCCAACCTGGAAACATAAAACAAACCTAAGTTTTTTAACCTTTTTCTTTGATAATTAATAATAATGGCAATACTTTTCTATATGTGTCACCAATTACTATAACTTAAAGACAATTTTCACGCTCCCCGGGGCATATGCGGTGGTGAAGATTTGGTGGGAATTTATCTTGAATAGCATCCGTGTGGGTTCGATTCGGGAGAGATCGTTATTAGTAGATTGGGGGGTCGAACATAATTGTTCTCTTTACGGGGAGGATCGGTTGTACGTCGCCAGACCCTATCGAACTTTGGCGCCGTGCGTGCACATCCATGATTTTGGCTTGCAGAATGAGAGCGGAGTTGTTGTCCTCGGGCATAGTCGGCGTAAGCTGGAGGCTGAGTTATAAAAAAAAAAAAAAGACAATTTTCACAAAGCGTCACAAATTTATCGTTTATTATGACGACCTTGTTAAGCGTAGTTAAATTAGTGTCATAAAAAATATTGTCAAAAAGGTCACACTTTTATGAAAATGTCATTACTTAAATATGTTTTTTAAAAAGCGTTGTGATATTGGTAAAACAGTTGATACTTTGTGAAAGTGTCATTAATTATTTAAATACGCTTTTTTAAAATGTCGTTACTGCCTCAGATTTCATTACACTTTTTAGAAGAGTCACTAAATATATGTTGCCACTTTTTTGAAAATAGTGACACATTTGTGAAAATGTCATTATTTAAATATGCTTTTTAAATAAGTGTCGCCATCTTTGGTAAAAAAATGACACTTTTTGAAAGTGTCATTACTTAAATATGTTTTTTTAAAAGCGTCGTTACAACCTTAGTTTTAATTACACTTTTAGAAGCATCGTTCTGACCTTTAGTTTTAATTACACTTCTTAGAAGAGTCATTAAATATGTGTTGCTACTTTTGTGAAAAATGTGACACATTTATGCAAATGTAATTATTTAAATACGCTTTTTAGAAAGCGTCCTTATATTGGTAGAAAAAACTGACACTTTTGTGAAAGTGTCATTACTTAAGTACGCTTTTTTAAAAAGCGTCGTTCTGTTTCGATTTTAATTACACTTTTTAGAAGAGTCACTAAATATGTATTGCCAGTTTTGTGAAAAGGTGACACATTTGTGAAATTGTCATTATTTAAATACGCATTTTAAAAAGCATCGTCATATTTGTAAAAAAATGATACTTGTGTCAAAGTGTCATTACTTAAATATGTTTTTTTTTAAAGCGTCGATACAACCTCATTTTTAGTTACACTTCTCATAAGAGTCACTAAATATGTGTTGCCACTTTTATTAAAAGGTGACACATTTGTGAAAATATCATTATTTAATACATATTTTAAAAAGCGTCGTCATATTGGTAAAATAACTGACACATTTGAGAAAGTGTCATAATTTAAAATCGCTTTTTAAAAAGCGTCAGTATATCGGTAAATAAAATGACACATTTGTGAAAGCGTCATTACTTAAAAACGCTTTTAAAAAGCGTCGTTATAGCATTTTTAATTTTTACGACACTTTCCGGAAGAGTCATTAAGTTTGTGTTCTCTGAGATCTTTTTTTTTTTTTTTTGTAATGATTCTTAGGCCTTTTTGCCTTCTTCTCTCTCTCTCTCTCTCTCTCTCTCTCTCTATTTCTCTCTCTCTCTCTCTCTTAGCCTCAAGCTCTTTTTCTTTTCTTTCAGAATTTTCTTTTGCTCGATTTTTCTCTTCTTTTTCAGAGATATTTCTTTCTTTTTCGAGCTTCATGTATTTTTCATTTACCTAGATATTTCTCATCCCCCCTTATTTTTCCAACTTCCTCTATTTTTTTCCATAAATTTTCATCGGATCTCCCCCAAACTTATTCAATTTCTATAAGCTAAAGAAATTTCAGGGGATAAAAACATGTTTAAATTTTAAAGATCAATGTGGCTCGAATAATAGTTTTGGCTCAAAATTGGCTAACTAGGGAATCATGATTTCATAGGTAGGCTTTTTAAGCTAAGTAGGCTAAACAAAGATGGCCTTAGATCATTTTCAAAAATTGCACACACACATGGCGTCAATGAAGATATGCGAGCAAGTTAAGAGCTCTATCAATCATGAATGACACACTCAAAAAAAAAACAAGTCCGCATAATAAAGCAGTTTAAGGCACAAAAGCTCACAGGCTTATTTCTCAAAGATACTCAAATACCCAATTTTTTTAACACATGCCAAACAAATAAATAACTTTTCTCCTAACAATTTATTACATTATTCCCACAAGTATATTATCTCATGCCATAAAATTATCCATAGTAAAATCATACGGGAGTTGGGCATACAAACCGAATTAAAACCACACATAAAAGCAATGAAACGTGCTAAAGCGGTAAACATGCTAAAACAAAATAAACTAAAAAATTGAAAAATTTTATAAAAAAGATTTAATGCAAATTTTTATGCTCTACATGTAATCCTAGATGCAATGCAAAATATACAATAGTACTAATTTACACTCTCTTGACAACCGCCCCAAACTTAAAATATGATTCATCCCGAACATATGACGAAATTATCAAAAGAAAAAGGAATGCGTAAAGAGTGCTTACGGATAGTCCGGTGAAGTGGGGAGCTCGTCTGTCGAATTAGGAATCGAAAGAGTAAATCGCACGGTCGGGTCGTGTGCGTCCACATGCCCATTTGCGTCTGTCTTTTTTTTTCATTTTTTTTTGTTTTTTTATCGTTTTATTTTTTGTTTTTTTCCCGACCCTCGGAGTTTGTCGCGGCGTTTCTTGGGTTGCCTTCCACAAAGCGCTAAGTTTTTCGTCTTCAGCCAGACTCAGATTTCTAACATCACTTTCGTTGAACCGTGTCGGTTGAAATCCTTGAGCTCTTTTATTTTGTACCATCCATTAGACGAATTGTGTTGCACTGTTTTCTCGGATTAAGTATCGCCTGGAAATTTGTCCTTTTGATGTTGGCCTCCCACTGCAGCCTGCGATTTGAGCTTCTTGTATATTCAAAGATTCCATCTCTAATTCAATAAAAATGATGTTAGAAACGAAAAGGAGAAAAAAATAAAAAAATCGAAAAAATAAAAAAATATTTACAAAAATATGATTCAATTAAGATTGAACTACTTATTACTATATCTAAGTAGAATCTAGTCAATCTCAAACATGGCGCTCAAAACTTTGTTCGCCAAAAATTATTTTGGTTCATACAACTACAAGTGTACAAAGTATAGTTTATAGGATAATGACAAGCAAGGTCGTATTCCTCGGGATTGAATCTCAAACGCTTAGGCTATAATAACATCGATTCCAATTTTATTGAAGCGACCAGGAAATTTGAGTATTTTAATCTAATAAAAAATCGAAAATAATGAAAAAAACTAAAAATAAATTTGTGAACCACACAAGTATTATCAACATCTTTATGAGCAACCTTAGGAACATAATCTTAACATGATTCTTCAATATTAAATGTAGTTAAAGTTTTAAAAACCAATTCATTCAATTCTATGGGTTCAATTCCAAAATGAGTTTATTGTGCACATAAACAGTAGATTAATAATAATTGAGGTCTCCCGATCCATCACAACTATTATTAACTCCCAAAAGATCTTTGAATTAAAGTACTCCCCACAAATAGAAGTAGTCTCTGGATACATTACTCTATTTATGTCCGAATTTGATTTTCATCTTACTAGAACTCACCTCCGGATTATGGACTAGAAGTATGACATACAAATTATGGATCGGATAAAAAATAATTATAAAAAAGCACTCGAATTCATAAAATAGAAAGCATGAATTAATTAAGAAAATAAATAATCATAGTTAACACAAATCCACGAGTTTCGATTATGCCCCTAAGATCCGAAAAATATGCAAATATTGATTACAAACTCATAGACAAATCAATCAATAAGACATCATATAAGCACAGACAAGTGTTTTTAGACATAGAAGAAAACCCCTTCTTGTCGGGATGGATTCCCCTTCCAAGCCCTCGAAGCTCTTGTGCTCCCTAGATCCAAGAAAGCATGGTGTTCTTCGCGACCTAGGCTTTTGCTCTCAGAAGCTCCTCGATTCCTTTGTTCCTGTGTTATTTGATGTGTTTTCTATGTATCAAGTTGTGTATTTTCGTGCATAGCCTTGAGTCCCTTTTATAGATGCTTGGAGAGATCACTTGCAGAGTTTGAGTAGGAAAATGAGACCAATTCAGCCCCAGTTACGTCGCACGCCCGTGTCATCCCACACGGTCAGGTCGTGCGATTGGAATTGGCTTATAGGGTCTTCACGAAGGTTGTAGCCCATTCTCTTAGCTTTTCATATCCACTTGAATCACCTCAATATCAATTTTGTAGAGGAAGTTATGGCCAAAATACTAAACTCTGCTAGTGCTGGAAACTGTTAGCGCGTTTTGACGTTTTTGAAGGAAATTCCCTTTTGTTTGACCGTCCATGCTTATTTCCTTCATATCTTTGCTCACACCTTAGCTCTGGACATATACATCAAAATTTGGAAAAAAACTATTTTTATGAACTTTGAAGTGAAAAAGATTATAAATATATATCAATATCAATTTTATAATAATATAATGCAATTCAAAAATTATTTCTATAAATTCAAGTAAATTTAGAATGTGAAATGTTGTAACTTTAATGAAATGCTAAAATATAGTATAGGATTTTTAACATATAGTTCAAACTTATTACTACCTACTATATTTTCTTTATGAAACTTTATTCTAATATATTATAATTTTTATTTGACAACGTATATTATTTTATTTACCTCAAAATGGATAAATAATTATGTATATTTTTTATTTGCAATTTGATAAATTAGATAACATTAGTTTAATACTTCTTATTCACTAATAAAGTAAATCAACGAAGTAAACTTTAATTCTACAAAAAAGTGAAAAAGAAAAGAATATAAAATAATATTATTGATAATATATTTTATTGAAGTGAATACTAGTTCAATTTATTTAATTTTTATCCAGAAATTTTAAAATATATAAAATAGATGTATATACATATAATTTTTTTATTTTTTGTTTAACCGATGTGGAAAAGTGTAAATCGCTCAAAGCTCATATGATCACAAAATACAATTGCGCAAAGTTTAGATGACAAAGTGTAATAAATTCATTATAGTTTGACCAAATGATAATTTTGCCCCCACGTGCATGGCACATGACAAGATTCCGGTGGAACATTCTGTCGCCGACGAGACCTAGGAGGCCATGTGTAAAACCTTTGGAACTTCGGGAGGTAAAGTGTTTTAAAATAAAGTTTAGGTGATAATGTCAAAAAACTCGAATTGTTCGGAAGACAAAAACTATTTTTCTCAGTAGCTATCAGATGAGGAAAAGTGCAATTTGCTACGCTTTCACACTTGGAATAATTTTTTTATTGTGTTTGGTGTGATTAGGAACAAATAATGGTATTTCTTTCTGTTTAATGTAGTTTTTTAGCATTAAAATATTGGAGTCAGTGTTGGAATTGGTTTTATTAAATTGGGTTTTGACCCGATTTTGACCAATTATTTAAGTGGGGTCATTTATTCAAAGTTTGAAATAAATGAGATAAACGTCATCTACGCCGCGGGTAGATGAGTTTAGCATTTTGAATTTCTCAAAACCAATATCGGGTGAATGAGAAATAAATGCATAAAGTTGCCACTTAAAATGCTTTTATATATGGAATATAAAAGGGTGGGAATATGGAAAGTCATATCCTACATGGGAAACATATTAAATGTTTGACTAGTTAATAAAAGAGCTTCACCACTAATAAGGAGTAATCAAGTGGAACTCCTTATGGTACACCCTAGTGGACCAAGTCAATTTTGACTAGCCTTTGGCAGCCAAAAGCCCACGACGCCGCACATAGTCGACTGGCGCGGCGCACCGACGCTCTGCTTGCCCAGCATCGTGGATCGACGCGTGGGGCCCACAGGCGGTGTGTTCTTCAAACGTCAGACCATAGTCGCCGGGCGATTTCAAGCGCGAACAGGGGTTGCACGCGTCCAAGAGGCACTCGGGAGCTCTATATAAACCGGCCCCTTAATCATTTCCTGCATCGGCGAAATTCACATAAAGCATTCAACATAAAAAAAGTCTTGAGAGTTCAAAACACTAAAAGTTCGAAGTGTCTTGTGATTTGTAGTGTTGCTATCACAAAAAGTGTTGTATGCCAAAGGTGTGTTCCTTTCGTCTTAAAGACAAAGAGTCCAATGCCTCGATCGGGACCATCGGGCCGCGGTATACACCATCAGCTTTTTCCAACAATTTAAGGCTAAATTTTTCCGTGTATACCAAATGGTTTCGGTCAAGATTCGGCCTCGAACCAGGGGTTGAAACCGAGAGAAGTTTGGGGGTTGAGACTTCAAAAGAGGCACAGAAAATGTTGTTCTATACGAAACCGAACCTTGCTCAGCTTTCCTTACGAGAGGATGCCCCAATCATTTGATCACGGGCGGTTTTCGGTTTTTTCAAAATTTTCAAAATTCACATATCATTCAACATAAAAAAAAGTTTTCTTGGTTTAGAGTTCAAAACACTAAAAAGTTCTATGTTTTGTCTTGTGATTTGTTTAGTCATTTTTTAATTGCTATCAAACATTAAATAAATAATATTAATTGTAAGAAATAAAAATATTTTAAATCTTGGGAGGCGATTGCCGGAACTTTCCGTTAAACAAATACAAAATTACAAAATGCGGGGCAATTTCATTCTTAAAGACAAAACATCCAACTTTGCCAAAATACGACTTTTTGGAAGAAAATCTTGCAATAGTACATTCAAACAAAATTTTTTAGGAAAACAAATGTGCACTCAAACAACAATACAATATTCTCTTTCCAACAATTTATACTCAATATATTTTTTTTGAAGAAAAATGTTCAACTAACCAAATGGAGTGTGCACATTTTTGACATTTTGAGTTGAAGAGTAGAATTAGAATACTATGGTTGTATGGTTGTGATAAGGAGAGAAACCTCAATAGAGAAGTTTGGCGGGGTTAGACTTCAAAAGATGGTTTTTGCTTAAAAATGTTGTTCTATCTTCTGGTAAATTAATATTAACCGGTGCTCGTTTGCTTGCGGGCGGTTATTTTAAATTTATGATCCCCCTATTGTGTGGGGGAAGAGGAAATAGATAAGGAGAAGAGGATGGCGTTCGATGCTTGGAGTCAAAGCGACTTCTGTGCGAAACTACATACTACTAAATTTGGACAACACATTGTATAATGTGTATTGTTGATAAGTAAAAGCGCTAAAGAGTTGTGGAGCTCTTTAGAGAAAAAGTACAAAACGGAAGATCTTGGCACAAAGAAATTTGTTGTCGGCAAATTCATTCGATTCAAGATGGTTGACACTAAAATGGTGATCAACCAGGTTCAAGAAATCAACTCATTCTCGCACGATATAATTGCGAGAAGGGATGGTTGTGAGTGAATCCTTTCAAGTAAATTTGCTATTATCGAGAAGCTACCGCCTCTATGGAAGGATTTTAAAAATTACTGAAGCATAAGCGGAAGGAGATGGGGCTTGAAGACTTAATTGTCGATTGCAAATTGAAGAAGACAATCGCAAGTCCGAGATTAAGTCCGGCAAGCTTCCTATGGAGGCAAAGGCAAACTTGGTGGAGCCCAATGCTAGCAAGAAGAGAAATCACCCGGGGAATAATCGAAACGGGGAAGGCTAAGGCCTTGTTTGTTTATGTTTCCAATGGCCTCTTTCGATTTCCAACTATACATAAAAGTGGAATCATGTTTGTTCATAAAATTTCCAATGGAAATCATCATTTTCATTTTCTATTTTTCACATAAAACAACATCTCAAACCTATAATTTCTATTCTCAAACCTATACACTACCCTACATCACTCATCATTACTTATCAATCACTATTCTCACATTTTAACCCAATTATATATGTGGGACCCACCATTATCAACTTTATCTACTTAAAATATTACTATTTTTTAAATTATAACTATCTAATGGGACCCGCTAACTTAATCTTACAAATATAATATTATATATTCAAATTAAAATATTGAAGTGGACCCCACCACTACCAACTTTTCAATTATTATATACATAAAATAATATTTCAAAACTACTCAAACCAAACACAATCTCATTTCCAACCCTACATAAAACACATTTCAATTCATTCATTCAAACACAATCCCAATTTCCACACGAAAACCAATAAATTCTCAAAATTCTATTTCCAACCTTAAACGGAAATGGACCATGGAAACATAAACAAACAGGCCCTAAAAAGTTCAAAGGAACTGCTTCAACGTGGAAAGCCGAATCACAAGGCTAAAGATTGTCGTCTTCCTAAAAAGGCCAATCGGAACCAGGTGCATGTGACCGAGGACAAATCGATACCAATTGATAAGTTCGAGCTTGATCTCTCACTGTTGTGTATGAAGGCAACAAGTGCTATATGGTGGAGAACCCGAGAGAATGGTGGGTGGACACAGTGCTACACGCCACATATGCTCGACAAAGACATGTTCTCAACGTATACTCCTATCAACGGAAGGAAGCTATACATGGGGAATCATGCAATGTATCGAAATTGTCGGTCTCGGCAAAGTGTTTGAAGATGACCTCGGGCAAAAGAGTTGACCCTCGTTGATGTCCTTCATGTTCCGGACATTTGGAAGAACTTAGTGTCGGGATCGTTGTTGGTTAAGACATGGTTTAGATTAGTATTCGAGGCTCAAAAGTTTGTACTTATGAAAAATGGACAATTCATAGGGAAGGGGTACTTAGATAATGGACTGTTCAAGATGAATGTAATGAATGTACTCCGAAACATTGAAAGCAATAAAATTAATGCTTCTTCTTATTTGCTTGAGTGTTCAAATTTATGGCATGTTAGATTAGGACATGTGAATTTTAACACTTTGAAAAAGGTTAGTAAACTTGGAATTACTACATAACTTTAAAATAGATTCACATCACAAGTGTGAAATCTGTGTTGAGGCAAAAATGGCGAAAACACCATTCCACTCGGTGGAAAGAGAAACATAACCTCTACAGTTAATTCACAGTGATATATGTGATTTAATGTTTGTGCAAACTAGAGGTGGGAAAAAGTATTTTGTTACTTTTATCGATGACTTGCACAAAATACTATTGTGTATATCTTTTAAGAAGTAAAGATGAGGCCTTAGAAGCTTTTAAAAACTATAAGAATGAGTTTGAAAATCAACTAAGCAAACGAATTAAGATAATTCAAGTGATAGAGGTGGAGAATATGGAGCTCCTTTTGATGAATTTTGCTCGGATTCTGGTATTATTCATCAAATATCGGCTCTTATTCACCCAATCAAACGGTATTCTTGAATGCAAAACCGAACTCTAAAAGAGATGATGAATGCTTTGTTGATAAATTCGGTTTTACCTCGGAATTTGTGGGGGAAGCAATTCTCTCAACTAACCACATTCTTAACAAAATACCACACAAAAATAAAGATAAAACTCCGCATAAGTTATGGAAAGGTCGAAAACCTTCCTACAAATACCGAAAGTGTGGGGGTGCTTGGCTAAAGTAGAAATACCTAAGCCAAAACAAGTAAAGATAGGGCCTAAAACAATCGATTGCATTTTCATTGGATATGCAAAATAACGAGAGTGCATATCAATTTTTAGTGCACAAATCAAGCAATTCCGGATGTACAAGAAGGTACAATTATTGAGTCGAGGAATCTTTGTATTTTTCAAGACGTGTTTCTTTGTCAAGAAAGGAAAGAAGCTAGTTCTAGCAAAAGAACATGTGATCTGCCGATGGTGATCATCAAAGTGATGAAGAACCAAGACGCAGTAAAAGGGCCAAAACAACTAAGTCTTTTGGTCCAGATTTTCTAACTTATGTGTTAGAAAATGAACCAAGGACAATTGGTGAAGCATTGTCCAGTAAGCTCCATTCTGGGAAAGAAGCTATTAATAGTGAGATAGATTCCATTATGCAAAATCATACTTGGGAGTTGGTAGATCTCCCACCAGGAAATAAGCCTTTAGGATGCAAGTGGATCCTTAAAAGGAAATATAAAGCTGATGGAACTATTGATAAGTACAAGGCCAGGTTAGTAGCTAAGGGATTTAAACAAAGAGAATGCCTTGATTTCTTTGATACATATTCACCTGTAACAAGAATCACATCTATTAGAGTTCTCATTGCTATTGCAGCGTTGCATAACCTTGAGATACACCAAATGGATGTGAAAACGGCTTTTCTAAATGGTGAATTAGAAGAGGAAATCTACATGGAACAACCCGAAGGGTTTGTTGCTCCTGGACAGGAGAAGAAGGTGTGCAAACTCGTTAAGTCATTATATGGCCTTAAGCAAGCTCCGAAACAATGGCACGAAAAATTTGACAGAACTATGCTGTCAAATGGTTTCAAAATTAACGAGTGTGATAAATGTGTTTACATTAAAGACACACCTAATGCTTATGTAATTGTCTGTCTTTATGTTGACGACATGTTAATTATGGGTAGTAATCATGAAATAATCATGAATACTAAGAAAATGTTAATCAAACATTTTGATATGAAAGATATGGGTATAACAGATGTTATTCTGGGAATTAAGATCTCTAAAACATCTGATGGACTTGTTTTATCACAATCTCATTATATTGAGACAAGATTGAAAGTTCAATGCGTATGATAGCGGTCCTCCGGCTAAAATGCTGTTGATTTAAGCTTACACTTAGCTAAAAATCAAGGCGGGCCTGTATCTCAACTAGAATATTCTCGGTTATTGGCGAGTCTAATGTATGTAACAAAGCGCACACGCCGGATATTGCCTACGTGATTAATAAACCGAGTACATTTACGAGTAATCCGGAAATGACCTTTGGAAGGCATTGATAAGGGTTCTTAGGTATCTAAGACTCACCTTGAATTATGGATTACATTACTCGAGATATCCAAATTGTATTAGAAGGATACGGTGATGCTAATTGGATATCGACTCAAAAAGATTCCAAGTCCACAAGTGGTTATGTTTTTACCATTGGTGGTGGAGCGGTGTTATGGAAATCCTCTAAACAAACATGTATAGCTCGATCCACGATGGAATCGAGTTTATAGCGTTGGATAAAAGCTGGTGAAGAAAGCGGAATGGCTTCGCAACTTTTTAGAGGATATTCCTTGCGGCCTAAGCGGTGGTGCAATCATGATACATTGTGATAGTCGTTCGGCTATAGGAAGGGCTCAAAATAGTATGTACAACGGTAAGTCTCGACATATGTCGAAGACATAACACCGTCGGCGATTGATCTCAAATGGGGTTATTACAATCGATTACGTGAAATCAAAAGAAAACTTAGCGGATCCGTTAACTAAAGGTTTGAATAGAGATCAAGTATAATACTTATCGAAAGGAATGGGCTTAAAATCCACAAAATAAGAGTGTTCATAACGGTAACCCAACCTTGTGAATTGGAGATCCCAAGACTTGGTTCAATGGGATAACTAAGTTATGAATATCTCGATAAAATGGGGTTATTACAACTCATTCTGAAATCAAGTGAAGAAAAACTTTGAATGTGGTGAGGTTAAGTTATAAACTTTTAATGATTCCTATACTTTAAAGAAGTGAGTATGGCAAGATACTCTTAAAGAGTTTGAATAGAGATCAAGTATAATGGTTTCTAGGGCCAAAATGGACACAACCGTGAGAACCAAATGGTGTTAAAAGATAAAATGTTGTTTTGCATTTATTCAAGATATTGGGTGCATGCGGCTAGTAAATATAGCATTTTGTTTGCCACGACTCTCTCCCGATGCAATTTTTGTTTGAACTCTCTTTGTGTCCGCATACTCATATGCATTTATTTTCATTCATGTGAGGGATTGTTGTAATTGGTTTTATTAAATTGGGTTTTGACCCGATTTTGACCAATTATTTAAGTGGGGTCATTTATTCAAAGTATGAAATAAATGAGATAAACGTCATCTACGCGGGTAGATGAGTTTAGCATTTTGAATTTCTCAATACCAATATTGGGTGAATGAGAAATAAATGCATAAAGTTGGCCACTTAAAATGCTTTTATATATGGAATATAAAAGGGTGGGAATATGGAAAGTCATATCCACATATGAAACATATTAAATGTTTGACTAGTTAATAAAGAGCTTCACCACTAATAAGGAATAATCAAGTGGAACTCCTTATGGTACACCCTAGTGGACCAAGTCAATTTTGACTAGCCTTTGGCTAGCTCAAAAGGCACCGAGGACGGTGCGGAGCACCATTCGAGCGGAGCCGGAGCGGGCCGGCGCCGCGCACGCGCGCATAGTTGCATTGTGTGGATCTTTGTTGTTTTGGTTTACATAAACATTTGAAGCGATTCAAGACATCGCATCACCTTTGTGCAAATTTAGTAAATCGATAGTATTCCACTAAGGAAGGTTCAAAGCCACAAGCTACCTCTCCGATGCAATAGCTTTCCGTTTGAACTCTCTTTGTGTCGCATACTCATATGCATTTATTTTCATTCATGTGGGGGATTGTTGGAATTGGTTTTATTAAATTGGGTTTTGACCCGATTTTGACCAATTATTTAAGTGGGGTCATTTATTCAAAGTATGAAATAAATGAGATAAACGTCATCTACGCCTTGTGGTATATGAGTTTAGCATTTTGAATTTCTCAAAACCAATATCGGGTGAATGAAAAATAAATGCATAAAGTTGACCACTTAAAATGTTTTTATATATGAAATATAAAAGTGTGGGAATATGGAAAGCCATATCCCACATAGAAACATATTAATGGTTTGACTAGTTAATAAAAGAGCTTAACCACTAATAAGGAGTAATCAAGTGGAACTCCTTATGGTACACCCTAGTGGACCAAGTCAATTTTGACTAGCCTTTGGCTAGCTCAAACGGAGCCGGGCCCACGCCACGCCGCACATAGTCGCATTGGCGCTTTCGAGGCGCACTTTGCACTTCGTGACGCACGCATCGTCGCGAGGAGCTTTGAGGAAACTTAAAGTTTTGGAAAATCGAACCAGGTTGATCCAGTGGCTCGGTGACGTGGCGGGAAGCTCGGGTGGTAGTGATTTGGCGAGAATCGTACAAGTGGCAATGCGTGGCGGCGCCGATCGATGCGTCGTTCCGACAGGGCACCGTATTTGGATCGACGCGCGCCGGTGTGCGAGTGTATGCCAAAGGGTGTGTTTTCGTCAGACAGATCGATCGGGACCATCGATCGCATTTATTGTTAACACACATGGCGCGATCGGCCAAGTCAAGATCGATCCGAACCGGGGTTGCACCGGTCGAGAAGAGGCACGGGGAGCTCTATATAAACCAGCCATTTTAATCATTTCGGGCATCGAGAAAATTTCGAAATTCACATATCATTCAAAGATAAAAAAAGTCTTGAGAGTTCAAAACACTAAAAGTTCGAAGTTTCTTGTGATTTGTAGTGTTGCTATCACAAGACGTAAGTCGTTGTATCTTGGGAGGCGATTGTGAGTTTAAGTTAACACCTTGTGAGCGGGGCAATTTCGTCTTAAAGACAAAGAGTTCAACTCTTGCCTCGACTTTCATTTACTCGCTCAATTTTTCTGGGTCATTCGGTATACACCATCGGCTTTTCCAACAATCAAGACCATCTCGTTGTTGATTTTCTCTTCAAATATATCGTTTTTTGTTTTCTATGACACACATGACCCGAGAAAGCATTTGAGGGAATTATACTAAACCCCATTTACTATTCGCGTTTTACACTTTATTATATAAACTATTTATGATTACACATTACCATATGAACTACGAAAATTTTTGTACTTTGCCATATATGGACAATTTTGCCCCTAACATTTTTGTTTTTCTTAAAAATAATGAAAATAGTTCATTATGGTAATCAAACCAATCATGTTATCATATATACAAATTAATATTTTCTTAGATCCATACATTATTTTAATTAAATCTAACTAGGTATTCTTAGTTGATTTTAGGGTTGCTTTTCACACGTACGCGTTTTACGATTGCTCCTTACACTCAACCTTAATAGACATCACAATGGTTTGTACCAAAACAACAAAAAAAAGCAAAAATTGCAGGAAAAGAATCACCACTAACTTTAGACATTAGCAACCAATCTTAAGTATTCATCACTAACCAATTAAAAAAAAAGAAAAAAATAATATAAATTTAGTCAATTAGCGATGAAAATATTTTCATTAACCAGGAATACTCAACGACATTCGGTCAAACAATGTATGAATTTAAGAGATTATTAATTTTATTAAATTTAAAAAAATTATACTAGATAATTATATTGAGGTTATTTTCCATAAACTAATATATTAATACAAATTTAATTTTTCATAATAATTCTAAAGATTTTTTTATATTGTAAATAATATTTTGAAAATTAAATAAATTGTTAGTATTAAGTTTCTCATAATAAATGAAATATAATAATATAATTTAAAATAATATATGTACATATAACTTTATAGCCATATTTAGCATACATTCTATTAAATTAAAGGATATTCATTTAGTATTCAAACAATCAACCACTAAAATGACTATTTTTACTATTTGACATAGTTTTTATTAAATTATTATTATTCAATCAATAATTAAAAATTACTAAAATAATATCACATCTTTAATAAAAATATATTATATATGTTGTAGCTCTCAAGGGGTATCAATTAAATCTAGAGGGGGAGGGGATGAATAGACTTTACAAATTTTTCAATTTTAAATCAAATCGAGTTTTTTCAAGAAAACATCTAAGTCTCTTGGAAGTGGGTCAAACCTCAACAGATGAGTTAACCACTCAACAAACTCGAGTGAGTTATTGATAGGGTAACTCAACCGAGTGAACTTAGCTTATTTATAAAATTAGTTTTCTTGATTTTAATAGCGGAAGTCTTAATACCCTTCTTAAGATATGATTTTCAACACTTGTTTTAGACTTAGTTAATTTCGGTTGGTTAAGTAAATATATATCAACAAATAATAAAAATGGCGAATGTAAATTGCGGATAGTAAATGACACAAATAATTATAGTGGTTCGAGGATGGGGTAATTCTTCTACTCCACTCCTCTCCTACTCTAGGAGAAATATACTAGTGCAACTTGGTTGTTACAAAAGTACAAAATACGATCCGAGCAAGCTTTGATCACACAACCGACTTATTTCTTTGGGACACGGCTCTTCGTAAGGCATCGCCTCACTACTTCAAAGACTTCAAACCCTTTGTACATGATCACGTAGCCCTCGATGGATTTGAACTAGGTTCTAACTTGAACTTCTTGCACTTCCTTTACTTTGTGGATATGCGGACCCCTTGTTCTTTTTCAAACGGGTTTCTTCTTCAACTTTTGAATGTTTCCTTCATTCATTTGAGTTGTCTTGGTTAGAATCACTTCGAATATTAGGCCGAGGATTTTGAATTTTTATCTTGAGAGAATATTGTAGTTGCTTGCTTGCATGCTCGATATCTCTTATGTGTCACGACTTGTCTTTGAAAATTCCTCGGCCTTTTATAGTGAGAGTTTGAAAATATGTCCATTGAAGAGATAAATAATTTCAAACTTCACTTCTTGTTTGTTGACTTGTCTTTGTGGTGCAGCTTTTGATGTTGAACCAACCTTAGAATTAATGCCATGTAGGTGCCTGAATCGTACCAGGTTTCGCAAGCTCCTCATTGGCTCCCGCCACTTGCACTCTTTCAAAGAAGACAACTTTTAAGGTTGCGGGCATGTCTCTTACCAAATTGGGTAAGTCTTGACTTTTCTTTACAACAAACTTCTTTAGCTTTCTCTAAGTCCTTCAAACTGCTTTACTCTTTACTTGAGTCTTCTCCTTGGTTCTTGACGACTCTGCTTTGTAAGTTTACTATAGACACTTTTGTTTGACTTAACTTAAGATCTTTCTTGGCCACTCAAAGAAATGACACAACCTGAATCTTTTATGTACTTCTTGATCGGTCTTACGCATTTTCAATTTGGCCGCTTGATAATTCAACTCATATTCTAACTATTACAAAGTTGAAATACATACGAGAAAATGAAGTGCCAACTTTCTAATCTAAGTTTTATATGCATCATCAAAATCTATACGAATAAATTTCTTAATAATTTCTCCCATTTTGATGATGCCAAAACTTACATTTTATTAATTGAATCATTCAACACTTACATTATTTTTGTGTATTTACAAACGAATGTAACAATACAACAAAACTTTTGTAGACAACTATCTTTCTAGCGTCTCTCCGCTTCCTTCTTCTTTTTTTCCTCTTCATATTCTCGCCTACCGCGATCTTCTTAAGTTCTACTCCTTCTCTCTTCTTCTTCTCATAAGCAACTTTGAGTATCTCCTCATCCATTCTTTGGATCCTTTAAGCTTCTTTTTCACATTTACGTGCATGCTCATTAGCTATTCAATTAGCTTCTCTATTTTTGGCTTCATCAAAGCCCATCCAATATATGGAATCCTTTTGCGAGAGGGTTTATTGACATGATTCCACTTGGTCTCCTTGGTGAAGAGCTTCGCCTCTCCCACCAAACCTGGAATCCCTTCCTCTTCCTCTAGTAGGGCCTTCTCCCCTAGGAGTTTTGTTAGATAAATGTTTTTATCATGATTTTGTATAACAATGTTTTTACACCAAAACAATGTCCCTAAATGTTGTCCAAATACTCCCTAATGATTTAAAATGTTTTTACTAATTTTTGAAGCATTTCTTGAAGTTTATTTTCGATAAAAATTGGACAACATCATTTCGTGTTCAACCGGTCGCCCTAGAGGGCAACTTGTGCCTGAAAGTTTGTTTTTCAAACGAGAAACAAGACGTTTGAAAAATCCCCGGAGGTCGACCAATCGACAAGAGGTTGACCGGTGCCTGGGAAACTTAGAATTGAAACCGAACTCTGTATTGCAAAAAGCGAGGGTTGGATGGTCCAATAGAGGGCCGACCGGTCGAATCCTGTTCGACCAGTCGGACCCCCGACCGATCCAACAGGCTTGTTTTCAAGTTATATTTCATTTTATGTTTTAGAGGTCGACGGGTCGACCTATGGTTTTGACAATGAGAATCTATCCGTTGAGCAAAGACACAACTTTTCATGAAATTATGGAATTGATTTCTAATAGCTATAATCTTGATTTTAATTGCGTTTTTTTGTAGATATCAATCTCCAAGAAGGAGCCTATGTCCGATAATCAAATCCAAGACCTCTCCTATAAATAGAGGAATATTTGAAGCAACACAACAAGAGAGAAAACACCGCAACACAACAAGAGATATATCAAACAAATATTTGTTTTTCACTTTCAACATTCTTTTTGTAATAGCCTAAGTTCTTTCACTTGCACATCTTGAGGTCTAGACTTGATTCTTCATTACACTTGCACTTCAAAGTTGTATAACTTCATTTTCGAGTAGTAATCTTGATTTTGTGTTCATCACTCAAAACAAGATATCCTTGTTAGTGTTCTTGTGGTAAGAGCACACTTGGGTGATCTTAGGTGTTGAAGAGTGTGATACTCTTTATAGTGTAAGAAGATTGTGGTAATCTTCTTGTGGATGAATTTGGTGCTCTTCGAGGTGTTGAAGAGTTTGGTGCTCTTCAAGTTGGAAGATTGTGGTAATCTTCATTGTTGCAAAGTATGAAGAGTGTGGTACTCTTCAAGGTGAAGTTTTAATAATTTGGGTAATTATTAATAATTTATTTTTCCTTTTTGAAACCCATCCAGGATATCTTGGGGTGGTAGATCACGTAGTCCCTAGGTGAGGTGAAGCTCTATAAATCGACGTGTGTTGTTTATTTTCCCGCACCTTCATTCTTGTCATTGCTTATTCATTCGAAAAAAGAGGGCGAAACTCAAAAAATCGGCATAATCTATTCACCCCCTCTAGATTATCGTAGCCACTTAGACTAACAAGTGGTATCGAGCCAAACTCTTTGGCAAGCTCGTTCCACATTGCTAGTAAAGAGAAAGGATCCATGACGACGAACTAGAGCTATCTAGCAACCGGTGCTTCATTCAATAGACCACCTCTCTTCGACTTCAACAATTATGCATTTTGGAAAGATAGAATGGAGTGCTTCTTACAAGGTTGCGGGTCCAATATTTGGAACACGATTATAAACGGAGTATCCATTCCAATGAAGAAAAAAATACGGTAATCAAATCCCCAAAGCCCTCAATGAGTTCGATGATGAAGATAAGAAAATATTCTCCATAAACGGAAAAGCTCTAAATATTTTTCATTGTTCTCTTGCCTCTCTACGAGAATATAATCATATCGAGGATACGATCGGCACATGAAGTATGAGAGAAATTAGAAACTATCTATGAAGCATATGGAAATGAAAGGAGTAACTCAAAAGCATCCACTTCTCAACCGGATATTATCTCAAAAACTTGGGATGAGCTTCCTACAACTTCCAATGATGAAGAAGCCGAGCAATGTCTAATGGGAATCGAAGAAGACAATGAGGTACACTCTAACTCTTCTATTTCGTTTATTAATAAATTGCAAGATGATTATGATGAATTACAAAATGATTTTGATGAGCTTCAAAATGAATTCCAAAATTTGCTCTTTAAATACAAAAAATTGAAAAAGGAATTCAACACTATGAAAAATGAAAAAGGATAGTTTACTTGCTTCATATGAACCACTTTCTTGTGCTCGCACTACCACACTTGATAAGGTTAGAAACCTTGAAAAAGAAAATAGTACTCTTATTAAGGATATTGATTGCATGAAAAAGGATATGATGAAGTTTAATTTGAGTACCGATAAAATGACCAAAATTCTTGATGTTCAACGTTGTGATCATTTGAAACTAGGACTTGATTATAAGCCTAATCTTTGTCAATGATATGAAAAAGAACCAAGTATCTATGCATGTTAATCATTGCTTCTAGAACTATTACATGTTTTTATTGTGGTAAAAATGGTCATCGCAAATACTTGTCGGGCTAGAAATAGTTCAAATTATTATTGGAGACCCTAAACGTCTCAATACTAATCTCAAAGGACCCAAACACTTGAGGGTACCACAAGATAATTTCATGATAGGTACTCGGCGAAATAAGAATCAAAGAAAATTCATACCATCAAATAGACACCAAATGCTCGCACCATTTGATCAAAGGAGAAAACATCATCTCTTTGTTAGCTATGTCTATCGATCATCGTTTGATATCTATGATTGTGGCATAATGCGTCGTGGTAAATCCATTAAAATGCCGAATAATATGGATTATTTTGTGCGTAGAAAATCTCCAAAGGAGAGTTGTTGAACTTTGGTACTATTTTAATCCAATGTGTTATTGGATCTATTACTCATGGGAAATTGGATTTGCAAGTTGCTTTTACACTCGGGACTACCATCGTTAGAATTCAACTCCCAAATCATTCATGATGATTTTGATAATGATAATATTCAACAAATGATTCGGATCGTAGGACAATGCCTAAACATCCTACCAAGGCGGCAAAAGGTAGATAACAAGCTTCATCCTCACAAAATTCGAATGATATTTATAATGATAAGGAAGCCAAAAGATTGGCTTCGGGTGGAAATCAAGGCAATCCCAGGAGGGTAATACCAGGTGCTAGTGATTCGGTTAATGAAGATATAGAAGATCTTCATGATCGATTTGAGGAATTTCGTGAGGACTATCAAGCCCATATTGACGAGCAAAGGCTCAATTATGAGGCTCTAAGGTTTAGCAATGAGGAGCTCAAGAGAGAAAATTCTAAGCTCAAGAAATCCGTTGGAAAAATTGAAGAAGTTTATCAAAGAACTCCTTCCAACCACTTGCTTCTCCTTAGCATTCTTCTTGTTGTTGCTCTTATTTCTTTAAACTTATGTAATGCACTACATTGATACTATTTCTCTTGTTTGTATGCTAATGGTATTTTTGTTGATTTCAAAGGGGAAGAAATAGCAAAGTGCTAAGCATAGTAGCAAAGTGATTGCTAATGGTTGATATGGCTAAATGTTTATTTGCTTGGATTGATGTTGATGAAGTACTTGATGGTAAAAGTACTTCTTGAATTTTTGCATGATGGCATAAGTGGGTTTTTTGTTAATTTTATATATTGCTAGTCTATCATCATTGTTGCTCAACTTCTTCGATAAATTGGTAAGATTACTCCATCTTTAATCTCAATTGGGTTGAACCCTTGAGAAAGTGCTTATTTTTTTATTTTTTGATGGAATTCTTGTATATTTATGTTGAGCATGTTGATTATTGATGATTGTTTGTTGTATACTTGCATTTGGTGATGAACATTTTGGCAAGATTGCATTTACAAAGGCTATATACTTTTTCGTTTTTCATTATACGTCCGCTAAGTATTCGATGAAATATTTCTATGAAAATTTCTTCACTTACATGATTATCTTGCTTTAAAAAGTCTTATAAGTTTATAGAGATCATGTTTTGTTACTCAAATGAGCTTTTATAAATCATCTTATCTAATTTCCCCTCATTTTTTGGATATTTAATCTTCATGATCAAAAGTTCGATAAATTGGTTCTATGCGCACTTTGATATGAATATTTGATGGTTTTATCATGCTAACATTCTTTTTGATGATTCCAAAGGGGAGAAACACAAAACAAGCTCATTAGCTCAAACAAGCTAGAAAAAACTCATGAAAAAAGCTTTAAGTTGTGGCTATTAAAAGCCATAAGTTGTGGATATAACTTAGTCCAATTGATGTATTATGGGTTTCTATACTTGTCTAATGATTCTTTTTGACGGGGAGATTTTAAGCTCTTGAAATTCAAGCTCAAAGTTGAAAAGCGAGCTTTTAGCATTTATATGATTGCTTCTATTATTACTCTTGTTGTGCTTGTTGAAAGGGAGCTTTTACAAAATATTTTTGAAAATATTTACTCCCATCCTTGTGGCTATTATGCATGGAAAGATGACGCTTAATATGGATAGTTATTTTTGGATGGAAAATTTGATTTGTTTTCAAAATCGACCTCTTAAAATTGTTTTGGTTTGTAATCATCAAAAAGGGGAGTTTGTTAGATAAATGTTTTTCTTGTGATTTTGATGATTTTGTTTAACTATGTTTTTACACCAAAACAATGTCCCCGAATGTTGTCCAAATACTCCCAAATGATTTAAAATATTTTTACTAATTTTTCGGAGTATTTCTTGAAGTTTATTTTCGACAAAATTGGACAACACTTCATTTCGTATTCAACCTAGGTCGCCCTAGAGGGCAACTTGTGCCTGAAAGTTTATTTTTGAAATAGAAACGATACATTTGAAAAATCCCCGGAGGTCGACCGATCGACCAAGAGGTTGGAGTGCCAGGAAACTTAGAATTGAAATCGAACTCTCTATATTGCAAAAGCGAGGTTGGACCGGTCAAATAGAGGGTCGGCCGGTCGAACCCTGTTCGACGGTCAGACCCCTTGGCCGGTCCAACAGGACTTGTTTTCAAGTTATATTTCATTTTACGTATTAGAGGTCGACGGGTCGACCTATGGTTTTAATAGCGGAATCTATCCATTGAGCAATGACAACTTTTCATGAAATTATGGAATTGATATCTATGACTATAATCTTGATAATTGCATTTGTTTGTAGATATCAATCTCCAAGAAGGAGCCTATGTCCGAAAATCAAATCCAAGACCTCTCCTATAAATAGAAGAAAATTTGAAGCAACACAATAAGAGAGAAAACACTACACCACAACAAGAGATCTATCAAACAAATATTTGTTCTTCATTTTCAACATTCTTGTTGTAATAGCCTAAGTTCTTTCACTTGCACATCTTGAGGTCTAGGTTTGATTCTTGATTGCACTAGCATTTCAAAGTTGTATAACTTCATTTTCGAGTTGTAATCTTGATTTTGTGTTCATCACTCAAAATAAGATATCCTTGTTAGTGTTCTTGTGGTAAGAGCACACTTGGGTGATCTTAGGTGTTGAAGAGTGTGGTACTCTTCATAGGTGTAAGAAGATTATGGTAATCTTCTTGTGGAAGAATTTGGTGCTCTTCGAGGTGGAAGAGTTTGGTGCTCTTTGAGGTGTTGAAGAGTTTGGTGCTCTTCAAGTTGGAAGATTGTGGTAATCTTCATTGGTGCCGTTGTAAGAAGAGTATGGTACTCTTCAAGGTGAAGTTTTAATAATTTGGGTAATTATTAATAATTTATTTTTTTTTTGAAACCCATCCAGGATATAATGGGGTGGTAGAGCACGTAGTTCTTAGGTGGGGTGAAGCTCTATAAATCGACACATGTTGTTTATTTTCCCACACCTTCATTCTTGTCATTGCTTATTCATTCGAAAAAAGGCGAAACTCGAAAAATTGGCATAATCTATTCACCCCTTAAGATTATCGTAGCCACTTGGACTAACAAGTTTGGTAAAATTTGCTGAACCCTTGAAGTTTCTTTGACTCTTGAGCAGTTGAGTCGACTACTTTCTAGTTGAATCTTAAGCCTTTTTACCAAGTACATATTCCATGAGTTAGCTAAACTCATTCCCTCATAGTATCCTTCCGACAAAGAGTCTCAAACTCTTCATTGGACATTTCTTCCATGGACGAGGAGGAGAGTAGCTTATTTTCTTTCTTGATTTGGGAGTTTGTCTGTTGGCGGACCTCCAAATTAGATTTTAAGTTTCGAGGATCTGTTCTTTTGACCTCTGTCTAACCTTTCAATTTCAACTTTGTTCTTCTAGAAAGCTAACTCAACTTTCTCTTAAGGTGACAAATCTTAAGGTAGTGCGAATGGAGTGAGGTGGTGCCTTTTGATTTGAGAATGATCTTCTAAGGGTTTTTGATTGATCTTATCCCTTTTTGGCATCATGCCTTGTTGAGGAACTCGAGGAAAATGAGTTGTCGTGAGAAGAGAGTCGAGCTTCTTGTGTGTGGTGGAGTCTCGCTGCTTTACGGTTGGAGCTAAGTAAATATAGTGATTCTTCATAGAAAGAATTTCATCCTTCAATGGCGCTTCCATGTGCTCCATCTTCTTCTCCACATTCATCTTCAACATGACTTCATGTTAGAAAGATGACTTCGCTCTAATATGTCGATGTTATCCCGTTGCCTCTTTGAAAGACAACTTGATCGGCTCCCCAGAAAACCAACTTGGACAACAACTATCAAGTATCCAACTTGCTCTGTGAGATAACCTTAGTCTCATCGAGCCATTTCTCGATCCTCAAGATTGCTCCATACATATCTCTAGTGATGGTGGCATCATGATTGTTAATCTTGTCATTTAGCTCAGCAAATCCTTTCTCCATGGCCTCCATTTCCTCACATATTGCTCGGAATGCACGTCGAAAGTCTGGTGCTTCGGGATGGAATCTTCGAGGAAGGAGTGACTCAAAATCATGGCCAAATGGGACGATCATTGACTACGCTAGAACATACAGTCAATGGGTCAATTTGTACGCCGTAACGAGCATCTTCCTCTGTAGACTCGACTTCATATGGAATTTCTTTGATAAATGAATAATGAAGCATATCAAACACGCCAATAGGTTCCGAGGAATTCCCACTCCTCATTCGGGAAGACTTCACTCTTCACCCTCGCTTGCGAGATCTTTTTGTCTCGATTGTGGAAGCTTCATTGGCGGGGACATTTGTGGAAGCCCTCTTGAGCTAACTATGGCTTTGTCTCAACGGCTTCTTTATCGGCACCAGGTAAGTTCTCCTTTTGAGGTACCATTACCTCGGATGCTTTAGCAAACATCACGGACGGGAGATTGAGCTAGTGGGGTAGTCCATCGACAAGCACAAATCTCATCCTTCATGATTTCATTTTATCCTCCAAGTCCGTGGCCTCTTGATCGACTCTAACGATTCTTCAAAAATCTTGACTATGTCGGAAAATTCATCCTCGAGTCAAGTAGGGCTTCAATAACCATAGGGTACAATGGACTCGATTCTAGAAACCTGGGTATATCATTAGATATTGAAACATTTCCCTTAGCGAGTCTCAACTTCAAGACTTTGGGTCTTGACTATCTTAGCTGCAGTCTCAAATTTGTAAAGCCTTCTACATTCCCGCTATAGATTTAGGCTGGTGGGTCTTGGACATTAACATCCTTCGAGGTCTCAACCTCTTGGATTATATTTTTATGAATAACAGTTTCAACCGCCATGGTCTTTCCACTTCTATCATGCGCCCGATTCTGAGTGAATTTGGACCTCAGAACTTCATTGGCCTTCAGTCTTTGTTAAGTCCTCAATCGAGATCGTCTCAACCATCACATCTTAATTGGTACCAACAACTTCATTTTCAGCTAAGACTTCTTCATCTCCTAACTTCTCATTTACTTGGTCTCTCGACCTCCTCTCGACTCGGGCCTGCGGTGTGATCGATTTTTCCCAAAGCGGCTCATCGGCCTAATTGTTGTTAGATGGGGTCAACTATCATAGGGGACTTGGCTGTATCTTTTGAATGGTTAGCCAATTCCTTAATTGTCTCAACGACTTCCGTAGGACGATGGGTCCTTTGGGTTACCCTCCAAAACTTCTTCAACCCCGGAATCATCGCCATCCTCCCCGAGTTTTGTCCCATAGAGTGAGGTGGGAGGGATCGCATCTAGGTCCTCACCACTTCTTCGATAATGGGAGTTGGAGAGAGTGTTAGGGATGATTCTCCAACACCCTTAAGCCTTGATTGTTCATGCGGTTCCCAGGACTCCTTCAATGCTTTCCTCGGTGGCGGCTTCAATCGCATCATCTCCTTGATAGGATCATCCTATCCACTCTTTGGATGTGCATCCGAAATATTGGCATCGTGAAGGGGCAAATATAAGGTGCGGGACCCTTAACCTTCTCGACTTCCTTCTTCTCAAAGAGGATTATCTTTGGAGTAAATCTCGTCTAGAGCCAACACAACAGATTTCATTGTCAGGAATTGAAGAACCCATTTATCCTCTTCAATCATTTCGGGCCTCATGTATTGGAGTCTTCTAGTGCTCAACTTCCATAACCTCCATGCGTGCAACCTAACCTCAATTTCGGGATATGCGGGGATCCTGGTTCATCCGAGGAACAAGGTCTTGGGCAACTTGCTCCTTCTCAAAGACGGGCAAGATGGAATCACCACCTTCAATAATTGTCTCAACAATTGCTTCTTCAATTTCAGGTGCGGTTGTGTCATCGACAACTTCTTCTTCAACTTCTTCTAACTAACTCAGTTCTTTGGGGCACAACAACGATTGTGTATGCTTTCAACTATTTGAATGGGGGGGCTGCGGCAAACTTCTTCACAAGCCGTCTCTTGGAGCGCTTATCCGGGGACTTCTTACTCGCCCTTATCCAATCCCTCAACCATGGCATGAATGGTTGATTCAAGCAGGAGATTCAACTGAGGCTTATCATCAACCTTTGGCAATCGACTCCTCTTCATCTCTCAAACCGGCGGTGGCTTGAGTCTTACGCTTCTTTGCGGTTTGCCTTCTAGGGTGCGGTTGTCCTCCTAATCTTTGTTACCTTGGGGGCAAGGACAACAAGTTCGGGAGAGGGGACTAGAGCGGGGTAACTATCTCCTCGGGAACATTCTCGGTGATTCCCCTCGAAGTGCCTTTTTCTTTGCATGTATCTTTTTTGAGCAGCTAATAAGTTTGCCTTAAACATTCGTTTGTTTACATGGAAAGGTTTTTCTTTGCGAAGGGCACACTATTCTTCTCCAACATATCTTTGCAGGACTATCCCACAACCCAGTGTTCTTGAATTTCCCTTCCTCTGACTTGACATTGTGGACATTTTGGCATAACTTATCAAAGATGAACTCGCTCTAGTTCACCTCCAACTCTTCCATAATCGCAACCATAATTGTCGGACTTAGTGTGAGACAAGTGATTGTAAGACCCGAACTTGATATCGACGCACTTCGCCATCACATCCATCGGTTTGTGGTACTCTTCCTTAATAAGTGTCTTAGTAGCTAATGGATTGACTTATTAGCTACATCCTTCTTGGTTATCTCCTTCAAAATTTTCATGTAATCAAACTCATAATCTTTTAGTTTCATGAGTGCGCTATTGGGAGATGTAGCAACTCGGTCAAGTCGTTCGCGACCAACTTGATATATTTCTCATTCATTGAAGAGTGAATGCCATCATCATGAACAACAACGTTCAATAGAACATAACACCTTCCTCTTGAAAGGTCCGGGGCATCTCCATAGAAAGAACTTTCAACAAACCGGACTTTTCAAGGTGGCCAATGATCTTTCGGCCCTATCCTTGTCAATGAGACTACTTGACAATGCCTTTAGCATCCACCAATGCACCGGAGTACACTTTCTTAGTGAGCTTTCCAAAATCAAGAGCAGATTTCTTAGGAGCCATTGATGATTTCTTAAAATAACTTGAAGAACTCGAGAGGCTTTTTCACGAGAGAAATGAAGGTTTTGAATGCATAAGAGTGTAAAGTGAGAAGAGTGAGAAAATGAATTTGGAAATATATGAACTATGAAGAGACAATTTTGGGATCTTAGAATTTGAAATACGATCAAAGGTCTAGATTAAAACGTGCAAAAACCATTAATCACATCATATTTAATCGAGAAACATTTATAACCAATCATAGGTTCTTGTCGCAACCTTTTTCATGCCGCATTTAATGATGTTGACATCATCGTTAAACATTCCCACTTTAATACAAACAACCTCATTTTATCTTTTAGATCATATATAAGTCATCTTTCTTCATTTATGACTTAGCTTTACTTCTCTCTATCTCTAGTCTGTTGATGGAGACTTAGTTGTTGACTAACTCAATTCTGTTGAACGACTAAATAGTTGTTTTACTCTACTCATCGAGAAAAACTCTTCGAAATGCAATTCTCCCACCTCTAACTCTGTTGAATGAGTCTTACGGGCATATTGACACAACACGATGTCCCATCCTTCATTTTCTTAACTCGAAGACCAAGGAAGAAAGTCATATCTCCCATCATTCTCATCTCAAACTTTCCTTGCATATGGTTTGAGAATTTGTAAACAACTCTTTGTTGTGGATCCAAAGATGATGTGATCCACATATATTTGAACAAGAAAAATATGCTCTACATCTTGAGTTATGAAGAGTGTTCTCATCAACTTTTTCTTTGGTAAATCCATTGTCTATTAGGAATTGAGACAATATATCATACCATGTTCTTGGCGCTTGTTTCAAATCATACAATAATTTCTTGAGCTTGTAGATTTTATCTCCAATAGTTTTCGCTCGAGAACTTGGATGTTGTTCCACATAGACTTCTTCTTCTAAAATTCTATTAGGAAATGCACACTGCGCATCCATTTTATAGATTGTGAAGTTTTTGTGTGCGGCATAAGTAAGAAACATCCTTATTGCTTCCAATCTAGCAAGGTGCAAAGATTTCATCAAAATCTATACATTCTTCTTGGCAATACCCTTTGGCTACCAATCTTGCTCTGTTTCTCACAATACATCCTTCCTCATTCATCTTGTTCTGAATACCCACTTTGTACCAATAACATTTTGGTGATTATGCCTTTGAACTAATTCCCAAACCTTATTCCTTTCAAACTCGATTGAGCTCTTCTTGTCCCAAGGGGTGATAAAGTAAAGTCGGAAGAGGAGGGGTTGAATAGACTTTACCAACTTTTAAAATTTAGTCCTTTTAAAGTTAAAGTTTGATCGCAAGTCGGTTGGGTCCTTGGTGGACAGCTTAAATTACTTACAGCGAGTTAGCCACTCAACGGACTCGAGCTATTGATAAGATAACTCACCGGTGATTTAGTTAACTCTTTAAAAATTGATAGACTTGGTTTTTATAGTGGAAGACTTTCACCTTTTGTTTGAAATACATTTTTCAACACTTATTTTAAGATTGGTTATTATCAATTGACTTAGCAAATAAAACAAACAAAGAATATAAATATGCAAGAATTAAAGTCTTGAATATAAATGACACAAAACAATTTTTATAGTGGTTCGAGGATGGGGTATTTCCTCTAATCCACTCTTCTCCAAACCCTGGAGGAATTCACTAATGTAAGCGTGACTTTGTTTCAAAATGGTGACAGTACCCAAGCTAGCCTTGATCACACATCCGGCTTTTTTACGGAACTCGACTTCTTCACAAAATAGATATCTTGCTACTTGACTCCTTCAAACTCTTCGATTTGTTCACACACGACCCTCCAACGAGTCCAAAGTTTCGGTTCAAATCGGAACCTCACTACACTTCCTTACGCTTACGGATGTGTAGACCCCTTGTTCTTTAAACAAGTTTTTGCTCTTCAACGATTGAAGTTGTCTTTCCTTCACCGAGTGTGTTGGATTGATTTCATTCGAGTTTTAAGCTTGAGGATTATAATAGAATGCTTGAGAGTATTATGCTTTGATTGCTTGATTTCTCTTGTGTGTCTTAGATTGCATAAGTGTCTTCTCTCTTGTATTCCTAAGTGTTTTTATAGTGCATGTTTGAAAATATATCCGTTGAAGAGATAGATATATTTTTCAAACTACATTTTGAGGTTGTTGGCTTGTCTTGTCTTATAGCTTTGATGTAGACCGATCCTTGAATTTAATTTTCTGACCTTTCCTTAAACTCTGTATATTTCAGGTACATCTTATTGGTTCCTTGCTTTTTGCACTCTTTCAAAAAACAACTTTAAGGATGGTAGTCGACACATTCCTATTTTCAAACAAACAATTGACTTTGCTCGACAATGGATCTCTTGACTTTCTTTGATCCTTTATCTTTGCATAACCCATTTGTGATCCACTCCACTTATCTTGGAGTGACTCAATTTGTCGATTCTTTTGATCGAGACATCTCTTTTATCACTCCACCGAGACTTGTCTTCACTTCACTCAAGCGCCACACGTTGATCCTTCATCTTGGTCTATAGTCAAGTTCTTCATTCTTCAACCTGGTTGTTTCCACTCACTCATAGAACCCTATCTATTACAAGTTGGTTACAATAAATTGGGGTGCCAACTTCCTAATCTAAGTTCTACATGGCATCATAAAAATCTATTACATAAATTTCCCAACAATTTCCCCTTTTTTGATGATGCCAAAACTTAAATAAACATAGCAAAGTAAATAGTGCATTAACAAAGAATGATTGTATGAATATGTCATTTTATTGAACATACCATTCTTGCACTTTACAAAGCTTTATAGAGTACAATGAAAAAGTATACAAAGTACTTACAAATTCTGTGTATTTACACTTATGTAAAAATACAACATGAAGGTGTCTTGACCATCTTCAACGCTCTCTTTTGTTTCCTTCTTCTCTCATCTTCTTATGTTGTTCTTCTATCTTCATCTCTCTTCCTCTTCTTCTCATTTTCTTCCTTTCTTTTCTTCTCATAGGCTCTTGAGAAGCTTCATCCATCTCTCTCCTTCTCTCCCCCATTCCCGATCTTTCCTTTTGTTTTCCAATTCCCGCCTCTTGTCGCTTCATCATTCTTCTTGGAAACTTCTCTATTTGCAAGCTCATTTAGTCCAACCCAAAGTATAAGTGGTTCTTTTTCAAGGATTTATGTATGTGTAATTCTTAGGCATGCTTGGTGGAGTGCCTCGCCACCTTCACCACTTCTTCCCTTTCCTCTTCCGAGAATCGTTGTTCCCCTTTGAGTGTCTTGAATAGGCTAAGACATATAAGTCTCTCACGATTGCTCCCTTGAGTCTATTGATTCATGGCTGATTTGCAAATCTCTAAACCTTTTTCCTAGTATAGATTCCATGCCTGCTCAAGAATCATTCTTTCAAAAAATCCTTTTGCCTGGAGAGTTTGAATCTCCTTTAGCGATCTTGGTTCGACCTTGCATCACGAGTGGTGGTTGAGGAGCTTCACAGCTGGAAAGTCTTGAAGTAATCCAACCAGGGGACCTTGAAACTTAGTTTTCAAATCTTCAATACGTTCATGCCGCCTTAAGTTGTCTTCTTCAAGTTCGAACCTTCCATTGCGCCTTAGTCTTCTTCAAAGCTATGTCGACTTTCTCATGAACTCGACAACTCTTTTGGCGAGTTGGGAGTAAAAGAGAGTGGTGGATGAGCCATGTTGGGGTTTTTCAAGCACAATCTTCAAAAGGGTCTTCTTAAGAAATCCTTCCCCCTTAAGTCCACTCTCGGCTCCTTTTTATCTTCCTCTTTTTGGCATCATCACCAAGGAGAGATGATTGAGGAGAATTAGACAGAATAAGATCCAAATTCTCATTCGTTGGTGAGTGAGTGCTCTATGTTCCAACCATCATTTATGCACTCGTAATCTTCATTTCGGCGTTCACGACCATCATCTCTAAGTGCAAAGTGCTTTCAGTTCTTTGAAGGTCTTTCTTGTGTTGAGCTCTCAACAACTCCATGTCCATTTTGTGCGCCCGGTCATTGCTCAAGATATGACCCCTTGTCTCTGTTGAATTTTGCATTGTTAACACTCCAAATCACCACTTTGCTAATAAGGATTTGAAGTATCGACTTGTTCTCTTCTTAGTGCCTTAAATGCATTTGGATAAGAGAAACACCGTGTGATAAGAATCACGAAAGAAAAGTGTCATATGAAATTTTAATATAAAAAATTAACTTAATATGAAATAATTTGATACATGTGTCAAACTTTGATATTTTTAAATTATAAAGTAATCTAGGAAATAATATAGTATAAATAATACTTTTTTATATCAAATTAACTATATTAAACCATACAAAATATTAAACTAGGTGAAGCGACCATATTTAAAGTCCAATTAAAAGAATTCTTTGTGCCTAAGGAGGCACATAATGATAGTTTAGTGATTATTTACGACTTGAAATCTTAATTTTTGGCAAATATAATTTCCTATTTGATCAAACTAATAAAACATTTAAATAAAGATTAAAAGTACTATATATCTTTTTTTCTTCAATAGAGGCATCAAATTATGAAAATGAATGGGTACTGTATTGTTTTAAAATAAATAGTGTTATTTTGAAAATAAATGATTGATTAATTTTGAAGTTTGTGGTCTCTTTAAACATAAAACTAATATAGATTAGTTTTAGCATATTAAGAATAATTATAGTTTGTATAACTATATATGCTTAAAAAAATTACAAATATATTAATTTTATAACAAACGTAAAGAGTCAAATTCAATTGCAAGTACCATCACTAATAGCATAATATATAGTTCTAAAACTAATTCGAGTTAGTGATTTTTTTAACATAAGTATTTGCAAAGTAATTTTCAATTATAAAAGTTTATTAGTATTATATTTAACTATTGAAGTTTGACTCTACAAATTTTGATAACTGATTTTTTAAGACTATCTTGGTTTCATTATTATTAAGTGGATATATTTTATATGCAATTTGTGAGTTTCAAATTTGAAATTTGGATTTCAAGTTATCACTTTTTTATAGTTTTATTTAAAACATGACTCTTAATGACAATAACGTTTTTTTTTTGATGAAAGATGACAATAATGTTTTAGTTTTCATATTTATTGGATTAAGATGTATTATTTTAAAGACGACACTCAAATAGAGATTGCAATAAGTTAAAGTAATAAGTAATATATATCAATTTTAAATTTTTGATTGATGTGATAATGATATATGAATATTTAGCTCATGAGTTACCGTATAATCATGCATAATGCATCTAATATGTTAAAAGACTTATGAAATTAATTAACAAAAAGACGTTCATATATAGCCATTAAAACATAACAAAAGATTAATTAATATGGTTGTAAGCTAATATATGAACTTATTTTGTTGTTACATTAATTTTAAATTTTTTTTGGTTTGACTTCTTTACAAGATTTACTTAATTATTCATATCGATTATACTTATAAAAACAAAATACATATATTAAAATACTTTGAGCATTATCTTTTAATAGCTTGATTATTTAGTTATTATATATTTATTAATGGTAAAATACATTAAGTTATTTTAATATTCATCAATAATAATATTTAATAATGTAATCATTTTAATAAAATAATATGGAATAACGTCACGACGCACATGTTGCTTACTAGTTGCTCAAAAAAAAAGGGAGAGTGTGAGAGAGAAAGATGACGGATGCTAGGGGATATGTAAAAAATGAGGGGTTGGGGTTGGGGTAATAAAGGCGGGTGGTTGGTTGGGTAGGTGTCCGATATATATCCGACAACTCTTCTTTTTCCTAGTTTTTCGGTCAAGCGCATTCTAAATTTCGCCTAGAATCTACTTCTTTTTCCTTTTTTTTTTTTTTCGGTATTGGCACAATAGTCTCTTGTTCCTCCCATTCGGATACATCTGGGAGGTTATTGCTGCCTCCATTATCTATTATCTACTACTATCTTAAAAGGGAGAATATTTCTATAAAAAATAAGATTGCCTAAAATATACCCTTAATGTATACAATTTTAATGGCAAATTCGGAATTACACACGAGAATATAGACAAACCTAATTAATGTATCCCTAATACGAGACCAATACTTTGTCGCGTCTATTTAGAGAAACCGAAACTCTCCGCGTCTATTCGGATACACATAAACATCGTATTTATTTTCCCTCTCATTTTGTGAAAAAGGATTGTGCCCCTCGCGACTCTACATTTCCTACAAAGGAATTTCAACATCTTCACCGCTTCACGGGTGAAATGGGCCGACAAGGAATTCCTTCTATTTGCTAAAGAGAATTTTTGTGGGATTCCATCCGAAAAACCAAGGTGAGAATTTATACTTCAACATATCAGATTTCCCCCCACTTTTTAGTTAATTTTTTCCATCAATTATGTTCAGGTTTGGTTGTTTTCCAATTGCAGGTTTCAAGTTTAACTAATTTTATTGTTTGATGAAATTCGGAATTGGGAATTTATCGGTTCAAAATTTAGTTGTAAAACTGGTAATTTTTCTTTAATACATTTGTGTTCTCGCATTCTCTTAAAATTCATGCACAAACCATTGATTTGTTTTATCCTATTTTCTATGTGTATACATTTTGTGAAATTTGTCCGAAAATATGAATACGGGTTGGTTTCTTGGCGGAAGGTTTATATTAAGGTTAATAGAATTATTAGAGCTTGAGACTGGTCCTCAATTTTTTTTTTAAATTGATTGTATTGTTAAATATTGGGCGTGGGCACTTTTGTATTTGCTACCGCAATTGGTTTTGTTTCTTAATAATTTTCTTCAAGTGTTATTACTGAGAATATCTTGATGAGTTCTATGATTTTTGTCTTTTTTTAAAGCGGTGGTTAGTGGCATGGAAAATGTGTAGTTCTTTATTGTTAAACCTTACGAGCTTTTATTGAGTGATGTGTATGTACTACTCCCTTTGAACAGGCTCTACATGAATGTTTTAGATGTGTTGCTTGGACCTTGGATGTTTTGTGACACGATTCTTAGGAAGACAATCTCCCATGGTTTCTAATATGTGAAGTAAATGTTTTTACATTCATGACCCTAAGTAATTTTTTTATTTTTCATACATAAATTTAGGTTCAACCCAATCCAGTTCTATTTATATGAATATTTGCTCTAAAAACAAAGCCATGTTCAAAAATTGAAAACTGTTGAATGAAGTGTGAATGGTTGTGAGTTTGGTGGCTGATGTTTAATTTATTGGATTGGGTGATGAGTTTGTTTTGGTTATGCCCTTTTGAGGTTGATAGTTCAATAATAGATGAGTTACATTATAGTTTGATATTGAATTTGATTTCCCTATACCAATGTTGCTAATGTTTTCATGGAATTCAATCTTGCATCGTTTAAGTTTTTGATTATTTATTGTCTCTAATATTGCGGTTAGACGATATACCACCAATTAATTTATATTTTTCATAGTAACAAAATAATTATCTTGTTATATGCTTCAAGTTAGAGTATTTGTTTGCTCTTAAATTTTTCACAGCTTATGAGGATATGGAATAAAATCTGCTTAATTTGTGTTTTCTATTATAGCTTTTATTGGTTTATTCTATACTAGATGTGACCCCATGCAATGCATGTGCAATGTACTGGATTTTGTATATGTGTGGGGTATCTATGTTTTATTGTGACATGCGTATTTTCCTAATAGTGCATTGTAATAATTTTAAAATAGGATCACACAATCAGCGAGAAATACAATTTAATGTTTCTTATTGATGAAATCAAAAAAAAAAATAATATTTCATAATCATGAAAAATGCATTCAAGCATATGTATTTGTCTTCTTAGGTAAATCATGTGTGATTTTAGCTTACTATTACTGTTTGGGGTGAATTCTAATGTCTTTTCTATGAGCACTTTAGTTTGGAGATTTTCTTGTCTGCATTGATTTATAATTTCATTTGGGAACAAATGGGTGGTTGATTCACTTATTATAGGGAACTCTTTTTAATGGGGAACTATTTTCTTGACAAAGAGTCGAGGTTTATTAAGGAGTCATCATTATTGATGTTAGAAGTTTGATACTAAAGAGTTAGTGTGAGGGTTTAGAGGCTATGAAATTGCACGTGGTAATAAATACTTAAATCTTAAATTTTATCAGCTTCATGACATAAGTAGCTGCATCAGCTTCTTGGAACCCATCTTACACATGGATAATTGACTTCTTTCCATGTCATTCTTGGCAGAACTAAAATAGATTTTTGTTAAATATATATTTAGGAGAAAAAATCTTCTTTGAAATTGGTACAATTTAGTGAGAAGTATGGAAGAAGTCATGTTTAATTCACATTAACTTGTAAAAATTTGAAGTGTATTGAATTCACAAAAGCATTTTGAATCTTCATGTTTAATTATGTTTAACAATGTATTATAGTTGTTTAGATAGACATCAATAAATTTTGCCCATCTTGTTGTAATCATTAGTTTCTGGTGGTACAACATTATAAGGAATAGAGTGGGTGGATATCGGGTAAGGACTAATTTGCCTGATAGTTGTTCTTTTCCTTGATGAGAGAATAAAGAAAATTCAGTAGCACTGGAGACAGAATCCAGCAGAAACAGTATAATCATGTAGCCTATCAGATATAAATTAAGAAGAAAGGGAGAAATCCATAAACTTGATTGACCGCCGATCGAAAAATCCAATGGAATGCAACAACAGAGGTTTGATTAGAGGAAGAAGAAAATTAACCACAAACTCCAACGAGATGCAGTGGAAAACGTATGATTAGAAAAAGAAGCAAAGCGAATAGCATCAAAGATAGAATCCGGTAGCAAAAGAATAATCCCATAGATGATCAGATATATGAAGAAGAAATGGAAAGACCAACTACTCTTCAAAGGTAATTTCTACACAGTTGGAGTACAAATGAGTAATATAGCTTTTAATAATCCATTTTATTAGTTCGATAGTCGAAATGCAATTCTTATCTGTCATCCTTCATCTGAACAACACTTTCTTCATAAACTTGTTTTAGTGACAAAGATTGGTCATTCTTATGCGTCCATAGTGTTTTTTTTTTTTTTTTTCTGAAGAAAATTGTTTGTTTAGTTGAAGTTGCAGGGCACTCTCACAATTACACTGTTGATATGAAATTTATATATCACCCAATTACATTTAGCAATTTTGTTTAGTAAGGCAATTCCTGTAGCATAGTATTGTTCTTTTGTAAGATACTTATGCTGAGGGTCCCTAGGAAATGTCATTGTTACATATGAAATCTTGAGCACAAGAAAACTAAAGTATTTTTTTTTAAATGTTAACAACAGGCATCTTTCTTTTTGTGTGATGATTTTGCTGCAGGGTGATCTATACACTAGAGGCCACATGACATGCGTATGTTCATTTATCATGTGTTTGATTTGATTCTATCAAATCAGGTTTGAAATACAATTTCCTGTCCATCGTGCATTTAGAATGCATAATCACAAGGAATTAGCACTAGATCAAAGCTATGTAAAAACAACAAAATTGAGCCTTATTTTCTTGGATGGTGACATTTGAATAATCAGCTTAGCCATTTGGATTCGATTTTTCTGATTCCTCTTTTATTGTTTTTTTCTGGATTTTTTCTATTATTTCTCAGTTTCTCTATTCTACCCAGCTGATTTTTCTTAACATTAGTTCTATATTATAATTATTCAACCTTCAGAAGCCTAAAGATGATATTCGATATTTGTGAGGAATCTTGTATTGCTACAATTTGATATAGACAAATTATTCTTGAGAAAAAAATAATGAATATCAGTTTCTTGAATTCTACTATTCAATATTCCAAATTTGCATGTAGGCACCTTGTACTCGCTGTTGGCACCAAGTGATGATTTGTTGAGGGTGAGTAGTACAATGCTTTATTGAATTGATGTTATAGTGAATGTATTTATTTAAGGTCTTTCACACAAAATCCGATGACATATTAAGGAATTGGAGAGGGTCTTAGGAGTTGTTAGTAGCTCTCTTATTGTTGATGGGTTTCCTGTTTCACTTATCTCACTATTGATGTTCTTTATAATCTTTTGATTGCTTAATCCTTGTTCGACGTAGTAAAATTTCGATGCATCTTTGTCAATCTTTGTATGATTTATTTCTTGTATAAATTTGTTCATCTGTTCCTGCAGATGTCTGCCATTCTGTTATGATTAACTTTCTAAATTATGTATGGACATATGAAGCTTGTTTGTGATTGCATAGGCTTTATATTTAACTCCAGGGCTTTAAGAGCAAGATAATTCAAGGAAACTTCGGTGATTAATGCCTTCTATTTGCAGCCGCCGGAAATAAGATGCAACCCTTGCTCAATATTCTGTTATGATTTTTCCTTCTTATGCTTGGCCACGGGTAAGGATGGCTGCAACGATCTACATTTGATCACCGTGGCAATATATTAAACTACTAGGATAGCTCTTTATAGGATAGGTCTTTTCCGTTCACTATCTCTTAAAGTATGCATTTGTATCAAATCTTAGTTCATATTCTTCCTAAAAACATATGGCTTCATATTATTCTATATTGTTGATCTCAATGAAACTTATTATCCCACTCAAAGTTGCCTTAAAATTTCTCTCTTTGGTTGCCTGCACCATAAATTATTATTCTGTTATTGTATTTCTCAGTGGTCAATATGTGGTTGTTGGACTTGGCACAAGATTCAATCCCAACATGTTAAAATATTTTCCGATTTTGCACTCAGTACGTTGTAGAAGTTTTAGATAGAGACATGACTAACAATTATTACGAATTTTATCCAAGCTCATATCAAGAAGCGGCATTCCTGTAAGATGGTACTTGGACATGATAAACTAATATTTTTTTTTTGTGGAAATTAAGTAAACAGAGAAGTTTTATATTTTAAGAATTAATTATTTGTCCTATGTGGTACCCCAGGAAATGCTAACTGAGTATGCACACATACTCAAGGATTGAGTGTCTGGATTTTTTCCTTATTGGATGGTAACACATATTAAATGACAAGCTTTATCTTTCTTCTTTTTAAAATGTGTAACTTGGCAAAAATTCATCTTCATATAGATATTTCTTATTGGCAAAAACTTGCGTGAGACGGTCTCACGGATCTAAATCCGTGAGACGGAGTCTTTACACAAAGTTTTAAAGGTTTTTTTTTCAGATTTTATTTTTCTTAGGGTTTATATTTGTTTTTAGGGTTTATTTTGTTTCTTGGGTTTATTTTTAATTGATTTAAGTTTTTAGGATTTTTAGTTTTTTTAGGGTTTATTTTTTATTTTTGGGTTTATTTTTGTTTTTCGGGTTTATTCTTCATGGTTCATGTTTTTAGGGTTTATTTTTGTTTCTTCATGGTTCATTATTATTTTTAAATTTATTTTCATGGTTCATGTTCTCAAGACGGAGCCGTTAGGAGGTCCGTCTCACGAATTTAGATCCGTGAGACCGTCTCACAAGAGACTTGCTCTTTCTTATTAGTACTTGTGACAAAACATTTGTTTGGATGAATAAGTGTGTTTTTAGTTCAAGTTGGTCCTGAATGGTTTTATAGATCCTTTTCTATGGAGGAAGGAGAAACAAGCATTGGCAGTAAAGTAATCGGACAATGATATGTGGTTAAAACTCTCAAAGCCCATACTATAATCCTTGGGTTAGATTGTCATCTCCCTGCCCTCCCAGGATATGTACTCAAAAAAAAAAAAAAAAAAAAGTGGGCATAAAACTACATATACTTAAAGCAATAAGTCAGAACTATTTATTCTTTTCACATTCTTCTTCTTTAGCTTGTTCATTTAATTTTTACAAGGAAAAATGTGGAATAACATTCCTCTTTTATATATAGTTACAGATATTTTCGTTGACCTATCATGATTGTTTTAAGAAATTTAAATTTCAATGATTTGGAAGAATACAAAAACTCCTATCAGATCGTCTAACGGGTCTGACCAGTTAGACGGATCTGACCCGCAAATCCGGTGGCATTTTCGTAATATTAGCAGTGGTGTTTTAGTAGTTTTCAGGGACCACCGGTATTAACAGTCATTCTGAAAAGTATTATCAGTCATTCTAAAAAGTATTAGCAGTTCTTCTGAAATGTATTAGTAGTTCCCTGAAGAGTATTTTAGTATTTCTCCTAAATATACTCCAGAAATGTATTAGTAGTCCCTTAAAAAAGTATTAGTAGTTCCTCGAAAAAGTATTAGTAGTTCTCTGGAAGTATTTTAGTAGTTTCCTGAATATAATTAAATTTTTCTCCCAAAATGTATTAACTTGATTCTTACGAAAAGTATTATCGGTCCTTCTAAAAAGTATTAGCGATTCTTCTGAAATGTATTAGTAGTTCCCTGAAGAGTTTTTAGTATTTCTCATGAATATACTCCAGAAATGTATTAGTAGTCCCTCAAAAAAGTATTAGTAGTTCCTCGAAAAAGTATTAGTAGTTCCCTGGAGAGGTATTTTAGTAGTTTCCCCGAATATAATTAAATTTTTCTCTCCCGAAATGTATTAGCTGTCCCTCGGAAAAGTATTAGTAGTTTCTCGAAAAAGTATTAATAATTTCCTAGAGAGTATTTTAGTAGTGCTCCTGCAAAATATTAATTTTTCTTATAAAATGTATTAGTATTTCTCCATAAAAGTATTAGTTGATACTAATACTTGTATAATCCTTGCCTTCTACCATCAGGGCAGCAGTAACCATGGCCTTTTTTTTTTCTATGAAAAAATATATATTGACGACTTGAGTTTGGCAATGTATCTAAGGCTGCAACTTTTTATGTATGAATTACTTTAGTTTGTATCCATAACAGTGAAGTAGAAAAGATGGCCAGAAACTCTGATGATGTTAATGTTATCAAGGTAAAAGAGAGTTACTGATTATATTAGTAAATGTACAACCAACTTCATTACCATGAACCTATGACATGGAAATATGGTGAACAAAAACAAATTTGATTTACTCCAAATCGTGGTCTTGGTTGCAGATGGGTCTTGGATTAATTTGATTATATAATAGTTGGAGGGGAGTATGGTGAGTTGCAGATGAAAAGATGGAAAATTTTACAGTCTGTGGTGTTGATGAGTTTTAGGGAAAAAGAGAAGATGAACTTTAGGAAAAAAAAAAAAAAGAAACGGGAAATTAGGTAATGGAGATATTGGAGTTTTGTTTTTCGGTGGATCGGGTTTTTCGCGGATCCGGGACAGGCTCTGCGAGATGGGTAGGATATTTATGGCCCGTCTAACGGATCTAGATCAATTAGACGGTTTGGCGGAGACTAGACTAGCCCTTGGAAGAATGTATTTCACATGGCTATTTTTAAGTTTTTGGAAATGTAATTTCGGAAATAATTTTGAAACTTTTTAATTTTTAATGAAGTGTTAGATTTGGTGCAAGACATATATTTGTCATTGCAATCAGTTCATCTTTTGATTCTCTTTCTTTGATTTGTACATTTCATATTACTTTTAAACAAAATAACTCTTTCAGATACATTTCTATGGCATTCTCATTTTCATTATTTGTAATGATTTTTGGTTCCACAATGTCTGCATAATGTACCAAATGAACAATTTTAAAATAACCTAAATTAGATTAATATTTATAATCAAATCTAAAAATTTATATAGTATACGTCTGAACGACGTGCACCTTACTAGTTATTAAAAAAAAAGAAAAATTAGACCTGATGCAATCACCAATTGCCTCGCATTTAGCTGAATTTTCCATGCGCATTGGTGATAGCGCGCGCCACCATTTATATACACAAGTGCCCCAGTTTTCCACCCTAATTCCACAAATTGATTTTTCATTTTTGGTCATTTCGACAAATTGTCCTACATTAAACACAAAGAGATACCATTATTTATTCCCAGTCACACTTAACACAATAAAAAAATTATTCCAAGTGTGAAAGCTTGTTACGTTTAAATATTTGAGATAGTGTGAATTAAGTTGTTAATGTGACTTTGCAATTTCTTATAAATTGTTTACTTGGACCTGACAACACGATCACGATGTATATCTACCACCTGTGCAGCTGATTTAATTGGTCTATAATCTGATCGATCAATTTTAGTCTCGTGATCAATCCAATTAAAACTCTTAATTGGACAGCCTTTGTACCTGAAGTCAACTATGCTGGCCAATGGGAGAGTGAGAATTTCAACTAACCTACAAGTTTAATAGTTTATATTATATTTGAATCTCAATCGGCAGATGATCACTGAAAATTGGCATCTCCACCCCGGTAAATGAATTAACAAGTCACAAGTTGACTGGTAAATTGCAATTTTAGTCATGTACTATATGAATGCGCCAAAATTAGTCCTTTTTAATTTTTCGTTTTGCATAAGCACCCTATATCGTTAAACAAAACTCTCGGATTTAGATCAATTATTGGTTGGAATTTTCATAATTGTTCGTAACATCTCATGCCGCAAAAAAATGGGTATCCTCGAACCTCTCCAACAAAAAAAGGAATTCTAGCTAATTTTCAGTCAAATATTGGGGTTTTCCCCAATATGTCATGAATACCTACATTAGCGAAAATTCTAATTTTTGCCCGAATATTCGAAAATCCTTTTTTTCTGGCATTCACATGCAACTCACATAATATTTCCCAAATAATATTGAAATCTCCAACGTATTGGGGACTAAATCGAGCTAGAGATTTTGAATGATAAAGGTTAATTTTGCCAAATGATGTTTAAAAATGACCAATTTTGTATCATCCGTGTAATTGCATTACTAAAAATGCAATTTACCCCAAGTTGCTTTATTAATTAATATTGCTTCTCAAGTATATGATGGAGATATTCATAAAGATATGATATTGTTTTATTATCTTTTAGGATTTTAGAATATATTTTAGAATATCTTATATTATATTTTAGATAGTGATTTGTTTAGTATTCTATTTGAGTTTATCTTTTAAGTTTCCTAGTCAAGTTAGTAGTTTTATCGTGGTAGGATTTTAATCCTATAAATAGTTGCTATTTTATTATTTTTAGGGAGTTGAATTTTGATATTAATAAAAACGGGGTTTTCTCTCAACTATTGTCTCTCTTACGGTATTCATATAGAATCAACGTGCGAGGTGAGCTTTAATCCTTGTTCACGCTTCGACATTGCATCAGTATATGAACTCTTAACATGAAAATTGAATTAAGTAGAATTTCAGGTGCTCGCTGTCTGTCTAATATAGAGACAAACTGTGTATGCTCGGAGTACTATTTGTACATAAATACTTTTGATCAGTATAATTAACTTTTATTTGCTCGAAATACAAAGACAGAGAGAGAGAGAGAGAGAGAGAGAGATGGCAGATGGTTCAGTGACATTCCTATTGGAAAACGTTTCGCAGCTACTGAAATCGCATGTCGATCTCATCTCTGGCGCAGAGAAAGAGCTAGAGCAGCTGAAGAATGAACTTTGTTTATTGAAGGCTTTCCTTGAGGCGGCGGCCAAAAAGCCGAAAAAAGAGAAGCTCTTCAGTAAAATGGAGAGGCAGATCAGAGACGTTGTTTATGATGCCGAAGACACTATCGACAATTGCTTGTCCACAACAAAGGGCAACAATTTCTGGCGCCGTGGTCTCAATCCAAAGCGTGTCAGCCTCGCGAAAGAGGTCAGGTCCTTACAGAAGATAAGATAAAACCGATGTTCGACAAGGCCAAGATGGACTTTGCTAACATGCAAATTGGTGATGGATCTAGCACAACTACTTTGCAAGAGCCATTCACAAAAGTGAAAAAGGTATATAAATGAAACTTACACTTTGAATTTTAAAATATCAAACTACTCTACTTGACAAAAAACCAAAAATATCAGATGTATTTGCCTATATTATTTTCTAATCATATACTTTTGACCATAAAATCACGTAACATGATCAGGATGTTTTATCTTATAATAAATCTCTCATTTCTTAATTTTTCGCACAAGTACTTAATTTTGAATTATGATTTGGTGCAGATATTATTATAATCTCATCATATATTTGTTATATATGACACTAAAATCATATATGTGAAATTAAACTTGACAATCAAATTTTAGTTGTTCAGCTTTTTTATTTTTGATGGACCAAAAATATATACTATGAAATAATTAGAACTAACAATTTTTTTACAGTTTTCTATGTAAAATTCCTTTTTATTTCGGATAATTGGCACAATGCACCCTAAGTTAGGGCCATTTCGCACTTTGCACTCTAAAACTGTAAAAATGGCAAATTGCACCCTTAATTTTTTTTTTTTTCCTAAGTGCACCCTAATGATTTTTTTGTCCAAATGTATTATAATACAAAATAGTTTAGATACCTCCTTTCAAAAAACAATAGTTTAGATACCTAATAATAATATCCATAAAAAAGTACAAAATCTGAAGTAATAATTATTAAATAAATAATATATTCGTGTGCAAAATTTAATTTGTCTATATGAAATACTATAACAATCGTTTATTAAATAATTTTTAATATTTCTATTATATTCACATATTTTCGTAAACTATATTTTTAGTTAGAAAATATTTGAGAACTGATTTACTGCTTTTGGAGTTAAAACTCTATGTATATTCATTTCAAATACTAGTTGTAGTTTCATCTTTTTATACATAATTACTAATTTTGTTTAAATTGCATTTTTAAGTTATTTTTGTTGTTTTCTTTTTCTCAAGTTTAACATTTTTTTCTTTTACTACGATCGGTTTGTAATCAGGATTTTTTCCTTTCTTTTTATATATTTATAAGTTAATTAAAAAAGAGGAAAATCATGTAAACCCAGAAAGTAGTTGTACAGTTAGAAATTTTCATAATCGAAGCAGTCACAAGCGTTTTGATTTATATGATCATGCAACACACTAATTAAGTAGATGTTTGGGATAACTTTTGAAATGAAGTGCATTCATAGAGTGAACTTTTTTTCGATACTCACTTTTGTAAAAGGAGGTAAAGAAATCCAAAAGTGAGAAATTTGCACTTCTCCAAAATGGACCTCCCCTAAGAGGATTTCTCGCCCATTCTAGGATAGTACAAAAAAAATAACTTTGGTGCTTTTTTTTAAAAGTCCATTAAATATAAAAACATTCAAGTTTTTTCCAAACAGACTAATTACACCTAAAACGCCTTTTGAATGTGTTTCCAAACATGCTCTAAGATTGTGATAGAGTTGTTGTCATTGTGTTATAAATTCAGCAAATGCAATTGGTTCTCATCTTATAATTTTCACTCAGGTTCAGTTAGACAGGCAAGAGAACGTGATAGGTTTTGAAGATGAGGAAAATAAGATAATTACCTATCTCAAGGAACAAAAGGAGGAGCTTGATGTTATCTCCATAATCGGAATGCCCGGTCTTGGGAAAACAACTTTGGCATCGAATATTTTCCGCAATCCAATAATCGAATACGAGTTCCCCACTCGTATATGGGTTTGCATATCTTCAGATTTCAGGAGAAAGAATGTGTTTCTTGACATTCTGAGCAAGCTCACTAAGCTCACAGATAACATGTCCAGCATGACTGAAGAGGATTTAGCCAACACAATTCGGTCGCATCTAGTAAAAAAGAAATTCTTGATTGTCATGGATGATGTCTGGAGTGCAGAGCATTGGGATGACCTCCAGGTTGCATTGCCAAGAAGAAATAGGAGTAAAATCTTGATAACCAGTCGACAAGCAAATTTGGTTAGGCGTCCTAATTCTAGGAACCATCACTTGCGTTTCCTAAATCCAGAAGATTGTTGGAAGCTTCTCCAGTTTAAGGTATTTGGTGAGGCATTGTGTCCTCCAGAGTTGGAAGATGTCGGAAAAAGTATAGCCAGTAGGTGCGCGGGGTTACCATTGTCAGTAGTTGTGATAGCAGGCATTCTCTCAGTAGAAACGAACAAAAACACATGGCAGAGGGTACTGAAAGCACAAATACATTTATTTTGAACAAAATAATGAACGAATATATGGATGATCTTGTATCACTGAGTTACAGTTCAATGCCTGGACCTTTGAAACCGTGCTTTCTATATATGGGTATGTTCCCGGAAGACTTTGAGATCCCAGTATGGAATTTAACACGCATGTGGATTGCCGAAGGATTCATTCTGCATGAGGGGCCGGGGAAGAGCTTGGAGGAAGTTGCGATGGACTATTTGGAGGAACTTATCAATAGAAACTTAGTGATGGTTGATGAAGTGAGGCCCGACGGTAAGGTTAAAACATGTCGTGTTCATGATATGTTACGTGAATTTTGTCAAATCAAAGCTGGAAAGAACGAAAATCTCTTCCAAGAAGTAAGAAAATCATGGGAAGGAATTTTTGAACCTCCAATATCAAAACACCGCCGCATTTGTCTTCATTCCAATGTCTTGGATTTCTTCTCTTGAACCTTTTGCTCCACTTGTCCGCTCTTTTTGTGTTTCTCCAAAGATGAATCAGTCTTGCGGCCAGAACAAATTTCACTAATCCCTTGTGCCTTTAAATTGTTGAGGGTTTTAGATGTCAAGCCCATCAGATTTACTAGATTTCCACTTGAGTTGACCCTACTGTTTCATTTAAGGTACATCGTCCTGTCTAGCGATTTCAAAGTTCTTCCTGAAGCTGTGTCGAGAAGCTAAGGAATACGCAAACTCTTATAATCGACACAACATCGCGTACCCTGAAAATCAAAGCTGATATATGGAAGATGATTCGACTGAGGTATTTGAAGACCGACGCATCCATTATTTTGCTCAAGAAACCAGAAAACAGTAATGGTAACAACAACCTTCTAACACTTGCTAACATATCTCTTGAGAGTTGTACAAAAGACGTGTTCGACCGGGCATGTTACTTAAAGAAATTGGGCGTCCGAGGGAGATTAACCATACTTCTGGCTGATAATAATGGAAAATTTGATAGTTTTGGGAAACTGAGCAGCCTTGAAAATTTGAAGTTACTGAATGATGTCCATCCTAACCCACCTACTGAAGGGCAATTGCCTTGCCTTCCTCCACCTAACAAGTTTCCGCCAAAACTAAGAAGCTTGACATTGTCAGCTACTTTTCTAAATTGGGAACAAATGTCTGTCTTGGGAAATCTGGAGAACCTTGAGGTGCTCAAGTTGAAAGATAACGCATTCGTGGGAGAGTGCTGGGAGGTAGAAGATGATGGTTTTCGTCTTCTTCGACTCCTACTGATTGAATACACAAATTTAGTTTATTGGATAGCTTCGGACCACCACTTTCCCAACCTCAGATGTCTTTTTCTTAGGAACTGCGAAGAACTTGAAGAACTGCCTGAAGAGCTCGCAAATGTACAGAGCCTCCGTGTAATAGAATTGCATCGTACCAGCAAAACAGCTACTGCTTCGGCCAGGAAAATTCAGGATGAAAATTTGTCAAGTGGTGGATTGAAGGTTTATGTATTTCCTCCTGACGAATGATTACCACTTGAACATAAAGTGAAGATAAAGTATGAATTCTCATTTGATTTGTCAGTTTAGCTGGGCTCGTATCATGTCATTACTTAATTCCCCGTCTAAGCTTCTCGACACACAATGCATGGGAGCTGCTTAACATCATTGCTGGAACACAACTGTATATGCATGTGTCTTGTAATATGTTGCACACCAATCTGACTCTGTTTGATCAAAATATGATACATATTGAACATTTATCCTAAACATTTATTTCAGAAACCAGAACTATACATTCAGATGCACCATTTCTTTTTCCTCCCCAAATAATGTTATCATAAATAAAGTTGCTCTGAACTCGTCACCATTTTTTTAAATAAATGGAAAATATATATATATATATATATATATATATATAAAGAAAGGAAAAGGAGCAAAAGAAAAATAATGCAAAATTTCAGTGAAAAAAATAGCAAAAATAACTTAAAAACTCGCAACCATTTATACTCCGAGGAGAGTCATTAATCGTAAAGTAAGTAGGGAGTGCACAAGTTAATTCACCATTTTGTACCCGAATACATAACCAATTATATTATTTTTATGTTATTTTTACAATCATAGAGAAAATTGCAATAATAGTCCCACAAGATTTGAGGCGTTGCGATTTTAGTCCTATAGTTTAAATTTTTGGTCCCAAATTTTGCTTTTATACAAATATAGTCCCATAAGAATCTAAAGTCGCATTTTTGGTATCATGGCCATTTAAAAACTAACGTTAAGTTGTGGAGAGCGTCTTGAGAGCGTCCGTTAAGTTGTGGACAAAACATTGTAGTAATGGTACCATAAGAGTTGGACAATGCAATTTTAGTCCCATTATTTGCAAGTATGGTCCCAAAAAAATTTAATACAAAATAGTTCCATAATAATCTAAAATTATTTGTACAAAAGATACTCCATTGAAATTTGATCTTCGGATGGTAGTAAATGTACAATTTTTTAAAACAAAATAAAATATTATTTAGTTTTTTTTTTTTTTGAATGAATGCGAAATATTATAAAAATAAAAATAGAGTTGTCGATCACAAAGCTAATCAGGTAACCAAATATAAGATGGAAATAATGTTGAAAACGAAAAGGTTCCGAAATCTTGTCAAGAACAAAAACAAAATATTATTTACTAAGTATATTTGTACTATATTTTTCATTGAGCTTAATATCTTGAAAAAATTATACTCAAGCAATCTTAAAGGAGAGCGTTGTTAGAAGCTATTGATTTATGTTTGCTCAAATCGAAATTTGACCCGTTAGGGCATCAACCCATAACACCAAATTTGGTGTGAAAATAACACCAAATTTGGTGTTTTAGGTGTAATTTTGCAAAACCCATCTCCAACCCACTACACTAAATCTTACACCAAATGAGTATTTTAATATTTTCTTTTCATTTTGGAATAGCAAATTTATTTATTTATGCAATTATTTCTTTTGCTTATATTTATTATTATTAATGTAACTAAATAAAAATTTATATTTAACTAATATTACATTAATTAATTATATTGCAAAATTAATATTACAACTAATATCACAATAAATAAAAATACTAAATTGCACACTAGACAATAAAAAACGACAAACCTAAAACAAATATTTAAAGACAAAAAAAGATTAATACATTACTAATTCTTGAAATTAGTATATTTAAATTTCAAGTTTAATTATAATGTTAGTGTTTTGTATTTTATGATAGACTTTGATGCTTTTTAATTAAATTATAATTTTGTTTATTAATTATTTTAGTTTATCAAAATTTTAAGTTTAGTTTATAATAATTTATTGGTAAATATTAACTATTGTTCATCCAAAATAATAATTATATACAAAATTTAAATAACTAAAACCATGTTACAAATGAATTATATATCAAATATAGGATACAATAGGAATTAAAAGTTTGAAATAGAAGAAATTGGAGGGCAAAGAGGAATATTTGTATCACACCAAATTTGGTGTAAAGGAATAGTGTTACACCAAATTTGGTGTAACACTATTCCTTTACACCAAATTTGGTGTGATGTTTAGAGTTAAGGTTGAAGGGTGTTTTTAGATATTTGGTGTTTTGGTGTGGGTTTTAGAGTTGGGTTGGAGATGGTCTTAAGATTATAAATATAAGGCTAGACCAACCCTATTCATGTGTCGCCAAGTATGATCAATTAGACCGACTCACTTGATATATTTAATCTTACTAGTAAGGTGTACGTTCATTGCACGTGATCCAAATAATTTTATTAATTTAATTAAAATAAAAGTTGGAATTATTTTTGATAAAATTATTTTTATTCATAGTAAATTTCGCTTACACGCTTTAATCCTAAAATTAAATTTGCTAGATTAAAATTAAACTTCTTAGTACTTAGTAAGTGAAATATGGTTATGATATTTTGAACACGAAAACCCTATACTTAAATGATATCATCATTGAAGAAAGTACAATGGATATGAAAACTCAAGAGTAGTATAAGTAAAAAAATGATTTCCACGAACTTATTTTGTATCAATTTATTTCTTCTTTTATTTTTTGTCTCATTTTTCTTAATACTCGACTTTGAGATTTTTTTGCCAATTCATTTTTAAATCATTCTTAGCCCAAATATGACTGGTTTACATATGTATGTCTTCCTCATTTTCTTCATCTTTGAAATGGGTGTTATCTTTTTGAATCGCTCCATTTACAACTTTCAATATTTTTCCATTCACACATTTATATTGTTGCTAAGAAATATGAGAAATTGAAATTCCTTTTATTATTTAGAAGCTTAGCTCCCAATAATATTTTGACTCATCATGTTCTCCCGATAAATTAAATATTTATATATAATTAGAAACGAAGATTAAAAAAACTAATCAATTACAATTGAAAATGGTCAATTAATTAATTCAAATTAAAATAAAAATCACACGTTTATATCGAGAGAAATGGTTGAACCATGATTTGTGTTCATAAACTATGCAAACTATACATAAACAAAAAAGGAAAAATATAAAATATTAAGAAAAGTAAGTCATTCATAATATGATATTCTTATATGTTCAATTAATGTTAAATATTCACTTATTTGGTATCCAATATATATAGCCGCTACATCCTCAAATATAATAATGAAAGCACATTATATGAAATTCAAGAAATATTTTATATTTAAAATTCATGAAATAATGATTAGTATGCGATGGATGAATAAAACATTTAAGTACATGACATATGATTAATACATTGATATTCTTTCAACATCTTCCTCATTACATTTATTGCAAATGATATTTTTTTATTTTTGAAAATTGACGCAATTTTTTTAAAACAATCATACCATGAAGATATACGATTTGTTTTCCACTTTATCAACAATGTCTTTGAAATAATAATACATATTCTATAAATGAAATTAGTTAATACCGCACAAGATAACTACATAGTGAAAATGTTAGTCCAGTGGCTACGATAATCTAGAGGGAGTGTGAATAAATTATGCCGATTTTCCGCGTTTCGCCCTCTTTTTCGAATATAGAAATGATGACACAAAATAAAGTGTGGGAAAATAAACAACACTCAAAAATTTATAGAGCTTCACCCCACTTAGGGGCTACATGCTCTACCACCAGGTATATCCGAAGTGGATTTTGAAAAAGAAAAAAATTATTAATAGTTACCAAAGATATTACAATACACCTTGAAGAGTACCACACTCTTCTTACAACACCACCAAGAAGATTACCACAATCTTCATTCACCTATATATGAAGAGTACCATACTCTTCAACACCTAAAATCACTCAAGTGTGCTCTTACCACAAGAACCTAACAAGGATATCTTGTTTTGGATGATTGACAAAAAATCAAGATTACAGCTCGATATAAAGTATACAACTTTGAAGTGCAAGTGTAATAAAGAATTAAGCCTAATACTCAAGATGTGCAAGTGAAAGACTCAAACTAAATACAACAAGAATATAAAAGTGAAGAACAAGAGTTTTGCATGTGTTTGTATTGCTTGTGTTGTTGTATCGGGAGAATTTCATAATAGGGTCCAAATTTAAGAAAATCTATCATTATAAGACCTAAAATTTCAACATTCTCAAATCAAGACCCAGTTTTTATTTTTTTCTTAATTTGGGCCCTCCCTCAAATTTTGGTTCTCACTTCAAGATCCAAAATTTCAACATTATCAAATCAAGACCCAATTCTTATTTTTCGTTTGTCAAATCTCCCTAAATTTTGGGTTCTCATTCTAGGTTTTAAAATTTAACAAAAAGAGAAATATTAGTGTAATTTATCACGTCGGTCACAAAAAAATTTCTTCCTCTTTTCAAAGCTAACAAGATGAAAAATAGTAATTAAAATATTTTTCGGTTACTAAAAAAAATAAGATTTCCAAATTATGAATGAAAAAGTAGTAAAATATTTTTCGGTTATTAAAAAAAATAAGATAAGCAAATTATGATTGAATTTTAAAGTCTAAAACAAGTATCGATTAGGAAAAAAAGGATGAACAAAAAAATAAAAGAAAAAGAAAAATATTTTTGTGGCTAGCGTGATAGATTACATTAATTTCATTTATCTTTTTATTAAATTTCAAAACCTGAAGTGAGAACCGAAAATTTTGGGGGAGGGCCCGATTTGAGAAAAAAATAAAAATTGGGTCTTGATTTAGAAGATTGAAATTTTGGGTCTTGAAGTGAGAACCCAAAATTTGAGAGATGACATAATTTGAGAGAAAAATAAAAATTGGGTCTTGATTTGAAAATGTTGAAATTTTTGGTCTTGATGAGATATATTTTCTTAAATTTGGACCCTATTATGAAATTCTCCTTTGTTGTATCTTGTTGCTTCAATCATTCATCTATTTATAGGAGAGGTCTTGGATTTGATTTTCGACATAAGCTTCTCCTTGGAGATTGAAATCTACAAAAAATGCAAATTAAATCAAGATTATAGTTGATATAAATCAATCCCTTAAAATCATGAAACATTGTCACGCTCAACGGATAGTTTGTCTGATAAACGTTGAGGTCGACAGGTTGAACACAAATGAAGAAATTGAATTGTACAATAAAAAACACGGTTGGGCCTAAGTATAGGGGTGCTCGACCGGCCAACCCCTGTTGGATGGTCCAACACCCGAAAATGAATACTGAGGAGTTTGGTCAAAAACAACCTCCCAGGCGCATCGACCCCCCGGGAGTTTTCGTTCATCTCGTTTCTATTTTGGAAATCAAACTTTCGAGGCACTGGTGGCCCTACAGGGGCACCAGGTTGAACACGAGACAAAAGTGTTGTCCGATTTTTGTCAAAAATAAACTTCAAGAAATACTCCAAAAAATTAGTAAAAATATTTTAAGTCGATTGGGAGTATTTGGACAACATTTAGAAACATTGTTTTGGTGAAAAACTCAGTTAAATAAAATCATCAAAATTATGATAAAAATATTTATCTAACAAACTCCTCCTTTTGATGATTACATGTAATGCCCACATTTTTCTTTAATGATTATATAATTTTATTAATCATAATGAATGTTGGTATATTTAACACTAATGATTCATCTAGTGTTATAACGGTGAAGAACGTGGGATCGGTGTGCTCGGAAATTCATGTCAAAAGAATTATGATTGGTATATATGGAACATTAGTTATATATATATATATATATATATATATATATATATAATACTATGATGTGATGTGTGTATATATGAGAAATTACATATTATATTGACAATTATTATGCTAATCAAGAGTGATTAAATGAATTACTTTCGTGCACTTCAAACTCATATGTAGTATACGGACTTGATGATATGGTGTTTTAGATGCAATTTTGTGAACGTTTTCCTTCTTACTTAAGGTGATTATTTGGAATTTATGAACATGGTATTTTAAGTACATGTCTTAAGTATCTATAGGAACAAGAATTACCTTATTTGAATATGTAATGTATGAGATATACTCAAAACACTCAAACATGCCAAAACTGAAAATCTGTAAAACTTGACAGCAACATGTGCAACTTTGCAAACGTATTTTACCATGAAATAAGTTTCTTATTTGGGATTTTTGAACATGTTAATTTAGATACATGTCTTAGGTGTCTATAGGAACAAGAATCACCTTATTGGAATATGTAAATTATGAGATATGGCCCAAACACTAAGGCATGCCAAAACTGAAAAGCTGAAAAACTGCACAACAGCATTTGCCACTTTGCCAACGTATTTTACCCATTAAATAAGTTTCCTATCTGGTATTTTTAAACATGATAATGTAGATACATGTCTTAGGTGTCTATAGGAAGAAGAATTACCTTATTTGAATATGTAAAGTGAGAGTTATGGTCAAATGCTAAAGCTTGCCAAACCAGAAAATTCTGTGACAGCTTACTATATCATGTTGGTGTGGTTGTTATGATTTGTATAAAGCAAGTAAAGTATCATGGTTGTTCCCTATTTGAACCACAAAAGTTAAGGTATATTCTCCATGATTAAATCACAATGAAGAAAACAAGAAAAGTAAGGTCTTTATTTTATAAATTGGAACATGGCTAACAACTATCATGTGAAGATGTAGGGACTTCTTTTTTTTAATACTTTAATAGATGAGACTTGTATCTAGTTATTTTGCTGAGAATACAAAGTTACATATATGAATAAGAGTGTGTGGATCTGAAAAATTTAGAGAGCCAATAAGTTCCTTCATTCTAAATAGTTTCCTCAAAAATCTCTACATGAGACCTTTCAAAGAATCAAATACAACTCTTCACCAAAGTGTGTTTTTACTTCTTCATACTATTTACCTTGAATTCAATGGTGCATAACATATATCTACACAAGAAGTAATCATACAAGTAGTTTCAACAAAGTTGCATCAAAGGATCTATTGAGTGAACCACTTTGCTTATACAAGATCTTGTAAGAAATAAGGTATGTATTTCCAAATTGGATTTAATTGGTGAAATATTATGATATGCAAATTCTTTGCTTCTTGAGTAAATTTATATTTTAGAAATACTTAGCTAAATGTCACATATGCTAGGTTAAATTTCCAGATCCTTGTAGTTATTGATGATCTAATAACGAATTTTCTTTTACCATTGGACATTCATTCATGAATCTGAAAACTTGTATGATCTCAAACTTGCTTGAAGCATGTGTAGCATGGATATGATTTTATTTATAGCTCAATTTTGGATATGTCATTCCTATATGAATTATTAGTATCCAGTAATTTTATTGGAATTTTATCTATCCCGGTTTGGAGGATATGGAATTTATAATCTAATATGTTCACAGTGTATGAAATCCTGACAATTTTAGGATCCGTTTTGAATAATTATTTTGAACTATAAATGGATGATCATTTACTTTAGGAAAATTTTGAGATATGTATATATGTGTTAGGTATAATTCTGAAAAGTTTTAGATTTATACGGTATCTAGATTGTGAGTTAAAAATCGTTCTTTACAGTATGCCCAGACTAGAATATAAGATGCCTGTACAATTGTATTCATTTAGAAAATTTGAAAATCATGTTTTTCACATCTATTTTATAAAGGAAAAATTTGTGATACTCTATTAGGATGTTAACTATCATATTACTAATTTTTACATGAATTTAATATTTATATTATCAGATTAATAATTTTAAGTATGTATAGGTCAGAATTTCAGATTTAGAGCATTAGGCTTAATCATGTAATAATGAAGTTTTATGAACATTATTTAGACCATTTATGAAATCTTATATATATTTATAAATGAAATTTTAATGTCTATATTAAGTGTATGTGTTTCTCATGAAAATATTTGACATGAACATTCCAAGAAGCGAGCACACCGTGATCAAGACGTTCATCACCCTTAAGTGAAAGGTTTAGTAAATAAACAAGTCAAGTAAGTACATTCTCACCTGCAACATGATATAAGTTTATGAAATGTTATTTTTACAATGTTATACTAATTTCAGCATCTTATATTTGAGCATTCTCTATGAAAGGCATTTATGGCATTCTATACAAACTGTTGATGAGTTTTTCATAAATGTATATGTATGTATCACGCAATGTAAGCGTTACACATCCAATGATAATGTTTGTCCCGCTAGGTGGACTTGTCCCATAAGGTGGACTTATTACGTTTGGTTTGGGATTACCTACCCCTTTCCTTTCGTGACGGCGCGCTAATGATGTTAATGGTGTAACGCTTGGGCCCATAAAGATAAAATGAATATGCATGTTTTTATTTATGCATAGAAAGAGATGCAAGAGTTATTTACAATGATCATGCTCATATTTATGTTTTCATGATAAATGCTCATACTTTGAAAAATGTTTTGTGAGAATTCAAATGTGCTTACTAAGCTTAATGCTTATAAAAGTTACATCATGTTGAGATAGGAATGTAATGAGGATGACTTAAGTTGAAGTATATGAGAAGCGTATGTGCAACGATGTGGGATTGGAAACGGAATTACGCCAAGAAAGACATTATATTTTATGATGTCAAATTATTAAACTTATTTTCAATTCTATGCTTCCGCTATGTTTTATTTTAAGATTGATTGAAAACCTCTTTTCAAATTGTATGCTTTCGCTATTTTAATTCAAACTCTTGGTTTGTGACATTTTCAATTTTCGTGATGATTTGTGTTTTTATGATATAATGGTCAATTTTAATACATCATGAGAAAAAAAAATTGATTTTATATTGTGTAATTTTTCTAAAAACTGTTTTAAAGAAGTTTAAAGTTAACGAGCCTTGTGGCGTCGTAGCGGGGCGTTACATTACAAACCAAAACAATTTCAAGAGGTAGATTTTAAAACAAAACACGTTTTCGATGCTAAAACAACTATCCGTTTTAAGCAATACTTTTCATGCATAAGAATCATAAGGATGGGAGTAAAGATTTTTTAAAACATATTGTAAAGCTCCCTCTTTCAACATGCACAACAAGAGTAATTATAGAAGCAATCATTTAAAAGCTAAAAGCTAAGCTTTCTCACTTGGAGCTTAAATATCAAGAGCTTAGAAGCTCCCTGTCAAAAAAAGAAATCATTAGTCATGAATAAGAGTCCATAATCCATCCATTGGATTAAGTTATATCCCTCGACTATTTCATCCACAACTTATAGCTTTTTTATGAGCTTTTCTAGCTTCTTTGAGCTTATGAGCTTATTTCATATTTCTCCCCCTTTGGAATCATCAAAAAGAATGTTAGCACGATAAAACATCATATAATCATATCAAAGTCGCATTTTTAGCGAATTATCAAGCTTTTGAGCATAAAGCTAAAATTCCAAAATGATAATGTAAAATTTCGATAAGATGATTTGTAAAAACTCATTTGAGTAACAAAACATGATCTCAATAAACTTATAAGACTTTCGAAATTAAGAGAATCATGTAAGGATGAAATTTTCATTGAGACAATTTGTTAACACTTGGCAGCGTAGAATAAAAGCAAATATGTATATAGCCCTTGTAAATGTAATAAAACCAAAAATTTCATCACCAAATGCAATTCTATAAATATCATTCATCAACAATGATCATAACCAACACAAATATACACGAATTTCATCAAAATATCAACATAGGTACTTTCTCAAGGGTTCAACCCAATTGAGATTAAATAGGAATTAATCTTACCCATCAATCGGTGAAGTCGAGCAATAATGATGATATACAAGTAATATAAGTCCAAACGTATAGAATTTACAAAGAAAGAAATCATTTTGAGTGAATTGTGTGTGAAACTTGCAAATGGGTCAAAAATGGAACAAAAAACAGTGAAATGGAGCAGACCGAGGACATATACGATTTTAACCAAAAACTCTTGATGGTCGGCCGATTACGAAAGTGTGGTCGACGGTCCAGTGCCTTTGTCGACCGTCGACCACTTGGTCATCCGGTCCCTGAAGCATATTTTCATTTATGTCAAATTGTTTAGCCAAAAAATCGATTTTACCCTAAGTTTTAAAAATGCAAAATACAAACATAGACCTTACCGATATGCATTATGCCTAAACGAGCTCGTATTGAAGCAAAAAGACTCGGTGGTTAGTGGTTTTGTAAAAATATCCGTGAGTTGATCTTGAGACGGAACGAAATACATCTCAATTTTTCGTTTGGAAACGTAAATCAGGTTAAGTGATGACGAACCTGAATATGTTTAATCTTGTTATGATGAACGGGTTTTGAGCAATATTTTAGTGGACGTGTTATCACAAAAATAGGAACATTTTCAAAAAGAACGTTTGTAATCCGCTAAGGTTTGTTTCATCCAAAGCAATTGAGTACAACAAAAGGCGCGGAAATGTATTCGGCCGGCCCGTTGATAATGAACACAATTTTGCTTTTTCAAAAACTAAGATACGAGGCAATCGCCTAAAAATTGACATGATCCGGAAGTTCTTTACAATCATCAATTTTTCCCGCATAATCCGAATCACTATGGTCTTTAAGAGAAAATTTTTCGTTCTTTGGATAAAACAAGCCAAATAAGTGCCTTTCAAATATCGAAAAATTCTTTTAACGATACTCATATGAGATTCTTTGTGATTGCTTTTGAAAACGAGCACATAGGCTAACGCAATGAAGAATATCGGGTCTACTTGCGGTTAAATAAAGCAAACTATCAATCATACCTCGATATTTTGATTCATCAACCGACTTGCCTTTTTCATCCTTATCGAGCTTGACATTGGTTGCCATAGGAGTAGTTGTGATTCTTCCTTCTTCAATTAGAACTTCTTTAGAAGTTCTTTGGTATACTTTGATTGTGATATGTATATACTTTCTTGACATTGCTTAAATTTGGAGTCCAAGGAAGAAATTAAGCTCCCCATCATACTAATCTCAAATTCACCTTGCATCAATTTAGAAAATTTCTTGTAAAGGGAATTATTAGTAGCACAAAAAATAATATCATCAACATAAATTTGAACAAGTGAGCAATCTTGCCTTTTTCAAAAACAAAGAGAGTAGTATCAACTTTACCTCTTGTAAAAATCCATTTTGTGAAAGAAAAGAGCTAAGTCATCACACCATGCTCGGGGTGCTTGTTTTAAACCATATAAGGCCTTTTTAAGTTTGTAAACATCATTTTGGCCCGGAAAATTTTCAAACCCGGAGGTTGTTTTATATAGACTTCTTTTGAATAAAACTATTTAGAAAAGCGGATTAACATCCATTTGGTAAAGCTTGAAATTTTAAAAGAAGAATATGCAAGTAAAATACGAATAGCTTCTAAACGTGCAACGGGTGCAAAAGTTTCATCATAATCAATACCTTTTTCTTGACAATACCCTTGAGCTACTAACCTTGCTTTATTTGAACAATATTGCCTTGGTCATCGAGTTTGTTTGAATACTCACTTTGTACCAATATTGTATGTGATGGAGGACAAGGTACCAATTCCCAAACATCATTCCTTTCAAATAAATTCAACTCCTCTTGCATTTGAAAACCAATCCTCATCTTCAATTGTTTCCTTTGCATTTTTAGGCTCCTTCCGAGAGATAAGAGTTTTTCGGCAAATTTCCTTCTAGTCATTATCTTGTCTAGAGGGTCCCCAATTATGAGATCTTTTGGATGATCTCCTTTGAATTTTGAGCAACGGGGAGATCCAATTATCACCTTTTTTCTTATTGAGGAATATTTGAAGTTGATGGTTTATCACTTGATGTAGATGGTTGATCATTTTTGGCATCAATTTGAATAATAGGTTCAACATCATCTTCCCCATCACTTTCATCATTTGGTATCCTTTTAATACCCGAAGGTTCATTGAATTTGACATGAATTGATTCTTCAACTACCATACTAATCTTATTGTAAATCCGATATGCTTTGCTCTTAGTAGAGTACCCCATAAAAATTCCTTCATCGGCCTAGGATCAAGTTTGTCAATTGATCCTTAGTATTCAAAATAAAACACTTACACCCAAATATTTTTGAAATACCCTATTTCGAGTTCTTCCTTTCCAAAGCTCATAAGGTGTTTTATTCAACTTAGGACAAAGGTAAACACGATTAATAATATAGCCAGCGGTACTTACGCCCCGAAAATGTTTGGGAAGAAAAAATTCATTGAGCATTGGCCAGACTCATTTCTTGAAGAGTTTGATTCTTTCCTTCGGCTACTCCATTATTTTGTGGTGTTCTTGGGCCGAAAAATTGTGAGTACATCCATTGGTTTCACACAAGACTAAATTCCCCATCAAATTCACGCTCGATCATTTCGAATAGACTTAATGGTATCTTCCTTTTCATTTTCAATAAGTCTACACAACTTAGCAAACTCATTAATGGCATCGCTTTTATTAGCAAGAAAAATAGCCCAAGTATATCTAGAATAATCATCGACTATAATAAAAGTGTAATCTTTCATTTAAACTAGCCGTACCAATACTGAGATGAAGTAATTGTAGAGGCTTGGTTGTGGAAATTTTTTATTTTGGGCTTAAAACTACTTTTAACTAATTTGTTCTTTTGACAAAGTGCCACATACGCCAAAGATTTTCAAAACTCAATTTTGTTAGTCCTTTTACATGTTGGTTTTTGTGAATATTTTGCAAATTTTTGTATCAACATGTCCAAATCGCCTATGCCATAAACTAGTTAAATCATTATTGGCGACAAGACAAGAAACATTTTGACTAACCAAATCACTTGTACAAATTTTATAAAGATTGTCTTTTCTACTTGCTTCACAAATAATTTTATCATTTTTAAGAATAAAACATTTTCTTTATTGAAAATAACGTCATAATTTGAATCACAAAGTTGGGTAACACTTATCAAATTAAACTTAAGCCCTTCAACTAAAAGAACATTACTAAGAGAGAAAGAAGAATTACCAATTTCTCAATTTCCAAGAATTCTTCACTTGTCATTCCGAACATAACCATGCCATCTTCTTGGAGCTTGATGTTGGTAAAAATTCTCTCATTCGATCATGTGGCGTGAACACCCGCTGTCCACGAGCCATTTTGAATCTTCCATTATGGTTATAGCCCTAGCACTCGTTTTTTTCATCATCTGTGCCCATGAGACCATGTTCGGCTTCTTCATCCTCGTCGGATGTGGCAAATATCTCATCCCAAGTCTTTGCTTCGGCATTAAGAGCTTTCTTTTTGGGAAAAAGGCTTTTCTTACTTTGCTCCTCCACCGCTAATTTTGGGCAATCGGGTATGTAGTGCCTGGGTTTCCCGCATTTGAAAGCGAGTTGTCTCTTAATTTTCTTGCCTTATTTTTATTCATAATATTGGCAAATTTTTGAACAAGAGCGGTCGTCTCCTCATCATCCTCATCACTAGCATAATATGAAATATTAGAAGAAGATCTAAGCCTTTAGGAATAATTTGCATACCCGATTAGAGTTGGGTGGTTTGGAATTTTCCTCTCCCAAGATACACTTCATAGATGAAGAGGTTCCCAATGAGCTCATCAATTTGAGTGACTCAAGATTTTGAGCTTCCGTAAGTGCGTCACCTTTTCCGACTATGACCGGGAGCACATTTAGAACTTTGGTGACTTTGTCTTTTTGGATATGATTTTCCCAAGTTCCACTAGAGGATTGACTATGTAGTCAGCCTTTCCACCATCTTTTAAATATTTTCTCCATCGAGGCATAATGAAGTTTTCAAAGTTTTTAACAAGCATGGTTTTTCTTACTTGTTTAACTTTCTTTGTACCCTAATAGATGGTTTCAAATTTTTCCCAAGCCTCATGTGCGGACCTTATGCCTCTAGTACGATTATACTCGGTGGCGGTATGTAACACCCCAAACCCGTTTAGAGTTGATTGTCACTATGGAACCATAAATGCACTTAAAGTATTTGCGGAAGTGTAAATGGAATAATATTAATCTAGAAATTTTGAAGTAAATTTTTTTTAAAACACACCATAGATATATATATATATATATATATACGACATGTCAAAATGTGAAAATTAAAAAAACTTAACATGGTACGTCCAAATACGAGTCATCGAGTGCGATTGACTTATTAATACAAGTTGATTATATATATTATGTTGGAGTTTATGACAAAATAAGTAAGTAGAACGCGACTTCACGTGCACAACCCTCTGCTTCGCCCCATCATCTCGAAAAATAATATTAGTTTGAAGGCGTGAGTTTTTACACTTGGGAAAACGTGTGAGTTACACTAACATGAGAAATACATCTATCTTGCATAATAAGATTCGACCGAAGGTATTTTCCATTTTCGGCCCGGCACTTTCTATTTGACGAAGGCACTTTTCATTCATATGGCCCGTCGGCCGACAACAAATGATGTCACTTTCAATTTCATGCATTGATAGGAAATTTAACCAAATTAGTGTAACAATACAACATGCTTACAAATTAGAAGTTTACCTTTGTTTTTGGCGTAAAAGTGTTGAATGTTTTTCGATTGAGAAAAGTTCGATCGTCCGCACCTAACACAAGGGAATCGTAAAGGTTCAAGGCTAAATTCAACATGTTATCGATCAAGCTACTACTTATATATGAGGTTTATAATATTCAGAGAGTATGTTATTCTAGGAAAGGCAAATTTAATACTTAATCTAACTATCCTTAATTAATGAAGTAATAATAAGCCATCTAAGTAAAAATAAATCCTTTAATAGTCCACTTGACTCTATATATATATTAGAATCAAATAAATGAATAAAATAATAATATAAATTTTTTTAATTAAATTAATTGATTTAAATAAACTAATTAAATTACAAAAAAATAATTAAATAATAAATAATTCGAATTAATTAATTAATTTCGAAAATAATTAAATCAATAATTAGCAAGTAATTAAATAAATAAATAAATAAATAAATAATTTATAAACTAATAAGTCGCCAAATAATTCGATTTTGGTAAAAGTGGTCGGATATTTTGCTAAGATCTAAATCTTCTCGCCTCCCAAGTAGCCTCCTCTTTTCCATGTGGTCCATTGGATCAAAACTAAGGGCACTACTTGGTTTCTTAAAGTATGAATCTTCCTCCCTAGGATAGCAACGGTCTCTTAGTAAAGTAAGATTCTTTTCCAACCTCAAGTCTGCATAGCTAATAACATGGTAAAGGGTCCGATATATACTTTCTAAGCATGGAAATATGAAAAACATCGTGAACAATTGCTAAGTGCGGTGGTAAAGCCAGCCGCGTATGCCACGTCTCGATTAGTTCTAATAACTCTAAAAGGTCCAACATATCTCGGCCTTAATTCCCTCTTTCAAAAAAGTTAATCACCCCCTTCATTGGCGCTATTTTGAGGAATACTTTATCTCGAGCCGTGAACCTCAAATCTTTTCTTCTCTTATCTCATATGACTTCTATCTGTCTCCGGCTACTTTGATTCTTTCACGTATCTTGGTTACCACGCCGATTGTTCTCTCCAAAATTTAAGCACTAAACTCTTCTCACCCATTTCTTCCCAATGAATAGCGTCTGCATTTTGTCCATAAAGTCATTTTCGTAAGGTGCCATCTTGATTGACTTTTGATAAGCAAGTATTGTAGGAAAATTCCACAAGTGGTAAGTGTTTCTCCCAACTTCCTCCAAGATCTAGCACAAATTGCTAGGGCATATCTTTCTAGCATTTGAATTGTTCTTTCGGTTGTCCGTTAGTTTGAGGTGGTATGATGTCTTTAAACCGAGTTTTGTTCCTAATGCATTGTCTCAGAAGCTTTCCAAAACTTTGAAGTGAAACGTATCACGGTCCGAGACGATAGAAACTGGCACTCCATGCAATATAACCGATGAAATATGCAATACTTTAAAATTAAAAGAGGAATAAAGCGCACGTCGGGAGTGAGCATAGGTTAGTGTATGCGTTGTCACGTTTACTTATTTTGACCGTTTTACATATATATACATATTTTTATCAAAATTATTGAGAAACATATTTATTGAAGCTCTGTAAACGTGACACAGCTCACGATACCACTTTGTAACACCCCAAACTCATTTAGAGTTCGGGATTGTCACCATGGAACCATAAATGCACTTAAAGTATTTTAGGAAGTGTAAATGGAATAATATTAATCTAAGAAATTTTTGAAGTAATTTTTTTTTTAAAAACACACCATATATATATATATATATATATACAACATGTCAAAATGTGAAAATTAAAAAAAACTTAACATGGTATGTCCAAATACGAGTCATCAGTCTGATTGACTTCTTAATACAAGTTCGGATTATATATATTATGTTTGGAGTTTATGACAAAACAAGTAAGGAACGCTACGACTTCCACGTGCACAGCCCCTCGCCGCCTCGCCCCCATCATCTAAAAAAATAATATTAGTTTTTGAAGGCGCGAGTTTTTACACCTTCGATTGGGAACGTGCGCTTACACTAACATGAGAAATATATCTAACACAAGTGAATCGTAAAGGTTCAAGGCTAAATTCAATATGTTATCGATCAGCTACTACTTATATGAGGTTTATAATATTCATGGAGTATGTTATTCTAGGAAAGACAAATTTAATACTTAATCTAACTATCCTTAATTAATGAAATAATAATAAGCCATCTATGTAAAAAAATAAGTCCTTTAATAGTCTACTTGATATATATATATATATATATATATATATATTAGAATCAAATAAATGAATAAAATAATAATATAATATTTTAATTAAATTAATTGATTTAAATAAACTAATTAAATTTACAAAAATAATTAAATAATAAAATAATTCAATTAATTAATTAATTTCGAAAATAATTAATCAATAATTAGCAAGTAATTAAATAAATAAATAAATAAATAAATAATTTATAAACTAATGTTTCGATCAAATAATTATTAAATGAATAATTAATTAATCAAACTTAGTTAACTAAGTTGTCATAACCTAAGTCAATAGTTAAAGTTTAGTCAACTCATCCATCTAATGTATTAATCATAATTATTATCTATCTTATTATAAATCAATATATGTATATATATATATATATATATATATATTATTCAATTAATTAACTATGTTTAAAAAAAATTCTAAATCTTAATCAACTAAATTATTCTCTATAATCACCAACCATCGTCTAATCACCAACAATCATTTTTTTCTAAACAAAATCTCCCAAAAACACTTCCTCATTTTAAGGCTTCTCCATACCTCTTTGACAAAAAGTACAATTTCTCCCTAAACGCATGGCTTCCATTTTGTCACTATTCATTATCTCTCTCATACTAACACACAAAAACACACATAAATCTCCAACTTGACCGTCCACTACCCTCTACCTACACCCTCCATTTTGTTATTTTTCTACAAGTTAAAAACCATGAATCTTCCAAATTTGTCATATAGTCCATTTCCACTATCAACTAAAGTACTACACCAACACAAAAAGGCTAAAGTACTTAAAATGTCCATAAATACTTTTACTAACTTAAATATTTCATACATCAAAATCATCACCAAAATAATCATCAAAATTCATACATCATCATATCTAAACATGCTAGACAATATTTTAACAAGATTAAATAAGGTAAATCATCTCCTAATTTAAAATAACTATGACCAAAATTACATGCTAAAAATGTCCAAACTTTTGTTTCATTTATTAACACAAAACATACATAAACTCATATACTAACCTATTGCATGATTTTACTACAAAATCCTATATTTTTATTGAAGGAAAAATTAAATCAAAACTTGAAAGTTGAAGAAAAATAGGAGTTACCTTGGAGTTCTAATCTTAACCTACAAGACAAAGTGTTAGTAAAGTGAAGAGTAATGGTGTTGTTGGGGATATTTTAAGGCAAGAATTCTTGGAGTGGTAAATGGGTAACTTTCTAATTACCAAAAATCAATTTCTTAATTTCTATAATATAAACCAAAAGAACACTAGTATACTAAGATAATAAAAAATAAAACAATTAAAATTTACTAATATCTTAAACTACCATATATATATATTTAAAAAATATATATATAATTAATAGGGAAACTCTAAGCTTCAACGCGATAGTTTAAATTCGTCTAATAATTTGCATTTCTAAAAAAAATCGCCTTTGAAATTCCGAAATACTTAAGTCTAGAATTAAGCCCTCGGATACTAAGTTCTAAAATTATCAAGTCAATAAAAGTATTACGTCTAAGTTATGGGCATGATCAATCTCGATTCTCTAAATTTTAAAATAAAGCTCGATAAAATAAATGCTTAATTTAAATAAATTTCTTTATGCAATAAAATTGAAATTCATGATTATCGGAAAATAAGTGTGTGCGATTTTGGTAAAAGGGTCGGTCGTCACATGGTAAAAGAGAGCAATGCAAAATATTTAACGCATTACCGTTTAAGAGAATGACTTCTTTCGTTATCGTCAAATTCCTTGAAGGTCTTGAGAACCAGTGTCGTCCTCCAATTTCTTTGAGCTTGTGCTATTCCTTTAATAACCGCATTCCATATATCGAATCCACCCCCTTGTAAGAAGCGCTCCATTCGGTCTTTCAAAAAACATAATTATTTATAATCGAATATAGGTGGCTTGTTGGTGGAAGTGCGAGTGTGAGATAGCTTTCGCCTCGTAGCCATGGATCATTCCACTTTACTCGCAAATGAAGAAAGAGGCTTTCGAAAGAGTTTGGCTTTGGTACAGCATTTAGTACAAGTAGCTACGATAATCTAGGGGGAGTGAATAGATTATGCTAATTTTCGAGTTTAAGCCCTTTTTTTCGAATGTAGAAATGATGACACAAAATAAAGTGCGGGAAAATAAACAATACTAGAATGATTTATAGAGCTTCACCCCACCTAGGGATTACGTGCTCTACACCCTGGTATATCCAGAAGTGGATTTTGAAAAAGAAAAGAATTTTATTAATAGTTGCAAAACTATTACAACTACACCTTGAAGAGTACCACACTGTACAACACCACCAAAAGATTACCACAATCTTCCTTCACTATGAAGAGTACCACACTCTTTATTTTTAAAATCACCCAGGTATTACTCTTTACCACATGTCTGCTTCATATAGGATAGTTTGTTGATAAGCGTTGAGTCGTCGGTTGAACACAAATGAAAGCCGAATTGTACATCAAAAACCGCGGTTGGACAGTCGAGGGGGTGCTTTCGACGTCGACCCCTGTTGGGCCGAGTCCAACACCACTGAAAAATGAATCTGTGGATATTGGCGAAAGCAAAGCTTCCCAGGCACCGGTCGTGAGTGCGACCCACAGGAGTTTTAAGTTCCGTCTCATTTCTATTTTGGAAATCAAACTTTCAGGCACGAGTTGCCCTCTAGGGCGACGGTTGAATAAAGAAGGCAAGTGTTGTCCAATTTTTGTCAAAAATAAAC